>CM024518.1:9207088-9830897 GCA_014182375.1 Eucalyptus virginea | reverse complement strand
CACTTTCGAATGCCATAACCTTGCCAATCTCCTAAACCAATATTGTTTCGCTACAGGCCAGCTCATTAATAGAAACAAATCCGGTGTGTTCTTTAGCAAACACTGTCCTATTTCTTTACAACATAACTTAGCACAAGAACTCAGAGTCCCTATTATCAGTAAGTATGGTAAGTACCTAGGCATTCCCTCGGATTGGGGCCGTTCCAAAAGGGAGATGTTCTCCTGGATCCTGGCAAGAGTAAATGCTAAGTTAGCAGGTTGGCAAGAACAATTTTTATCGAAAAGTGGCAAGGAAATCTTACTGAAATCAATAATTCAGCCTTACAGCGGTATGCCATGTCTATCTTCAAGCTTCCGCTGTCTCTCTGCAGATTGATAGAAAGGAAGATCTCAGCATTCTGGTGGAGTAAACATAACAGCCAATCCGGAATTCACTGGAAAAATTGGTCAGAATTAACGCTTTCAAAAGTTTCAGGGGGGATGGGATTCAGAGATTTGATTAATTTCAACAAAGCTATGCTTGGCAAGCAAGCTTGGCGTCTTTTTCAGCAACCTCAAGCTATCTGGAGTCAGCTCTTTAAGGGTTTATATTTTAGATATTCCTCATTTCAAACTGCTCCCTCAGGACATCGTCCTTCTTGGGGGTGGCAGAGTTTATTGAAAGGTCGTGAAGCAATTACTCCTAAACTACGTTGGTTAGTCGGGGATGGATCGTAGATACACATCAGAGAAGATAATTGGTTACCAATAGGTCCGATAGGAGGCTTACCAGAGGAGGGAGAACCTGAACTAGTTGCTGATCTCATTGATTTACAGCACTCTGAATGGAAGTCCTCCCTTGTTACTGCATTCTTCGATGTCCAGGTCAGTGCAGCAATCCTCAGTACTCCTATCAATCCGTCTCTCCTTCATGATCAACTTGTTTGGACAGAGACACCTGCTGGTACCTACATAGTGAAAAGTTGTTATCATTATCTATCTTTACAATCTCAGCAACCAATACATAAACCCTCATCCTCTTATACTAACCCGCCCCTGTTATGGAGGAAAATTTGGCATATGCGTACGGCTCCAAAGCTTAAGGTTTTTCTCTCGGTTAGCTTGCAAAATGCAATTGCTACAAAACACAATCTCTATCAACGCCATATCATCCCGCATCCCTACTGTTCTCTCTGCAATAATTCTGTTCCAGAATCAATAGAGTATCTGTTTTTTTTTTCTGCCCTTGGACTAATGACATTTGGAATCATGAAGAAATTAGAGTCAGCATATCACCTACCTCAGTTAGCCGATTTGATGCTTGGGTTGTCGACAGAGCTTCCCTCCCACAAGCGTCGCCAGAGTTTGAAGTGATCGCTCATATTCTGTGGGAGATCTGGCGCCAACGAAATAATGCTGTTTTTCTTCGGATCCCCTTTGGATCCTCTCCAAGTCGTCAATGATGCCCTTACCCAAAGCACCATCTTCAAGGTTTTACAGGCCTCGCCACAGAAGATTCAAAACAAACTGGTCAGTCTAGAACAGGGATGGAAACCACCTGCGGAGGGATATATAAAGTGTAATATTGATGGGGCTTTTCGCACAGAATCGGAGAAAGGATCAATCGCTTGTATTTACAGAGATCGTAAAGGTATTTTAACGGATGTGCTTACCAGATCTGTGCCTGCACAGTCGGCATTCCAAGCCGAGATCTATGCCCTCATATCCGCTCTTCAACGGCTGATCCAGCAGGGACTCCATCTTCAGCACTTTGTGATCGAATCTGATTGCTTAAAGTTGGTGGAGATAGTTCGGACGAAACAGCGACCGCCATGGAAGGAACGTCATCTCTTCGCGATTCTCAGCGATCTTCTTCAGCAATGCCGTAACCTCTCGCTTCAACATGTTCGGCGTCAGGCAAACCTAGCAGCTGACTGGGCCGCTAAAGCCCACAGGGATCAAGGCCCACCTACAAACTGGCTTATCTTCCCTCCTTCTATTTTCCTAAATATTCTCTCTTCGGACGCTTCGGCACTAGCTTGTATTGATCTCTAATATAATATAAGTTATCTTTCGACAAAAAAAAAAAAAAAAAAATCTGCCTGAAAACTTAATGGACCTATTGTCTCAAATGTTTATTAGAAAAAGAGCACACGTGTTGCATTTAGTGAAAAAGATTAAATAAATAAAAGGAATGAAATAGACGTGTAAAGATTTCGATCCGTTTGTATGGTTTTAAATCGTTGTAAGAGGGAGACTAGAGATTTGTGAAGTACTCCACAGTTATTTTTTTATCCAAATTTCAAAAGTTAGAGACTCATTGTTTCCTCGTCAAAGATCTTGATTATCGTAAATTATGATTTTGTTAATCTGTAGTGTTGTCCGATCCTAGTGCGTCTCCAATATATGCATGGGTTTCCATGTAACTGGTTTTTATATAAAAATTTGAGATTAAATTGACCAACTGACCATTGGGTCTACTTAATTGATAGTGTTGAAAGGTGAGCTTGGAAGAATTATGATACGAAAAATTAAATCCATAATAGGTAGAATACAACTAACATGGCCCAATCTTTACTCAGGCTATAATCCTTAAATAGATAAATAAACTTAAATATGCGATGCTCATTCTAGCAATAAGCAAGCTCATTGTGAGGTCCTCTGGCCAAGTGCAAGGCATCTCTGTATATATCCAGATACTCATTAAGGTATTTCTTATCCTCTCTTAAGATCCGAACTTTCTCTTGTTTCCTTCTAAGCATCGAAGAGATCCCCGAGGACAGATGCTGAGAGAACTTCTTTTGCTCTTCCTGGTGCAGATTACAGAGAGTTTAGTCCATGAATCAACAACCGTAGACCTTCAAAACTCGTGCCTCAACAGTTTCAAAACTATATTTGTTAAAAAGATAATGAATAAGATTTATAAGTTATATCAATGGAGAACATAATCAGCCGCAAAGAATCATTTTAATAGTTGGTCATGTCGCGCTACTGTCTCCTTTGAAAAACATGCACACCCAAAGTGCGAAAGATCATCCTCTATGATCAGCCTCCTATTCAGAATAATTTTGGGGCGAGGCTTGTCTTATTGCTGCCCACATTATCAACCGTACTCCATCACTTATTGTTGCATTATGAGTGCTTGTAAAGCATAGTCCCCAATTAGAATCTTCTTCAAGTTTTTAATTGTGCTTGTTTTGTACATCTTCTTTCTCATGAATGCACAATATATTGTGACTAATAATGCAACCTAGATGGAGGTGAATAAGTTGGCTTATAAAAACTAAACAAATTTTGGTGGAATATAACATGTTAAGCTTAATACATGCAAGATGTGCCTTGATATATGCAGGAATAAACTAACAATACCAAGTGTACTATGTTCTATCAAATATCAAACAAATCAAGTAAAGAGAGAGAAGATGGTGCATGCTAAGCTTTACAATGGGACGACTTATATCAAGCTTATGTTTATTTTGCCAGACTAACAACCACCAATAGGTGGGATTCTGGGGATGAGCGTGGTTTCGGGATAGAATCAGTTTGGCTCCAAGTTCTAATGCCCTCGATCCAATTTCAAATTCCATTATTTTAGGAATTATCAGTTTTCAGTTCCCCCGCGGATCGAGAATAGTAACACAAGAATCAGAAACCAAAGTAGGAGAACCAAGAAAAGCCTAAAATAAAAATGGAGAAATGTCACGCCCCGAACCTCGAGCGCGCGCACATCCCACTGCGGTCGATCAAATATGCGACATCCCAGGATACGTCGCCGACCCATTCATTTATTTTACGCATGCGGAAGCGAAACAAATCCCCTGACAATTAAATACGGGATAGAAAAGCAGGCAATCAATCACAACATAGCACTTTCATAATTCAACAGAATTACAAATAGAAGCCTACAGCCAAAAGTCTACAAAAGACCGGCTTTTAAAAAGGGACTGTCCTACGATCTACAAGTCGGACACGTTCTCCAATCTTATGACTTCACCTCTGCGACTCCTCAAGGCCAATCAAAGCTATCTGGCCACTCCGTCCACCAGGGACCTGAAATTTTGATTCCCCAAACCGGGATGAGACAATGTCTCAGCAAGTTCAACCCCCTAAACTCCTATTAGAAAGAAAATACGCCCCGGGTGGCCTAGCCACATCACACAGAGAACTTACCTCGCCTCAATTCCTTCCTGCAGGTTAGCATAATTCAAATCACTCAATCACAGATAGAAATAGGAACTTAAGCAACCGGAATGCATTCACTTTCATATAATCAACAACCACGGGGGTCCTGATTATAAGACTAAATCGTTATGACACGTCCCATTCCATGCCACACAATTCCGTCCCATAATCCGACACATCAACAATACTCAACATGCATTCCATATATTATTCACTGCCACACAAGGGCATAGCCTACTCGCAGTTCGGCTATCTACTGACACTAATGCCAGGCATCGCCTCCCCCCATGGAGCGCGGCTTCGTCAGTACGTCGACGGCATTCCCGAAGGAGCATGGGCCCAGAATCTACTGCGACCCGCAACCACCGCGTGGGCATCCCATATAGGGGCAAGTCCGGCTCAACAGCCAGGACGGTTCCTCTTAGTTATCACACAGCCAAAGCATACTCGACCCCAGGACACTTTAACTTTCACTCAATGCTTCCACTTAAAATAGTGATCCCGGCCATTTTTCTTCATATTAAAAATATTCCAGAAATTACTCACGTGTGTGGGGATACGCTAATTTCAAATCAAGAAAAGCCAATACCTCACTTTTTCAAACCCCACTATTTAATAAAATCATTAAAATCCAATTTTTGCATCAAAACCCGACACTTGGGTTTTTATGAATAAAATCCATACTTATCACAATCAACACTCAATTTGCCACATCCATTCATCAAATTCAAATTCTAAATGCATAGCAGCGATCGGCACGAAATTCTCGAGAATTTAGGGTCCCAAAATAATTTTTTCAGAATTTATTAAATAATTAAATTTATTCCGAAAATTAATATAATAATAATATCCATATTTTTCACGATCCACGCTCAATTCATGATATCCAATCATCAATTTCAAAATCCGACTACACGGCAGCGATCGACACGAAATTCTGAGCAACCGGGGTAAAAAATAATTTTTTTTTTTTTAAAAATAATAATATTTTAATAATTTCGGAATATAATATAATATTATATTTCCAGAATTCGAAATCATTTAAATAATTCAAAAATAAAACCCTATTATGTCCCATCAAGGTTTATTATTAAATAAATTCTCTTAACATTTAATTAAGCATGCTTTAAATTAAACAAACATCTTAATCTAATTCACAATTAAATAAACTAAACTAACCACCCAAATACACTTAACATAAACTAAACACCCATAAAGCATAATTAACCCTCTAATTAGGGTTTAGTGAGGTAAACTCACCGTATTAGCAAACCGAGCGGACCAAAACGACGGGGACGACGCGAGGATCGACTTTCCTCAAAGCGGGCCGAGCATCCGGGCTCGGGAAGGCGGCCAAACGGCCCACGAAGGGGCTGCCATACCCATTTTCGCAACTTCCGGTGGGGCCGCTGGTTGGGGGCGGATCCGGCGGCGATTCGGCGGAGGAACGGCGGAGGAGAGGGGCGGCAGCTCGAGCGGGCAAGGCGGCGACGGACGGCGGCCCACGGCGGCGGCGAACGAGCTCCGGCAGCTCTTGCGCGAGCTGAACAGCAGCTCGGGACGACGAGCTGGGCGAAGCGGGCGGAGCGGCGCGCGGGCGATGGTGGTAGCGGCGAGCTTCGGCGACGGCGGCGGACGGCGATCCGGCTGGGTTGCAGCCAGCCGACACCTCCTTAGATCCGCGGGTTTTCAAGCGTAAAACCGGAACCGGAGAAGAGAGGAAGAGGGTGACGGTGGCGCGGCCGGTGGTGCGGGCGGACGGCGAGCGCCTTGGCGGTGCAAACGGCGGCGACGAGCGGCGGAGGCGGCGGTGCTAGTCGATCTCTCCTACTGCTGGTGGCGTCCGAAGAAGAAGAAGGAGAAGAGGATGCCGATGGAGGAGCGGTCGAGAGAGAGGAAGGAGAGAGGGAGGAGAGAGAAGAAGGGGGGCCTTTTCTTTTTTTCTTTTTCCTTTTTTTTATCCAACAATTGGCCCACCATGACATCATCAAGATGTCATGCTCCACTAACTTCAAATCCCTCCCCACAACAATATTCAATGGGTCCACTTTATTTTCCGCCGGGGTCCAATTCTTGTACAACCAATTCTCCAATTCCACTCGATTCTCTTCTAATTGAATCAAATTGAAGTCAATAAAATTAATTCAATGCCATCACACTTCAATTCACATAATCACTTGACCCTAAAACCAACTTAAGTCCCAAAAGTACGACCAAAAGCGGGCCTACTAATTTCTCGAGCCAAATTAGCCATTTTCTAATTTAATTGCTGAAAAACTCTGATTGCATGAAAAATCTTCCAAAGATAAGTCAATGATCCTAAAATGATTTGTGACACACCCAGACTTCCAATTTCTGAATTCGATCTCAATTCCACGGTTAATTTTACTTTGGCACGATACTAGCGTGGCCCAACCTACCGGGTAGCCTTTAGAAATTTTCACGCATTTGACCTGTGGTTGATCATCTCAAGCCACAATGTACATCTTTGAAACATTGGCGACTTTCGGTTGTCGGGGTAATCTCAAGGTTTCAAATACGAACACAGGGTACCCAATCGATAGAAAAGTCGGTCCGGTGCCGATCGACAAGAATTGTGTGATATGGTGGAATCACCCACACCTGATCACATGCCTCTGTCGAGTCGACCTATCTCCGATCTCTAATCGATTTTAATCGTGCCGTAATGACCCTTGCAGATTAGCTCGGTCGAAAGGTCGCTTCCTAGTCAAATTCTCGAGTCTGATGCATTAGAAACTCTTAATAGCTTCACCCGATAGACTAGTTTTCATATGAGTGGCCGACTCAAGGAAAAGAACTATATGCGTGCCAACGAAATGCCCGTCTCAATTTATTGAAAATAGAATCGGAAAATCGGGATGTCACAAGAAATGTTTATTTTATAAGCATAACATTAAATGATGGGCATAGTTTGATCATGATGTGTCGCGACCTCTTTTTTTCGGCCACCCAATTAGGTGCGGGTGCCGGCAAAGGCTAATGGTTTGACTAGGTCTATTAGGCTTAGCTCAGACTCTTCCAAATTCTCAAATTCACGACTTAATAGTCTAAGTTTTTAACTAGTAAGTTAATTTTAAATAGAAGTCGTCACTAATCAATTTGGAATGGGTCAATTAGAAACCCAAGCAAAATATTGAAAAAAATATTCGCTCCTACGTAACTAGAGAAATTAAGTTCAAGGACTTGATCACATTACTTAATTAGTAATGCCCTTCCGGTACCTAATATTATTTAAACCTTAAGGATTTTTGGATTTTTTAAAAGGTTTTCTATGCATTTTTGAAGAAAAGTATTTTTTTTGGACATTTTTCTATTTTTTGGACATGGAAGGGATTTTAGGACTTTTTGATCTTTTTTTTGGACTTTTTTTAAGGCTTTTTTGAGAAGATATGAGATATTTTTGATTTTACTGGATTTTTTGGGAAAATAACTTATTTTTTGATTTTCTGAAATTTTTATTAAAATATTATTTTTATTATAATAATATAAAAAGAACCGGGTCGGATCCCGGGTTGGGTCCGACCCGGTTCATTAAGACCCGGGGTCCGGTTCGGACCGGATCGGCCCGACGACCCGAGCCGGACCGGTTTGCGATCCGGTCCGTGTGAACCCCGTCGGGCCGGGCCCGATGTGCAGGCGTCGCCTTTGATTCGTTGACCCCAGCCACCATAGCCGATCCCGTCACCGCCCTTCGTCGCCGGTTACGCAGATCCGACGTTCGCCCGGGATTTCGTCAAACGCCTAGCGGGCACCAGTTGAGGAGGACAAGGTGGGGGTGCTTCGGGCTTGGGACCGCGACGGAGCTCCGAGCAGCGGCGACAAGCGGGGATCGGCGGGGGAGGCAGGTTACGGCCTCCCCAAAGACACACGACAGACGCAAGCAACAAAAAAGGAAGGGCGGGCAACCCTAACTCACCGCAACGAGAGGATGCGGCGTCGGGTGGTTGGTCCGGTGCGCTGTCGGCGGCGTCCAAGGCCGCTGCAGCCTACGGCTCGGAGGTTCCCCTTTCGCCCGCGCTCTCTCTCTCTCGGGCTCGCTCGCCGCCGGCCTACCCCGATGTCTCTCGGAGGGAGGTCGTTTGAGCTCGCGACCCACTCTCTCTCGCGCTCGCTCTTCAATCTTCCCCCGAAGTCTCTCTCGAGGGAAGGTTTCGAGCTTGCTCGTTGCCGATCGACGGAGGTGATGCCCTTTATTTATAGGTGAGGGTGGCGGTCGGCGGAGGTCGGGCCGGCGGTCTTTGGTGAGCCGAACGGCCCTCCTCCGCCGGCCGAACCGGCGTCACTTCTTTCCCTTTCCACGAAGGCTCCGCTCGCCTTCAATCTGCGGCCCCCTCGCCCTGCGCCGACGCCGATGCCTCCTCCTGCGTCCCGGCATCGCGCGCGTCCGGCCTCCGGCGCGCGTGTTGCGAGGAAGAAGACAAAGAGGAGGGCGGGAGGAAGAAGAGAAGGGGAAAGGGGCGGGGGCTGGTTTGCGCGGGCCAGGCCATGGGGGCCCGCGCCGAGAGAAAAGAGGGGAGGGGAGCCCGGCCTCGATGGCTGCCGTTTTTATTTATTTATTTGTTTTTGTTGTTTTTTATCCGAAAAAAAGGAAAAATAAAAGAAATTAAGGCCTAATTAATTAAAAAGAACTAATCAAAATTTAGGTGTCAACATGATGTTGTTGTGGACAGATTAGACTGATGAATCATTTGGTATTCTATATAATTTTTGATCTCTCTCTCTATTTGTTCAAGACAAGGTGTTGATGTTTTTAACCCCCAATCAAAGAGCATACCGGCTTTGAAACTATATGAATTCAAGATCTCTGTTACAAGAACAAGCAAGATGACAAGTTGTACAACTAAAAAAGATAAAAAGTACTGTTTGATAGCCTAAGGATAAGGACACAGAGAGCCATCTATTTACTTGAAATACATTACAAGCTTCATAAATTGATTAAGTTTATGTCTTTGACACGTGGAAATGGCTCGACCTAGTGTAAAAGGCTATTGAATAAAAATATCAAGCAGCATTTTTATTTCGGATTAGGTCGTGAAATGAAAAGACTAGGTTGGAAGTACTTAAAAATGTTTAATATTTCCATATTAGCCTCCATTTGGATTTGGACTATAATCAGCCAACTTCACATTTAATTGTCTTGAAACTTGGTTTATGAGTTGAAGTGGAATCATATATGTAATGAGGCTTTTGAATAATTATTTTAGTTTAATTAATAGTGATTTTTAATTTATGGGTAAGTGCACTAGAAGTTTTAAAGCTTGTTGCTATGCAATTGAGTTATAAAATATTTAAAAAGTGCAATCAAGTTTTAAAACTTGTCAAATTGGTTTAATCAAGTTCTTTTGTTAACATAGTTAATTTGGACAATGGAAAATATTGATGTGACATTTTTTTATTAATTTTTTTCCTAGTTGTCATTTTTTAAAAATTATTTTCTTCTCTAAATCTTCTTTTAATTAAATTAATAAACACCAAAAGACTTAAATTTAGTTTTTAAAAGAACAAAACTGGGAAAAAAGAACTGAGACAAGGGCCTATCGGTGGGGTATCGCCGCCGCCACTTGTCGTTGGAGGGATGGCAAAGGTCATTGACCTTGGGTGAAGGTGGTTGGCCTAGCCCAGCACCAGGCAAGGCCTTTTTGACAGCAGGCAAGGGTTAGTGAGGCTCACGTCTAATTGGGCACATATATTTAGGCCAAGTTGGCCCTCACATGGGGCCGGCGACCCTCCCCAACCTTGATTGAGGGTCAGTGTTGCCCAGATCTAAACGAGCCTTGCTAGCTCTCACTTGGGCTCGGCAAGGCTCGCCTTGACCTAGCTAGGGTCATTGGCCATAGGTGATGGCTGGCATCGCCAAGGGTGAGGGTGGTTAGGGTAGCCAAGGCCTAGCCTGGGGTTGAGCCAAGTCAGTGACCTCCACCGATGGGTAGCGACAACGGTAGGGCCCGGGGTAGATCCCTTGCCTTTGCTTTTCTTTTTCCTAGTTTTATTTTTTGTAAATAAAATTTTGCCCTTTTTTTAGTTTTTTAATCCAATTTAAATGAGATTAAAAGAAGAAAAAATGACAAATAGGAGAGATAAATTAATTAAAAGATGTCACATCAGCATTTTTTGTAAGTCAAATTAACAGTGTTTATAGAAGGATTTGATTTCACAAATTTGACAAGTTCTATATTTGATTGTACTTTTTGAAAGTTTTATAACTCAATTACATTTTCGTGACAAGTCTTAATACTTTTAAGATTTAGAGTGATTTTTCATGGATGATTGAGGATTGAAGTTCTGTAACTTAGATTTTATATTATGTGTTTTGAACTTATTGTTTTATTGTTTTATTTTTTATTTTACATGTTTATCTTTTATAAATTGTTGTTGCTATTAACTAATGAGAAACTTTTGTTTTTGTTGTTGCATTCACTTTCATTTTGCTTAACTAAAATGACAAAAAAAGGAACTCGTTAGACCTTGAAATCTATGACATGGTACGTTTCATGTTCGCAGGATAGGTTTCAGGTGAAACCTGGAACTGCTCACCACTATTAGGTTCCACAAATAATCTCTTCAGGAATTACAACATAGCACTTGCTGCTTCTACTTGAAATTGGTAGATCACACTACCAAAACTCAAGCACATTACAACATTGGTACACTCCTTAAATCATATTACAATTAGTGACAAGTACTCTTAATAAATGAACTTTTCGCTCTCTACAATTTAAGAGTATAAATGTATCAAAGTATGAAGCTTTCTCTATTTCGTAGTCGTGTCATCTTCAACATGCGTCAATCTTCTTATGTAGTTTTCAATCTCCAAACTAACCATTAAATAACTACAAAGAGGATCATTTTAGTTGTTGAAGATAATCAACACAATTACAGAGATCTTCTCCCCCATACAATCAAATCTTCTAGTAATAGTGCAGTAACCATGAATAGAGTTGACTATCTTAGGAAACAGTCTTTTCCTCTGATTGAGTGAATAAACATAGGAAGAACTGATTTGATTTTCTCCGTTTTTTTTTGTTTCTTTCCCATATTTTTGAGCTTGTGGCCACCTATCAAAGTCATTACAACATAAGATTAATCAAAGGAATATCTGAATCCTCTTATCCAGAGTAAGTAAACACGTAAAACGTACACAAATCTCAAGTGATATAGAGAGATGCTCATATCAACGATTTGGGAGTCTATCCAAGCCGTCGGCTAGTAGTTGACAAATGTAGCGCTTTCCGTTAGATTTCTTGAGTGTATCAGTGATCAAGGTTTCACTAAACTGTTCACCTTCTCATGGTATGTCCAAGTCTCCACGAACATTTCATTCTCTCTGATATAATTCACCCTTCATAAAGATCCATTTAGGGCGCGCATGGTAACGCTTCTACTTCGGGGAACAATTTCTGAGTAAAATAATACGTTTGGTAATTATACAAAATTTATATTCTTGGAATAGAAAAAGAATAGAAATGCATTTGATACGATTTATAATTTTTTGTATTTATTGTTTTTTCTTCTTGCTTATGGACCGTCGACTACTGCTTGTTGTTGCACGACCACCGCCTATTGTTGCACGACTGCTAACTGCCGACCGCCACCGCATGATCGTCGCCACAGCCCATCAATCGCTGGAGGTGGACAGGCGGCCGCGGGAACGGGTGGCGGTAGGTGGGCTGTGGGCGATGGTCTTACGGCGGCGATCAGCAGTCGTGTGGTGATGGGCAACGGTTGGGCGGTGGCGACGGCGGTCGATGGCGGTGGCCGGTGGGCTGTGGGCAGCGGTCGATGGCGGTGGCCGGTGGGCTGTGGGCAGCGTCGTACGGTGGTGACGAAGGTTGCCGGCGGTTAGGTGGCAAGGGCAACAACGACGGTCACCGGCGGTCGGTGGTCGGTCAACGGTGGCCATGGGCAGTCGGAAGTGGTCGGCGGTTGGTAGGTAGCTGATGGTGGCCACGGCAAAGAAGAAGAACAAAAGAAAAATAGAAAAAAATGGCTTATTTTTAGAAATTATTCCTAGGAACAAGAAGCTACTTTTTTATATTTGTTGTTTTTGTTTCAAATCTATTTCTTAGCTACTTTTCTATTCCGAGGAATAGAAAAATAAGCTGGCGTTACCAAACAGATTTCTATTTTTTTTTTTTTTGTTCTGAGAAACAAAAGAACATAAATTGGGAGAAAAATATAATCGTTACCATGCAAGCCTTTAGTTTCTACAACTCTTTTCAATTTTTACTTTAGATTACATCAAGGGTGATAGAGCATCCTTTATATTAACATCACCTAAAATAAAATAACATATGATTTATAGAATAGTAATGGGAAATAAATGGTTTTGCTAATTTCAAATTATTATAAAAGGTTTTTTCAACACAAAGTTAGAGCCTTGTGCACCTTTATATCGCTTATCTATGTATGGCACTTATAGGTGATTTGTTCCTAATTTGGTCCTACCCCATCCAGGAACTGGGAATTGGATCACTTGGTCCTAGTACTAGACTGAAATGGTCAATAGGTCTGGTCCAGTTCTTTGGCAATCCAATGGAACTGATGTACATGTTGGTGATTTTCCTTCTTTCTTTTGTTTTCCAGTGAATTTATTCTAAGAAGTTCTTACACCTTTGCCCACTTGTGATTCTTCCTCTCCACCATCATCCTCATTCAGTCATTCCACAAGAGTAAGTCTACCTACAGTTCGCATTACCATTACTACTTTACCACTGCTTCTCTTTCTAAACCTTGCATATATAGAAAAGTTGGTACTAATCCTCTCTGGCAGTAAGTGAAACGACTCAGGCTCCACTGTGTAATATTGTTCGCTTTGGACACTGAGTCCTCACCACTTTAAAACGCGCCACACAGATTAGGGGGGCCTAAGCCTTATAAACTAGCTCCAAGACTCCCCCTAAGCGATGTGGGACAGGAGACGCGCCTCGCGCTTGGGCCGTTACACTCTCCCCCTCTTAGGAGCACAGCGTCCTCGCTATGGCCCCACACGCGGTCGGGAGTCGGCTCTGATACCATTTGTAACGACCCGGGCCCCACTGTGTAATATTGTCCACTTTGGACACTAAGTTCTCGCGGCTTTTAAACACGTTACACAGATTATAGGGACCTAAGCCTTATAAACTAGCCCCAGGACTCCCCCCTAAGCGATGTGGGACAGGAGACACACCCCGCGCTTGGGCCGTCACAGCAAGCAATGCGAGATGAGTTGCAGGCTTTATTGTACATTGGATTTGATATATAGACTCCCATTAAATCTAGTCTATTGTAAATGGGTGAATAAGATTATAGCATATGCAGATGGTACCATGAATCGTTACAAAGCCCGGCTACCAGCAAAGGGCGCTACATAAGAATACAGAATTGATTATAAAGAAACTTTTGCTCCTGTTGTATGCGTTACTTTTATTCACAGTCTTCTTATTGTTATCATTGTTAAATGCTGGTCTTTATTTCATATGAATCTTAAAGTGCATTATTAAATGGCAATCCCACTAAGTAAGTTTATATGATGCCTCCTCCTGGATAGACTCATCCATCCAACAAAGTGTGTTGATTATGTCAACTATGAATCGAAACAGTCTCCTCATATAT
This sequence comes from Eucalyptus virginea, assembly GCA_014182375.1. NCBI lineage: Eukaryota > Viridiplantae > Streptophyta > Magnoliopsida > Myrtales > Myrtaceae > Eucalyptus > Eucalyptus virginea. Next base: position 9,817,124 of record CM024518.1, on the reverse strand, counting down.
GGCATTCCACATTTTGCTCAACAATGGAATCCACTGGTCTTAAATCTAGTCCCTATGACCATATTTTTCTTGTTTGACACACATCCTGTGTATTATGCTACTCTTAGATGTGGATGATATGGTTAGAGATAATCATACTAGCATTTCAAAACTCTAGTAACATTTCAGTCAACTATTTGAAATGAAAGATCTTTGACAACTTAGCTATTTTTCAGGCTTGGAGCTTACTTCAGATTTCTTTTGTTATTATCTCGCTCAAGCCAAACATGTCACTGATTTTATTTCTCAAGCAAGACTCATTGACAACAAGGTGACTACAACTCTTATTGAGACTCATGCCAAATTTGATGTCAAAGATGTAACTCCTCTTTCAAATTCTACACTCTATTAACATCCAGTTACTCAACTTGGTATCACCGATGTTGTGAATTATTTGTCAGTACATGATCTTGACCTGTACAATTTATTTTGCTATAATCCTTTGAATTCATTGATAGGTCAAAGGGTACCTTATTTCATTTCCTTCATTTTTCTTCTCTTTTTACTTTGAAGTTGGTAGCTTATTCTGGTGTTGATTAGGCTGTTGACCCTTAAGATCGTCACTCTACTTTGGGTTGTTGTTTCTTTATGGGCTACTTACTAATCTCATGGCTTAGCAAGAAAAAGACCACCATTGCTTGCTCTAGTATAGAAGTTTAATGTTGAGCTCTTGTCGATACGACATTAAAATAATTGTGGTTACAATGGCTATTAGAAAATAGCAAAGTGTGTCATAATAATGAAACAATCATTCATTGCGATAATTGAAGTGCTATTCAAATTGTACATAATAACGTTTTCCATAGGCATACTAAACCCATTGAAATTGCTTGTCATTTCATTTGATATCATGTGAATGATGGCATTGTAAGACACATCTCCATTTCATTTGCTGACTAGACAGATGGTTCATATCTTTACCAAAACGTATCCACCCGGGCATTTTTGAATCCTTTTTCTATACTACAGTTGACTTCTTTCAAATCATCATAAGTCTGAGTGGGTTTACTATTTAGGATTAAGTTAATTGTAATTTACATTAATTGTACTTAAGTCTAATTATATTCTCACCCTACTTATATGGGTCTTATATTCTTCATTTTTGTAAAGTGCAAAATATTATATTTCTCTCTTTCATCATAATTATTAACTAAAATTGAATATTTTCGTTCATTATTAGATTGAAAAAGCCATTTGGGCTTGAAGATATCCATCCATGTGTCACACATGCATTTTTGTACGTGTTTCTTGTCAATGGGGGACTTTAGAATTGTCAAGAAGGGAGGAAAAAGAAACAAAAAGAGGGAAAAAGAAAAGGAGTATATATAATTTCTTTCTATAATAAGCGAAAAATGAACTATATCAAAGGTGTGGGTTTTTCACATTCACAACAGTCCATCTAAATTTGGACCAGAACGAAAAAGTTGCATGCATGATAGGTCCGATTATTATTTGTGCTCTCTTATTATTTCAGGTTGCACGATGATATTATCACGTTATGACAAGATTTAATGTACATAATGATTGTTTTATTGAAAGGACAGGGAGAGTGCGAATTCCTAGATTAATTCACTTGAGATATTATCTGCTTTGAGCTTCATAGTTTTGTCCTTTGCCACACAGGCAAGCATTTTTTCAAGAAGCCACTCATTTTAGTAGTGCTCTAGGATGAACACTCTTAACTTTGGAGTTACAAGTTAAAGCTTGTTGTTACGTCAAAAGATGCTTTTGTGAGTTAATTCCAATTTTCACACCCAAGCACGGTCTCCTTTTATTCAATTCAATTCATTCCTATCTCTTTTGCAATTCTGGAAGCCTGCTAGGAGCCATTACTTATTTGAGTCCTCAGGCTTTGACTACCACTCCTCACCCTCATCAGCGAGTTATTATAGGCCTTCGTGTGGTTTGTCCCCGAACCATATACCTACTAGAGGAGGTTCCACTTTAATACCATATTGTGACATCCATAGATTAACTCACTCAATGTATTGTTTGTTTTGATCTGTCCTATATTGAGTCTCATGATTTTGTTTTTTGGCACATAGATAGGCACTTTCTCAAGAGGTCATCTATTCTAGTAGTGCTTTAGCCTAAACATACTTAACTTTGGAGTTTTAAAGTAAAGCTTGCCATTATTCAAAAGATGCATCTATGAGTTAATTCCAGTTTTTACACACATATACACACACATATTCAAGGCATTGTTTCCCCTTGTTCGGTGAGCAATTCAATTCATTCTTGCCGCTTTAGCCATTTTAGAAGCTTGCCTGGAGCCGTCCTTGTTTGAGCACTCTAAGCCCAATGCCTATTGCTTGCTCGCGTCGGATCAGGTTGTTATAATGAGTGTGCACGATCTATTTAATATTCATTAAGTGGAGATGACCTATTCATATACGAAAAGCTTGCAAATTTGATTGGAGGAGTATGGTATCAAACTACGCAGGTTGCTAAGGTATATCCTGACTTTTTGGAATATAAAATTTTAGAGACTAGAGTTTTTAGTTTTCCCATGTGCACGATGGTTTCATACTTTTCGTTTCCATTTCTAGTCGCAATCGCAATCACAAAAATGAATCAACTCGCAATTGAAAACTAAACAATAGGGAAGTTTTAGTAACCCCACATCGACACAAACAATGGAACTACATTTAATATACACTAATCCAAAACTCGGTATATATACATTTTGATAATCACATTCAAAATATGCAAGTGCTCCAAAACGTCATGCTGGTAGAAGATCTATTCTATAAATCTATAAAATGAAGGGGTTTGCCAAAACTCAGTAGTCAAATTTCAAGTTTAAGCTATGGGATCATCTAACAACTCGACTCATTATCAAATACAGTAGCATGAATATAATGTATTTGTTTATACAAAATGAAGGTGAGTGAAGGCATAATTTTCAATGATGATATGTAATGAAAATAATAGGACAATGTGGCATAATTTTCTTTTTAACCAAATACAAGCATTTGATATATTATTTTATGATACTCGATTACCACATTGTAGCTTATCAATATGCATGTGAGAGTATGCACTCTTCTCGTTTCTGACTAGGACACATCTCGAGTAACGAGGCATCATTGCCATCAACTAATGGGGGACGAAATCATAGACATATCTAACCACGTCTTAGTCCATCTATCATGGATGTTCTTTACATTAGTGAGGATAAATATGTCGCTATACACCCTGATAATGATGGTAATGTCATAATCGACGGTTCAGACCATATTAAGCCATAAGACTACATGTCCCCTCTATTAAAATATGTCCCTAGTTTGAGCCTGAAAAATGAAAGTTTTCTAATTCAAGTGGATTTCCCATTTTGATTAAGTTTCCTAATTGAATTAGTTTCCTAATTTAAGAAGGTTTCCCATGAAGATATTTCCTATTTTGGATCCAATTCTTGCCTATATATAAGAAGTGGATGTTTTTCGTGAAGAATATCATACGGAGCTTTTGCTTGTGAATTACATCCTGACGATATCCAAAAGAATTTTGAAGCCAATTATAATCCTATGTTAAGATTTATGTTAATTCCTTCATGAGATTGAGAGATTATTTCGTGAGGAAATTTGGGGCTAAATATTGCATGAGTTATGGAGTGTAATTGGAGCTTGGGAAACATTGAGAGTATTTGAGTGACTTGAGTGTGGTTGTATCTTCAATGTATCACCTGATCTAGAATTCGTTGCTACTCTCTCGTGGACATAAGTCACTATGACCGAACCACGTAAATCTAGTGTTCGATTTATTTTCTTTATTCTATTTATTTTATTGTTTGGTCGCTTGCTTTCACAACAATTAATAATTTATTGCATAAAAAATTAGGGATTTACCTTGACCCCTAGTAAAAATAATATTCATTAAGTTGCATAATTTATTAGGAGCATATTTTATTAATAAATGCGTTCATAAATTGTATTAAAATCGGACCGGTGGCAAATAGAAAGCTTTGAATTTAAATTGAGTTAATTGGATTGAGCGCATGGAAGAATGACATTCGGCTTGCCCATAGAGATCATGCTGGCCAAAAATCTTTGGGGGGGGTGGCTTTTTGAGCCTTTTTTTTTTTTTTTTTATAACTAAGAAGCAGGATTTCATAACTAGGATAAGTTCTGAGCAAATATAGCATGAGCTTCAGTACATAGTAAATCCAAAAGAGCGAGACGGGGGTTAGATACCCAGTTTCTAAGGAGACAGCCCATATGTTGGGCTTTGGCTAACCAATCGACCACCTTGTTGGTAGCACGACTATAGTGGGCTAATGTAAGTCCCAAAATATTTTCTATTTTATTCTTGGCCCAGTCCACTAGAGGCTGCATTGCCCAACTAAGTGAATCTGAAGAGAGAACACTCTCCACTAGCGTACTGCAATCAGACTGAACCTATATTTCTTTTCCTATTATGTTTGGGGCAAGCTTTGAGGAAATAAAGTATAGGGTTTCAACCAAAGCTATTGCCTCCGCTTGTTTAGCAGAACTCACCTTAATATTTTTAGCAAACCCATCCATTAACCTGCCAAAGGAGTCCCTACAGATGCACGCAACAGCTGCACGAGAGGGGGGGCATTGCTGCTAAGAGCCGAAGTGACATCCGTCTTCCCCTCTGGTCATAGCATGATTGAATGCTGGTTCGGGCCTGCATTCGGCCTGTCTTCTGGTGAGATTGGGTCCAGGAGGTGAGTCAGAGCCATCATTGCTCTTGCTACTGCTCGGGTACGTTCTTCCCTTATTCCTCGCGTCCAATCTACGATTCATTGTAGGGTGGGCTGTGTTGATGTGCCTCTGTTCCTGATGCTATGTTCGGGAGTTAAGATCGGCTGTTCTGGTGTTGTGGTTGGGATCTGTAGGTGCTGTAGAAGCTTCTTCATTGATGCCGCTACCCAGGGGAAGCTTTCCTCAATCTCGTGCCGCCCATCTGTTGTGAGTCTTGGGTGGGGCCATGCTGTTGCGCCTTTGGTGCGAAGTGGGTATTTCAATGCTATTTAGGCGAAGGCAGGTGGCCAAATCTGGTTCGAGCGTCGGCTATGGTATTCGATTCAGCTATGGGTGTTCCGGGTTGGGATTTCCAGCCGCCTCTTCTTTGTTCAAATTTGGTCCAGGTGAGTTTTCTTTACTTTCCTCTCTATTTAGAGCAGATGTGCTATGGACCTGCCTTTTGTTCTGCTTTGATCGGGCCTAGACTCTACCTCTCATTTGAGTTCGGGGCGTCACTTCTTTGTCAGAGGCACTCTCAGCCCCTTCTACATTCCGCATTGGACAAGGCAGAGGGTCGGAATTGGTACGAGCTTCTATCGAGGTTGATTCGGGGCTTGGGGAGTGTTCAAAACCTCGGCATCCAGCTCCTTGGTTAGGATAAAAAGGTATCAGACCCGTTGGGCTGCAGTGAACCAATTCGATACCTGGAATGGGGGTTGTGGGAGACCATTGCTTGGCTAGCGCATCTTTGCAAGACGGGTTTAGACCCAGGTCAAAGTCTGAAAGATTTACATTGCTATGCACTGAATTATCTTGGCTTAAATCAGGCGAAGTGTTGGCTATACTGGCACTGCTGAATGACGCATCGATGTTTATTTTGAGTACTCTAAGGCTTGGGGGTTGCACTTGCTAGGTAGGACATGGCCTTGCTTCCCACTCTTTGACTTTTGATTCCATGTTGTGAAGCTTTCCCATAACATGGTTGCTCTGAACAGGGTTTGGTGTGGGTTGAGGGTACTTTTTCTGAAGATGAAATGGTTTCTATCCTTCCATATGCACCATAAGACTATCGCAATTAGTTCAAATCTACATGAGTTCCCTGTTCCTGCGTTAGATTTGCATAACCAATCATCAAAACGGGTCAGACTCACTCAATTTATTTGGACTTGCAGGGGTGGCTCGTTCCATAGGTGTGATGTCCAGGGGCAGAGCAGTAGAGTGTGCTCGATCGTCTCCGGTTCGAGATGGCATATTGGGCACAATGGTTCAGGTACTATCTTCCTCCTATAAAGATTATTAAAAGTAGGCAATGCATTTTGACAGATAGTCCATAGGAAAAACTTTATTTGAGGTTGTATGGTGGTTCCAAATATGCTTCCATAGGTCTGGATTAGATTGGTGGGATGTTGATGTCGATGAATCAACGTGGGTTTTCTGTTCAGAAAGGAGGTATGGACACCTGAAGTGCCAAAACTTAGCACGGATGGACACTTAAGTGCCAAAACTTTGGAAATGTACACTTAAGTGCCAAAATCCGGCTAAAATTTGGCCAAATTGCTGACGTGGCAATTTTCCGGCGAGGTGAGTGCAAAACGGCGTCGTTTTGCACGTTGATGTGGTGAGAAAATGCAAAACTATGTCATTTTTTCTATGATGTGTAAATAATTAATATAAAAATTAATTAAATTAAATTTAAACTAAATATATTTAAAATATTCTAAAAAATAAAAAACTTAAAATTAAAAAAAGGGGGTCGAAAGGAGGCGGTTGAGGGCGAGCTCTCGCCGCCGCCGCCTCCCCGTTGCCATCGGGAAGGGTCGGTGACGGAGCGGGGAGGGTCGGCCGGGGTCGGCGGCCCTTGACTCGACCGGCGGGGGGTGAGGGTCGTGGGCCTCATTCTGGTGGGCTGCGTTGCGGCCCCGGTCGGGCCCCGCGACCACGGCCAATGCTCCCCCACCGTCGTCGGCCCTTCCCGGTGATGGCGGGGGAGGCGGCGAGGGCTCGCGGCCCTCACCACCGGTCAGCCAAGGGCTGGCGACCCGGCCAACCCTCCCCCTCCATCGCCGGCCCTTCCCGGCGGCAACGAGGAGGTGGCGGCAGTAGGGGCTTAGCCTTCAGTCGCCTCCCTTCGGCCCTCCTATTTTTTTTTTTTTTTAATTTTTTAAATTTTAAGTTTTTTTTTTAATTTTTAGAATATTTTAAATAAATTTAGTTTTAAATTTAATTAAATTAATTTTTATATTAATTATTTACACATCGAGACAAAATGACGTTTTTGCATTTTCTTGCCGTGTCAGCATGCAAAACGATGCCGTTTTGCACTCACCTTGCCGGAAAATTGCTACATCAGTAATTTAGCCGAATTTTGGCCGAAGTGGCATTTAAGTGATCCATTTTACTCCAATTTTGGCATTTAAGTGTATCTTTCCAAAATTTTGGTACTTAAGTGTTCTTTCGTGCCAAGTTTTGGCACTTGGAGTGTACTTCGCCGTTCGGAAAGTATCCACTATTCACCGTATAAGATCCTAATTTATTATTTGTCCAAACCGGTTTATCTTCTATAGTTGGAAGGCCGATAGGGATAGCTCTAATTTCTGTCATTAGGAATTCGTCAAACAAGGACCGCAGGAGATCTTCCTTCCATTCTATAGCTTCAAAATTGATCAAGTCCGCAACTTTGCGTGGTTCATTCCTTGTAGCGGATCCTCCAATTGGTCCATTTTTCAGCCATTTATCATGTCTAATTGAAATTTTTTGTCAATTTTCCACTACCCACGTAACTTGAGGAGCAATTGCGTCTCTTCCTGCTATTAAACTTTGCTAACCCCACGATGGACGTGATCCTTTCCCTGCTTGCCAAAAGATGCAGTTTGGGAAATAGAGGCCTTTCATAATTTGACTCCAAAGTGTGTCCGGGTGTTGAGAGATTCGCTAGGCTTGTTTTCTTAGCATAGTGATGTTAAAGGCAAGTAGGTTCTTAAAACTAAGACCTCCTTCCTCTTTTTGCAACTTGAGGAGTTCCAATTTCCTCCAATGCGGACCAGCCGTTTTGTTGTTATTTCTCCACCAGAAGTTAGCAATTTTCTTCTCAATGGCTTTAATAATGGATACTAGGATTTTGAAAATTGACATCGCATATTAGGGTATTGCTTGCACTACTGACTTGAGAAGTATCTCCTTACTAGCTCGCGATAGCAAATTTTCCTTCGAACTCTCCAGCTTCATATTTACCCTAGCCAGTATCTATGTCACGCCCCGATCTTCGAGTGTGTGCCCATCCCTCTTTGGTCGATTAAATAGCGACATTCCAGAATGCATCGCCAACCTTTTCTTTTTAAATGCACATGCTGAAGCAATTAAAAGATCCCCAGATAACAACAATATGGGATAGAAAAGCAGGGTCCCAAATTTTGAAACCAAAACAAACCTCTTATAAACAAATAGGTTTATTTGCAACATCAAGCTGTTTACAAAACATTGGCTCGAGAAAAAGGGAACTGTCCTATGACCCACTAGTCAGACCCGTTCGCCGATTCTGGTCTATCCATCTTTCTAAACTCCAAGGCTTCCGTTCCTCCACCAACATCATCTAAGGACCTGAAAATAGTTATACAATAACCAGTGAGACGACGTCTCAGCAAGTTCAACTCCCTAAGCCCCGATTAGGAAGAAAATACGTCATAAGGGCTGCCTAAGCACAATCAGACGTCAGAGGACTTACCTTGGCCTCAATTCCTTAGTGCAAGTCAGTTCAAATAACAGATACTGACAATTATATCATCTAATCAATGTATATGATGCATGTAAATGCTAATGCAAATGCATGATGCAAAAGGAAAGAACATACCTATAGTTACTTACCAATCAGTGCGGTAGAGCACATTAAGGTACATGATAAATCCTCCCCATAAGTACCCAGTTTCCACTCAGGCTCCTTGAAGAGTCTAACAGGTAATGAATTAAAACATCCTGACTGAGAAGAACATTCACATCTAAAGTGAAGTGTTCAACAAAAAAGAATTAAGACATCCAAATCCAGACTGAGATGTCAAGATTTTCGAACTTGATATACCTAGATCCAGACTAAGGTATAACGAGAAAGGTCGAAAAACATTTACATCTAGAGTGAAATGTTTAACGAAAAGAATTAAGATATCTAGATCCAGACTGAGATGTCAAGATTTTTTAACTCGATATACCTAGATCCAGACTAAGATATAACAAGAAAGGTCGAAAAAACATTCACATCCAGAGTGAAATGTTTAGACAAAAATAATTGAGACATCCAAATCAAGACTGAGATGTCAAAATTTTGGGACTCTGGGCTACGCAAGCATGCCAGGTTAATAAAAGAAATCCGGGCTACAGAAGCATGCCGGTTTGATAAAATGGACTCTAGGCTACGAAAGCACGCCAGATCAATATAAATGGATACTGGGCTACGAAAGCACGCCGGGTCGATAAAGAGGGACTCTGGGCTACAAAAGCACGCCAAGTCAAGAATGGAGATCGAGCTACGGAAGCATGTCAGGTTGATGAAAGGGGGATTCTAGGCTACAAAAGCACGCTAGGTCAAGAATTTCGGGCTATGGAAGCATATCGGGTCTATTAAAAGAGACATCGGGCTATGGAAGCACGCCGAGTCAATGAAAAGGGACACTGGGCTACGAAAGCACACCAAGTCAAGAACTAGACACTAGGCTACGGAAGCACATCGGGTTGATGAAAGGGACTCTAGGCTACAAAAGCACGCTAGGTCAATATAAAGGGACAGCTTGACCGAGTCAAGTGTCGATGCACTTGAGAGAGAATACCTGCACAATGACAAGTATATGGGCAGAGATATACTTACCAGATGATATCTCTGTTTCTTGGAGATATGTCTTGTAGAATTTAGATATCATGTGGAGGTCTCTCACCTCTTGATAGAAATAAATTTTGGAACATCAAGGATGCACTTTGAATGTTCGTGAAGGCTTTTCATCTCCTAATATCACGAGGTATTTTGAAAAGAACCTGAATGTCATGAGCTCTTGGGTCTTTGAGATAGACAATCTGAGCTACTCTAGAATGCACATTTCAAAGTTTAGTGGGTTTTCATCCATTCAATCAAAGTTTATGCATAATGACTTTACCATATTTGCATCATCCAAATTTCCACTAGAAAGAATTGTTGTTTAAGACAATGTCATGGATTTCTTAAGAATGAGAGACTTTCAGTTAGAAAGGACTTTCACTCACTCTCATTCAGAATGGCTATTTTATGAGAATCATTCCATCTTACCATATCGACAAGGGTCCAAGTATTCTCGTAAGCAGTATGACCTTATGAATCCGAGAGGTCTTTAATAGGGATTGTAACTTGGTCAATGGCTTAACAAAATGACTCTTTGAGTCAAGGCAATTGAAAAAACAATTCCGCAATCATCTCCAGGTTTACAAGTCAAGAACCCTGCAAAATGAGAAAGAAATAATCTTGCTCGCACTTCTTCAAGCGATGCTTAAAAACATATGAACTCCGTTAATTCAAGTGCCATAATTTGAAGAGACTTTGTAAGGGACGTAACATAGGCTGGGTTCATGGGTTGAGAAACGAAATGATCATTAGGCTAAAAAATGCGTAGAGGGTGAGAGTTGATGATCATCTAGGCATTGTCACCGATTTTCTCTTTAACCAGGGATTGTCATTATAAATGCACCATTGATCTTGACTCTTTGAGTACTGCTCCATTGAGATACAATTTTTGCAACTGATAGTCATCTATTTGACACTTCTATGGACTTTAGCCTTACTTTTACCAGGCACACTGCTTTTTTGCTCCCAATTTTTATTCATATTATTTTTTTCACTTCTTTTCTCATGGGCATTGGCCTTACTTTTACCAGGCACACTGTTTTTTCCATGCCCCTTAGTTCTATTTTGACTTCGATTCTTACGCTCAATGCATATGCCATGCCATTACACTTCGAATGACACAAGGGTCTTCATCTATCTTTTGCCTTGCCCCAGTGTTGGGGATGATCACCAATTGGGTTTACAAGAAATGAAATTGCAGGCTCAAGTGGGCTATGCAAAGGATATAAGTATGTAGGATAGGGAAAGAAATGCTCTTTGTCATCCTAAGACACTTAAACTACCACATGAATTCAATGTAATAGTACGATTTGAAGATTGATGCAAATGAGAGTAAGAAAATTCTTTTCATTTTCCTCATCTCATGATGCTGTCTTGCCTCCAATTTGCCCCGATGTGAGGTGGTTCTTAACAGGGGTAATTTGAAAGAATTTCCACAAGTGTATAGGGCTAAAAGAAGTTAAGCAATTGATCACCTGTAGTGTTTGTGATAGAGAAATTAATTGCCCCTCATCATTTTGGTTATCGTATCTTTTGCAAGAGAACTCTTTACCTTGTGGACATGAACTTTCCTACACTCACCTCACAATTGTATGAGTAGGGGACTGTGTATAGGTATAGGATTGGGTTTGCCTTTCATCATCCTGACTCATCGCTCCTCTTCTTCTCCATCCTCTCAAGATCTTCTCGTGAGGGTGCGATGTCCATATTGAACTTATACTACTTGAGAAATGCGTCAGCTACTTCATTCCAGGTGTCAAGAAGATTGACATTCTTCATCATGTACCGGTTCAGTGTGGGTCCGGTCAAACTAGCATGAAATGATTGGATCATGAGCGGCTCATTCTTGACATGTTGGGCCATGTGTACATGGTACATCTGCAAATGAGCCTTTGGGCAAGAAGTGCCATCATATTTCTCGAACTCTGGCATCTTAAACTTTTTCGACATCTTGACTTTCTCATAAACTGACAAGTCAAATGGGAGTGAACTCCGTGACTCTTGCAATTGTTTCAGTTTCTCTTCAAGTTTGGCGAAGCGTTCATCTTGCTCCACCTTAGGGACATTGTCGAGCTTAGCCTTTTCGACAGTGACGAACGGTGGGTCATCCTCCAGCTCAGGCATGTCGTCATCACTCATTTGGGCCTTGTTCATCTGCTTCGGGACTACTGTCTTAGGAAGAGCGGGTGCAAGAGTCGGATTCGCTTGGAGGGATTGCATTTGATCTATCATAAGTTGCATAGATGTGAGCAACTGTTGGAGTTGGTTTTCCATAGCGAACATACGATTACGCATTTAAGCTTGATTGGCTATTCTAGCTCTTAATCGTGTAATAATGGATGAACGTGAGGGATCCGTTATCACCCAATTCAAATTAATGAAAATATGTAAGCACATGGTGTAAATACAGAGCTAATCCATGACAATGATCTAATCAATTTTTCATTTTCTTTATGAAAAGTTCGTACAAGAAAGGAATTTCCTAAAGAGAGCTAGAAAAATAGACACCTTAGCAAGATCAAATTTCCTAAACATGAATTGAAAACAAATTCTCCAAAGTTTTTGTTATTTTCCAAATGATTCATTGCATGGCAATTTCCTTATTTCATTTCTAATTAACAAAGGAAATTAATCAATGATTGACCTAGAATGTCATGGATCGACTAAAAGTGAGAATTTAGACAACTTACTTTCATCGGAAAGGGATGATAATCACATAGACGCATGCATGAAATGTGAGGCTCGATTTCTACCTAGACGGCTTAACAAAGTGGAGCTAAGAGGATGATCTGACCGCCGTAGTCTCACGTAAGGTATCAGGTCCCTCTAACTCCGGCTCAGTCGAATGGAATGCCCAATAGTCACGCAGTCTCGCGGATATGGACAAACGCATTCAACACCATGAAAAACTTTCGGGGAAAAGAAGGTCAACCTCTACATTGCGGTTTCGCTTTGGAGGAAGTATTCTTCTCAACACCATTCTAAAAATCCTATCGCAGCCCAGGTCCAGCAGTAAGTTGTGTGTGCAATAGTGTAGTGCTAAAAGTAATAAAACACGCACAACAGTTTAAATGCAAACAACACTTCTATAGTTTTAATTCAAACATTCATCCCTAACTCTAACTTGCAAGACAAAGGTTAGCAAATACTACTCCCCTTATACCTTCCATCTGCAATAACATTTAACACTTAAATTAGGGACACACATGGTATCCTTGTTGCCAAACAAAAATATTTTTAAAAGAAAAAGAAAAATTGGCCTAAGTCTACTAAGAGTTTTAACAAAGTTCCCAGCGGAGTCGCCAAGCTGTCGCGACCTAAATTTCGGACGCACCACCTAGGTTTAGGCTAATGGAATACTATGTCTTTAAACTTAGCCCGGGCTCTCCCAAGCCCATAGCAATTCGTGACTTAAAGTTCAAGTATTTAGCATGCAAAAGATTATTAGCTAGGAATCGCCACTAATCGGTTTACGGTAGATCGATTAAACACCTAAATAGAATAATGGGAGAATTATTTTACTCCTACGGACTAGAGACTAAGGGTACGTGGACTTGGTTATACTAGAATTCTCTAATGCCCTTTCAGTACCATTTCTTTTTAATTTTCAAAAATATTTTTGCAGGCAGCTTAGATTTATTTTAGCTTAAATTATTATCATGCAATGGAGTGATCACATGAATACTCGATCATTATTAAATATTGAATAAAATAAATTGCACCAAATGAATTCAACACACTAAAGCAAATAATTATTTTTTGGGTTTTCTTTTATCTCAAAATTAAAACATGCATTCTAACTACATGACCTAATTTTACTAACAAACAAATTCTAATTAAATAAACCTATTATACAAACTATGCACCTAATATTTTTTTATTGAAATTCGGAATTAATAAAAACCCTAATTAAATTATCTAAAATAATTTTCCAATTTATTTTAGGAGTTAATTTGACTTAAACCCTATCCCATCTTAGAAAACTATTTTTTTTTAGAAAAATAAGGTTATTTAAATGTGCAAACATTATCTAAAATCAATCATAATCCATTCCAAAAATCATCTAAAAATGCAATCCTAAAAATGCAATCCTAATTTACTAAACCAACACACTCTAATGCAAGATTTGATTTTTTTTTTTAAATGTTTTTAGTGTTTTTCCAAGACAAGCAATTATATCTAAACAATCAAGATATCCACCAAATAAATAATTAAAATAATCAAAAAAAAAAAATAACATGTTGTCTCACAGGTTAAATTAACAATTACTCTAAACTTAAACATCACGACAAAAAGTTCAAAATAATTAAAAATTTGATCCGAAGTCTTATGGATCAAATTAATAATTATAATGATTTAACAATTAAAATACTATCAAAATGCTCAAAAATTAATATAATTAAAAAAATGATCGACATCTTACGGATTAAATTAATAATTACATTAATTTTGGACAAAACCCTTGTGGATAATACCTACAAGATTCATGGGTATTGACATCCAATGTTCCAATTTAAATAACTAAACTTAAAAAAATATAAACAAAATAAAGTGAATAGAAAAAAAAAACTACCTAATTTTCTTTTCTTTTTTGTTTTGTTTTGTTTTGTTTTGTTTTTTTCTATTTCCCTTCCAAGCAAAGCTTGGCGGTTAGTTCGAGGCTCCGACGAAGGCACAACAGCGCATCGGCGGCGAGCTCGCTCGCAACGGAGGTGACCAAGCGTTGGTTGGGCGTGAGGCGCAGTGGCACGGGCATCGTGGCTGGCTACGGCGCAGCTGGTGCGAGCATAGAGACGCTAAGGTGATCGGAGGCTCGGTTGACGGCGTTGGGTGGCATTGGAGCACGGCGGAGGCGAGTCGCGTGCGAGCGGCGTCTGGAGTCGAGTAGGGTGTCGCGGTGGTCGGATCTAGCTGCAGGAAGCGTCGGCTCGGCGTCCGGTGGGACGAGGTGGTGGCAAGGACGAGCATTGGTGTGCAGGCATTAATTCGGTAAGGGGTTGCGTTGCGGCTGGGGCACGTCGAAACAAGGGCAGCTTCACGGGTTGATGTCAAATCGGCAATGGCGGAGCGACGGTAACTGGGGCGTCGCAGGCTTTGGGTTGCTGCTACAGCTGCGATGATCGACGAAGGAGCGACGAGTGGCGGTGGTAGGCGGTGCTTGCGGATGAGCGGCAACACCATGCAACGGCCTGCATAGCAGAGGCCTCGAGCGACAAGGGACGGAGTGCAGCGACGAAGAAGATGAACAACTGCTGCTCCCCCTCCATTTCCTTTTTTCCCTTTTTTTTTTTTTTTTCTTTCTTCTCTGCTCCCTCACGTCACTTCCCCCTGCTGTCTCACTATTGCTGCTTTCTCCCTTGTACTTTTTAGCAGAAGGGACTTTTTCCTCTCCTTAAGGCATGAAAATTTCTTTTGTCTCACTATTGTTGCTTTCTCCCTTGTACTTTTTAGCAGAAGGGACTTTTTCCTCTCCTTAAGGCACTGAAATTTCTTCTTTGATGAATTCTTCACGTTTTTCTCTCAATGGCCATATGAGTCCATGTGTGGCCTCCTCAAAACCCTACGTGTTTTAACCTATTTATAGGCCACAGATTAGAGTTTTTAATTTTCCAAAACCATATCCACGAAGATTTCTTTTCCAAACGCAATATTTGCTTTTTAATTGAAATCTCACAAAGATAAATTCGTAAAATCTCCCCGAGGATACGGGCTTGGGCCGATTTGCTCTCTTCGTGGGCTTAGCCCGATTCATCAAATTAAAATTTATGAACCATCAATTCGAACCAATTTGTCAGCGGCCCAATGTAAATGCAAATTAAAAAATAAATGCACCTAAAACTATATGCTATGCGATTAACTATTTTTTCAGGGATAAAATTAACCCCTAATTTTTTTAATGTGATAAATGACTAAATGGGTCACCCAAATTTAGGTGTCAACAACGATCAATCGAGTCAGTCGATTACATGTCAACAGGACTATTCTCCGGTCATTTCAATTATTCAATCTCAATTGTTACTTACGGCTCAGCGAGCATAGTCTACCAAATTTTTGGTTATAAATCTCGGTCCAAATGACACAACCTATCTTTAGGTGGTAATCACGGCCCAATTGGCGCGACCTTTAATAGGTGGCAGATCATGGCTATATTAGGCACGACCTCTATCAGATGGTAAATCACGGCCCCATTGGGCACGACCTTTAACAGGTGGTGGATCACGACCATATTAGGCATGACCTCTATCAAGTGGTGAATCATGGCCCCATTGGACACGACCTTTAACAGGTGGTGGATCACGGCCATATTAGACACGACCTCTATCAAGTGGTGAATCATGGCCCCATTGGGCAAGACCTTTAACAGGTGGTGGATCACGGCCCCAGTGAGCACGACCGATTCCAAATTTGGTGGTAAATCACGGCCTAACAGGGCACATCCATACTTCGGCGGTTTTCTAGGTCCACTCATAACCTCTCAGGTTCATTTTCCCATTAAACACTAACATCTCTCAATTTTTGGAAAATTCTCCACATAATCATCAATTCACTAAATTTTCACAAACCAATGCTCAATTAAATAAATAGAAAGTATCACTGTAATTAGCACGAAATTCTAGTCATCGACTATCCCAGCATGATTTCCGGAAAATAAATAATTAAATAATTACGAAAAATATTAAATAAATACAATAAATCCAACTTAGGCCGTAATGCCTAATTGGACGCTGAAATGGACCCAGAAAAATTTCAAAGTTTGTTAAATAAATACTAAGACCTATTTACTTGTTAATTGCAATAACTAACCACCTAACATGTATCGGCATATAATTAAATTAACTAATCTAATCTAATCTATTCACCTAAACATGCTTAATTTAATCTAATCAACCCCTAAACACCATTAACCTACTAAGTGGGGATTAGTGAGTAAAACTCATTGGTGCAAAGCAAAGACCGGATCATCGCGATGGTGACGCGACAACGGGCGAAACTCGGGTTTGCAGTGGCGTCAATGGGCTTGGACTGGGCCTAAAATTGGCCAAACAAATCTCAGCCCAATCTGAGATTTGTTTTTGATTTGGGCTGGGCTCGCCTTGCAGGCTTGGGCTGCTGAAAATGAAGACGAGCTGAAGTCGCGGGCCTCAGGGACTCAATTGATGGGCTGCTTCTTGGACTTGGCTTGGGCTGAATTGGGCTAAGGAAGTTGCGCTGCGGGCTGGACTGCTGAAATTTTCGTGGGCTTCAAATGGCCCAACTGTTGGGCCGTTGATGCAGTTGAAGATGGGCTTTGAAGAAGCAGCAAAGAGGGAGAAGCAACGTCGACGGTTGAAGTTGGCTGCTAGCGAGCTGGTGGAGACCGAACAAGACACAAGCTAGAAAAGATGGACGCCGAGGGAGCTGCTCGGTGGAGAAGCACAAAAGAGGAAGCAGCTGCTGGCGCTCGACGATGGAGCGGCAGAATCTGGTCGCTGGCTTCGGTCCGTGTGGCTGGAGTCAACATTTGGGGAGGCTTTGGTCGGTTTGTTAACTCATGCGTGGCAGCAAAAAGACAGCTCGGTGGAGGCAGAATGCTTCGGTGGAGTTGCCGAGCTGTTCGGTCGAAGGTCAGGGGCAGTGAAAAGAAGACACGAAGGAAGTGGACGGCTGAGAACGTGGGCTTGCAGAAGCTGCCGCTGGACTGGGCTACGAACGAAGAGGATAGAGGAGCACGAGACAGCTTCGGTCAATGATGGGGAAGCTCGCTGGTTTAGTTGACTCCATTGTGGTGGTTCGTGGACAAGTGGTAGCGGAGACAACGGCTGGTGGAGGAGCAGGCGTGAGGGAGAGAGAGATATGTGAGGAAAATGAAAATGAAGACAAAAGGGGAGGTGTCGACGTCGCTGGCTTCTTCCAACGAAAGACCGAAAAAGGGAACAAAAAGAAATTAAAGATAAGAGAGCAGAGGGAGGCTATCGGCCAGGTGGGGGAAACATGAGGAAAGAAAAGAGAGAGAGAGACAAAGTGAGCTGCGTAAATGGATAAGGAAGGGAAGAAAACGTGTGAGAAGGGAGAGATAAGGTTGAACCAAAGTCAAATAAATAAAGCAAAGGAAGACCAAATTTGCTAGGGAAAAGTCAGCTGGTGGTGGGGCTTTCATGCGTGAGTCTTCGAGAGAGATGAGAGGGACTTGCGAGAGAGAGAGAGAGAGAGAGACGAGTGAGAGAGAAGAAAAGGAAATCAAAATACAATTATCTTTAGCTCAACTTCCACAACAATATCGATTGGTCATCCAAGACCAATTTCCACATCAACTTGTCCCAATTGAAGTCCAAATAAAGATTGAAATGCGACGGCCCCTCAAACCTGCAAATTTCTTTCAATTCCGATGTCCATTTCCTTTTTCTCGAAATCTGATTTCTAAACAAATCTCTTTGATTAGCGTCCAATTTTGTCGTAGAAAAAATCCCGCACAATTCTCTTTCATCAAGTAGTTCACACCAGAGGCCAAAAATCCCTTCAAATTGGCCAATCTGAATTTCATTCGTTTTCGAATCGTCCAGATTCAATTTTCCATAAAAATCTTGAACTCATGAAAATTTCTCGAAAGGCAGTCGACATTCCTAAAATGACTCGTGACACGACATAACTTTTGATTTTGAAATCAAATTCAAAGTCGCGGTTAATTTCAAGAGACACGGTTTTAGTGTGACTTAGCACCATAGGGTAGCTTTTAGAAATTTTTAGTGCAAATGACCCGTGGTCGATTTTCTTGAGCCACAATGAATCTACTCGACACATTGGTGACTTTTGGTTGTCGTGAAAATCTCGAGGATTCAAATATGGACACGAGGGTACCGAAACAACAAAAAATCGGTCTAGTATCGGTCGACGAGAATTTTCCGATTTAGTGGAGTCACTCACGTTTAGCCACACATTTCAGTCGAACTGATCTATCTCTAATTCCTAATCAACTTATATTTATGCCGTAATGACCTCTAAAGATGAACACGGTTGAGTAGTCGATTCCTAGTTGAATTCTTAAGTCTATTACATTAAAATTCCGTAATGGCTTTCCCTGATAGGCTAGTTATCTCATGAGTGGCCATCTTGGAGAAAAGTACTATAGTCGCGTCAATGAAAGACCCAATTTATCCAATCGAAATCAGAACTGAATTTTCAGGATGTCACAATCCAGGCGAATAGTTCTTTTTTCGAGGCCCCCCAATCCGAAGGGATTCCTAAATACTTTCCTGTTTTCCCAATTTCGGGAACTCTCAACTCTAACACCATGTTTCTTCGTAGGCTTTTTGGACATCATTTGCTGAAAAACATCCTGATTTATTAAGATTTATAGCCTGACCTGAAGTGTAATAATGTTGGTGGAAGATAGTCGCCAAATTTTGACATTCCAAAGTTGTACCATCTAGAAAAAAGATAGAGTCGTTTGCAAATAATAAGTGGGAGAGAGTTGGACAATTGCTGTTCAGTTTAATACTGCGAAGTGTACCTGCTGCGAGTGCTTGCTTCATCATATGAAAAAGGATGTTTTCCACTATTATGAATAAATAAGGGGATAGAGGATCTCCCTTGCGAATACCCCAAGATGGCTTGAAATAAGGTGAGGACTCCTCATTAAACTTAATGTTGTAGGAAACCGTAGTGACATACTGCATGATCCACTACACCCATTCTTCGCAAAAGCCCATCTTTCTTAGACACTCTTGAAGGAAGTCCCACTCTATTCGATCATAAGTCTTTTGCATGTTTAGTTTAAGAATGGCTTGAAATTTTTTCCTCATGTCACGAGTTCTTAATCTATGAAGAACTTCCTATACAATACCTTCTTAGGGAGGTGCAGCTTTTCTTTGAGACCAGAACCCTAAATCTAGCCTTGAACAGAACCCGAATCACCCTCATCCCCAAAACCAAAAACCTAGAAAAGCTAGAACAATTTCGGCCCATAAGCCTTTGCAATTTTGCCTACAAAATCATCTCTAAAATCCTTACAAACAGATTGAAACCTCTATTACCAAACTTAATAGCAGCGGAGCAAAGTGCCTTCGTGTTCAGTCCATCTAGCCCAGGAGCTTTGATAGCTCCCTGAGTTGCTGTACAAACTTCTTCCATAGTAACTGGTTTAGTGAGTTTAAGTTTCATAGCCGCATCAACTGAAATTGGAATTTGGTTTTGAATGGGCTGAAAGTTCTTGGGACCCCCTAATATACAGAGGTTTTTGAAGAAATCCAAAATCATGTCCTTAAGAGTTTCGTCATTCCTTACCCATTCTCCTTCCGCATTCAGCAACATAGAAATTCGATTTCTATTTCTTCATTGTATGGTTGTTGTATGAAAAACTTTGTATTTCTGTCCCCCCATTTCAGCCACTTAATTCTAGATCTCATACCCCAAAACATCTTCTCCTTGCACCATAGAGATTTAATCTCTTTTTGAATGTGCCGAATTCTGTGATGATCATAATGCAATGTGGGGCTATTCATCAGAGTCTGAAGTTCATTTTTCAGCTCTTCGATCTTCTTATATGCATTGGGGAATCTTTTTTTACTCCACTCAGCTAGTTGTGTTGCCACTATATGCAGTTTCTTAGTCATATTCTTCCTTTGGGAATCCTCCCATGTTCGCTTGACAATTTGCCTACACTCCTCATCTTCTGTCCAATAAGCTTCATATTTAAACTCTCTTCGTTTGCATATCGATTTGGGTAGAAGTGATAGAATAAGCGGGTTATGGTCAGACTCGATAGCTAGTAGGACTGTAACTTCTACATTTGGATAGGTTATTCTCCACTCCATGGTACAAAGAGCTCTATCCAACCTTTCTTTAACATTATCGTCTCCATCCCTTCTATTCATCCAGGTAAAAGCGCACCCCTTGCTTTCTAGATCCATCAACGAGCAAGCATGTAAGAAGTCTTTGAATGCTGTAAGACGAAAGTGTTATGCCATCCTTTTTTCCACTTTTTCCCAATGGTACAAAATTTCATTAAAATCCCTGATACAAAGCCAAGGAAGATGATTTATGGCACTCTCTATTTGTATTTTGTCCCATAGTAAAACTCTGTCATGAAAATCATTGGGAGCGTGTAGGAAAGTAATCCGCATAAGCTGTCTATTGTCATGGAGTAGGCACTGGACGTTTATAAGATATTCAGAATGCGATTCCATTGAAATGGTGACCTGTTCATCCCAAAAAATAGCCAAGCCCCCTGATCTCCCTACCGGATTCACCTAAAAACTGTTTGAAAACTTGAGCCGTCTCCATAGTCTTTGCACTGTTTACTCTTGATTTTTTGTTTCCATCAAAAAGAAAAATATTGGGCTTTTCCTAATTCACTAAGGCTCTCAGAGCTCGAATTATCAGGGGAGAGCCCAATCCCTGACAATTCCAACTTAGTAGCTTCATGGATGATCCGATGGCTTATTAGGGCTAGCTACCAAAGCCTATTGTGTTGTTTTCTCCTCCTATGTAATAGGGATCTCCACTAGTTGTAGGTTGTCAGTGGATGGTGTCTTGGAAGATTGTGCCCTATACGGGCAAAACCTCTTCCCTTTCTTCGATGTAGGGAGCTTGGTAGTTCTAGCTTTGCCCCTAGCTTGGACTCTTTCGGTCACTTAATGAAGCTACCTCTCTTTTTCCACTTCTTTTAGCCGTTCATTATACATCGTCATTGTGGATTCCACATCTAAGCAGCTGCTGCCTCTCTTCTGTGGTCCTTTCCCTTCGATGATGGTTGGGGCTAGAGAAGAATGGAGATGGTCAGCCTTTTGTTGTGGTGCCTCCTCTGAGAAATGTTGACTAGGGATTGGTAGCAGAGATTGCGGTGTTGAGTTCTTTGTCGGCTAAGCTTCATGAGTTTCTGCAACAAGAGGAGATTCCGGTACCATTTCTTGGTCTTCAAGGAGTTGGACCTGTTTACCATAAATTTTTTTTCCATATGGGCTGAGTTCCCGGACCTTAGTTCGTAGCCAGTTTCCGAAGTTACTTGGTTAGTCCTTTTCCAGCCTTGTGGTTTCATATGGTATCTCTTTGCATGCGGTGGCATAATGACCAATTCTACCACAAGAATAGCAATAATGCGATAGCCGTTCGTATTTGAATTCAATCCACAATTTTTTGCTTCCCAAGTTGATGATGACCCTTGTTTTTAGAAGGGTAGCCAAACTCAGATTGATTTTGGCTTTACCGACTCGATAGTTGTTGTTTCCTTTAGCTTCCAGCTTCACATCTATGACTTCGCCAATCTTAGAAGCTACCTCTTTTACAACGTTCGTCATTACTCTACCAAATGGTAGGCCAAATAGGTGTACTAAAAAAGGGACAATGAGAGAAATCATAACAAATTTCTAGAATGTCAGGATTAGATTGCTGGAGCACTAGGAGGTTGCTGGAGAAAGACCACGGCCCAGAATCTAAGATTCTCTGCTTTTCAGCTTCTGATTTGAAGGAGAATGAGGAGAAGCTTGGTTCTAACAAGGTACAAGATACATTCTCCGTCTTCCATGCCCTTTTCATAGTGTTGAGAAAAGCCTAAAAATTCACGTTTGGTCGCGAATAGAGTTTTCCAAACAAAATTAGCTAGCATTCTGTTAATTTTTCTTCAGATATTCCTTCCTTAACATCTATGACGTCATCATTTGACCATAAATTCCCAAAGCTTTTGCACAACACCTCTAATTTGCTAGTTTCAGAGTTCTGATCAATCATATTGCATACTACTATAGGGCACAATGATATAACTGAAGTTTACTACAGCACTGAAGGTACACAGACAGCCTCCGTATAATTTGTAGAATAGAGAGTCTAGTGTGACGATTGAAGACGTTGAGTAGACTCTTCTATAATGAATGTGGGCAAAAGCCTAAGTTTTTACATACCTTTCTTCATGTATGAAGTGTTGTTGGTCGAGAGGGCGATCCGGTCCAAGAAGAGATGGGCAAAATTTATCAGTGAAGAGCGTAGATATAGTCAATAGGGGAGAAGTTCGGGGAAGAGGCTTATGGGGTTGGGCTTTTGTTGGGAGAAAGCAAAATATTGTAAACGTGCAGGGGTGTATGGTGGGTTTTGGCCTGTTGTGTTGAGCAGGGAAATTGGCCTCGATCCTTAGGGTTTTGGGTCAGGCACTCCAGCGAAACGAAAACGTAGGCGACGGAGATGGGATCGATGCCCAATAACTAAATTAGGGTTTTGATGGAGGTTTGGTGTGGGTATATTGGGGCGAGAGACTGGACCAAAGTTGCTGTGCTTATGGGATTGGGGGATGTGTCCAGGGAAGGTAAACCAGGGATCGAAGGGGGGAGCATCTTCTCATCATGAAGGGTTAGGGTTGATGCGAAGATTTGGGGTGGGTTAATCATTAAGGGAGAGCTTCAGCACAAAGGAATTTAGAGGAGACTACCAAGCGGTAGAGGGGAACTCAGAGCACCTGGGAGTTTTTTTGACACCATGTTGGGGCTTTTTGAGCTTAATTCAATCAAATTTAACCTATTAGAGTTTGATTAGTAAGAGGCCTTAGGTTATTAGAGCCCATTATCTTAATAAGGCCCAAATTAATTCCCTAAAAGTGAATTAGACCAAATTTAAACACTATAGAGACACTCTTAGGTCTTTACAATCAAGGTAGTTTGATTGGAATAGAAGAGCACTTTGAGAAAAAACACAAAAAGATAGAGGGCAAAGAAAATCACTTAGTGAAAGCAACAAAGTCAGGAGTTTTGAACTTTCTTGGATAAGATATAGTGTCAAACCTATTAGAATGTGGCTTCTTATGAGATACAAACATATGGATTGTCAAAATTTGGCATGAAGGGACACTTAAGTGCTAAAATCGGAGCAAAATGGATCACTTAAGTGCTAATTTGACCAAAATTCGATCAAAATGCCGACGTGGCGATTTTCCGGCGAAGTAAATGCAAAACGATGTCGTTTTGCACGCTGATGTGGCTAAAAAATGCAAAAACAACGTCGTTTTGACGTTGTAAAAATTTAATATAAAAGTTAACTAAATTTATTTAAAACATTTAAAAATACAAATTCAAATATAATAATAATAATAAAAATAAAAATAAAAATAAAAATAAAAATAATAAATAAATAAATAAATAAATAAATAAATAAATAAATAAATAAATAAATAAATAAATAAAAAGGAGGGAGGGAAACGGCGAGCCTTCGTTACCGCCGCCACCGGGAAGGGTTGGCGATGTAAGGGGAGACGACGAGGGCTCGTGAGCCCTCGGCCGGATCGGGGAGGGCCGTGAGCCCTCGGCTGCGGAGCCCTCGCCATCGGTCGGCCGGGGCCGCGACCACTGGCCGACCCTCCCCCTCCGTCGCTGGCCCTTCTGGTGGCGGCGGGGAGGTGGCGAGGGCCGTGAGCCCTCGCCGGATTTGGGCAAGGGCGCGACCCTCATCCCGGCCCCCGGTTGGCGGGGCCAGTGACCCAGTGACCCTCCCCCCCTTGTTGCCCGCCCTTCCCGGCGACGGCGGGGAGGCGGCGAGGGCTCGGCCCTCGGCCACGCCTCCTCTCCCCACTTTTTATTTATTTAAATAATAATAATAATAATAATAATTTATTTTTATAATTTAATTAAATTAATTTTTATATTAACATTTGAATCCGCTTAAAAATGACGTCGTTTTTGGCTTTGTTTGTTGAGTCGGCATAGCGACAAGCCACGTAAACAAAAAACATAATAAAAAATTGCCACATAGGATTTTCCTGTAGGGTTCGCCGGAGATGGCACTTAAGTGTCCCACTTTTTTTGAAAAGTGGCACTTAAGTTTCACTTTCTTAACTTTTGGCATTTAAGTGTCCCTCCATGCCAAGTTTTGGCACTTAGGCTATACTTTGCCCGCTTCTTATATATTGGCCTGATCATTCCTCTATCCACACCTAATTGTTATAATAGGAGTTTAGCAACTTGATCGGGGTTCTCAAGTTAACATCCTTTTTGCCTCATAAGTTCAGGATAGTTAGGTTTATAGACTGACCTTCTTGTCCCCTAAGTTCAAGGTAGATAGGATTTTCAAACCTTTATAAAATCCTCACTGGTTGTGGGATCATTTGGCTTATGTTATTTTTGCCATTCAATTGGTTAAGAGTTAGAGGAAAATACTTGGAAGCTGCTATGTTCGGTTGGATTGGCATGGCTTGGAGATGACATCGTTGATCATATTGATGACCGTCGACTTGAACACATTAGAAATGTGTCTTGTTATATGATTTGTAATCTTATTCTATTGTCCCCCGAACAACCTCTTCATGGTAACCATTGAAGTAAGATTAGTGCTCCTCCGTTTAGCACTGCAGGATTTTGACATTGCCCTCTTGGCTTGGTTCTGTTGCTGGAGCGGTCGAGTCTCAAACTAGGTAGCTGGATCACCGCTATTGTTGCTCGCAGCATGATTAGGCTCTAAATGATTGTTTGTTCTTGGCATTGCACTTCCTCAAATTGATCATATTAGTCTCATTGGGCGTGTCAAAAAGATGTTTTATGCGAGTTGGTTACAACTACGAAATATCTTTCACCAAAGTTGTTTTTCGGTTTTTATAAAAAGAGACAAATTTTGTGGTGACTCTAGATAGGAAATGTCACTTATAGACAAGAACAAAACTGTATGTGTACAATTGTGCTGGAATTTGATCAACGAGAAAACTTGGAAAATATAGCCACTTCAATGGGACCGAATGTTCTGTTAAAAAAAAAAAATGGGACCGAATGTAAAAAAATTATGTCATAATTTAATTGATGACACAGGTTAGGAATGTGAACATGCAACGCCGGGATTTAATCAATGACACGACACCCAAGATAAATATACATGCCGAAATTCAATTGATGACACAAATTGGAAACTACAACTAAGAACTACATAGGAGTTTAATTGCAACCCCTAGTCCAACCAAAGAATACGATGTGGCTTTTTGAATCCTACAGTTGATGGCTATCAAAGGAGGTTACAAATGGAGGTTACAGATAGAGGTTATAAACAACTACATCGATGGTTATATTGACTCCACTACCTTGACGGTTTTCTTGACTCCATTATCTTGACTTGATGATTACCTTTTTAACGGTTGCATCTGAGATTGTCGACTCCATTTTTTTACAATTCCTACAAGATGTTGGTTCTTCAAGTTGTGGATAATTTTGTTCATAAATTTCCAACTCTGCTCTAATTGATTTAATCCATCGCATATTGATAATAACCAAAGGTTGGTCTTTTTTCTTTTTTGTGCAAATAGATACATAATTTATTCTATCAAAAAGAAGGAAAAATAATTCACACTACTAATAGTCGGTACTTGCCTTCAATACAAACAGAAACAGAACATTCACACCTTGCCTAGCTTCCTCCGAATGGCATCTCTGATGGACTCGTCGCTGACCCTGCAGGCGACCGGAGTCCTAATCGCCACTTCCTGCAGCATCATCCCCTTCACGCACGACATGCTCGCGTGCTGGACCACGAATTCCAATTCCTTGAGCACCTCCATCAACCTCGCGCACGGATGCTCTAGGCTCGGGCTCCCACACCCGAACCACCGCCTCCTGTCCCACCACCTTCACATCCACCTCCATCTCTCTCCACCCCGGGACAGCCAACGTCATTGCGGCCATGATCGAGCTGTTCTTGCTCGACAGGGACGTTGTCTTACTCAGGTCGCTGAAGGAATCGACAGCCCTACGACTCTTGAGGCGCTTCGGAGATGACTGCTTGGACTTGACGACCTTGGACTCCATTGCGGCAATCTGGGACCGGAGTTCCTTGACGTAGTCGACAGCATCAGCGAGGAGGGACGCCCTGTCCATTCCCGATATATTGGGGACGACGGAGCGGAGCGCGTAGAACCGCTGGTTCATCTTCTCTCTCCGCTGTCGCTCTACCTCCCCAGGGCTCAATCGGCTAGACGGCGATGGGGATAATGATGAGTCTTTATCGCCTTGGTCAACAGTGAAGGGGCCAGATATGTCATGGTGCACCCCGCGGACAGGTTTAGCATATGGACGCTTACCCGCACCGACGAATGCCGGTTCTTGTCTGGCATCGTCGGATGGGTTCTCTCCACGAGAATTGATTAGGGGGTTCGAGAAATAAAAAGGGAAGAGGGACTTGGCTGAAAGGACAAAGCTCCAATCTTCGTGGATGATCTCTGTGGAGCCCAATTCAAGGACCCCCGAACCATTAGGGATTGATATGCACACTATGCTCTGGATTCCGTGCATTCTTGCTTCTTTGACCCTATCATCACTCTCACACATCTCCAGCTCAGGGTGGTCATCGCCACTCAACCAGATGTGACCTCCTGAGCGGAATGCTCTTCCTAGAATGCCGTCTTCCGAGGAATAAGACCTCGTGACGGAGAAGATGTAGTACCATTCAGGGTCGCCGATGTCGCTGCCATCAGCGAACTGACCATCCGGATATTGGGCTTCTTTGAGCACCCTATTGGTGGTGGGCTTGGATGGAAATGGGTCCCTTGTAGTTCCTCGGAAATGGCCGTGGCCCCAGGTGAGGAAGAGACGGCCGTGGTCATCTCTTGAGGGCCGCCAAAAGATGGAGTAAACCCAGTGCTCAGGTTGGGCTTGGAGGATCAAGTGGACGAGTTGCTGGAGAGTGGGTGAGGTTTCATGATAAAGAGGGACAGCTAAGGAGGAGGAAGCACAAGATGTGAGTTCTTCCATGTGCAGCAAGTTGTTGAGCTAGAGCCAGGATTTCTCCCTTTTATAAGAAGTAAAGGCAAAGCTAAGTAAGTGTGTCTTACTTGCAAAGCCCATTCGTTTCATGGAAAATGTGGTATTTCTATAAAATATTTTTAGGATGTCATTTTCCAATATTCGGATAAAACCTGAAAATAAAGTGAAAAATATTTTTCGCTATTTGGTGAAGAAAATCTTTTCCTCCAATATTCTTTTTCATTAATTTACTTTTAAAAATGTATTGTTCATATTTTTAAAATCGATTTTTAATTATTTTTAATTTTTAAATCTATTATTAATTTATTTTTATTTTTATTTCATTTCTCGTTTTTCTTTGTTTTCCGTCTCCTTTTTTCTTGGTTGGTCACCGACCACGGCGATGGCCCACGACCAGCCATCGGTGAGCCTTAAGCTCGCCGACGAGCATGAGGCTCACCAGATTGATGAGTGCAAGCTTGAGATCGACAAGCTCGAGGTTTGCTTGGCGATGGGTAATGACTAGTCAAGAAAGAAGAAGATGTGAAACAAATAAAAGAAAAAAATAAAAAATAAAAGAAAAAGAAAAAGAAAGGAAATATAAAAGTAAAAGAAAATTAAAACAAATTTGAATAAAAAAAAAAAAAAAAAAAGAAGAAGAAAGGGGAGAAGAAAGTGAGGATTTGTAAATGTGTGAGGTAAGAGAGATTAAAATTTAGAAATTTTTTTCTTTCATGGAAAATGTTTTCCCAAGGAATTCATTTTCCGTGAAAAAGCCGAAAAATCCAGAAAACATTTTTCAGAAAATTATTTTCCGTGAACGAACGGAGCTTTAATGTGCTTTGCATTATCCTATAAAGTTTCAAATAATGTTAGGTATACTAAAGTTGATCCAAAAAAATCTCTATAACATGGCGTGACAGACCACAAGTTGATGTTTAATCAAGTAGGTTAGACTCAAGACTTGAAAACAGTATACTGCAGGATAGTATACAAACTCTGTATGTGGATAAGCTCCGATTGATAAAGTATCTGTCTATCTTATTCACTTCTTTTTTTTTTTCATGGGAAAGTGCATCAATGGAAAGTGTTATTATCATCAAGAAAAAAATGTTTAGCCATAGTTTTTCATTGATGATTGCCTCTTTCTCGGTTACTCATTTTCTAAGCAATACATATGGCAGAATAGTGACGGAAAATGAGAAAATCGATTTTCAATATACTTAAAAGTTAATTACCGCATTGGTGGCGCGATGGTTTTGGTTCTTTCTCTCTCACGAAGGGTAGGAGTTCGAATCTCCTCACGGTCGCTTAGGGTCTTAAGTGGGACGCCGGGAATGGTGGGTTCTCCCGCTTACGTGTCCTCCTAGATTTACTTATCGGCTGCCGACTGTACGAGATTCTTAGGTAGAAGTTTTTAGAGTTTTGGCATTTTACACGTGTTTGAGTGAGTAAGAAAAGGAGACGTCGATGGACAAAGACAAACGAATACTAGAAAATTCAACGACAAAAGTACTGCTGACAGAGGGACGCCAATAGTTTGGACAGAGACATGCCCGAAAAGGCCTGTTCCTGACGTTGTGATCTCGAGGTGACTCGGAATCATGCGTGTAGAGTCCCAGAGAGACAAAAGACATGTCAATGGTAGAGTTCTTTGTGAGGTCCGAAATCTTCCTTGACAGGGTTTTGAGCTCCTCCTCAACTTAGAGGCCTTGTCTGGGTACGTCGACAACCGTTCTAGGTAATGACACGATTCCCTTTGAATTATTTGGACGGTGAACGTGTGTTGTACTATCGTTATTATTTAATCTATATTTTGTTTTTCTTTATTTCCATCTCTGGTCTTCCTCTTCCCCACGAAAGGGTTGAGGAAATGGGAGAATGACCATGGATGCTGACACTGAAGGACCGTCAAATCAGTTGCCATGAGGCAGTCGACCATTAATGCCAAGAGCTCTCACTGTCGCGCCCCCATTTATGGACTTGGTTGCTTGACTTGTAGATAAGCGATCGAACAATAATATAAATAGAAGAAGAAAACAAATTGGACAACGAATTTACGTGATTCAATCGTAAATATCTATGTTCACGGAGAGAGTAATGACGAATTTCACTATAAATCAAGCGATATAAAGATATTATACACTCGAGTCACACTCTCTCGGTGTTTCCTAAACCCCAATTACACCCAATAATACACCAAATGTTTAGCTTCAAAATTCCTCAAGAAATTATCTTTTAATCTCATGAAGGAATTACACGCAAATCTTACAATAAGATTTAATTGGTTTGAACACTAAATCTTTCTTTGATGTAATTTATGAACAAGAACGATAAAGAAAAATTCATTTCAAGCACTCGACGATGAGACAACACTTCAAGATCAATTCTTCATGATCAGCCTCCTACCACCCACTGCCACAAGTTTATATAAAAATCCCTCCCAAGCACTTGACAATGAGACGGCGACGAGACGGCGCTTAAAGACTAATTCTTCATGATCAACCTCCTACTACTCACGGCCACAAGTCTATATATATATATATATAAGATCCTTATTTTTTTGCCGACTTCTCATGGGATTTTGTTTCCTATCTTAAACCAAAACATATCTCTGTATATTTTAAAGAAAATCCAAGTCCTAGTCAAAGTTGGACTTTCTTATTTTAGCAGCCAAATTCTCCAATGCAGATTCGAATTTAGGGAAGTTGATCTTCGGATCTTCTTTGCTTGATTTCAAACGTCCGCAACATATCCAATTCAAAATATTCGAATTTCGCATTGACGCTTAAACTCGAGATATATTTTAACATGACTCACTTTATGACTTTCTATCTATCTATCTTTGCGCCAAGTTTGCAACTCGCAGGTGTGGAGGTCACAACCTCTAGATGTGAGATTGTTTGCCTCGCGGGACCCCAACTCTTTGGTCACTCAAGGCTAGCAGCTTCCATGGCCATGACGGTGGCCTTGGTACCTTTTCCTTGTTCCATTGCAGAGCCACGGAAGACAGGAGCGACCGCCATGGACATGGCAACTTCTATCGTTTGCCTCACGCGATCCTAGGTTTGTGGTCACGCTAGGCGGACCTTTTCCATGGCTGCGATGGTGGGTCTCGGTTTTATTTATACGGTTGAGTTTAGGAGGGGGGAGAGACTTTTGCCCCAATTAGATCAGTTGTGCGAAAAGGCAAAGCATTGCTGATAGACGGTGACAACAACGACGATGAACACTGTATCTATTTCTTTTTTCTTTTTAATTTTTTTTTCATTTGCCAAAGTTTTCTCAGATTTATATTTTTAATTTATCAAAATTTCCAATTTTACGTCAAAAGATGCTTCTGGAATCCGACTAATAGGTTTTTTCGGGCATACCATGCATTTTCATGTTTTTTGAGGAATTAGTCCAAACATGAAAGAAAATTAGGAACCGGAGTTCATTCCTCGAGAAATCCAACTCCCCAATGAACCATACGAGGCCGAAATGTTAAATATGGTAAGACTTTGAGTGTAATGGGACTAGAACTTTGATTAGGAAAAGTACAAAAAAGCCATATATTTACTGTTATTGTACTAATTTAGTCATCAACTTCTCAATTGTGTCAATTTAATTCTATATATTTTGAAAATTTGTCAATGTAGCCCTACAAGACATAATCAGCATCAAAGTGAACATTTTTTTTTTAATTTTTTAAAAATTTTAAATTTTTTTCTCAACGTGGACTAGCAAGGTCATAGGCCAACCCTCACTGGCCACAGGTGTGGGTGTCGAGCTCTTGCTTGGATCTGGGCAAGGGCTCAATGCCCTCACCTATGGCTAACTATGGTTGGCTAGCAGGCTAACTATGGTTGGCTGGCAGTCTTGCCAACTAGAGTTGTTAAAAAAAAATCAAAGAAAAAAATTCCAAAAAATTTGTTAAATTTATCCATGTAAGCACCGGTCTTGTGTAGGACGGCAAGCATCCATGTTAGCAATTTTTGGCAAAAAATTGGCTGGATGGACTATATTGGCTAATTGTCAAAATATTAAGGACCGAATTGACACAAGTGTAATAGATTTAGGACTTCTTTGGTACTTTTCCCAACTTTGATAAATCCTTAGAGGGTTAAGCTGTATATCTTGTCTTGATAATTGATCTCTATGATTGAATCATGAAAATACGCTGCATATGCTGTTCATTCTATTAATTTACATAAGATCCACTAGTATGAAAAGAATGAATTCATTAACGCATATGCATCTTTCAACAAGAATGCACGTTTCAATTTCTTCATCATGGAAACATGTCACATGACCACGAAACTTACTTGGGTACTCAAGCTTTCTGAACATCCTACCTTTATTATAAGAAAGACCTTTTAATTTATTTTATGGCTCTTTCTATCCATATATGCTAAATATAAAGGTCTATTTTGAAAATCAACAAGATTTTGAACCGTGTTTTCAAGGGAACTCAAACCTGACTACCGGAAGATACATGGTTAAATGGAATTAAGCCGCTCAATTTATACTGAACTGAAACAATCAGCCCAAAAAGTGTGTGCATTTCATTTCAATAGGTGCCTTTTCTTCAGTTTGTGTATGTGTTATTTCCTTTTGTGTGTTTATTATGTTTGTTTTCTTTGTGTGCTTCTTTGACTGACGTTGCTTTTGTTAGGGGGGGGGGGGGGGAGAGAGAGAGAGAGATTCGTCATGTCATTCAAATACGAAACTAATGCATTTGATCTTTTTTGTCACCATATGTACACACGATTACACGAATGTTTATGTATGCAGTTATGCCAGCTCTAGTTAAAAGGGTTATGTCTTTCTCCACTCCTAACTGCAGGATCCTCCAAACTAGGGCTAGGAGCAGTGCATTCTGAATATGGATATTATCTACATTTATGATTAGGTAAGACTACATGTGGGTATATCTTATAATCCACCGGTCAAAGGCTTTTTTAAAAGAATTTCCTCAAGGATAAATTGAAACAAAGCCCATAATTATTTACTTTCATCGAGCTTTAGATAGGTAGCTAGCTCCTACTACCTATTTACAAACCTAGTTGTTGACGTTGTCCCACATTGGTTGCGGAATGGGCTGGTGGTTAGTTTATAAGTGTGAGAGAAAGTTTCTCCTTTTAAGTTAGTTTTTGGGGTGAGAGAGGCTCAAGACCACTCAACACTGGTGTCAAAGCTCAAGTTTGCTAACAAGTCTAGATTCAAGAGTCACATGAGAGAATTATGGGTTAGTGTTCTAGGGCCCGATGTGTTGCGGCTCTAATCTAGGGCCCAATGTACAAGAGAGAGATTGTTGAGGTTGTCTCACATTAGTTGTGGAAGGGGTTATTCACTGATGATAGAAAATGCGCAATCACAATTGTCGACTCAAACTTGTATCTTTTAATTAGAAAATCTCCGAAGTGGAAAACACATGATCCTAAATGTCTAAAATTCAACAACAACTACAATGAGAAACTAGACTAACTTGAATAATGATCATTGTTGTAAGAAAGTTTTGGACAATAATTAATTTTATAGTACGATTTACAAGGCCACATAAGCAATCTTAAATTTTTTTCAGAGAGTAAAGGGCGAAGGAAACTCTAATCTCTCTATCGGCAACCCTCTCTCTCTCTCCCCACAAAAAACCCTCCCTCAAAGAAACTCATTTACAGGATCTCGCTTTAGGCCCTTGGTTCAGCATTTGGAAGTGTCCTTGGCTAAATGCTGGCCTTTGAAATGCTGAAAGCCCAAAGCAGGTGGGCCCGTTTGGTTCGGCTTTGGGGAAATGCCCTTGGGAGAATGCAAATACCTGAAGTAAAGGGGTTTTCGAAATCTTAGATTGTTTGGTAAACTATAACTGAAAAGTGCTTTAGGAAAATGTAAGACTTGTTTGGTAAATATATATTTGAAAAGCCCTTTAGTGTAACCAAGTTAAGTTTTTAGTTTTAGTATTTTTAAAATTGCAAAAAGAAACAATGACTATATAACCTTTTACATTTTCATGTTGAGAGTAATGTAAAAGATATATATTAGTAAATTTATTTAAAAATTATATTAAAAGAATTTGATTATAGATTAGATGCAAAGCTCAACTTTTGGCCTAGGGTTCATTTAGGTTTGTTTTCAACTTTGAATAATTTTTTTAATTATTGTAGTATTAATCATCTTCGTTAATTAATGATCATTTTAGTGTATTGATAAAAAGTTGGGCTATTGATTGTCAAAAGATAAAAATGACAAAAAAAAAGCGAACTTAACATTTGCAAAGAGTTTTTATTATTTTTTTAAAATATAAAAATAAAATCCGATGAAACTCCGTTGCCAATCAACGGCGGTTGGGGTGTAGGGAAGATGGTCGGTTTAAAAAAAAAGAAAAAGAAGTCAACGGATGAATAGTAGAGATAGACTTATATTTCGAAATGCTTTGAAAGCCCAAAGCGAGTCCTTAGTACTTGAATCCAAGAACCTGCTTTGTTCTGCTTTTCTTTTCTAGGCCTTCATTGCATTTTTTTTTTTTTTCCTTTCTCTTAATCTAATGTGGGAGTCTTTTTCGCCTCCTTTGGCATCTTCTTTTAACCTTTGTTTTTGCTTTTCTTTGCTCGTCGTGGTGAACTATTCTGATTGCAACTGATAATTTTGTGAGAACGTGGTCATCAATTCAGCTAGTAGGATGTCCGGGACGTGAATCTATGACTTTTCTGATATTCGACAGAAACTCTTCTCTCCCAATTTAAGTGTAGATCTAAATCTATGAGCATTTCTTTCTTTATCTAAATTTAAATTTGGGAGTTTGTTAGCGGTGTTCAACCTATAGTAGCTCAACATGTTGTTGTCGTCATCTCTGTATGATGATGGTGTTGAGAATGCTGAACATAGGCTCACACCATAAGCCATAGCTTCTGAAGGGGAAGATCTTGATGTCTACCTATCATTGATGATTCTGGTGATCGACTGCCAATTGTTTTTTGAGGCTGTGTTAGAATTGATCTTTTGGGACGAGAGCATGCTTATAGTTGCAAGCTCTACTCTTTTGTTTTTCGGGTCTTGTTTTGTTTTGTAACTCCTTTGATCTTTGCTTTGCTGGAAAGCTTTGTATGTTCTCTCGTGTTTGATTATAACAAATGAATGGAATTCTCTCGTGTTAAGTAAATCCCTAGCTTGGTCCAGCCCTGCAAATCAAAATTCGATATCGTTTGAGATTTAGACGGTCTAGGATTTTTTGAGAAGCGATTAAACACAATCCCCTCCCATCATTTTCGCGTGCGCTTACTAATTAAAAGACGACAAACGATTCACTTCGAGGAGTCATGTTCGAATGTAATGTTGACGATGTTCATACAAATCTGTTTTTGACAGTTCGCAGGCGGCGTGAGTGCAGCTAACGTGGATGCTTCTGAAACCAACTCCTTATAATTATTGAGGCAAGATCTTTAGGATGAGCTTTTGTTCTCTTTTGGTTAGTCCGAACTCTATTGTAATTATAGCCACAATGATATGAACATGTGAAAGTGTACCTATCTCACTCACCCTGAATCCCGATGCATCGCCTATGCTTGTTTCGCATCATGCATTTGATCGCATCCCCACCAATCCCTTGAAGAATTTGATTCCTCTCCTGTATTATTCTCTTCGGATGATTTTTCCTTAATCCAATAAACTTTTCGGGTTTCAATTTCTTCCACGAAAAATTGATAGACTCGACCTGAAAATTGAGTTGACGTTGTACAAAAGCAGTGACGTTGTTGATGTAATCACAATTGATGTACTCAATGCAGTTAATAGGTTATGGGGACAGCCGGTAGATCACGCCGGCCTAATGCTCTGTCACTAGGCTAGACCAGACCGACAAAGTCCCTTTGCCGGATGTGCGATTGAGAGTGACATTTGTGGCTGGATATTACCCTTTAGGGCAAATAAGGGACATTTGGTAACTTTATCAAGAACAAGTGCTTTCATTCTTTTATTCCCTCGAATAGAAATGAAATAAAAACGCGTTTGATAATTTTTATTTTTATTTTCAGGAACAAATTATTTTGAGAACAAAATAAAAACTAAAAATAAAAATATATTTTGTTCTCATGAACAACTCAAGAAACAAGTTTTTTTTTCTCTTCCTTTCTTCTCTTGCTTTTCTTTCTTTTTCTCTTCCTTTCTTCTTCCCCCAACTAGTTGCTAACCTCGGCAGTGGCCAGCGAACGGCCAGACAAAGCCCAACGAGGTCGTCTTGAGCTTATCGGCCACCAAGTCTCGCTTGGTCACGACGAGGCTTGGCCTCACTAGATTCGGGCGAGGTCGCCTCGTCAAGTTGTGGGGAGGCTCGGGGGCCTCGTCGGTGGCTGGTGAGGCTCCCCAAGGCCGATGACCTTGCCGGCCCTTGTCTAACAAGTCACTAGTTGGCCATAGCCAAGGTTGGTGATCGGCTAGAGGAAGGAGAAGGAAAAAAAGAGTAATAAAATTATTAATAAATTAAAATAAATTCTAAGTTACAAAAATATTTAGGATCGTACCAAATATATTTTTGTTTCGGTAATAAAAATTTTATATTGTTATCAAATGTCTTAAAATACTTAGAAACTATTCCCGAAAACAGAAATAGAAAAAAATTTCTACAAAGAGATAAAACAGTCATGAAAAATGTTATTTTGTAATGATTGATGATGACTATCAATTATTTGGTAACGATTTTGACTGTCATTTTAAGGAAAAACGCCTCTTTCTTTCATTTACCTATAAATAGAACCTCCAAGACAATTCAATAGATATATACCAAAACAAGAAATTCTCTCTTCTTTTTCCTTTTTTAGTTGAGTTTTATATATAATTTTCTTGTTCCCCTTCCCCATGTTATTCAATTCAGAATATAGAGGAATGTTTATTATATTTTAGAAAAATACCCACTAGAGCCTATTGCATCGAGTTTCATAATTAGAGGGGCAAAATTATCCTAAAAAATAGTACTAGCATGCTTGAGGCAGCTAATCTTATTTTAATCTTCTCCAAATTTTTCCAACACACAACCCTACGCAAGTTCTGTTAATTTCTCACATTATGTTTCCTTTCAGAACTTAGTTTTACTGTCTGAGTTACACGAGTTAATTTATGCTATCTTTGAACACCGTGATGATTGGCCTAATTGATGAAGACTAGCATTCAAGTGGTGTGAGCCCTCTTGGTCACATGTTCATATCCCCAAATTGCTCCTCAATTTCAAGAAAGCCTTGTTCACTTGCGACGTAGGTTTGATTTATGGTCCAGGTGTAGGGAAAAATTACCTAAACAGCTTAAATATATCATACAGATGTCAATTCAATTATAAATTTTTTGATTTACCAATTTAGTCGCAAACTTTTACACAAAATTTTAAAGCAGTTTTTCCAATCATTTTTTTGCTAGAAATTTTAGACATGGCAGTTCAATTATTGTTGGCTATGCTACTTGGTGCACTGCCATGTTAGTGATTTCTTATAAAAATTGGTCAGAAAAATTGAATTGGAACGTTGTGTAAAGATTTATTACTAAATTGACAAAATTAAAAATTTTAGAACTAAATTGGCATTTGTGCAATAATTTTTCCTGGCGTAAGGATATTCCCTCGGCTACATAAGTAGAATATTAACCAAAAAAAATTGTGAAATATCGGTTGAAGCTCATTATATTGGTTTATAATCTAATTAGCTATTTTTAATTTCTAGTCTTTGATGTCAAAGTAGTATCTCTATTCACATTTCATTTTATACGTTTAAAGAATTTCACCAATAGTTTGTTAAGCATGGGAAAATAACACAAATGGTCTTCAAACTTTCACTTAATATATAATGTAGTCCCGAGTTTTAGTCGAACATGTAATGTAGTCTTTGAACTTTCAATTTGTTTAATATGATTCCCAGATTTTGGTACATGTTCAATTTAGTTTTTAAGCTATATGTAAATATTCAATGTTATCCCTAAACTTGAATTAATGGAGAATGACATTGGATATTTTTTATATAGTTTATGGACTATATTGAATATTTATAAAAAAAATTTACTGATCATGTCAAACAAATTTAAAGTTTGAGAACCACAGTACACATCGAGTTAAAATTCATGGACATCGTTATAGATTAAGCCAAAGTTCAAGAATCGATAGTGTAATAATCCCCTTAAGCTTTAGGTGGTGAGAGTTCGCATGTATATTAGGCCCACATTACTCTTTATATATTGCATATGTTCTTGTGCAAAATAGTATGCAATTGTGAGAATACTGCTTATGTTTTAATTGAATACAATATCAAGATGGGGAAAATTTTCAAAAAAGTCATACGCCTATTCTACTAATACTAATTTAGTTAT
This sequence comes from Eucalyptus virginea, assembly GCA_014182375.1. NCBI lineage: Eukaryota > Viridiplantae > Streptophyta > Magnoliopsida > Myrtales > Myrtaceae > Eucalyptus > Eucalyptus virginea. The sequence goes on along the minus strand of CM024518.1, from coordinate 9,779,529 downwards.
AAACTATTTGATTTAGTCCTAGAAATTTTGATGATTTGTTAATATAATTCTTCCGGCTAGTTTTAGCAAGTAATCATTGACGTGAATGTCAGACCATGATCGATGCTAATATAGATAATTTTGTATTTTTTAATAAGTTTTTAGATTTTGTTATTTTCTTTTCTTTTTTTTTTTTATTTATTTTTCCATTATGAGCCGATGACCCTCGCTGGACCTTAGAAGAAAATAAAAGGAAAAGAAAGTAAAAATATAAAAAAATTATAAAATTCTTTTAAAAATTACAAAAAATTATCCACGTTAGTATCGACTGTGTTAAGTAGGATGTTCAACATTCACGTTAGTGATTTCTAGCTAAATTGGTTGGGAGGACTATGTTGAAAAATCATTAAAAGATTTAGGACTAAATTGATTAAATTGAAAATTTTAAGGCTAGAATAGATCTATATAATAAGTTTTAGATTTTTTTTTTTGCAATTAACGTGAATGATTAGTATTTCCTAGAAGATCCATAATGTTACAACAATTGGGAGTTTAAAAAATCCAACTATTACAAATTCGAGTGAAAGAAAATACTTCAAATCATTAAAAGTAAATCTGTGTCATTCTAAGAAGATACACCTTATAACTCTCCAATCATTCTAATAATCACGAGTTGATTCATTTTGCGTTTGTGATTGAGTGTAGAGATGGAAAAGAAAAAGTCTGATATAAGAAAAAGTCTGATATGATCCGTACGACTGGAGGAAAACCATAGACCTCGGATTATAGAAATTTGCAAGATGTGACTTCCTTTGATATTATCCACAAAGTTGAGATTTGCCCTAATAACCTAGGTTTTTACTTTGCGCCTCCTATTAAATTTGCAAATATTTTGTACTTTAGTTGGCCATCTACATCGATTGAATCCAAGATCGACACTCGCCCTATCCTTTCATTAAAATAATGTACAATTAATCTTATCACGTTGTCATAGTACATCCGCCAGCATGAAATGATAGGTGAGGACACGTATGTATATATTTATGTGGTCTATGATGCACGCAACATTTTCTTTTCGGGCCATTTGTAAGATGGACGGTTGTCGATGAGAGAAACCCACACCTTTGATATAATTCCTTTTGCGCTTATTATAAAAAGTAATCAATATCATCCTATTCCTTTCTTTGAGAAAATGACCAAAAAAACATTAAACTTTTTAAATTTATATAAAATCAGTTATAAACATTTTAATTTAATCTTTACCAAAAAAAAAAAACATTTTAATTTAATCAATTTAATTATAATTTTTTTGATAATTTGTCAATATAATTTATTCAACAAATTTTAGTTGAGAACTGACGACATGGACTTCGGCTCTCTTATGTAGCATAACCGACTTGACATGGAAATATTTTGAAAATTTTAATTTTTTTAATTTTTTTGAATTATTTTACTAATTTTTTACTTTCCATTTTGTTTTTCTTTACTTTTTTTTTTTAAATTTTTTTATTGTTAAGAACCGGCAGGGCCACCATTGACATCGCCTCCCATTGCCGTACCATTGCCAAATTGTTGTCGCGTCCCCAATCGTATAGTGATTTAGCGCATCAAATGTCGTCTCAAGTTTCAAAACTGTTTAGCGGTGGAAGCAGTGGGTGGAGGGGAGTAAACGGAGATGTGGATAGACTTGGTATTGTTGGATGTGGAATCTTATTCAAAGGAGTATGTTAATGTGACGTGTAAAGAAACAAAAAAAAAAAAAAAAAAATTGCTTCCATAAAAGGAGTCTTGCTTGATAGATTGCCGTTCCAATCTTTTCCACAGATGTACAATAAAAAAATGCAGTTCAACTATAGACCAAGACAAATCTATTAATACGGCTTTGTCTTTCCATGGTTTGTGCCTAGGTTCTTCCCAATACCATTGCTGTTCAGAGTAGCAAGATTGAATGCACACATAAGTGAAATCTTCATGAAGCCCCTTTGATCTCATTTGAAATTGTACTTGTACACCAACAAAATCCGAGGGAAGTGAAACCTTGAAATCATACACGCAAAAAAACCCTAAATCTAAACTAGATCGAGATAGAAATCACCCCGAAATGATAGAAAAAGCTTCTAGATCTAGACTAGCTTAGAAGAGAAATGCTCTTCAAAACAGAAGGTTAGCAAGAAAAGAAAATAGATTAACAAAACAGTCAAAGAAAAGGACAAAAGGGAGGGGAGGAAGAGATCTAGCTCAAACCATCCCCTCCATGGAAGTTGAAGAAAGCTACATGAGATGAGAGTTTTATGGGAGGACTTGAAGAGGTTAAAATCTGGTAGTCATGTTCCATGGATATACATTGGAGATTTTAATAAAATTATCTACCATTGGAAGAAGGTGTGAAGACGTCCGGTAGAGCATTACATGTTAGTTGCATTTCGAGAATTCATAAAAGCTCCAGGATGCTATGGGCTGTTTTTAACTTGGAAGCATTAAAAGCTTGAGGCGGCGAAGGGCTCAATGAGAAAACCTACCAACATCATTGGGAAGAAATTCAAGATGTGTTCAAAATGGTGAAAATTTTTTTTGATCAAAGTACTTTTGATCCTATTCTTAACGGGGCCTATATATCCCCAATACTGAAGGTACCAAATCCAAAAGCCCAACCCAATTTAGACCCATAAATCAACCCAATTTAGACCCATAAACCTTTGTAATTTGATTACAAAATTATATAAAAAGTTCTTGCAAACCGCCTTAAACCTTGGACAAATGATATGATCGCAAAGGAACAAAGTGCTTTTGTTAGTGATAGGCGAATTCAAAATAATATTTTTATTGTTCAAAAGTTTTGCATCAACTCAGAATCAGAAAAAGGAAGCGAAAATTTCAGGGGTGCGTAAATTGGATATGCAAAGGTGTGTGACAAGGTAAAATGAGATTCTCTTGAAGCTTGTAGGTTGAAGATAGGTTTCACTGAAAAAAGGTTTCCAGGGTTATGCATTGCGTGTGCTAGTGGAGTTTTGGTGGTTGCTGAGACAAGTTGGACCGCAACAAAGGACTGATCTTATTTACTACCTTTCCCATGTGTAATTAGATTTCGGCACAACGCAAATAAATTTATATTATTCAGGTGCATCGTATACTTTATGATAAGATTTGTACAGCCCACGGAATGAATTCATGAATCTGGTCTTGAAAATTGAATGTCATGCAATTAAGCTTGGGATTGGTCGTATTGATGTTGATGCATCGCTGTCCTCCTTAAATTTGCATTTCCAAAGTAAACTCTCATATTTACTGGAGGAACCTTTGTTGGGTTACTTACTCCAGCTTGTAAATGATCTCTTGTAATCCAATCGATGTAGCGTATCAAATATAATCTGTCCTCCAAAAACCACTAGATCAAGTTGCCATTGCGGAAAAATCATATGAGAGGAAGGCAAGTTTTAGGGAGCTTCAGCATTCTGATAATTCTTCTGATGTTGCCCAAAGACGGAGCGACAGCTGCTAATCTAGCTTCAGTTTTGTATGGAACACTGGAAATCTAACTGATAACTTTGGCAATGAAAAGTTACCATGTCTCATGAAGTCTAAAAGGTTGGTTTAAGGGTGATTTCATTCAATTCGGCGTTCTTTTGAATTTTAATGTTAGCTTTTCGTAACTTATGTTTCCTTATCTACATTGTAAAATTTCATCAGACTCAGCCTCAGACTTCAATGAATTTCACTCTACGGGGGCTTTAAAATTGGCAACTCCCTCATATTTCACAGCTACTTGTCTGGTTAATTTTACGGTAATCCATTCTTTCAGCTCCATTTTTGAATCGTTGGTGGCATGGTTGTGAATATAAACATCTTGAAACTCCATTGGAACTTCATGATTTTTGATGTTTGTCGAAACTCTTTGGTGCAAACTACAATACAAGCTTAAGCAGATTAGCTGCATGTAGCAACTGCTTGTAGGGAGGGAATGTTCTCACTAGACGCACTGGGACCTGCTTGAATTCTCTAATAAATTCCAGTCCAAAATCTAGTTCTCTATTTACCTAGTGGACATTCTCAATTGCACTGAGCTTTGTATGACAAGCATAGACATCTGGTCCAATTGTCGCTTCCAGCCTTCTCACGGGCAAGCTAAGCGCAAATGCTATGGCAACAAGCTTGCATCTGAAGCTTCCCTTTCATGCAGTTCTTGTGGGGATGCTAATAATGAATTGAAGACCCCTGAAGGAGATACGAATCCGTTGAATGTGAAGGCCGTGTCCCAGTTTTGATCTTGGATTTTGAACAATGGTCATTGCTTAATGAGCTATATTGCTACTGTCAAGAATCTCAATGGAGCGCTCAAGAATCTCGAGCCTATCGCACATGAAATTTGCACAGTTGAGCTCTTGTTTTTATGGGGAGTGTTTTTTGTGCCAAGTTCATTTGCAGCTGTCTGATCTGAAACACTTTTAGTTATACGACATAATCAATGTACTTGCAGCAATATTCAACATATTGAGGTACATTATGTTTATGTATGGAAATGGAAAGAGGCCGCTCATGTTGATCTGAGATATTAGTTAAAATTAAGACAAGTGAACGCATAATGGAGGAGTTCACCTGAGGAAGCAGAAATATATGTGTATGTTCTCATGCCTCAAATAATTAACGGTGGTGTCAAGTTGCATCATAGACAGTTCATCTGGAGATGACGCTTGTTTGATTCCTATCGAGACAGATGCTCAGTTTAGATACTTTGTTAGATAACATATTTTCGGCCATTGAAGGTCGCCCAGTTTTTACTGTGTTTTAGCATGCAGATCAAGAAACAGCAGCCTCTCAGCGATCAAACTGAATGCAATGGTAAAGCAGCCTGTGTCCCTAGCTGTGAATCTATATCAAGAAGCTTGTGTTTAAGCTGTATCTTTGCATTCCCAAGCTGGGAATACAAAGTTTAGGATTGTGCAGGAAAGTTAGAAGTATAAACCATTTTCTTGGTTCCTTCCAAAGCAACTTACTGACTAGTTGTCTTTTGACTTCCGCATGCTAAGCAAGGCCTTGCAGAGACATTTGTTTTTGCTGGAATATAGCTCGGGATCAGTTCTCCTATTCCTCTAAACATGAGTAGACATTGAAGTAAATCTTCAGGTTCCGATGGGTATTGGATACTCAATTGCAATTCAGTGGAGAATTAAGGTCCGTTCGTTTCGCTGAAAATAGGCCATTTTTGGAAAATATTTTTCCAGAAGTCATTTTCCAGGAAAATGACAATATTTTATGGTGTTCGGCTAAAATCTGAAAATGTTTCGGAAAATATTTTTCGATGTTCGGTAAGGAAAATATTTTCTAAGACTTCACCGCTTAGGCATATATCACTTCCCGACCTATAAATCCATCAAATATGAACTTGCCTTTAAATCCAGGCAAATTTGCTTCATATCTTTGTTCCCTCATTGTTACCAAACGCTCATCTACTCCAAAAAATGTTCATATGGATTTAAAAAAAAAAAGCAAAAGAGAAAAGAAGCAAAGTATGTAGAGCCTTTTGCTTGAGCAATGTACAACTGCAGGGTAGAGTAAATAAAGAAAATGATAAACAATAGTGCAGAGCATGAGCTTGATATTGACAAGCTCGAGGTTCGCTTAGCAACAACCGATGACTAGCCAAGAAAGAAGAAGATGGGAAACAAAGAAAAGAAAAAGAAAAAAAAAGAAAAGGAAAAAAAGAAAAGGAAAAAAAGAAAAGAAATAGAAAAGAAATAGAAAAAAAGAAATTAAAAAAAAGAAAAGAGAATTAAAAAATAATTCGAATAAAGAAAGAAAAGAAGAAGAAGAAGAAAGGGAAGGAGGAAGTGAGGATTCATAGAGGTGTAAAATAAAGAGATTAAGTGAGGGTTCATAGAGGTGTAAAATAAGAGAGATTAAGTGGGGGTTCGCCCCAGTGGCCACCCTTCTAACTTGGAAGGGGGAGGTTGGGGGTTCAAATCCCCACATTCTCAGGGGGGATTGGGGTGGGGACGATTTCATTTCAGGAGTGAGTTTCGACTCCCGCGCCTGAGGAGGCAAGGGCAAAAGTAGAGTGAGTATTAGAGTAGGATTAGAGTAGGACCAACCAAAAAAAAAAAAAGTGAGGAAAATATTTTCACTTCTCAAAAGTGGAAAACATTTTCCCTTAATACATTTTCCCCAAGGAATTCATTTTCCGTGAAACAAACGCCGGAAAATCCAGAAAACGTTTTCCCAAAAATTATTTTCCGCGAAACGAACGGACCCTTAGTCATAAAATATCTATGTCCTCAAGACGTCCCGAAAAAAAAAAAAAGAGTAGTTCTGTGACTCATGAACTTTCTTAATCTAGTAGATGAATCCTTTTACGTGCCACATGCATAATGGTAGTTAAACCAGAAAAAAAGGGTCATACAATTTCAGCCTGTGGACATTAGGCGAGTTGAGATTATTTACGCAACTTGTCATGTAGTATCGTAGATTCTTGTCGAATCCCTCATCTTTAGCCTCTGAAACTAAGAGGAAGTTCTTAAGCATGAGCCAACTTTAAATTTTGTCTTCATAAACCAATAGATAAATCTTGTGAAGGGAAGTGTCCCTCCTAAGATTTATTGCATGTGGTGCTTAGGAGTACCTATCACTAGTGAATGCTGCTAACGGCTTAGGCTTTTATAATCATTGGCAATGATCCCACAAATTCTTTTATTGTATCAGAACTGAAGATTCTGAGTTTGAATTTTACTAGGTTCCATTCATCTCTCCAATCAAATTTCCACACTTAATACTAGGCAAAAAACCAGATTATGCGTGATGGGGAGTGTTAGAATATTTAAATAATAAACGATACATTCATCGAACAACTTAAACTTTTAGAACAATTGACAATGATTTTATAAAATCTCACACTGGAAAAGGTTTGTGTGGTCTATGAACATCTCACATTCATAGTCTTTAAAAAACAAAGACAGTGTTGAAAGTTATATTTGTTATTTGTGATAAATCATTCGATATTATGAAAGATAGCTATTCTCCCTGCCATTTTCCATTCCATTGTCAAAGCAAGATGTATACTGCTGTATAGAATCTCTTCTCTTCTGAGGTGATATAATCCAGCACATCATGGAGTTCATCTGGAGTAATTTTATAATTTCAATAACTTTAGACTTCTTGTTAAGTCGCAATTTGTGAGACCCTACACATGGTAAATCGGAGGATATGCAAGCCCCTCCCATCCGCCATTGAAGCTCACAAGGATGAGGGAAGATAAAACGAACAAAACGGGCAAATTACAGAATGCCAATGGGTTGTGATAATGCAGCTTTCACGTGACTTCAATCTCTTGTTAGAGTTATTGGCGCGAAAGGAAGTTGGATATGCATGTGTTGAGCTTCTACTTCATAGAGCTCATTCGGTCAATGGTCTCCAGAGTTACATAGGAGGGAGGTTATCAAAGTTGGTCCCTAAATTTTTACTAAATGTTCAATTTGGTCTTTGCAATTTAATTTCGATTGAATTGGTCTTTGTACTCTTTGATTTAAGGTGCGATATTAGATCGGGCCATTTTTTTTTCAGAAAATACTAGTCCACTTTGTCAAAAGATCCAATTAAAAGTAAATATTTAATCCCTGCATTAACCATTGGTCACTTTATCACTCATGTGCTTTCTTCCTTTATAATTTTCTCTTCTTCCACATCCAACTATTTTGGCCCGTCAAGCGTCCCATCCATACTAAATGTCTTTTCTCCTAAAATTCTGCTCATATTACCTCATTTATAATGGCCAGCTTCACATTGGGAAAGCCAAAGTGCCTGTGAAACGGAGAGGGACTATAGTATCACTCATGTGCTTTCTTCCTTTTGAATTTTCTCTTCATTCACATCCAACTCTTTTGACCGGTCGAGCATCCCATTCATACTAAATGCCTTTTCTCCCAAAATTCCGCTCATATTACCTCATTTATAATGGCCAGCTTCACATTGGGAAAGCCCAAGTGCCTGTGAAACGATGAGGGACTATAGTCTTGGCTTTGGATTTACTATCTTTTCACTCATATAAAGCAAGACCTTGCCGTGCTGTGGAATTTTGCACGATGAAATTATCGGGCAAAATCCGATTGTAGGTAGGAGAAGACTTTGATCTAATGGCGAGGATTAGTTTGTTGGCTCCTGATCGACGATGCCCTTCTTGAACATCCAACAGGAGAAACGGGGCGCGACTTTTATGCCATTCAAAGAGTCATGACGATTATCTATCTGAACATGGTTATGAAGGCGTAAGATCTTGTGTTTCGAGATTGATCAAGTCTTTAATCATCACCACAACTTCCCTGATGCACTCACTTTGGAACATGAAGCTTTCCCTGGTTTTTTCCCCATATTTTTCGACTATTATTTGTACTAATCCAACTCCCCTCTTTCGATCTGTTAAGGGCATATCACTCATCAAAAGATGACTTCTGTGTCGCGATCCCTTAACATTTATTAAAACATTGTATATCCATGTTGCAATATGACAAGGCATAAAAATTTATTCTTTATACATCCGGTATGGGGCGCAAGGTAATGGACAATGGACACTTTCCTCACAAAACATTCACAACAAAAACAATGACTGAAATAATCTTCTTCTGACTCGATTTTCCTGTGCCGTCTGGCTCAGGTGGATCTGCAAGGTGGCTTCCGGGTACTAACAATCAAGAGTAAGCACAAAGATGGTGCTGCGACTATCTCAACCCCTTTTAACTAAAGCTTAATTGAATTGAATAGGAGCAACCCAAGTTGGCCTATTCCTACGTCAATGCCTAGCAATTCTTTGACCAATGAAGACAGTTGATGTCACCAAGTCTGCATAGAGTCCACTCAGGAGGTTAGATTGATTAAGAACAACAAATGCATTCTCCAAGTTGTCCATCTCCATGTGACAACACTGATTTCGATATCTGCTTCTTCCAAGTAGGTGAGATAAGGTAAAATATCCTACTGATAGGAGCAAAATTGTGTTTAACTAAGTGACATGGATATGAATGGTAACCTGATTGCTAAGATAAATTCCATCGCAAAGATCAAATAAAGTTTGGGAAAATTACCTAAAAAGTTTTATGTTTAATACAATTGTGCAAATTCAGTCATAAATTTATTTTTTTGCCTAATTGAATCCTAAACCTTTGACAATTGTGATAATTAAGTCCATTCAGTCAAATTTGGCCAGCTGGAACTAATGTGGCACAATCGGTGCTAACATAACACAGTTGGTGCTGACGTAGATAATTTTAATGATATTATAATATTTTTCAAAATTTTTAGTTGCTTTTTTATTCTTCTTTTTTATTCTTTTTCTTTCTCTTTTTTTTTTTTTTCCCTCCTCCTTCCTTTCACTGATTGCCGGAATGAGGTGACCTACTAGACGCGAGGGTTGGTCGCTGGATTGAGGCGACCTTGCTAGCCATTGGTGAGGCTCACCCTACTGTTGCTAAGCGAAGGTGAGGGCAATCTCGCTGAGTTTGGTGACTGCCCAAAGAAAGAAGGAGGAAGGAGGAAAAAAAAAAAAAAAAAAAATTCAAAATAAAATAAAATTTTATAAAAAATTATTAATGTTAATATCAATTAATCAAAATTGGCCGAATATATTAAATTTGTATAATTGCAAAAGATATATGACTAAATTAGCCAAAAAAAAATTTAGAATGAATTGACATAATTGTAATATGTTTATGACCTTTTTAATAATTCTTCCAATAAAGTTTCAAACTTTAAAAAGGACATCAAATGTCTCGAAGTTGGCAAAAGGGATGAGATACCATTAGCACAAAATAACTAATCTTTGGAGTCTGCAAACACTGTTGCAAACCACCACGCGTGGCACGTACTAAACAATCCACTCTACTCTCTTGCGTAACTCATCGTCTGATTGACAAGCCGTAGGGAAGGAATTCCCTTTGAAGGTGCAGGTTCCCTCACCTTCTGGAAATATAGAAACCCACTCTTAATCTCTCACTCCGGATGTTCCTGCATTCCAAAAGATATAGAAATGTTCAGGCTCCACTATACAGCTTTTTGCTCGGATAAATTCTTCATCACACTATGAATCTACTATTTACTATTTAAATCAGCAAATTTTCAAGCACGAGATTTCTGTACTGAGCCCACCTCACAGGCCAAATGACATGTAGATGTTTTAGGTGTGTGTTTTACATCTGTTTGCAATCCCAGAATAGGATAAACTATCATAGCCATTTAAAAGGATATAAATTAACAACTCTATAGAAAGAGGTTTTATGAGACCCTCCGAAGGTCTGAACTGGTGCCGGAGAGTATATTATCCTTCTGACTTAATTAGTCAGTTTAGAATAGAATTCTAGGTAAAGAAAAGGTAAAGGCTTGTCATAATATCTACCTCCTTGATATAATCCGCAAGTTGTTGGCTGGAGGAGAACAACAACAATTGCCTGGAGGAGAACAACATTTGCCCGGCCTCACCAATTAACAAATGATCACATGCTTTCTCATTACCTCTAGCAATTTCATCTCTGTCGTACAGGGGGAAAGAATAAAGTGAGCACACATTTAACAATCTTTATGTATATTCTGTAGCCTTACAAAGAAATCAATTGCACAAGCCGAAAGCAACACGTCGATTCCAGATTTTTGTACCTCAGTTTGTACTCACCTGCGCATCTCGTCAAACGTCTGATCAGTACTATGGAAATGATCGGATCATCTCTCCTCTCCAGCGCAGCTTTCACGATGACGTCTTCAACACCATAAACGATGGATCATATTTCTTCATATGCCTCCCATCAGCGTCCTTGGAGAAGCATTGAATTCGCTCCACCTCCTCACGACGCTCGCTTGAACTTAGCAATCTTCCATGAGCAAGTTGTGACTTGTCTCGACAGCGAGCGAAACAACAGATTCCCCCACTGATTAAAGTCCACAAGGATGAGAGTAAAAATGAAAACGAATAATGTCATATGATAAAAAGCAGACATGGAAATTTATCAAGGAATGCCATAATAGTCTATCATCACTGTAGTATATCAAATTTGACATTTACTCTTATCAATTTTATAAAGTATTTCCGTATAATCAATTTTCCGTTTTCCACATCTGCTATAATCTGGTGGGGCCACTGCTGATCACCACACCAATACTCTCTCTCACAATGAGAACTCCACAAGCTCGCCTAACATATCGTGAGAACAGTCCTATGTATGCACTCTCAAGGTAACGCCTTCAAATTGGGACATTAGTTAATCCCTAATCGAGAAAGATGAGGCACGGCTCCTTCATTGACTCTCCACTCCTACAAATTTTCCAGCCCCTAAAAAACTAAATGCTTAAGTTGAGGCAAGCCTTCCACTGAGCAAACCATTTCCTTTCCCTCAAAAGCAACCCACAGTTGGAGAACAACCAACGTTTTGCAATATCTCCAATATTGGCATCGGATCTCCTTCAAGTTGAGAGTAAAATAACACCAGCTTCCTTAGTTGTGTTGAGTAGGTCACTCCCAATTGGAGAGGCCAATGCAATTATGTATATCTGCAGTAGAATATGTATAGTAGTGAGTGTGTAAAAGAAAAAGAAAAAAAAAGTGAGAAAAAGAAAAAGAAAAAAAAAGTATCAAAAGAGATGGGGAGATAAATCAACGTGATTTTCCACATCTAGAAAATCAAGGGAGATTGGAAAAGAAATCAAAGTGATATTCTCATATATACAAAATCACGAGAGATTAGGAGATAAATCTACGTGATTTTGTATCGTATAATTCCTATTTGGGATTGTATTTGCTCCTATGAATAGGAGTCCTCCTCAACGGAGAAGAGGTGACATAGAAAGAATATCAGAGAGCGTAGCGGAAGAAACATTTTCTTCTTCCAAGAAAAGAGTCATCTTTGAGTGAGTTATCCAGGTTTGTGAGAGGTTCGGATCCACAAATTGAAGACAGAGAGATCCACCTTTGGGTGAAGTTGTATCCCATTATTTATCATAGTGGAAGTTTGAAGTGGACTACGGTCCCGTGGTTTTTCCCTTCGCCTTGGAGGGTTTTCCATGTTAAAATTCTGGTGTTATTTATTATTCGACTTTACTGTTTTTAGTTAGTATTTTATCCTATTTAATTTTCACAGAAATAGTAGCAGGAAAAATTTTCTGGGACTTCTCCACAAATATTTTTCCCAACAAGTGGTATCAGAGCGAGGTTGCTGTATTTGTTATTTTTCTGTGTAGAATTAAATGGAGGAAAATTTTGGCAACATGATAAAATTGACTGCATTCAATTATGTAATCTGGAAACCAAAGATGGAGGATCTGCTATACATTAAAGATCTTTGGAGGCCAATTGTGATACCGACAGAGGTACCGGTACCAGCGTCCGAGGAGTCATATCCTGTAGCGGAAGCCAAATTGGCATCATCTTCTGGTGGCAAACCAACGACAATGTCTGATAGCGAATGGATGGTGCTCAATCGGAAGTGTGCCGCTCAAATCCGACAATGGATTGATAAGAGTATTTTTCAAAATTTTGCTAATGAACATGATGCTGGTGTTCTTTGGCAAAAATTAGAGAAGATGTACGCAAGAACAACGGTGCAAAATAAAGCAAATCACATGCGGCGGCTTGTGAATCTGAAATACAAAGACGGGAGTAGTGTCTCGAAACACATGAGCAAGTTCCAAGGTATAGTAGACCAACTCAATTCTATGAAGATGACTTTAGATGATGAATTGCAGGCATTACTGCTGCTTAGCTCTTTGCCAAATAGCTGGGACACACTTGTTGTGTCAGTCAGCAACTCGGCTCCTGACGGCAAGCTTACCATGGACGTGGTAAAAGATAGAATGTTGAATGAAGAATCCCGGCGAAAAGAGAGTGGAGTCAACCCTGCGTCCGAGGCTCTTGTCATTAATCGACAAGAAAATCAAGAACGAGAGGGAGAAGCAAAAGCCGAAACTTCCGGAATCAGCAACGAGGAAGGTCCCAATCCAACTTCAGACGAGACAAGAAGTGCCATCATTGTGGTAAACTAGGACACTTCATCCGAGAATGCAGAAAGCTAAAGAAAGCTAAAGGCGGAAAAATCAAAAAGTCATAACGTCAACAAAGCTAATGAGAACCAGATGAATGACACTGCAAATATTGCTGATGAGGTTATCATTATTCAAAGTGATGATTCCATTAATCTTGCATCCCAAGATTCGACATGGGTAGTTGATTACGGCGCATCCTACCATGTCACGGCTCGTCAAGATCTTTTTACATCTTACACCACTGGTGATTTTGGACTCGTAAAGATGGGAAACGAAGGTACGTCCAAAATTATTGGTATGGGTAATATTTATTTGGAGACTAATGTTGGATGTAGGCTACTACTCAAAGATGTGAGACATGTTCCGGACATACGCCACAATCTTATATCTGCCGGCAAGCTTGATGACGAAGGCTACATCAATTTCTTTAGTGATGGAAGATGGAAACTCACCAAAGGTAATTTGGTGATAGCCAAAGGAGAAAAGACTAACTCTCTCTATATCACACAATTCAAGCTGTGTAGAGGAGAGGTGAATGTAACCGGAAAAGGAGTCACCACCGAGTTATGGCATAAGCGACTCGGACACATGAGTGAGAAAGGACTTAAGATTCTCACTAAAAAGCAACTTCTACCCGGAATAAAAGGTACACCGTTGAATACTTGTGTCGACTGCATTATGGAACATAGAGTAGCATTTCACAATTCCCCACCATCTAGAAAAGCTGAAATTTTAGATCTGATACATACTGATGTATGCACAATGCAAACTAGGACACTTGGAGGTGCGCTTTATTTTGTAACATTTATTGATGACCACTCTAGAAAAGTTTGGGCATTTGCCTTGAAAACTAAAGATCAAGTGCAGGAAATCTTTAAGCAATTTCATATGAAGGTTGAAAGAGAAACAGGCAAGTGATTGAAGTGTGTACGCTCTGACAACGGTGGCAAATACCGAGGACCTTTTGAAGATTATTGCAAAAACCTTGGGATCGAACTAGAAAGATCCGTACCAAAAACACCTCAACACAACGGTGTCGCAGAGCGGATAAATAGAACCATATGTGAAAGAATTAGATGTATGCTCTCCAACGCAAAGCTGCCAAACCACTTGGGGTGAGGCAATGAGAACGGCGGTTGATTTAATCAACCTATCACCTTGACTCCACTTAACGGTGATGTACCACAAAGTGTCGGACTGGTAAGGATATTTCTTATGGCCACTTGAAGGTGTTCGGCTGTAAAGCATTTGTTCACATTCCAAGGGATGAGAGATCAAAGCTCGATGGAAAATCAAAGCAATGTATTTTTTTGGGGTACGCACACGAAGAATTCGGCTACAGACTCTGGGATCCCATTAACCAAAAAATAGTCAGAAGCAGGGATGTGGTATTTCTTGAAGATCAGACAATCGAGGACTTCGAGAAGCATGAGAAATCTCCATCAACAGACGAATACCCAGTTGATCTTGGCCCAGTCGCTCCTCCTATCAACAAGCAAGCTGAATCTAGGATTGAAGGTATGACTACTTCAACTGAACTTGAACCAATTGTTGAACAGGTCCCATCAGAACCTCAATTGAGGAGATCAACTAGTGAACGACAATCTAGTCGTAGATATTCTCCTAATGAGTATGTGATGCTCACTGACGGGGGAGAACCAGAGAATTACCAAGAAGCTTTATTCCACGAGCACAAAGAGGAGTGGTTAAAAGCTATGCAGGAGGAGATGAAATCCTTAGACGAAAATCATACTTATGATTTAGTCAAGTTGCCACAAGGAAGAAAAGTTCTCAAAAACAAGTGGGTGTATAGATTAAAGACTGAAGAAGGTAACTCACAACCACGATACAAAGCAAGGTTGGTTGTGAAGGGATTCGCTCAGAAGAAAGATATCGACTTCGATGAGATATTTTCTCTGTAGTTAAAATGTCCTCTATCCGAGTTATCCTTGGCTTGGCAACAAGCTTGAACTTGGAGATCGAGCAACTTGACGTGAAGACCGCGTTTTTACATGGAGATCTAAATGAGGAGATCTACATGGATCAGCAAGAAGGTTTCAAAATCAAAGGCAAAGAAAATCTTGTGTGTAGATTGAGGAAGAGTCTTTATGGGCTCAAGCAGGCACCAAGACAGTGGTACAGAAAATTCGATTCCTTCATGGAAGAAAACGGGTTCAACAAAACCACCGCCGATCACTGCGTTTTCGTCAAGAAATTTACTGATGGTAATTTCCTCATTCTTTTGCTTTACGTTGATGACATGCTAATTGTTGGCTAGGATAAAAGCAAGATCAACAACTTAAAGAAGGAATTGAGCAAGTGCTTTGCGATGAAGGATTTGGGACCCGCAAAACAAATTCTTGGGATGGAAATCTTGTGAGACAGGGCAGAATCGTAAACTCTGGTTATCTCAAGAACGGTATGTTAATAAAGTTCTTGAAAGATTTAATATGAATAACTCCAAAGCAGTTTGTTCTCCACTTGCAAATCATTTCAAACTCAGTTTAGAGCAGTGCCCAAAAGGTGAGACAAAAAAGAAGGAAATGGAAAAAGTCCCTTATGCATCAGCAGTTGGCAGTCTAATGTACGCGATGGTATGTACGAGGCCTGATATCGCCTATGCAGTTGGAGTGGTAAGCAGATTTCTATCCAATCCTGGTAAGGAACATTGGGCAGCAGTCAAGTGGTTATTCAGGTATCTTCGAGGTACATCTAATAACTACATATGTTTTGGTGATGGTAAAACTATGTTAGAAGGTTTTTCGGATTCAAACATGGCAGGGGACGTGGACTCAAGAAAGTCTACATCGGGATACCTAATGACTTTTGCAGGGGGAGCAGTTTCATGGCAATCTCGACTACAAAAATGTGTTGCCCTATCTACTCGAAGCGAGTATATTGCGATAACGGAAGCATGTAAAGAACTCTTGTGGATGAAGAAGTTTCTACAAGAAGTGGGCCACAACCAAGAGGAGTATATCTTGTATTCAGATAGTCAAAGCGCAATACACCTTAGCAAAAATGCAACTTTTCACTCTCGATCCAAACACATTGACGTCAGATATCATTGGATACGTGATGTGTTGGAAGAAAAAGCCCTACAGCTAAAGAAGATACACACTGACAACAACGGCTCAGATATGATGACAAAATCTCTATCTACAGTGAAGATGCAAGCCTGTCGAACTTTTGCAGGTTTGAGACCTTCTCCAAATTGCTCGTGAGGGGGAGATTTGTTGAGTAGGTCACTCCCAATTGGAGAGGACCAATGCAATTATGTATATCTGCAGTAGAATATGTATAGTAGTGAGTGTGTAAAAGAAAAAAAAAAAAAGGGAAAAGAAAAAGAAAAAAAAAAAAGTATCAAAAGAGATGGGGAGATAAATCAACGTGATTTTCCACATCTAAAAATCAAGGGAGATTGGAAAAGAAATCAAAGTGATATTCTCATATATACAAAATCACGGGAGATTAGGAGATAAATCTACGTGATTTTGTATCGTATAATTCCTATTTTGGATTGTATTTGCTCCTATGAATAGGAGTCCACCTCAACGGAGAAGAGGTGACACAGAAAGAATATCAGAGAGCGTAGCGGAAGAAACAGTTTTCTTCTTCCAAGAAAAAGAGTCATCTTTGAGTGAGTTATCCAGTTTGTGAGAGGTTCAGATCCACAAATTGAAGACAGAGAGATCCACCTTTGGGTGAAGTTGTATCCCATTATTTATCATAGTGGAAGTTTGAAGTGGACTACGGTCCCGTGGTTTTTCCCTTCGCCTTGGAGGGTTTTCCACGTTAAAATTCTGGTGTTATTTATTATTCGTCTTTACTGTTTTTAGTTAGTATTTTATCATATTTAATTTTCACAGAAATAGTAGCGGGAAAAATTTTCTGGGACTTCTCCACAAATATTTTTCCCAACAAGTTGCTAGGGTGGATTTTTATGTTCCACTTACTTCTCTATTTTTCCATGTATGGACAGTTCAAGAGAATGTCGATAGCTTGACATTTTACTTAATTCACCTTCCATGAATGAATGATCTTGGCTTGCAAATTTAAAAGACAAGGATTGGAAATGTTTCAAAGTGAATTTAGCAAGTTGTGGAATTATCTCCATCTTGTCATAAGCACAGTAATAGGGGATAGCCGGTTCTCGTAGATTGGTTAATTTGCCTATATCATTTACATCATAGTTCTTCATAGAGAAGTTTCATAATGTCTATAGATTCTTTAAGGTATCCAACCACAACTTCATTCAGTCCCTATCGAATTTCTCCTTAACAACAAATAGCAAGTGAATATAGAGATACCTCAACCTTCTCATCTTCCACAACACATTTGGCACGATTACCTTAGAAAGTAGAGATACATTCAAGTCAAAGAATTCCATGCATACAAGGTTGCCCATCGATTGCAGAAAGCCATTGAACTAAGGCTCTATTCGTTTCACGGAAAATTACTTCCAAAAAAACATTTTCGGATTTTCCAATGTTCGTTTCATGGAAAATAAACTAATCAAGAAAAATATTTTCCATAATTAGAAAAAAAAACAACCTTTAAAGATGAGGAAAATGTTTTTCATTTTTCAAAAGTGGAAGACATTTTCATAACTTCTTCCACCTTGTTTCTTTTCATCAACACATTTATGCTTTCTTTTTTTTTTTGTTTTTTTAAAAAATAGAGTTTTTAATTTTTTTCTTTTCTTTTTTTCCATTTCATCTTCTTCCTTGATTACCAGTTGCCCGCCACAGCAACAGCCACCGACCGGCCGCAAGCTAGCTCGAGCCTCGCCCCAGGCCAGTGAGGCTCCGCCTAGCCCGATCTGGCGAAGCCGAGCTCGCCTGAGCCTGTTGAGCTCGGGCCTCGCCGGATCGAGCGAGGCAGAGCCCCGTCGGCTGGGGTGGAGCTCGGGCCTCGCCGAGATTTGGCAAGATGGGTGGGGCTTGAGCCTCGCTCAAGCTCACCAGCGGTTCGTCGGGCTTTGGTGAACCGTGAGCTTACCAAATCTAGCGCGCGGAACTCGGGCTCCTGATCCAGGCGAGCCTGAGCTCCACCAGCCAGATTCAGCGAGCTCGCGGCTCGCCAGAGCTGGGCGAACCTCTGGGGAGCTTGGGCGAGATCGGCCAAGCCTCGAGCTTGCCGGCTTTGGCGACTGCGTCTTGGTCAGCTGTGGGCAATCGACGATCATCGGGCTGTGGCGGTGGAGGAAGGAGGAAGGAAAATAAAAAGGAAAAAAGAAAAAGAAAAAGAAAGAAAGAAAGAAAGAAAGAAAGAAAGAAATAGATCGATTTTTTAAAAATACAAATAATTAAAATTCATTTTAAAAAATAAAAATAAAACTATATTTTTGGTCAATTAAAAATATTAAAATTCAATTCTTTGATAATTTTTCTCAAACAATTAAATTAGCTAACAAACAATGGAAAATATTTTCCACTCAAAATTCAGGTTTCAGCTGAATACCGGAAAATATAGTTATTTTCCAAGAAAATGACTTTTTGGAAAATATTTTCCAAGAAAAATGACTTTCGGAAAATATTTTCCGAAAACGTGATATTTTTCGCAAAACAAACATACCCTAAGTTCATGCTAGATCGGGTGAGGTAGAGCTGTTAAGCTCGGGCCACACCAGATCGGGCAAAGCTTAGGCCTCGCCAGATTCGGCAAGCTGGGCGAGGCTTGGGCCTCACCCGAGTTCCGCTACGAGCTCGCCAGATCTAGCAACGGAACTCAGGCTCCCAATCCAGGCGAGCTCGAGCTCCACTAGCTAGATCCGGCGAGCTTGCGACTAGCTAGAGCCGGGCGAACCTCTAGGGAGCTTGGGTGAGATCGGCCAAGCCTTGAGCTCGCCGGCTCGGCGATCGCGTCTTGGTCGGGCTTTGGGCAGCCGGCCATCGTTAGGCTTGCGGCGGCGGAGGAAGGAGGAAGGAAAAGAAAAATGCAAAAAAATAAAAAAAATAAAAAAAATAAAAAATAAAAAAAATTCGATTTTTTAAAAATACAAATAATTAAAAATTCATTTTAAAAAATATATAAAAATAAAATTATTTTTTGGTCAATTAAAAATATTAAAATTCAATTCTCTGATAATTTTTCTCAAAAAATTAAATTTGCTAACGAACAGTGGAAAATATTTTCCACTCAAAGTTCATATTTCAACTGAACACTAGAACATATAGTTATTTTCCAAGAAAATGACTTTCTAGAAAATATTTTCTGAAAATGTGACATTTTTCGCGAAACGAACTCCTAAATTCCTGCTAAATTTAAGTATCTTAAATGGACTAGATCTACCACTGATATAGTAAATTTCCATGCATCTTGAAAAGATCCTCCAGCTTTCAAATATCGAGAAACTCGCATTTAATGAAAATAGGTTGAAATTGCTTCCTCTTCCCTTGGCATATCCAAAGAAAATGAGAGTACGGAGGTAGAGCATAGTCTCTCCTAATTGTTCTACTTTCGGAATTGTGAATCCTTCATCCCTCTGCATACTTCAAATAGAACTTTAGGCACACAAATCGTGCCAAAATTTGATCTACGACAAAACTTGAAAAATATAGCAATTCCGATGGAATAGAACATAAAAAAGCTGTGCCGACATTTAATCAACAACAAAGTTTGAGAACGTAAATATGTAATAGCGGAATTTAATCAATGACATGATATTCATGATAAAGATACATGCTAGACTTTAATTGACAAGGTAGATCTGGAAACTATAACTAAAAAACATGCCAGAATTCAATCGACGGCAAAAGTCTGGAAATTGAAATTACAATTGAGGAAAGCAAAGATAATTGAAAGGTCGTAGATTTGATTGTTTGTGTGTGAGGGGCCTCCAAATATTATGATGTGGTCATTTAAATCATACAATTGATATTATCAATAGAGATTACAAAGGGAGATCACAAATAGAGGTTACAAAGGGATGTACAAACAAACAGTTACATAGACAATTATATTAACTCTATTACTTTGACAGTTTCCTCAAATCCACTATATTGATGGTTGCTTTATTTTACTACATTGATGGTTACTTCTTTGATGGTTGATCAGAGATTATCCGCTCCACTTTTTATCGATTCCTTCAAGCTTTCAATTCTTCAAGTTGTGATAATTTGTTCATTGTTGTCGCGACCTAACCTTGGGTGCATCACTTAGGGTTTGGCTAATGGACTACTAAGCTTTAAACTTAGCTCGGGCTCTCCCAAACTCATACCAATTCACGATTTATGTTCAAGTATTTAGCATGCAAAAGATTATTAGCTAAGAGTCGCTACTAATCAGTTTATGGTAGGTCGATTAGATACTTACGTAAAATAATTGGAGAATTATTTTACTCCTACAAATCAGAGACTTTGAGTACAGGGACTTGGTTACACTAGATTTTTCTAATATCCTTTCGGTACCATTCTTTTTATTTTCAAAAATATTTTTGCAAGCAGTTTGTATTGGTTTTAGCCTAGGTCAAATGAGGTCATCGATGACGTCACCTTGTCCAGTGGCAGTTTACCGGCCAACGACTGATTGGCAACCCAACTCAATCGGGAAACCGACCTGACGACCCAAATCCATTGACTGGTCAATCGATTTGACTAGTTTACTGGTCGAGTGGTTGGACTGGTTGACCGTTGGTTGGTTGGACTAGTCGGACTAGTCAGACTAGCCAAGAGCCTTACTGGCTCGCTGGCGTGTGCACCATACGCGCCACACACTTAGGCGACGTATGTGGGCGTGTGGGAAGTCCAATTGGCGCGTGACCGATGGCATTTGGTTCATGTGAGTGTGCTCCACATTGTGGTATAGTTATTTTATATGTTTGAGGCATTTAAAGATCTAAAATATGTACGGAATCCAAATACGCGTATTTTTAGGATATAAGTGCATTGTTTATTTCTTTTAACCTATATATATGGTTTTGGATATACAGAAGTTGGCTTACATGAAAATATCTACATATATGTTGTGTAAAGCTTAGTTAGATGATAGCATGTATACGGTTTAATGTCCTTGCAATTTCCTGATTCTAAGTAAACTCGAACAATGGTTGAAAATTCTTGATTTTTTCATTATGTGTTGAATTCCAATTTCGATTATAGTTGTTGCATGATTGTTTTTTTTATGTTGGTTCACATCATATTATGCATTTTTATATTTAATAGAAAAATGTGGAAATTATATGGGGTCATGTAATTATTCCTTTTGCTAGTGGGAGTTCATAGGTTGGTAGAATTCAAAGAAATTCTCGCCTAGAACTTAAAATTTGTGCAAATTAAACTAGTCAATAAGAGTAGAACAATCGCACATATAAGCTGATTGGGAACATAATAAACTTTCATTCTGTGACTTTTATTAAATTATCATAAATTTAGTTTGTCTTTATTGCAAATTAAATATATGTGTTACTTTAAAATGTGTTAATATTGATTCTGCATTTATTATGTCAATGTGTTAGAGCAACTGATTATGGCTTCAGCATCCAAGATCATTGTAGCTAACCTCAACAAGGGTGAGAAGTTGAACGATGACAATTATGATATTTGACACTAAAAGGTTTAGTCCATTCTTGAGGAGCAAGATGATTTGGAAACCCTCAACCACATCATAAAAAAACCTTGAGTATAGAACTTCAACTCAGTACAGGAGAGATCGAGAAACTTATCAAGCTTAGAAAAAAAAAATAGCATTGCTCACATCACGTTATTGAGTTGCATGCAAGATGATCTCATGTGTGAGTTTGAAAGTTATGATAAAGCTCAAATAATGTGGGTTGCCTTGAAGGATAAGTTTGGTGGGTACATTTACCATTAAGATGAGAAGACTCACCATTAAGTTTGATACATATCAAAAGCGCTCAAATGTAATGATGAGGCAGCATATTCGGGAAATGTCAAACATGATTCGTAAGCTGAAGTCGGCAGGTCACTCACTTACTGACAAACATGAAATTCAGGTTGTTATAAGATCTCTTCCTAATAGTTTGGAGTATATGAAAATCAATATGACAAACAATGAGAATATTGTCATTTTTTACGATATTGCATGTCATTTAGAATTAAGCGTCTAGAGGCTATGAGATCCTCTACACATACTTATGTTATTAAATCGAGTTCACACAAAAATTAAACTTCAAACGCAAAGGAACTATCGATTCAACAACAAAGGGAAAGAGATGATCAGGCATCAAAGAGGACTACGACCTTTCGATGCAAGAAGCGTGGTGAGAAGAATGACAAGGCCAAGATAAAGTGTTACAATTATGGTAAGTTGGGTCATTTTGCTTGTGAATGCACTGAGTTGAAAAAGACTTGAGAACAACATACCACATAGTTAGAGACCAATAAGCATTTGTGGAATATCGTCAGATACAGCCTAAAACAAGATGGATATATGTTGGGAATAACTCAAGAGTTGAAGTAAAGGGTATCGGCACATGTAAATTAATTTTACATGATGGTCGAAATCTACTCCTACATGATATCTTCTATGTTCTAAATATTTGACGGAACTTGGTTTTCATAATTGTTTTTTTTAGCCTAGGTTATATATTGAAGGGATAAGTGCTGCGGAAGTCCTAAAACTTATCGCGAAAATGTATTTGAGTCCTAAAACTTGCAAAAAGTGCAAATAAATCCTAAAACTTATCAAAATATTTCATTTGAGTCTTAAAATCCACGCCGCCAGTTTTATTGACGGAAAATGCTGATGTAGTATTTTAAATGATTTTTTTATTTTCCAATAGGCTTTTTAAAATAATTTTTTTATTCAATTTTAAAAAAATTATATTTAAAAACTAAAGTTCAATTTTTAAAAAACTATTAAAAAAAAGAAAAGAAAAGGGCAGAAGTCGCCGGCCGCCCATCGCCGAGAGGGGCGATAAATGACATATATTGTGGCAGAGTATGTTAGCAAGTAATAATTGGTTCATAGACACATAATATGTCGCATTGATTAGAGTCAAGATAAGGTTTGTGATTTCTATATGATAAGATTGAACATGATAGTTCCACAATCATGTATGCTTGAAAGATATCGGATGTGAGTACTTAATTGGATGTTATAGAAAGCGAGTTGATATAACACTCAAACTAAACATGAGTACGTGAGAAGCACTTAACTATGTGTAGGCTAAGATTTGTATAGTGGATGAATTCAATAAATGACATACGCTATTATAGAAAGAGAAGTCCACTATAGCACGTAATTCATACTACATGTGCATTGTATAATCGAAAAGGAAAGTGAGTGAAATTATCCATATTTACTCATCGTGTGAGCCCTTGAGGTAATTTATAATTTACCTCATTTTGTGCGCTATGTTACTTTTGATTATGTTCTCGAAGTGAAAGATCAATGTTGCTATTTTAGCATGTTACCGGCAATCACGAACAGATATGGTTTTATGGGACGTGTGTAGGAAAACAGTTGTTTTGAAATGGAGAGAGACATGAGTGCAAAGAAAGACTATTTTTGTTTTACATCTATCACATATAGCTATCGGTCAACCAATTATATTGCCTTCTGCAGTTTTAGATATAATTGAAAATATTTGGTATTATGAGAATAGTCAAATATGACCTTTAAGGGATAGATGTACTTGGACTGATGTAACAAAATATGTTTGGGGTATTATGAGACATTAATTATTTATTTGTTTTTAGGGTCGTAGTCATTATGTTATCCCTAGCAGATACATAATTTAAGCTCCCAAGTGCAGATGTACTCACTAGTTGCACAGCTTTTTTGCCAAGTATGAATTGTTTTTAAAGTACATAAATGTTGAATGCCTTATATTCTTGACAAAGCACTGTCAAGCCCATCATGTCCGAGTGGGAGATGTTATATTTTATTAGTACGTCCATGATAGGGTGTCATAAAAACGCATTGGTTTGTCTTGATATGTTATGATAGAGAGACGCATTTTGAAATATGAAGAAAGTCATATAAATAACTTCTGGAGATAATTGTTGGGTGGGTTAGTAGAAAGAATATTCTAAAAGAAAGCGTTTTCTCTTCTTCTTCTCTCTCCATTAAAGCAAAAAAAAAAAAAAAAAAAAAGGCATTCCATTACTACTTTGAGAAGGCAATCGGCATAAACGTTGTGGAAATTGAATGTTTTCCTCGTGATTATATTTGGATCATCGCAAATTCATATCATCCGTCATTTGCTCATGATTCAACATTCTTTCCAGGGTAAATTGCTCATTATACATCGAAAAGGTTAGTCATTTCTTCCGTCAACTTTCTTCAAATAGAAAGTGAAATAAACTAAAAACCCGACCAAAAGTCAGAAACCAAATTAATAATGTATTAATTTTTAAATTAAAAATTAATATCTTGTTATAATACCTATTCAGTCTAGGTGGGCGGGTGGACGGTTCCACCCATGGAACCGGGAATCAGACTAGTACCCACCGGTTCTAATTTATTGAAACCAGAAACCAGACCCTTTCCTTTAGGAACAACTAGTTTCGGGCTGGTCCAGTTTGGTTTCAAGTAGTCCAAGTGGGTTTCGATTCTTTTGCACACCCTTACTTTGAACTTTTGAGTCAAATTTTGGGTGTTTGGTAAATTTTTTTCCGTTCACCTTGAAGAAAAGTTGGCTTCGCTTAGACTAAAATCTCAAGGTAGGTCTTAGGCTTTTAGGTTTATCATCATATAAGTCCTAAGGTTAGTAAAATAAATTCTTCAAAAACTACCTTCATCAATTTTTTGGTTTTCGAGTTTTGCCCTTGTTATAAGGGTCCTTCTTTGCTTGAGGGTGGCCAGCAAGGGGTTAGCAAGGTCGCCTAGGGTTGTATGACCTTCGTGAGGGGTTGTGGGACCCAGACAACCTTTGTTAGGGTCACACGACCTTGATGAAGGGTCATGCATCCTCAATGACGGGTCATGCCTTGGGTTGTGCAACCCCAGCGAGGACCATCTGGGTCGCGTGGCCTTTGATGGCCCTCACAAGGATTGCATGACACAAGGTGGTTCTCTAGAGGGGCCGCCTAAGGTCTTGTGACCTTAGACAATAGCCATGGTGCCAAATCTAGATTACTGGCTCCAACAAAGGGCTGGAGTTTTTTTCTTTCTTTTTTTAATAAAAATAAGAAAAGTCCATTGCAAGATTAATTTTTCTGCAAACTTTTTTTTTTTTTTAACTTAAAGTTACTTGACAATGGACTTTTAAATTACAATTTAAGAAACTCAATTTGTCAATTGGAAAATTTCTTTAACTTAATGTCTTCGTAATTTTTATTTTTTATTTTTTATTTTTAGGGAGGGGAGGTCAACCTCTCTTAGCGTTCGGGAAAAAAGAAAAAAACCCCTATTAGTGGTTTTAACGGAGAAGTATCTAAATCGACGGGAGTCTACCAGTCAAACTAAAGATTGGGAATGCTTGTCAAATGGCCACGGTGTTGGTGGTCCACATGAATGAATCATGCAACGCTTTGGAATGCAGAAATTGGTTGCATAGAAATCAATGCGTTCCCTCTTCTTTACATTAGATCATGTTTTCTAGACTGATGATCTTGCATCTAATAATGCAGATATCATAGGCTCACTCAAAATAAATATTAGTTGTGGTTCAAATTGAATATTTTGACCGCGGGTATGAAACTTCGATAGTAATGCCTATGAAGGGTTGTCGGTGAACTTTTTGGTATTGTCACTCCTCTTTCATCTCCCTTGCTTCATCCAAACAATTTAACTACTTTTTTGCCACATTTCAGTGTTTCCCAATTTTTCTAAGCGAAACAAAATATCAAATGATAAATAAACATAGCATATATTCTAAACTAGCAATTATTAATTTTAATCACTTCCTTGTATTGAGTATAGTTACAAGCAAGAGAGTTAACGTTGTCTTTTTTTAAGATGACATGTATCATTTACTTTCTACTTTGCTTATTTTCTTTCACTTTTGTGATGCTATTATCTCGAAAGTATATCTTTTTTTCATACATTTGGAAAACTTTATTCATCAACTCGATACGGCATACTAATATGAAATGATCATGTCAAGTAAATTTCTGCCTATTTAATCATGTATGTCTGCTACATATTATCATGAATTTAAAGTAATCAACGCAAAATACGATATAAGAAGAAAAGTGTGATCTTATCTAAATTGGCGAAATTGGTTCTATGTTAAATCTTGTTTGCTGTCCCAAGCGGTAAGAAATAGAAGATCCGTGTGAACACTTGAGTATTATCACGATGTTTCCCTCGCCCTATTCAGTGGGCCATTGTTTAGTTGATTTACAACTTTTGATGTGACTAGAGTTAGATTGTAAAAACTTGAAATTGTTGACTTCCGTGTCCAATTTTGAATCAAAAGACACACGGATAAGAGAAAGGACGGGAGAGGGAAGCAAAGTTTGGTATCTAATGGGAGAAAACTTCCAAAATTTGGTTGATTTATGACTTTTGATGTGATTAGAGTCACAATGTAAAACTTGAAATTATTGACTTCCATGTCCAAGTTCGAATAAAAACCAAACAGATGAGAGAGGATGGGAGAGGGAAGCAGAGTTTCGTGTTTAAATTTGAGATGCATTTGTTTGGGAGAAAACTTCCAATATTTGGTTGATTTACGACTTTTGATGTGATTAGAGTCACGTGGTAAAACTTGAAATTATTGACTTCCATGTCCAATTTCGAATAAAAAAACCAAACAGATGAGAGAGGATGGCAGAGGGAAGCAGAGTTTCGTGTTTAAATTTGAGGAGAAAACTTCCAATGTTTGGTTGATTTATGACTTTTGATGTGATTAGAGTCACATGGTAAAACTTGAAATTGTTGACTTCCATGTTCAATTTCGAATAAAAAACCAAATAGATGAGAGAAAGGATGGGAGAGGGAAGTAGAGTTTCGTGTTTAAATTTGAGATACGTTTGTTTGGGAGAAAACTTCCAATCTTTGGTTGATTTACGACTTTTGATGTGATTAGAGTCACATGGTAAAACTTGAAATTGTTGACTTGCATATCCAATTTTGAATCAAAAGCCGAACGGATAAGAGAAAAGATGAGAGAGGGAAGTAGAGTTTCGCCTATAAATTTAAGGTGTGTTTCTCTGGGAGAAAACTTTATGATAAAAGAAAATTACTTTACAAGAAATCAATTTCCTTAAAAATGCTTAATTTTTCTTTGTTAGGTAATATGTGGTGTTTGGAAATAATTTTAATCTCATGACTTTATTTATAGTAAAAAAAATTCAAATTTTTTCTTTTTTTTTTCTTTCTTCACACAGCGTCTCACTAGGGATAGGGCTTCTGGCTCGTTGCAAAGGAGGAGGAGGAAGTCGGTTTGCATTGTTGTGGTTCAGCTAGTTGCCAGAGGATTTTGAGAGGTCTTTGCAATGGAATTGAGTTTCTAGTGTTTTCCCTCAAAGCTCTCGAAGGATTTTACTGTATCTGTCTTTCTACACGGAGGTCTCTGCCATGGCATTTAATTTCTAGGGTTCCTCTTCCTCACTAGATCTCAGCGAGCTCACATGAGGTTAGTGAGCTTAAGCTTGCCAGCCCATGCTTGTGGCTGGTCAGCGATCGTCGACGAGGCTACGACTGATAGAGGAAGAAGGAAATAATAAAATAAAAAAGAAAAGGAAAATTAAAAATTAAAAAAAAAATTGAAAGGAGTAATTTTCGAAAAATGTTTTCACCTATTTAGATTTATGAATTCGTTTTTCTAATTTTATACATGAATATTTTTGAAAAATATTTTCGATTGACTAATTATTTTTGACGAACTAAATTGGTAAAAGTCTGGAAAATTAATTCCCAAAATAATACTTTCTCCGATAAAAATACATCTTTTGATTCTAAAATCTAGAGGCAGAAGAGAACCCCTTTCATGGCAGCGGAGCGCCATGATAAACTCCACCTACAGAATGGCCCCGAGCCCTCGAATAGAATCTCAATTTTCAATATCTGGTCATATCACTTCTCCGATATGTTTGGTCCAAAAAAAGAGCATGTGTTTAGCATGCGCAGAGAAATAGTGCAAAACCAAATAATTAGTAAAAGAAATGTGAAATTCTATGGACTAGTGTTAATTATTTTAAAAACTTAACCTCTCATGCTTAATTTGAAAAGATTTGAACTCCGAACCATTTTAAGATTTTGTAGAATTATTATTTAAAAATTTTAAATTATTAAATGAATATTTGAATTAAAATTTAAATATTATATCAGATCCTAATTCATTTGTATAGTTTTTTTTTTTTTCATGTAATATTTCTTTATAAAAGGACTTGAGATTGAAGTGACCAAACGAGCGTTGGGTTTACTCAATTTGGTATATTTATGATAAATTTACTTCAAACTAATTTTTTGACCATTAAAGACCCCAAACTAATATATCCATGACAAAGTTTCCTTATGTTAATTTCTGTTAAATTATACTATCAAACTGCTGTGTTGGATGACACCCGATAGTTAACATGTCTACCGGTTTGAGGTTTTATCCTTCATTTATAATATGTATACCAATTTATAGTTTTTTGTGGTATTAATCCAATTTAACTTAAACTAACAGAGGGTGATATTGTTATTAATGTATCATTTTGGAGTTTTTGTGATTAAAAAAATAGTTTTAGTTAGATTTGTTATATATATACTAGTTTGAGATTTTTTGTAATAAAAAATTAGTTTATAGTAAATTTGTCATAAGTTTATCAGTTTGAGGTTTTTCGTGATATTAATTTTGTACAGATAGGTTACCTCGAATGAATCGTGATGGGAAAATAAAAAATAAAATAAAATGTGGAGCCGCCCAAGGTATGGTGCTCGTACGAGCAATAACCTCATTGGGGGAGCCAAAAGCCAAGCCCAAGGTATCTCCTTATATTACTAGGTACGAACCTAATTGAGGGACTGACCCAAAGAAAGAAACCGAATTGAGTGGTCGTATCCGCCACTAATTGATCTTAACTCTCTCTTAACTCCTTTTGAGCATCGAAGAGATCCCCAAGGAGGCTAGGACAAATGCCGAGGAAACTCCCTTTTCCCACCCTGGTGCGAATCGCAGACCATGGAATCAATGAGCGCAGACCTTCAAAACTCGTGCCTCGTCAGTGAAAACTACATTTGTTAAAATGATAGTTATTAAAATTGATTAGACATTCTCAATTAAAAATCATGTTAGCCGTGGGTCATTCCTACGACTACCCCGTTTTGATAATGTGGACACCCTAAAGTGTGAAGGATCATTCCCTACTATCAACGAATCCGGACACGGATACTTAATTCTGCTGCCCGTTGAGGCTCATCATAAGCTGGTCCTCAAATCACGCCTATTTTCAGTCGTTGATGCTTCCATGATTTATCATTTTCCCCATTTCCTATGGATGATCTCAATTTGTTAAAGATAGCTCCTCTACCCACGGTCAAATTCATTATGTGAAAAGTAACAGCCATTCAGTAATTCGTTTGAAAAATAAAAATATTGAATGTTAAATAATAATAATTTTTTTTTTGGTAAGAAATAATAATAAATTTTGATTATTATAGAATATCATAAATTTATTTAAATAAGTTCATTCTGATCTCTTGTTAATTATTAGGTTCATCAATAATTTTTGTTAAAGTTAGCTTTTTATTTATTTATTTATAAATTTGAATCAAATTAATTAAAAATAAAAATATTCATTTAACATACAATGTATCACAGCATGTCGGAATTTCTATTTTTGAGAAATGAAGTGTCGACGTGTCGTGTCGTGTCGTGTCATGTCGTGTGTCCATGACGCGTGTCGGTACAACCTAGCCAGTAGTGGATGAGGGTTATGTGGATCTCGCTGGTTTTTGTAGAAAAATAATAATAAAAAAATAATAAAAATAAAAATTATAAAAATTCAGAAAATTTAAAAAATTAAAAAAAAAATGATCTGACTTATTTAAGCTTGTTAGGTAAATGATCTAAGACCTATTAAGTTGTTAGGTAACTATTTATGACCAACTTAAGCTTGTTTTTAAAATTATCATCCACACTATTAGATATGAGTTAAAATATGGGTTCTGCACCAATTTTGCCACCTCTAACTAGTGACGAAGAGATGGACCAAAGAAATATATATATATATATATTGACAAAGAGCATTAAACTTACTTGAATTTGCTTTACATTAACCCCATAAACTAATAACTGTATTTAAGCACATTGACT
This sequence comes from Eucalyptus virginea, assembly GCA_014182375.1. NCBI lineage: Eukaryota > Viridiplantae > Streptophyta > Magnoliopsida > Myrtales > Myrtaceae > Eucalyptus > Eucalyptus virginea. The sequence goes on along the minus strand of CM024518.1, from coordinate 9,749,387 downwards.
GTTATCACGTGAACACCGTGACGGATTTTGTACGACGTTCATCAATTTTTCGTGGACGAAACCAAACCCGAATAGTTGATTGGACAAGGAAAAGATATCCGAAGAAAATAATTCAAGAGTTGAATGAAATTCTAGAAGGGATCAGTGGACACGTGGTCGGAATCGTTCTACAATGAATGGGCAAAACAAGTTTAATCATTGTGGTTTAATCATTCTGAATGGGGATTCAGAATGAGTGACAAAGGCTCATTTTCACATGTTTAATCATTGTGGTTTAATCACGACATAATTTGTATGAATATCGTCAACGTTACATTAGAACACGACTCCTCGAAGTGAATCGCGTGTCGTCTTTTAATTAGTGAGTGCTCATGAAAATGATGGTAGTGGATCGTGTTTAATCGCTTCTCAAACGATCCCGGTTCTAAATCTTAAACAATTTTGGGTTTTGATTTGCAATACTGGATCGATCTAGGTATTTACTAAATGGGTAATTCGAAACACTAATCCCATGAGCAATTCGTCCGTGAGAACCACCCATGTGTCATCATCAAACATGAGAGAACCTACAAAGCATCCAACTAAAGCAAATCCCAAAAGAGTTAAAAAAACAAAACAAAACAAAACCCAGAAAACAAAAGAGGACAACGTATAGCTATAAGCACATTCTCATCCCAAAAAATTAGATCTAAAGCAGACTTAAAAATAAAAGGGAAAAGCCGCCAAAAACCCCATACTTTGCCCAGAGTAACAAATTTAGTCCAAATTTTTTTTGCGACACAAAAAACCTTAAACTTTGCCAACTGTGACACATTTATCCCAAACTCTATGACCAATGGCATTTTCATCTTTTTTTCCTTTTTCTTTTCTTTTTTCTTCTTCTATGGCCAGTGGAGGGAAGCCGGACTTAGGCTAGGGCCACCCTTGCCGGCATCAGGCAAGGGTTGCCCTCGCCTAGGCTAGTGAGGGAAGCCCTCTCTAGCGTCAAGCGAGGGCAACCCATGCCGGCGAGGGTAGCCCTCGCTTGAGTCTGGCAGAGGGAAGAGAGAAGAAGAAAAAATGAAAAAAATGAAAAGAAATGTAAAAAGAAGAAAATGTCCTATATTTTGGGATAAATATATCATGCAGGTACAAGTATAGGATTTTTTGTTACACGAAAAAAGTTTGGAGTAAATATTTCATAATTGGCAAAGTTTTGGATTTTTTTGTTTCACAAAAAAAAAAGTTTGGGGTAAAGTTGTCACTCCAAATAAAGTTTAGGGTTTTTACTGGCTTTTTCCCTAAAAATAATTAGTGATCGATCGTCAAAATTGTTAGTGATAAGCATATACCGAGATCTTTCCCTCTAGAAACTATGGAGTGTGTACCTATATTCAGCGTTGTTAATACTATCACCATATGAAGATGATGATAACAACAAATACCTTTAAGAAACTCCCAGACTTAGATTTAGATCGAGTGAGAAAAGCTTCCAAATTTAGATCTTCACCTAAATCGGGAGAGAAGAGTTTTTGCCAAATCTCAGAAAAGTCATAGAATCACATTTCGGGCATCTTGCTAGTAGGACTTGTGACAATGTTCTCACAAAATTTTCAGTTGCAAACAAATTCGTTCAACACTATGAGCAAAGAAAAGCAATAAGAACAAACAAAAGAAGACGCAAACGAGGGGAAAAAAGACTACCAGATTAGAGAGAGAGAGAGAGAGAGAGAATGAAATGAAAGCCTAGAAAAGAAAAGTAGAATAAAGCAGGCTCTCAGCTTGAAGTGAAGTATCATTGAAGGAGGGTTTTTTTTGGGAGAGAGAGGGTTGCCGAAAGAGAGATTAGGATTTTCCTCACCCATTACTCTCTCATAAAACCTTAATTGTTTGTTTGTATAGTCTTGTAAATCGTAATATAAAAATAATTATAATCCAAAACTTTCTTACAACAACCATCATTATTCAAGTTAGTCTAGCTTCTCATTTTTAATTTTTGTTGGATTTTAGATGCTTAGGATCGTGGTTTTTCGAGCTTCGGAGATTTTCTGATTAAAAGATACAAGTTTGAGTAAGCAATTGTAAATGCAAATTTTGTGTAGTCGGTATAACAGTTCCTATATTAAAGTGTACCATGGTAGGTTTGTAAATAGGTAGTAGTAGCTGGCTACTTTAGGGAATTTTGAAGTCAAAACTCTTAATAGGTTTAGATAATAATACAATCGGCTAACTTTTGTATAAAGCCTAATCAGTCCAAAACTAGATGAAAGTAAACAACTATGGTCTTTGTTTGAATTTATCCTCGAGGAAATTCTCATAACAAAGCCTTTGATTGGTGGACTACACGATATACCCACATGCAAATTTACCTAACTATAAACATAGATAATATGCAAATGCAATTTTACCTAATTATAAATGTAGATAATATCCATATTCAAAATGCACTACTCCTAACAACAGTTTAGAGGATTCTGACACTAGGAATGGAGAAAGACATAACCCTTTTAACTGAAATAGGTATATCTGCATCCATAAGCATTCATATAATCATGTGCGGATATGTTGACTACAAAAAGACGACAAGCAATAGTTTCAAATTTGAATGACGTGATGAATCTCTCTCTCTCTCTCTCTCTCTCTCTCTCTCTCTCTCTCTCTCTCTCTCTCTCTCTCTCTCTCTCTCTCTCTCTCCCTACCCCCCAACAAAAACAACATCAATCAAAGAAGCACATAAAGAAAACAAACATAAGCACACACAAGGAAATAACACATACAAAGTGAAATGAATGCACACATTTTTTTGGTGATTGTTTCAGTTCAGTATAAATTTGGCCAGCTTAACTCTGTCTAACCACGCACCTTCCTACAATCAGGTTCAATCTCCCATATAGTTTGGAAAACACTGTTCAAATGTTGTTGATTTTCAAAATAGACCGGTATTTATTTAGCATCGACCGATAGAAAGAGCCGTAAAAAAAATTAAAAGTTCTTTCTTATAATAAACGTGGGGTGTTTGAAGAACTTGAGTACACAAGTTTGGTGGTCATGTGACTTGTTTCATGATGAAGAAATTGATATATGCATACTTTTTGAAAGATACATATAAATTAATGAATTCATTCTTAAGTAAAATTATGGAATGGACAGCACATATGGCGAATTTTCATGACTCAATGATAGAGATCAGTTGTCCAAGAGAAGATATATGGCTCAATCGACTAAGGATTAAAGTTCTACTCCCCATTACACTTGAAACCTTACCATATTCAAGTAGCCAAGGGAGCTAGTGTCCAAATCAGGAGGTCGTGACCTCCACCGCTTCAAGTTGCAACCTCGGCGCAGAGATAGAGATAGAGAGAGAGAGAGAGAGAGAGAGAGAGGCACAAGATGAGTCAAGCAGCCGAGGGAGCTAGTGTCGTCGATAAATGGAGGAGCAAAAGTGAGGGCTCTTGGCAGCAATAATGTGTCATGGCAACTAATTCGAAAGTTCGTCGTTGTTGGCATTCACATTTGTTCTCTCGTTTCCTCAACCTCGACATCGTGGGGAAGAAAAAGATCAGATGGAAAGAAAGAAAAAAAAAATTGAATAATAATAATAATAATAATAATAATAATAATAATAATAATAATAATAATAATAATAATAATAATAATAATAATAATAATAATAATAATAATAATAATAATAATAATAATAATAGAACACATGTTAACAATCCAATTTTAGGCTTAATAATTTTTAAAATTATTCATTTTTCACTAAACAAATGAAGCCTTTAAAAAATAAATGCTAATATCACGTACAAGAAAAGGAACGAACAAATTTTTTTGTTTCATTGTCCACAAAAAGCTTTGGCACGCCTTTGTCCAAACTATTGGCATCTTTTCGTCAAAAGTAACTTTTATCTTTTGAATTCTCCCACTATCCGCATGTTTTTGTCCATCGACATTTCTCCTTTTCTTGTCTTCACCCATTTGTATTCTATTAAAAACTCTCTCTCTCACACACGCACACACGTAAAAAGCTAAAACTATAGATACTTTTAAGTATATGCCCCATTTATCTTTCGAAATAATAGTAATTGAAATTTTCTTTTATCATTTTCCATCATTTTTCCACTATCTATATTGCATAGAAAATGGGTAATTGATGATATTTTCGATATCAATGAAAAATTATTTCTAAACATTTTTGTTGATGATAACAACATTTTCCATTGACGTATTTTCCCATGAAAAAAAAGTAATGGATAATTAGAAGTATAATCGGAGCTTATTGGTTTACAGAATTTATATGCAATCTTGTATCATACTGTTGACAATTCTTGAGTCCAACCCACTTGATTAAATATCAACTTGTAGTACGTCACATCATTGATAGAGATTTTTTGGATCAACTTTAGTATACATGACATAATTTGAAACTTTATAGGATAATGCAAAGTATATTATGATTTGCCTACAAAATTTGTACTAAATAATAAGTCACACTTCTACGGCATGCTGAATATAACACACTTATTTAAAAGGAAAAATCCACGTCGCTTAGTACACCAATTATGTGGACCAGTGTTTATGAATTTAGCTTTGCCCTACTTCCTATGTAAGGGAGAAATCCTGGCTCTAGCTCAACAACTTGCTACTCATGGAACAACTCATATCTTGTGCTTCCTCCTCCTCAGTTGTCCCTCTTCATCATGAAACCTCACCCCCTCTCCAGCAGCTCGTCCACTTGATCCTCCAAGCCCGACCTGAGGACTGGGTTTACTCCATCTTTTGGCAGCCCTCAAGAGACGACCATGGCCGTCTTGTCCTCACCTGGGGCTATGGCCATTTCCGAGGAACTACAAGGGAACCATTTGCATCCAAGCCCACCACAAATAGGGTACTCAAGGAAGCCCAATGTCCGGATGGTCAGTTCGCTCACAGCAGCGACATCAACGACCCTGAGTGGTACTATATCTTCTCCGTCATGAGGTCATATTCCTCGGAAGACGGCATTCTAGGAAGAGCATTTCGCTCAGGTGGTCACATCTGGTTGAGTGGTGAAGACCACCATGAGCTGGAGATGTGTGAGTGTGATGAGAGGGTCAAAGAAGCAAGAATGCACGGAATCCAAAGCATAGTGTGCATATCAATTGCTGATGGTTCTGGGGTTCTTGAATCGGGCTCCTCAGAGATCATCCAAGAAGATTGGAGCTTAGTCCTTTTAGCCAAGACCCTCTTCCCTGCTCATTTCTCGAGCCCTCTAATCAATTCTCGTGTAGAGAACCCATCCGACGATGCCAAAGAAGAACCGGCACTTGTCGGTGCCAGCAAGGGCCCATATGCTAAACCTGTCCAGCGCCATAACATATCTGAGAAGAGCGGTAGGAAGAAAACAGTGGACGAAGACGATAAAGAATCATCATCATCCCTACGGCTGTCTGGTCCGAGGAGAAACGTGGAGGCAGAGCGGCAGCGGAGGAAGAAGATGAACCAGCAGCTCTATGCACTCCGCTCCGTTGTCCCCAATATATCAAGAATGGACAAGGCGTCCCTCCTCGCCGATGCCGTGGACTACATCAAGGAACTCCAGTCCCGGTTTGCCACATTGGAGTCCAAGCTTGTTAAGTCCGAGCCGTCATCTCCGAAGCGCCTCAAAAGTAAGAAGACTGTTGCCTACTTCAATGACGTGAGTAAGATAACATCGCTGTCGAGCAAGAATAGCTCGACGGCTTTGGCTGTCCCGGGCCAGAGAGAGATGGCGGTGGACGTGAAGATGGTGAGGCAGGAGGCGGTGATCCGGGCGTGGAGCCCGAATCTGGACCACCCCTGCGCGAGGTTGATGGACGTGCTCAAGGAATTGGAGTTTAAGGTCCAGGACGCGAACATGTCGTGCATGAAGGGGATGATGCTTCAGGAAGTGGTGATTAGGACTCCGGTCGACCGCTGGGTCAGCGACAAGTCCATCAGAGATGCCATTCGGAGTAAGCTAGGCAAGGAGTGAATTTTCTGTTTCTATTTGTTTTGAAGGCAAGTACTGTCTTTTAGTAGGGTGAATTTTTTTTTCCTCCTTTTTTGATAGAGTATCTTTATATCTCCGTTTGCACAAAAAAAAAAATGACCGACTTTTGATTATTATTGTCATGCGATAGAGTTACTCGATTAAAACAATTATTGACACCTAAATTTTAACGACCCTAATAAAATAAAATAAAAATTGCATAGTATAAAATTTTGGTCATTAGAGCAAATAAAAGGAAAAATAAGGAAAAGTCAATCTGATTGATCATGAATGGAAGGTGGAAATTCCGATTAGCCATCCTTGCTTTGGAAAATATTCAAATTTTAGTAAGTGTGAAAGCAAATTCGTGATCAATGATCAAGAGCTAAGAAATCGGGTGAATAAGAAATCAAGAAATTTGATAAAACGGAAGGAATCAAAACGTTCGATGAAAAATTAAGCTATCTGCAAACTACGAATTATGACAAATGAAAAAAGGAGCTCGAAAATTATCATGGAAGGGGGTGCTCGGAATCACTATAGAAGGGGCCACAATTTCGTGAAAAAAAGAACAAAGAAAAAAAGAAGCGTGAGAAGAGACAATTCACCAAAAAAGAAAGGAAAACTTCTCTTTCGTTCACTAAAGGGAAGAAGTCAACAAGAAAGGTGCTGGCCCCTTTCTTTTTATCTGACAAGGCAGAGAAAAGAAAGGAGCAAGTCCGCAGCAGAGTACGGAGAGAGAGGAAGAGGAAGAGTGGACGTGAGAGGTTTCTTTTTAAAAATAAAAAATAAATAAATAGTGGCAGGGCTCTTCTTCTTCAGGAGTCTCCGCAGCTGCCCCTCGCCCCGATCCTCCTTCCGACGAATCCGCGTCGCCGACGCCGCAGCGACCAAGCTCCCGTTGCTGCCGTCGCCGCACCACCGCAGCTCCACTTCTGCCCTCTCGCCATCGCGCCTCAGCCCACCCGTCACCGGCGCCTGTCCCCTCCGCCCGGCGCCCGACGCCCGCGCCTCTGCTCGCCCGCCACCAGCAGCACCTCCGCCCGAGCACCACCCTGCCGTCGCCACCCGTCACCTCTATCCGCTCGCCACCGCTGCCTCTGCAACCCGCGACCTGCAGTGCCCGTCACTGCGCGCCGCTGCTCTCCGCCCGCCCGTCGCCACACCTCCGCCGTCGCTGAGCCTCCGTCTTCCGTCTTCACCCGGCCTGAGTTGTGTGCTGCCATTCCTTCCCTGCAGGTGCCAGCAACGACAAGCCGAGCCAAATACCACCAGCTGCGACCCTCCCTCCGTCTTGAGCTCATCAACTCGACACCGGCCCGCTGCTAGTCCGCCTGCCACAGCCTGACCCCGGCGCAAATGGTCGTTCGCGAATCCCACGCGCCGGTCCGTTTAGAGGATGAAAACCCAGTCAAGGTAGTTTTTCTTTTTAAAAAATCAAGTTTTGTCATTATTGCTTAAATTGGAACATTGGGTGTGGATGTTGATTTTATGAATATTTTAGGCATGAAACGTAGAGTATTGTTGCCCAAAAATCACTATAATTATTAATTTGATCCGTAAGACGTTGGATTATTTTTTTTAATTATATCGATTTTTTTGGCACTTTGATAGTAGTTTGACTCTTAAATCATTATAATTATTAATTTAATCCGTAAGATTTCGGATCAAATTTTTAACTATTTTATATGTTGTGATGTTTATGGGTAAAATAATCGTTAATTTAATCCGTGAGACAACGGATTATATTTTCGATTATTTTAATCATTCATTTGATGAATATCTTGAGTGGCTTAGATATAATGTCTATCTGGTAATTACTAGTATTGGAAAACACTAAAAAATCAAATCTTGCATCGGAATATGATGGCTTCATAAAATAGGATTGCATATTTTAGATAATTTTTGGAATAGATTAGGATTTGATCTAAATAACATTTTTTTTTATTATAGAAAAGGTCTTAGATAATTCTCGCATATTTTAATAATCTCATTTTTTTTAAAAAAAATATAGTTTTCTAAGATAGAATAGTGTTTAAGTCAAATTAATCCATAAGCAAGATAAAAATAGACAAATAAGGTATATATGATCTACAGGAATAGGAAAAAAGATTATGATATTTCAATTTTAGGAAATTGTAAAAAAAAAAAAAAAAGGGGGAAAGAGATCTAAAAGATCTTTTTCCTAAAATTCCTGCTTGGCCCATTTAATAATACCTAGGGGTGAGCGGTTCCCGGTTCCGGTTCGGTTCCGTCGGAACCCGGAACCTACCTGCGACAGTACGGAGTTCCTCATTTTGGAACCCTGGGAACCTACCGTCAGCAAAGAACACGGAACCTCCCGTCACGGGTTAGGGTCGGTTCGGGTTCCTACTGGTTCTTTTTTTTTTTTTTTTTTTTTCATTTTCAAATTTGAACTATAATGAAGAAGGAAAGAGACAAACCAAAGCTTCTATGTCCATAAATTGCCAAAAATAGTTCCTTGGGAGCATATGCATCCACAAAAAAAAAAGCAGCGTTCTTTAATCGACTATAAAAGATACACACTAGAGCAGAATAGAATGTACCGTATAAGAAATTATGCCCACACCGAAGCCTTCTAGCAATCTTCCCATGTACAGAAAAGAAGAATCCTAAAAGAACATTGTAAATGTCAAGCTTGAGCACTTCCCTTCTAGATGCCACAACATATGGCATAGATAGTTAAATACAAAAACTCAATTTGGCAAAGGAAATGGCAAGCCATCCAATGATATTTGGGATGGAAGCAATCATCGAGACTGCAGTTGACAACGTACGGTAAACCTCCATCACATTAGTCGAACAAGCAAATCTTACTGCAAAAATGCAATGTTGACAAAGAAAAGCTAATCAACAAATTCACCCAACCCCTTTTCGTCCAATATACTCTGCAATCGACCGCTGGCTATTGCCCCAACCATAGCCCCTACATTTGATAACGAACCAAACCGGGAGAGAACCGACCGGAATCGATTAGTCTTTGTACTCAAGAAAACCCAATACAAATTTGAGATAGAGAGTTGAGAGATTCACACCTCGAGACAAGTAAGACCAAGATCCTCTACGATTGCAGATTGTGTAGGCGATGAGTAACCCGACTGTTTATAAGCAATCAACACTCGAGATAAGAACATCAACAGCTACTAATGTTCAGTCAAGCGAATTGAGTTCAAAAGAAATGCCAATTTTTAAGTTACCCATCCTCATTTGCTCTTGACCGAGCTGATTTCATTGTTTGACAATCAAGAGAAAGGGGCTTTTCACACTCTGTAGTAGTGCTTTTGCAATCGTGCTCGAGTGACCGAACGGGCAAATAAATCGACAAAGACAGATTGAGAAAGCTGCTTACAGTGAAGCCGAACTGAATAGGACCCAAATGGAAACAGACTTTGCAAACACTGCCGAGTAATATGTGACAGAAGGTTCTTATCAAGATTTAAAGGTAATGAAAAAACATGACAAATGGAAGATCTGAAGTTTGTCAATCTCTAGTCTTGTCGAAGGCCACGACAGCTCATCAATAACAAAGAATTCATATTGGTTTTGAATTGCTTCTTCCTTCTTTGAATTCGCGAAGATCGACCGAAACCATTCTTCTTCATCGTCATATACCCCGATCCACCGGACCACATAGCAAAGACATCGAGCAACAAGTTTCGTATTACAACTCACAAGATAATCTTTTCCTTTCAGGCCCTCCTAATCATGACTCAAACAAACCCACATCCTAACTCCGAAAAATCGAGCAAGGCCATATCTAATGAAAGCACAAAGAAACTAACGAACCCGATGGTCCGAAGCGCATCTTAAATCGCCTCACCAACACAAACATCTCACTCTTCCAAACTAGTCAATCACATTCTCAATCAGCAAAAGCCAGGATCTTGTCATCATTTTTGTTTTCAACAATCTCAATTGACCTATAAGAAGCGGCAGTTCGTCAAGATACAACTAAAAAGAACACGTCCAAACTCCACCCTCCGAAAAGATATCGCGGGGAGCATCAGACCTATCATCCGCCATCATCAGAGCAACACCCACAAACCCCATTGAGAAGCACCAACGGCAGAAGTCCACCACAAGTGCCATAACTTGGCACGCCGGGACACTTAAGTGCCATAACTTCAAAACGGACACTTAAGTGCCACTTTTTTTCGAGTGGGACACTTAGTGCCACCTCCGGCGACCCTTGCCGGAAATCCTACGTGGCAATATTTTATTATTATTTTTTGCCTACGTGGCTCGCCGGAGCTCCAAATTAGCAAAAAAATTAAAAAATTAAAAAAAAATTAAAAGTTTTAATTTTAAAAAATTTTAAATTTTTTTTTTAAATAAGAAAATTTTAAAATTTTTAATTTTAAAAATTTTAAAAAATAAGAAAATTTTAAAAACTTTAATTTTAAACAATTAAAAAATTAAAAAATTTTTAATTTTAAAAAATTTTGAATATTTTAAAAAATAAGAAAATTTTAAAAATTCTAATTTTAAAAAAATAAAAAAAAAATTTACAAATTTTAATTTTAAAAATTTTAAAAATTTAAAAAAAAAGAAAATTTTAAAAATTTTAATTTTAAAAATTTAAAAAATTTAAAAAAAAAAAAAATAAGAAAATTTAAAAATTTTAAAAATTAAAAAAAAAGGGGGGAGGAGGCGGCGGCGGCGGAGGTGGCGGCGGTGAGGGAGCCGGCGACGGCGGCAAGGGAGCCGCCCGTTCGGCCTCCCACCCCCCTTTTTATAATTTTAATTTTTTAAAATTTTTCTTAATTTTTAAAAAATTTTAAAATTTTCTTAATTTTTAAAAAAAATTTAAAATTTTCTTAACTTTTTTTAAATTTTTAAAAATTTTCTTAATTTTTAAAACTTTTTAAAAATTTTCTTAATTTTTTAAATTTTTTTAAATTTTCTTATTTGTTAAAATTTTTTAAATTTTTCTTAATTTTTAAAATTTTAAAATTTTTCTTAATTTTGAAAATTTTGAAAATTTTCTTAATTTTTAAAATTTTTCTTAATTTTTTTAAATTTTTTAAATTTTTCTTATTTTTTAAAATTTTTGAATATTTTAAATCTAATTTAATTAATTTATATACTATTATTTACACGTAGACGCGAAACGGCGTCGTTTTTGCATTTTCTCCGCCACGTCAGCGTGCAAAACGACGCCGTTTTGGACCGAGCTCGCCGGAAAGTCGCCACGTCAGCCATTTGGCCGGATTTTCGCCGGAGTGGCACTTAAGTGTCCCATTTTACTCCGATGATGGCACTTAAGTGTACCATTTTAAAGTTATGGCACTTAAGTGTCCGGCGTGCGAGTTATGGCACTCCAGGTGTCCCGCACTCAGCACCAACATAAAAGCGCGATCGAACAATTGGGCAAGCATAGAAACACACATTCTCCATGACTAGATCAAAAAGAAACGAAATTTTTCCCTTGACATATGCAGAGAAGCGACTTGGTGTAGAAATTGGTGGAGAGATTGACAAAGGTGGGGAGGCCGAGCTTCTCGAAGAGGTTGGTGCCGTCGATGGCGAAGGCAGCGGTGGAGTCGAGGGCGAGCGGCGGTGGCGTCGAGGGTGAGCGGAGGTGGCGTCGAGCAAAGGTCAGCGGTGGCTCGCCGAGCAGAGGTCGGCGGTGGCGTCGAGGGCGAGCGGCGGCTCGCCGAGCCGAGGGCGAGCGGCGGTAGCGTCGAGGGGAGCGGAGGTGGCGTCGAGCAGCAGAGAACGGGAGAAGAGAACTGATTTGGGAGTTTTCTATTTGGGGCTTTTTTTAGCCCTAACCGGTTCCGGTTCCCATAGGAATGGAACCGGAACCGGAACCGGAACTGCCGGTTCCCTGAAAAAGGGAACCGGGAACCGGAACCGGTCCCTTTAGAATCGGGAACCGGACCGGACCCTCCGGTTCGGTTCTCCGGTTCCCGGTTCTACCCGGGAACCACGCTCACCCCTAATAATACCTACCCTCAATAAATATTTTCTATTACTATTTTATTTAATAAAAAATAATTAAATAATTAAATAAAAATATATTATATATTATATATAAAAAAAGAAAATAATTCTAAAATATATATAAATAAAAAATGGCATGAACTTTTCCTTTTAAATCAATGAAATACTGATATTTCTACCTATGCTGTTCAATTATTCGACCTAACGAATTCGGCCATGTAGGTTGTGTACATGCAGAATAATGATAAATAAAAGGAAGAGTTGTTTTCTAAGATAGGATAGGGTTTAAGTTAAATTGATCCCTAAAATAGATTAGAAAATGATTTATTTTAGATAGTTTAATTAGTTTTTTTATTACGAATTTCAATAAAAAAAATACAAAAATATTAGGTGCATGTCAAATAGTTTGCATGTTAGGTTAATTTAATTAGAAATTGCTTGTTAATAGAGTTAGGTCATGTAATTAAAGTGCACGTCATATAGTAAAGTTCTAATTTTAAGATTAAAAAAAAAACCCAAAAAATAATTGCTTTCTTTGTTCATTTATTTCTTTTGGTGCAATTTATTTGATTGTTTAATAATGAATGAGCATTAGTATGATCACCCCATTTTATGTGGTTGACGTCATCGATGACGTCATCTAAATCATACAATTGATATTTTTAATTCGGATTACAAAGGGAGATCACAAATCGAGGTTACAAAGGGAGCTACAAATAAAGGTTACATATATTTACCAAATGGTTACATGAGCGATTATATTGACTCTACTACCTTACAGTTTCCTTAACTCCACTATATTGATGGTTACTTGATTTCATTACGTTGATAGTTACTTCTTTGATGGTTGATCAGAGATTGTCCGCTCCACTTTTTGTCGATTCCTTCAAGCTTTCGATTCTTCAAGTTTCGATAATTTTGTTCATTGTTCTAATCGAGTAAGTCTATCGCATGACAATAATAATCAAAAGTGTCATTTTTTTGTGCAAACACGGATATAAATATACTCTATCAAAAAAGGAGGGAAAAAAATTCACACTACCAAAAGACAGTACTTGCCTTCATTACAAATAGAAACAGAAAATTCACACTTTGCCTAGTTTACTCCGAATGGCATCTCTGATGGACTTGTCGCTGACCCAGCAGTCGACCGGAGTCCTAATCACCACTTCCTGAAGCATCATCCCTTCATGCACGACATGTTCGCGTCCTGGACCTTAAACTCCAATTCCTTGAGCACGTCCATCAACCTCGCGCAGGGATGGTCCAGATTCGGGCTCCACACCCGGATCACCGCCTCCTGCCTCACCATCTTCACGTCCACCACCATCTCTCTCCAGCCCGGGACAGCCAAAGTCGTCGAGCTATTCTTGCTTGACAGCGATGTTATCTTACTCACGTCGCTGAAGGAGGCAACAGTCCTATTACTTTTGAGGCGCTTCGGTGATGACAGCTCGGACTTAACAAGCTTGGACTCCAATGCGGCAATCCGGGACTGGAGTTCCTTGATGTAGTCCATGGCATCGGCGAGAAGGGACGCCTTGTGCATTCTTGATATGGTGGGGACAACAGAGCGGAGTGCGTAGAACTGCTGGTTCATCTTCTTCCTCCGCTGCCGCTCTGCCTCCACGTTTCTCGACGGATTAGACAGAAGTGGGGATAATGATGATTCTTTATCGTCTTCGTCCACTGTTTTCTTCCTACCGCTCTTCTCAGATATGTTATGGAGTTGGACAGGTTTAGCATATGGGCCCTTGCTGGCACCGACAAGTGCCGGTTCTTCTTAGGCATCGTCGGATGGGTTCTCCACACGAGAATTAATTAGGGGGCTCGAGAAATGAGCAGGGAAGAGGGTCTTGGCTAAAAGGACTAAGCTCCAATCTTCTTGGATGATCTCTGAGGAGCCCAATTCAAGAACCCCAGATCCATCAGGAATTGATATGCACACTATGCTTTGGATTCCATGCATTCTTGCTTCTTTGACCCTCTCATCACACTCTCATCTCCAGCTCATGGTGGTCTTCACCACTCAACCAGATGTGACCACCTGAGCGAAATGCTCTTCCTAGAATGCCGTCTTCCGAGGAATATGACCTCATGACGGAGAAGATATCGTACCATTCAGGTCGTCGATGTTGATGTCGCTGCTGTGAGCGAACTGACCATCCGGACATTGGGCTTCTTTGAGTACCCTATTTGTGGTGGGCCTGGATGCAAATGGTTCCCTTGTAGTTCCTCGGAAATGGCCATAGCCCCAGGTGAGCACAAGACGGCCGTGGTCGTCTCTTGAGGGCTGCCAAAAGATGGAGTAAACCCAGTCCTCAGGTCGGGCTCGGAGGATCAAATGGACGAGCTGCTGGGGAGTGGGTGAGGTTTCATGACAAAGAGGGATAATTGAGGAGGAGGAAGCACAAGATGTGAGTTCTTCCATGAGTAGCAAGTTGTTGAGCTAGAGCCAGGATTTCTCCCTTACATAGGAAGTTAGGGCAAAGCTAAATTCACGAAGACTGGTCCACATGATTGGTATACTAAGCGACGTGGATTTTCCTTTTTAAATAAGTGTGTTATATTCAGCATGCCGTAAAAGTGTGACTTATTATTTAGTACAAATTTTGTAGGCAAATCATAATATACTTTGCATTATCCTATACAGTTTCAAATTATGTCACGTATACTAAAGTTCATCCAAAAAATCTCTATCAATGACGTGACATACTACAAGTTGATATTTAATCAAGTGGGTCGGACTCAAGAATTGTCAACACTATGATACAAGATTGCATATAAATTCTATATACCAATAAGCTCCGATTATTTTAAGAAAAATTAATGATAAAGTATCCTTCCAATTATTCATTACTTTTTTTCTCATGGGAAAATGCGTCAGTGGAAAATGTTGTTATCATCAATGAAAAATTAACAAAAATATTTAGACATAACTTTTCATTGATATCGAAAATACCATCAGTTACTTAGGCCCTGTTTGGCAACACTCCAAACAGTGACTAATTATGATTTTTGTTCCAGAATCGGTTTGGGACGAGAATCGCGTTTGGTAAAAATTTTGTTCCCGAGAACTAATTTGTTCCAGAATCGTTTTGGAGTAGATTTGAGAATCAAAAAAAAAAAAGTTGATTCTACGTCCGAGAATCAAAAAAAGAATCAACACAATTAAACTCTTCTTCTTTCCTTCCACCATCTCGCGACCGTCGCCCGCCGCCGCCCGCCACCGTCCGCCGCCGCCCACCACCGCCGGCCGCCGGCCGCCGGCCGCCGGTCCGGCGAGCTCGCCGGAGGCTCGCCCAACCACGGCGAGGTCCGGCGAGCTCGCGAGGCTCGCCCAGCCACTGGCGAGCCTCGCCGGGCCGGGCAAGGCCCGCGGCCACCGGCCGAGCTCGCCTAGCTCGACCGGTGGCCAGCGGGCCTCGCCGGCCCCGGCGAGGCCCGCCTATCCATCGGCGAGGCGAGGCCCGCCTAGCCACCGCCGGGCTCGCCTAGCGACCGGTGGCCGGGCGGGCCTCGCCTAGCCCCGGCGAGCCTCGCCCGGCCCGGCGAGCCTCGCTGTCCACCGGCGACGCTCGGCCTCGCCAGATCTGGCGAGGCCGAGCCTCGGCGGGGCTGGGCGAGCGTCGCCGGCGGCTGGGCGAGGCCGCGGCGACGCTCGGCCGACGAGGGCCGGCCTCACCGAGGGCCGGCGACGCTTTGGTGAGGTCGCCGGCCCTCGTCCGGCCGGTCGCCGGTCCGGCGACCGGCCACAAGAAGAAAAGAAAAATAGGAGAAAAAGGAAAAAATGAAAAAAAAAAATGAAAAAGAAAAGGAAAAAAGGTAAAAAGGTAAAAAAAAAAGTAGAAAAAATTATTTAAAAATAAAAAAAATAATTTGGAACAGAATCAATGGACACGTTATCAAACGCAATTCTATTCCAGAATCAAAAATTTTAGACAGTTACCAAACACGTTCTTTTACTCAGAATCAGTTCCCGGGAACAGAATCAAAAATAATCATTTCTTGTCGAATCGGTTCAGGGAAGAATCGTTGCCAAACGCGCCCTTATTTTCTATGCAATATAGATGGCGGAAAAATGATGGAAAATGAGAAAAGTAAATTTCAATTACTATTATTTCAAAAGATAAATGATGCATATACTTAAAGGTATCTATAGTTTTAGCTTTTTACGTGGGTGTGTGGGTGTGGGTGTGGGCGTGTGGGTGAGAGAGAGAGAGAGAGAGAGAGTTTTAATAGAATATAAATGGGTGAAGATAAGAAAGGGAGAAATGCCGATGGACAAAAACATGCGGATAGTGGAAAATTCAAAAGACAAAATTACGTTTGACAAAAAGATCCTAATAGTTTGGACAAAGACATGCCTAAGCTTTTTGTTGACAATGAAACAAAGAAAAAAATTGTTCGTTCCTTTTCTTGCAAGTGATATTAACATTTATTTAAAAAAAATATTTTTCTAATTATTCATTTTTTGCTAAACAAATGAACCTAAAGTTGGATGGTTAACTTGTACTCTGCTATCATTATTATTCAATTTTTATTTTGTTTTTCTTTCTTTCCATCTGATCTTCTTTTTCCCCACGATATCGAGGTTGAGGAAACGAGAGAGCAAACGTGAATGCCAACAACGACGAACTTGCAAATTTTGGGGATTAACATGTGTTCAGCTATAAGTCTCTCTCTCTCTCTCTCTCTCTCTCTCTCTCTCTCTCTGCGCCGAGGTTTCAACTTGCAGCTGTGGAGGTCACGACCTCCAGATTTGGGATTGCTCGCCTAGCGCGAACCTAACTCTGCGGTTACTCGAGGCTAGCGGCCTCCACGGCCATGGCGGTGGGCTTGATGCCTTTTCCACGTTTTATTGCAAAGCCACGAAGAGAAATTACCGACGGCCATCGGGATTGCAACCTCTATTCTTTCCTTCTAATCGCGGTTCCCACCTCGCGGGATCTAGATTTGTGGTCACTCCAGTCTAAGCCAACCTCTTCCATGGCTGCGGTGGCGGGACACTAGATACGTTTCTTCTTCTTCTTTTTTCTTTTTTATTTCTAATTTTATTTTATTTGCTAAATTTTTCTCATATTACTTTCTTTAATTTATCAGGATTTCACATTTTATATTTTACCTGTAAAGATGCCTGTGGAATCCTAATAATAGGTTTTGTCAGGTAAACCATGCAATTTTTGTTTTGTTTTTCTTTTTTTTGTGTTTTTTTTTTTTTTTTTTGAGGAATCAGATTCCACAAGAAATACAAATTTTGATTTCTTTCCAAACATGAAAGAAAAATTAGGAACTGGCGTTCATTCCTTGAGAAATAAAATTCCCCAATGATCCCAACGTGGCCAAAGTGCTAAAAAGGGAATTTCTTTTAAGTATACTTTTTAAAAAATTTGGCACTTAAGTGTCCATCCGTGTTAAATTTTAACATTTGGGGTGTACTTTTGCCGCTGAATATGGTGAGGTTTCGAGTGTAATGGGGAGTGGAACTTTAATCCTTAGTCGATTGAGCCATATATCTTCTCTTGGACAACTGGTCTCTATCATTAAGTCATGAAAATTCACCGTATGTGCTGTCCATTCCATAAATTTACTTAAGAATGAATTCATTTAATTTATTTGTATCTTTCAAAAAGTATGTATATATCAATTTCTTCATCATGAAACGAAACACATGACCACCAAACTTGTGTGCTCAAGTTCTTTAAACACCCCACGTTTATTATAAGAAAGAACTTTTAATTTTTTTACAGCTCCTTCTATCGTTCGATTCTATATAAATATACCGGTCTATTTTGAAAATCAACAAGATTTGAAAAGTGTTTTCCAAATTGTATGGGAGATTGCCTGATTGCAGGAATGTGTGTGGTTAGACAGAGTTAAGCCTGCCAAATTTATATTGAACTAAAATAATCAACAAAAAAGTGTGTGCATTCATTTCACTTTGTATGTGTTTTTTCCTTGTGTGTTGCTTATGTGAGAGAGAGAGAGAGAGAGAGAGAGAGAGAGATTCATCATGTCATTCAAATTTGAAACTAATGCATGTCGTCTTTTTGTTGTCACCAATGTTTATGGACGTAGATATGCCTGAGAGAGAGAGATTCATCATGTCATTCAAATTTGAAACTAATGCATGTCGTCTTTTTGTTGTCACCAATTTTTATGGACGTAGATATGCCTGTTCTAGTTAAAAGGGTTATGTCTTTCTCCATTCCTAGTTGCAGAATCCTCTAAACTGGTGTTAGGAGTAGTTCATGTTGAATATGGATATTATCCACATTTAAAATTAGGTAAAATTGCATTGTGGGTATATCATATAGTCCCCAATCAAAGGCTTTGTTATGAGAATTTCCTCGAGGATAAATTCAAACTAAGCCCATAGTTGTTTACTTTCATCGAGTTTTGGACTGATTAGGCGTTATTCAAAAATTAGCCGATTGTATTATTACCTAAACCTATTAAAAGCTTTGACTTCAAAATTCCCTAAAGTAGCCAGCTACTACTACCTATTTACGAACCTACCATGGTACTCTTTAATATAGGAACTGTTATACCGACTACACAAAATTTGCATTTACAATTGCTTACTCAAACTTGTATCTTTTAATCAGAAAATCTCCGAAGCTAAAAAAAACACGATCCTAAGTATCTAAAATCCAAAAATAACTAAAAATGAGAAGCTACACTAACTTGAATGATGATGGCTGTTGTAAGAAAGTTTTGGATTATAATTATTTTTATATTACGATTTACAAGACTTCATAAACAATTAAGGTTTTATGAGGGAGTAATGGGTGAGGAAAATCCTAATCTCTCTTTTGGCAACCCACTCTTTTCCAAAAATACCCTCCTTCAATGAAACTTCACTTCAAGCTGAGAGCCTACTTTATTCTACTTTTCTTTTCCAGGCCTTCATTTCATTTCTCTCTCTCTTGACCTAATCTGGTAGTCTTTTTTCCCCTCGTTTGGCGTCTTCTTTTGTTTGTTCTCATTGCTTTTCTTTGCTTATAGTGGTGAACTAATCTATTTGCAACTGAAAATTTTGTGAGAACATTGTCACAAGTCCTGCTAGCAAGATGCCCAAAATGTGATTCTATGACTTTTCTGACATTCGGCAAAAAACTTCTCTCCCGATTTAGGCGAAGATCTAAATTTGAGAGCTTAGGAGTTTCATAAAGGCATTCGACCTATAGTGGTTTAACATGTTGTTGTTGTCTTCATATGGCGATAGTATTAATGGCGTTGAATCTAAGTGCACACTCATAGTTTCTAGAGGGAAAGGTCTAGGTATATGCTTATCACTAACAATTCTGATGATCGATCACTAATTATTTTTAGTGAAAAAGTTATAAAATATCCAAAACTTTATCTAGAGTGACTAATTTACTCCAAAGTTTTTTGTAATACAGAAAGCCTCAAACTTTGCCAACTGTGACATATTTACCCTAAACTTTGTTTTGTGACGCAAATAACCCTATATTTGTACCGCGTGACACATTTATTCCAAATTATAAGACATTTTCGTCTTTTACTTTTCTTTTTCTTTTTTCTTTTTCTTTTTCTTTTTTCTTTTTTCTTCTTCTCTCTTCCCTCTGCCCGCCATGGCAGAGGGAAGCCAGACTCAAGCGAGGGTTACCCTCGGCGGTGTGGGTTGCCCTCGCCTGGGTGGGCAAGGGTTGCCCTTACTGGATCTAGCGAGGGCTGTCCTTGCTTGGGTTGACGAGGGCTATCCTCACTTGACCTAGGCGAGGGCAGCCCTCGCTTGACACCGGAGAGGGCAACCCTCGCTAGCCTAGGCAAGGGATGCCCTCGCCCAACGCCTGTGATGGCGGCTCTCGCCTGAGTCCAACTTCCCTCCACCATGGTTGGCGGAGGGAAGAGAGAAGAAGAAAAAAGACAAAAAAAAAAAAAAAAGGAAGAAAAAGACAAAAACGCCATTGGTCACGAGTTTGGGATAAATGTATCACAATTGGTAAAGTTTGGAGTTTTTTGCATCACAAAAGAAAAAGTTCAGGATAAATTTGTCACTCTGAGCAAACTATGGAGTTTTGGTGGTTTTTTCCTTTATTTTTAGGGATGCATTAGATCTAATTTTTTGGGATGAAAATGTGCTTATAGCTATAGTGTACTCTTTTGTTTCTGGGTTTTGTTTTGTTTCGTTTTTTTTTAACTCTTTTGGGATTTGCTTTAGTTGGATGCTTTGTAGGTTCTCTCATGTTTGATTATGACACATGGGTGGTTCTCACGGACGAATTGCTCATGGGATTAGAGTTTCAAATTACCCATTTAGTAAAATCCCTAGCTCGATCCAGTCTTGCAAATCAAAACCCAAAATTGTTTAAGATTTAGGACCGGGATCGTTTGAGAAGCGATTAAACGCGATCCACTACCATCATATTCATGAGCACTCACTAATTAAAAGACGACACGCGATTCATTTCAAGGAGTCGTGTTCTAATGTAACGTTGACGATATTCATACAAATTATGACGTGATTAAACCACAATGATGAAACATGTGAAAATGAGCCTTTGTCACTCATTCTGAATCCCCATGCATCGCATGCGCTTGTTTTGCCCATTCATTATAGAACGATTCCGACCACGTCCCCACTAATCCCTTCAAGAATTTCATTCATCTCTTGTATTATTTTCTTCGGATATCTTTTCCTCGTCCAATCAACTATTCGGGTTTGGTTTCGTCCACGAAAAATTGATAAACGTTGTGCAAAATCCGTTACGGTGTTCACGTGATAACAGTCAATGTGCCTAAATACAGTTCTTAGTTTATGGGGTTAACGTAAAGCAAATTCAAGTAACTTTAATGCTCTTCGTCAATAGTTTTTTCTTTTTTTGGTCGATCTCTTCGTCACTAGTTAGAGGCGGCAGAATTGGTGCAAAACCCATATTTTAACTCATATTTAATAGTGTGAATGATAATTAGGTTGCCTTAAATTTTAAAAACAAGCTTAAGTTGGTCATAAATAGGTTACCTAACATCTTAATAGGTCTTAAATCAGTTACCTAACAAGCTTAAATAAATCAGATCATTTTTTAATTTTTTTAACTTTTTTTATAATATTTCCTTTTTTTTTTCTTTTTTTCTTTGTTTTCTTTTTCTTTTCCTACGAAATCCGGTGAGGGCGACACAACCCTCACCCGCTACTGGTGAGGGCTTCACGGCCCTCACCCATGGTAGACTTAAAAAAAAAAAAAAGAAAAGAAAGAAAGAAAAAAATTAAAAAAATCAATTTTTTAAAATAAATTAATTTTTATATAAATTATAAAAATTGTCAATTAAAGTTGTATTGCATGGAAGTGTTTAAAAAATATTATATATTTAGAAAATCATTAGAAATTTGCAAGACATGATTTCCTTTCAAATGATCGACAAAGTAGGATTTACCCTAACAACCTAGGCTTTTGACTTTACGCCACCTGTCAAATTGGAAACCTTTCATACATTAATTTGCCATCTTCGTCGATTGAATCCAAAATCAATCAGTCCACAATCGCCCTATCAATTTATTAAGACAATTTACAACTAATCTTACCGCATTGTCAAAACATGTCCTACAGCATAAAATATTTTTAGAAAATCATTAGAAATTTGCAAGAGGTGATTTCCTTTTAAACGATCCACAAAGTAGGATTTGCCCTAACAACCTAGGTTTTGACTCTACGCCTCCTGACAAATTGGAAACCTTTCATACATTAATTGGCCATCTTCATTGATTGAATCCAAAATCGATCATCCACACTCGCCCTGTCATTTTATTAAGACAATGTACAATAAATCTTATCGCGTTGTCATAATACATCCTACAGCATAAAATAATAGGTGAGGACACGTGCATATAACGGTGATGCACGCAACATTTTATTTTTGGCCATCGCACATTTTTCTTTTTTGACCTGAGAAACTCTATTTTGGAACCACGCCATTGATATACTTCCTTTCGCTTTTAGTATAAAAGTAATCAACGTGTAGCGAATCAATGTTGTGGCGGGGACAATAACCTTTGACGTCCCCTAAAATATAGTGGTTTAGCGAATCAGATGCTGTCTCAAGTTCCAAAACTGTTTAGTGGTGGGCACAGTGGGAATTGGAGAGGAGTTAAAAATTTATGTGGAGTCTTATTCAAAGGAGAATGTTAATATGATGTGTAAAAAACAGGGGGAGTGGCTAAAACAATTGTATGCTCAAAAGTCTAGGAATAACAAATTATTTCTGATAAAACGGATGATGGCTTTGAGATATCGAGATGGTACACTTTTGACTAATTATTTTAAATTCTTTTCAAGGAATTATCAATTAGTTAGTTACTATGGGAATTAAGTTTGATGATGATATACAAGCGTTATGGTTGCTTGGTACTGGACTCGTCGGAGACATTTCAAATGTGTTTATCTAATTCAACACCTGATGGTACGATTGCCTTGGATTTGACCAAGAGTAGTGTTTTAAATGAAGAGATAAGAAGAAAGATAGATGGATCATCCTCTTCACATTTTGATACCTTGGTTATTGAGAAAGTGGGAACAAGTGAGTTCTGAGGTTCGAGAAATAAAGATAAAAGCTGAGATAAAAGCAAAGGAAAATATAATAAATTTGCTAATATTGAGTGCCATTATTGCCATCAAGAGTGACATATTCAAAAGTATTATCGTCAGTTCAAAAAGGAGAAACAGAAAGAGAAAAGTAAAGAGAAGAAAAATGATAATGACAACAATGACAATCGTATTGCTATACTTAAAGAAGACTCTCTTATTATCTTTAATGGTGATGCGATGAATCTTGTATGTCATGCGACCAATTGGGTGAGTGATAATGGTGTATTTATGCATACTACATCTCATAAGGATTTCTTCACATCATATAGATCAGGTGATTTTGAATTTGTGAAGATGGGAAACAATGGCTATCTGAAGTTATATGCATTGGTGATATGTGCATAAAGACCAGTAATGGCACAAGATTAGTATTGAATAATGTTAAGCAAATGTCTTATATCCGTTTGAATTTGATTTTCACAAGTAAGCTGGATGATGAAGGTATTGCAACACCTTTAGCAATGGTTGATGGAAATTCATTAAAGGTTCTATGGTTGTAGCTAGAGGTGAGAAATGTTCTTCGTTGTATATTATGCAAGCAAGTTATCCACTGACAAAATTATCACAGTAGACAAAGAAGAGACAATTAAGTTATAGTACAAAAGGCCTAGTCACATTAGTGAAAATGGTTTTTCAATATTGGTTGAGAAGAAGCTCCTTTCCAAGTATGAAAAGTCCAACGCTTAAGAAGTGTACTCACTATTTATCAAGTAAACAAACAGAGTTTTATTCAAAAGCTCCCCTCCTTCAAGAAAGTCAGGGATAATTGATTTAATGTATTTTGGTGTTTGTGGTTCTATGAAGACAAAATCACTTAGTGGCCCTCTTTATTTTGTCACTTTTATAAATGATTGTTCAGGGAAAATTTGAATTTATACCTTGAAAATTAAAGATCAATAATTAGATGTTTTAAAGCAATTTCAGGCTTCCATTGAGAGAACTGGAAAAAAGTTAAAACACATTGGAACTGATAATGGGGTAGAGTAAATTAGGCATTTTGATAAATATTAGGGTGTTTTACATCAAAGACACCTCCTAAGATAGCTGAGAGAATGAAGAAAACACTAGTTGAAAGGGTAAGAAGTTTACTTTCATAGTCGAAGCTACTGAGATCCTTTTGGGGTGAAACTTTAAGTACAATTGCACATGTATTAAATCTTATTCCTTGTGTTCCTTTAGAGTTTGATATTCCTAATAAAGTTTGGACAAGCAAAGATATTTATTATGATTATTTGTGTATCTTTGGGTGCAAGGCATCTATGCATATTCCCAAATATGAGAGATCTAAATCTGATGTGAAACATGACAATGCATATTCATTCGCCATGGATAGAATATATTTGGCTATAAATTATATGATCCAATTGAGAAAAAAAGTTGTAAGAAGCAGAAATATTGTGTTTTTAGAAGATTAGACAATACAAAATATTGAGAAATCAAAAATGATTTAGTACCACAAGTTAGTAATGATTTGATTAATTTCGATTCGGTTCCTCACACACATCTTTTTGCACAAGTTGATGAGGAGCAGTAGAAAGTAAATGTTCCAAACAATGCACATGTCTCAGAACATGCTAAGAAATACTATGCTATTCCTAAACCAAAAGCTTTATTAGATGCTTCACTGGATGTTCTAGTTTGGAGATTGATTAGAGACTAAGAACCTTCTGCCATATATTCTAAAGATGAGTATGTATTATTGACTGAAGTAGATGAACCAAAGTGCTATGCCAAAGCAATAGAAAATGAGTGCAAAAGCAAATGTTTTGATGCTTTATGATAATCATACCTTTCAACTGGTCTTTGAAGAACAAGTGGATATACAAATTGAAGCAAACTGAACATACTTTACAATTATGATATAAAGCTAGATTGGTTATTAAAGGATTCAATTAGAGAAAGAATATTAACTTTGATTATACATTTTTTCCAGTGGTGAAAACGCCTTCTATTCGTGTGGTGCTAACGTGGCAATTTCCCGCGAAGCAAGTGCAAAACGGGGTCGTTTTGCACGCTGACGTGGCTAGATAATACAAAAACAACGTCAATTTAGTGCTGACGTGATAAAAAAATTAATTAAATTAAATTTAAAACTAAATTTATTTTAAACATTTAGAAAAAAAAAAAAAGACAAGTGGTTGAGGGCTGAGCCCTCGCTGTCGGGAGGGGCCAACGACCCCTGCCGACCAGCGACGAGGGCCTGTGACCCCTCGCCTCAGATCTAGCCAAGGGTCGCGGCCCTCGCCTAGATCCACCGAGGGCCAACAGCCTTTGGCCCAGCCAGGCAAGGGCTGCAACCCTCGCCCAACTCCGGTAGGGGTCGGCGGCCCTCGCCCGGCCGGGCGAGGGTACCCTCTCGCCGCCTCCCCCTTTTTTATTATAAATTTTTAGTTTTTAATATTTTTATTTTATTCTTAAATGTTTAAATAAATTTAGTTTTAAATTTAATTTAATTAATTTTTATATTAATTTTTTTACCACGTCAGCACCAAAACGACAACTTTTTATATTGTCTAACTATGTCAGCGTGCAAAACGGCGTCATTTTGTATTTCCTTCGCTAAAAAATTGCCCCGTTAGGATTTTGGCCGGATTGGCACTTAAGTGATCCATTTTACTCCGATTTTGACACTTAAGTGTCACTTTCCTAACTTTGAGCATTTAAGTGTCCATCTATGCCAAGTTTTGGCATTTGGGGTGTACTTTGTTCGATAATTGCGTGTTGCCCAAAAAAAATTTTGATGACAACTTTTTTATACTCTTACTTTATGTTGATGATATGTTGATTGTTGATGGGAACACTTTACGAATTGATTTATTGAAGAAATAGTTAAGCAAGCCTTTTGCCATGATAGCCTTGGGTGCAGTGAAGCAAAATCTTGACATTAGAATTACTTGAGATAGAGATGCTTAGAAGTTGTTCTTGTTGTAAGAGAAGTACATTGAGAAGACTCTTTAAAAATGTTACATGGATAAGACTAAAGTGATTAGTTATCATCTTGTTGCCCACTTTAAGTTAAATACGAGGCAAAGTCCTATGACTAATAAAGAGAAGAAACATATGAAAAGTATTCCATATGCATTGGCTATCGAAAGTTTAATGTATATGTTGGTGTGTACATGGCTAGACTTGACATGTGCAGTTGGCATTGTTAGTTGTTATTTGTCAAATCTGAGTAGAGAGCATTGGAATGTAGTAAAGTGGATCATGAGATATTTTTGGGGAACTTCCAACTTGAAAATCAGTTTTGGAGTGGGAAACTTAAGTTAGTTGGATACACAGATACGACTTGCATAGAGATATTAATACTCATAAGTCTACTTATGGTTATTTGATTTCTTTTTTCGGTGGAACTATATCATGGAGGTCAAAATTGCATATGTTTCTACAATCGAAGCTGAATTTATCATGACAACCGAAACTAGTAAAGAAATTATATGACTAAAGAAGTTCTTGGAAGAACTTGGGTTCAAGCAAAAGAGGTATCCATCATTTTATGACAATCAAAGTGTGATTCATCTTAGTAAAAATTTATCTTTTTATTCTAGATCAAAACACACTAATGTTAAATATCATTAGATAAGGGATGTTATAGATGAGAAGTTGTTGGAACTCGAGAAAAATCATACAAACCATAACGATTCCAATAGGATGATGAGACTCTACCAAGGGAGAAGCTTGAATATTGCCGATTAATACCAGGGATGGTGAATCCCTCCACATCATTGTAAGGAAGAGATTTGTTGTCTAGATTCACTTCTATGTGGAGGAATCCCAATGAATTGCAAGCCTAAGAACTGGAGCCCATATAATAAGTCATGTGGAGAAACAAGATTTTTCACTATTTTCTGTGGTTGTCGCAAAAAATATTAGTTAAGACGTAGAAACAAGAGAGAAAGAGAGAGTAGAAAATCTAGGTTGAAGGTAGTGTCTAATTAAAATCAAATTGGTGTTGGAGGTCAATTCATGGTCCGATTGAGCTGATATTTTGTCAGCATATCCGTGACACATTCTTCTCGTATTTGAATGGTTTGATTTTCATTTAAAACTCCATACATTAATTTTTTATTGGATGAACAAAATCTACATTTTTTGTGAGATTTATCATTGATCTCTTGTGAAATTTGTGCGTATTGCCAAGAACAATATTTTAATATCTTTACTGCCATATACCT
The DNA here is from genome assembly GCA_014182375.1 of Eucalyptus virginea. Taxonomy (NCBI): domain Eukaryota; kingdom Viridiplantae; phylum Streptophyta; class Magnoliopsida; order Myrtales; family Myrtaceae; genus Eucalyptus; species Eucalyptus virginea. Next base: position 9,722,667 of record CM024518.1, on the reverse strand, counting down.
TTAGTATTTACTAGAAAGGAACTTTATTCAACTAGTTTTGTTGTTAATGGAGATTTTCGGGTGGACCCTAGTCTCTTGATTTTTTATCTCCTTACACCGATTAGGATTTTCATGCAAAAAATCACCTTATATTTGCATGCTTGATATTTATATTGCTCTATTATATTGTCTCCTATTAGGTTTACAAAAGCGGGGAGATTATTCTATTCCATTGTGTTAATCAGATATTGTTCAGATTGTTATTATTCTCCCAATATAGATTTGGGGTAGTTTGCCTCGTGCGACCGTAATTCTGTGTTCACTCAAGGCTAGTGGCCTCCATGGCAATGACAATGGGCTTGGTGCCATACCCTCATTCCATTATGGAGCCACGAAGGGAAAGGAACAACAACCATAGTGACCACTGTAAAAATAATAAAATAACAAAATGAGAATGAGTGGGAATTGCCAATAAATATTTTTGTGTTTCAGTGAATAAATATTTTTGTGTTTCAGTGATAGAATTTTTGTTACATACTTCGGCTGTGCGGGGTGGTGTCTTTATATAATACAAGTGAGGTTTACATAATTAATGAGGGACATGATCATGATCTCTTCTCTTTGGAAAGAATTGATCTCGCTTGATGACCAAGTGGTGGAGAGACTGTAGCTGAATCAAGACATATCATCGTGATCTCTTCTCGTTGGAAAGAATTGATCTTGCTTGATGAGTAAGTGGTGGAGAGATTGGGCGCGTTTGGTAACATTTCGTTTAAAAATTGTTCCAGGGAAAGAAATAGAAAAAAGTATTTTGTTTCGGAGAACAATTTTTGAATTAAAAACGCATTTGATAAACTTGTTCCGGGAATAAAAAATGAACAGAAACACCTTTGGTAAATTTGTGTTCTTTTTTTGTTTCTTTTAATTTTTAATATTTTTATTTTATTTTTCTTATTTTTTTTCTTTTTTTTTTTTTTTTTTTTTTTTTTTTTTTGGCCGGTCGCCGGCCTCGGCCATGGCCGGCGATCGGCCGACGAGGGCCGGTAGCCTCGCCTAGCCACGGCGATGGTCCGGCGAGGTTGCTTGCCCTTGACGGCTGGTCGCCGGCCATGGCCGAGGCCGGCGACTGGCCAAAGAAAAAAGAAAAAAAAAAGAAGAAAAAAAGAGAAGAAAAAGATAGGAGAGAGAAAATTTGTTCTTAAAAATTGTTTAGAAACAAGAAACACGTTTTTCTTGTTTCTTGTTTTGTTCCAAATGTGTTCCAGGAACAAAAAAATAGATTTTTAACAAAAACGCAAACAAACGCGTTTGTTCTTTTTTTTGTTCCCTGGAACAAAAAAATAGAAATTTTGTTCATAAACAGAAATAAAGAACGTTAACAAACAGGGCCATTGTAGCTGAATCATTATACGTCATCGTTTCCTTTAACATCCCTTGCAAGCTGATGTGGCAGAACACACGGTAAGCTTGGACTGTAGAAGTCGAAAGCGAGTTGTGAAGTTATCGATGGGTTGATTGATAGTGGAGATATACTGAACATGTGGTTGATTTTTGGCGATCCATTCTCGCAAAATGTGGTAATCAATTTCCACATGCTTTGTTTGAGCATGAAAGATGGGGTTCCTTATTAGATAGATGGCTGAAATGTTGTCACACCAAAGAACTGGAGGGCCTTGCCAATAGACATCGAGATCGCATAAGAGAACCTCGATCCAAATGAGTTCAGTAGTTGTGTCGGCTAAGCTTTTGAATTTGGCCTCTATGCTGGATCAAGCGACTGTCCATTGCTTAGGGAACTCCATGAGATAAGATTTGAGCCAGGGAATATGCCAAAACCGCCAACTGACCGTCTGGTGTCATGGTCCCCAACCCACCCTGCATCAGAAAAAGCATGTAGATGGAAATTGCAGTCAAGAGTAAAGAGTATGCCGTGGTGCTGTGTGCTGCGAAGAAGCGCAATATGCGTTTGACAAACTGCCAATGGACCTCCATAGGTGCATGCATGAACTGATAGGCAGTATTGACAGCAAAGGCAATGTCAGGCCGAGTGAGGGTAAGATACTGCAATGCACCCACAGTATTACAATAAAATGCCGGGTCCGAGAACAGGTCACCACAATGAGTAAATGGAATATCCGAGCCCGTTACACATGGGGTGGCGATAGGCTTCGCATCTTGGTATTTTGCTCAAGCAAGAAGATTCACTGCATATTTTGTCTGGTGAAGAAGAATACCATCCTAAATGCGTTGTAGTTCGATCCAAGAAAATAATGGAGTTCACTTGAGTCTTTGCTAGCAAATTCCTTTTGCAAAGACTTGAGGAGAGAATATAGAGGTGTTGTAGGGGATCTCGTAATTATGATATCGTCAACATAGATGAGCAGGAAGACACTGTATTGGGCTATATGCAATATAAACAGTGAGGATGGTGGGGATCAATGAAACCTGGTGGCTGATCCATGAATATTTCTATAGTGAGATCATCATGGAGAAAGGATTCTTGACACTAGCTACCGAAGTTGCCAACCTCGAGAAAATGAAACCACAAGGACTGTGGGAACCGCGACATGTTTCACCACTGGACTGAAGGTTTCATTATAGTCAATTCCCTGCTGTTGATGAAAGCCCTTTGTAACTAATCTGGCCTTGTACCGTTCAATAGAGCCATCTACATGAAACTTGACTCGAAAGACCCATTTGCCGTCAATGGGCTTACAGTGCTGATGAAATGCTACAAGCTCCCATGTCTGATTTTTCTGCAGTGCAATATACTCTTTGGCTATAGTTGCTCGCCAGTTCGGGTCTTTTACCACCTCACTGTAACAAGATGGTGTGGATGGCACTACTACCGAAGTGGTGAGTGCATAGGTGTGATCGTTTTGCACATGGCGGTGGGGAATGGTGCCGTCTTGAAGTCTAGTCACCATGAGGTGGGTTGATGGCACCGGTTATGGGGGCGGACCAGTAGCCTACTGGGTTGTGGTCCATGGGACAGTTTCAGCAGCAAAAGATGGCACTTCCGGTTGCAGTTGGAGAGACATTGAGTGGGAGGTGATGGGATTGTTGTGCACAGGTGTCGACATGTGGGATGCATCAATCCTTGGTTCCTGCATATGTGAACATTAGGTTGCAAATGCGTCAGTGGGGGAACATAAAGGGGTAACTCCAATGATGCTGGGGGGGACACATTTGAGGACAAAGAAAACGATGACGTATCCTGATTCAGCTACAATTTCTCCACCACTTGCTCATCAAGCAAGATCAATTCTTTTTAAAGAGAAGAGATCACGGTGTCTTGATTCAGCTACAATCTCTCCACCCCTTGCTCATCTAGTGAGATCAATTCTTTCCAAAGAGAAGAGATCATGATCATGTCCCTCATTAATTCCGTAACCCTAGCTTGTATTATATAAAGACACCACCCTGCATAGCTGAAATATGTAACAAAAATTCTATCACCGAAACACGAAAACACTTATTGGCAATTGCCACTCATTCTCATCTTGTTAGTTTACTATTTTTACATGGTATACAAGCCATATCTTGCGAAAGCATAAATGGCAAACCAATCATATTCACCCCATCTTCCCCAAATGTAGCAACTAGTAATCAATCAAGACACATTATCGTGATCTCTTCTCTTTAGAAAGAATTGATCTTACTTGAGCAAATGATGGAGAGAATTGTAGTTGAATCAAGATACATCATTTCCTTTAACAACTGCAACCTCTATTGTTTCCCTTTGATCGCGGTCGCTTGCCTCATGCGATCCTAGGTTTGCGGTCACGCCACGCCAACCTCTTCTATGGTCGCGATGGTGGGGCTCGGTTTCATTAATACGGGGGAGTTTTGATCGGTTGTGTGAAAAGGAAAAGTAGTGCTGATGGCAGTGACGACGGCAATTTCATATCTTTTGAGGAATCAAATTCCATAAGAAATTCAAATTTTGACTTCTTTCCAAACATGAAAGAAAATTACTCGGTGTAAAAAGTTGAGAAAATTCGAATCGTCATAAGTAGCCAACTCTAGGGATGGCAATCACAATTATTAATCAGAAAATCGCCGAAGCTAGAAAACACATGGTCCTAAGTATCTGAAGTCCAATAAAAACTAAAAATGAGAGCTAGACTAACTTATATGGTGGTGGTTGATGGAAGAAAATGCTGGACTTTAATAGAGTATTAATATTCACAAGACTACAAAAGCAAAGTAAGTTTTTTGAGAGAGAGACTACACAGACAATACAAACTTGATCCGGTCCTCCAAATCAAAACCCAAAATTGTTTGAGGATTAATGGGGTCGGATTTTTCGAGAGGCGATTAAACACGGTCCCCCTCCCATCATTTTGGTGTGAACTCAATAATCAAAACGCGACAGACGATTACCTCCGAGGAGTCATGTTCTAATGCAGCGTTGAGGACGTTGGTGCCGAATCAGTTTTTGACAGTCTGCTGGCGATGTGAGTGCACCTTTACGTGGGTGCTCCCGAAACCGACCCTTAGCACCCCCACGTTTCAATCATGGTACCAACAATTCTAGGACAAGTTATTGTTCTCTTTCGGGAGATGCGAACTAGGTCGTACGAAATGACAATGATTTAAACAAGGGAAATGAATCTGTCTTAGTTGCCCTGATGCATCGCATGCCCTTGTTTTGCGTCACTCACTTCAAAAATTTCATTTATCGCTTTTAATTTCTTCTTCAGACCATATTTCCCTAAGCAATTTACACGAAAAGTGATAGACTCGACCTGAATGTAACTTAATATTATCTATAAGCAGTCACATCATTCGCGTGACAATAGTTAGGGTTAAAATCAATCCAGAGTGTTTAAAATACAGTTATTAAGTTGTGTGATCCTCCTGCATCAAATCCAATAGATTGAGGCTAATCCTCTTCGTTGCTAGACTAGACTAGACGGAGAGAGTGACGTTTGTCGGAGATGATTTTACTAGCCTTTTGGACCAATAATTGTTCTAGTGGGACACGACCCTACGCAAGTGCTCGTCCTTTCTCACATTTTGTTTTCTTTCCGATTTCATTCCTCTCGTCGAGTCACAGGAGTTGAATCATGCTATCTCTTTATCACCGAGGTGATTTGGCAAGTAAGTTAAGAATTACTCTAAATGATTTGGAAACACCCTTATCACATATTTGAATTTTCAAATCTCTTGTCAATCTCAGAAAGTCCTGATTCATCGATGACCTAGGATTCATTTGTGTACTAGGTGGAGCACTCCACCTTCACTCCAACTCGTTTCCGGTAATGCCACGGTGATGGATTCACTCAATCTTAGTACTAAGTTTGATTAAAATCGAACATTGTGATTCACGAGTATGAAACTTTTATAATAAAAAATTGCCCAAAAAGTGTCATGACGCTGGTTGCCCTTCTCACTTTTTTATCTTATCAAAAGAAAAATTATGCAATCTTTGGATAATGAGGCAAAATGGGGTACGGAAAAGTTCATGTGAAAACGTACAGGAGAGAAAATTTGAATGTTATGGTATCTCCTCTCCTCTTTCCTCTCGCCTCCTTCGTCCAAACAATTTAACTATTATTTTTGGCCGTGACTTCCTTTGGGTTCGGTGTTTTCCAATTTTTCTAAATGAAATATTAAGGGGAAAAGTGTCAAAAGAAAAGTTTTAAACTTAGTGCATTGGTACCTATTTAGTTCTAAACATTTTAATTAAATCAATTTAATTCTAAACATTTTTACCTATTTAGTTCTAAACTTTTCAATTAGATCAATTTGATTCTAAACATTTTTATACTTGTATGAATTTAGTCTATCGGCCAATTTTAACTGCGACGCTAACATGGATGCCGGTTGGCGCTAACGTGGACAATGACTGGTACCGGCCGTTTGGCCAACACTGACATAACAATTTTTTAATAATTTTTTAATATTTTTCAAATATTTTCATTAATTTTTTTCTTTTTCTTCTTCTTTTTTCTTTTTTCATTTCATTTTCTTTTTTTCTTCTACCTCCTTTGGCTTCTTTTTCCGCAATGGCTGGTGAGGCTCCAACGAGACTCACTAGCCACTAGGCGAGGGCCATCCACCGACGACGGTTGTAGCCCTTGCCCACAGCCCTGCCCACCCACAGCCCTGCATGAGGCTAGAACCTCGTCAGCCACTCCAAGAAAAGAAGCCAAAGGAGAAAGAAGAGGGAAAAGAAAAGGAAAAAAGAAAAAAATCAAAAAAAATTATTAAAAATCTACCATGTGAGTTTTGGCAAGATGGTCGAGGCCAATCAACATCCACATCAATGCTGGCCAATCAAAAGGCCGGATGGACTGAATTGGTACCAATGTGAGAATATTTATGATTAAATTGGTCTAATTGAGAGATTTATGACTTAATCAGTATCAATGCAATAGGCTTATAACTTTTTGATACTTTTCCCAAATATTAAGCTATAACTAAACATTAGCATATATTATAAACTAGTGATTAACAATTCCAAACAGATTTCGCTTGGTAAATCACTTTGTGTAGTATGAGCATATATACAATTTTCTATTCCTAGAGTGATATGCGTCACTTAGGGCGGCGCGCATGAGAAAATTTTTGTTTCTCTATTTCTCTGTTTTTCGTTAGGAACAGGTTTGGAATAGAAATTCATTTGGTAACGCAATTTTATTTTTTATTTCTAGAACATATTTTTATTCCAGAAATAGATTTGGAGCAGAAATCAGAAGTTAAAATTTTAGCTTTTTTATTTCTGGAACAGAATTGAGAAATCAAATTTTTTCTCATCGTTCACTCTCATTACTACTGTCACCCACTTGTCGCCCGTGGGATGCCAGACGCCCGCCGCCAGTTGCCGACCGCTCGCCACCGGCCTTGGCCACCAGCCACCGACTGCTAGCCACCAGATGTCGATCGCTGGCCACCACACTCCGGCCTCTTGCACTAACCACCGGTCGCCAGATGCCGGACGCCCATCGATCGTTGGTTGCTCATCCCCAATCATTAGATGCCGGAGGCTCATCACCAACCATTGGATGTTCGCCAACGACCATCCGCCGCTCGCCACCAGCCACCGAATGTCGGCCGCCCGCCCCCCACCTTCGAACTCCGGCCACTGGCCACCCGCCGCCAGCCTCTTGTCGCCAAACTCCGGATGTCGAACTTCAGGTGTCAAACTCCGAACGTTGGACGCCAATTACCGGTCGCCGAACTCCAGTGTCAGACTCCGGACTTTGGCCGCCCGCCGCCGATCACTGGACATTGAACACCAATCGCTAAACGTCAGACTCCGGCCACCGGACGCCGGTCATTGACACTCCTAGAAATATAAATTTTATTTTATTATCAAACGAATTTTTATTTTAGAAATAAAAATTTTGAATTGTTATCAAACGCGTTTCTTTACTCAGAAACTCGTCCATGGAATAGAAATTGAGAAATCAATTTCTGGCCATAAATTGATTTATGTTCTAGAAATTTTATCATGCGCACCCTTACTTTCTTGTTTGTTCATTTTCTTCATTTTTCTTAGACAAATATCTCAAAAAAGTAGACTTTCTCTTCTATACACTAGGAAAACTTTATTTGTCAACTTAGTACAATATTTGATCTAGTCGAGTGAATTTGTGCATATTTAACCATATATTTGCAATACGTATTGTTGTGAATTTAAAGTAAAATTTAAAAAGACTCAACATAGAATACGATATGAGAACACAAGTTGATCTTTATCTATATTGGCAAGATCGAGTTTATGTCAAATCTTATTTGCCGTCCTAATGAGCCCATGAGTAATATTACGACGTGTTTCTCGCCCTATTCCTTTGGTCAATGTTTGGTGAATACACGACTTCTCATGTTAGAAGATTTCACACTGCAAATCTTGAATTTGTTGACTTCCACTTACAGTTTCGAATCAAAAGCCAAACGAACAAGACACAAGTTGAGAGAGGGAAGCAGAACAAAACTCCTTCGATCGAAAACAGATTGTCAAAATAAATACCACTTATAGGTTGGACGGTGAGAAAAACTAAACAGCAAAAAAGGAGAAAATCTGAATCGACCATGTGGGGAAAGACCGACTATTGACAAGAAATTCAATATTCAATATCTGGTCACCTTGAAACTTAATGGAACCCTTGTCTCGTAAATCCACACGTATTTTTAATCCAAATCTCGAAGGTAAGAAATTCAATGGCGACTTACCGAAGATATTGATCATCTTAAATGATGATTTCGTTCACCTATAGTGTTGTCCGGCCATAGCGCTTTTTAAATGTATGCATGGGTTTTCCATGTGACTGTTTCCTATTGAAGTTTGAGATTGAAGTGACCGACCGACCGACCGATGGGTATCCTTAATTTATGGTGTCAATAGGTGAGCTGGCAAGAATCGTGATAGGAAAAATTAAATCCATAGTAGATAGAATAGAACTAATACGGCCAAATTACTACTCAGGCTTTAATCCTTTAATGGATTAATAAACTTAAAACATTTTATGCTCATACTAGCAATAAGCTCCTTGTGAGGTCCTAGCCAAGCGTATGCTATCTCTGTATATATCTTAATCTGCACTCTAATCAAGGTATGTCTTATCCTTTCTTAATATCCAAAGTCTCTCTTGTTTCCTTTTAAGCATTGAAGAGATCCCCTGGACAAATGCTGAGGAAACTCTTTTCGTGCTCTTCCAGTGCTTTTCAGACCATGGAGTACATGAATCAACAAGCGTAGACAGTTAATAACATTGATTAGTTATTTTAATGGAGAATTTAATCAGCCACAAAGAATGATATTAATAGTGGGTCACTTCGTGCGTCCATCCCTTTTTGAAAATGTGCACTATGCTTCTATCAAATATAAATGAATTATGTAAAGAAATGGAAGAAAATGCACGTAGAGCTTTATAGTGATTCAGTTTAGATCAAAACTACGTTCACTCTCTCATATTAACAGCTGCCAATAAGCTAGATTCCACGAATAATCTCTTAAGTAATTACAACATAGCACTTGCTACTTCTACCAAATCTAGCAGATCATCCTAACAAAACCCAAGCATGCTACAACATTCGTACACTCATCAAATAAGATTATGATCAATGACAAGTATTCTTTGTAAATAATCTTCTAGTTTACTACGAAGTAAGAGTATGAATGTATCAAAGTATGAAGTTTTCTCTGTTTTATAGTCGTTTCTTCTTCAACATGAGTTGAATTTTTTGTTGGGAAAACATCCCTATGAAATGTTGATAATTCCAAAACTATTTTTGATACTAATATCTACAATATTAAGTGCATATGGTGAACTAGTTTTACAAACGTCAATGATTTCTTTGTATCGGCAAAGATGAGAAACTAGGCTAAGATATTTGGATGAACAAGCACCAATGTAAGCGGTATCTCACGGTGACTTAGAGAGTCAAATAGTGTTCTTGGAGGTCTTTGGGTACTGATAAATGTGGAAGGATCATTGATCCCATCATCAAGTGTCATTTCATTGGTATCATCACTGAAGATTGTTAATCAATTCACTCATAATCTGCATGTGTTGATGATGAGTTTCGAAAAATGCCGATGGTGAGTTATCACTGATGATGTAGAGATATGCGTGTGATGATGACCGTTGATGGTACAGAAAGAGCTATTACAAGACTGGATTTTGTGACTTTAAAACTAAGAAAGGTATCAAGAAAAAAAAGTTAATTTAATAAAAGGAAGAAGAAACTACATTTAAGGTTTGAAAGGCGATAATTGTCGCACCATGTCACCACTATCAAGGGAAAATTACCAAAAAAATCTTACATGCACTTGTACTAATTCAGTCATTAACTTTTTAATTGTATCAATTAAGTTCTAAACATTTACACATTTTGTCAATTAAGTCCATTTGGCCAATTTTGGCCATAAATCGTTGATGTGGACGTCGGCCGTCCGACATTACACACTTGACATTGACATACAATATTTTTGTAATATTTCAATATTTTTTTGAATTGTTTATTCTTGTCTTTTCTATCTTTACTTTTTTTATTTTAAAACTTAGGGCCAACAACCCTCGCCAGCTATAGGTGAGGGCATCTGGCCCTCTCCAAAAACGAGCAAGGGCATCCTCATATAGACTTGGCAAGGATCGTGATGCCCTCACCTAGCAATGGCGAGGGTCGCGGTGCTCACACCTAGCCCAAATCTGGCAAGGACATCATGGCTCTTGCCAAATCTAGATGAGGGGCTGCACGCCCTCATCGGCCAAAGTGAGGGCCTATGACGGGTTTGCCCTCTCTAGAAGAGACTGCGACGCCCTCGTCTAGTGTCGGCAAGGGCATCCCAACCCTAACTTAAAAAAAAAAAAAAAAAAAAAGAAAAGAAAAAAATATTTAAACTATTATTAAAAATGTCCACGTTAGTGCTAATTATACCACATAGGATGGTCAGTATCTATATAGTGATTTCCGATCAAAATTGGCTAGGTAGACTCCATTGATAAAATGTGAAAATGTTTAGAACTCAATTGGCGCAATTAAAAAATTTGTAATTGAATTGATACAAATGCAAAGTTTTGGAGTTTTTAATAATTCTTGCCCATTGTCAACAGTAGAGCCGTTAAACGGGTGGGTCGGGTCGGGTTTGGGTCGGGTCATTAATGGTCTAACCCAAATTGACCCATTAACCCATTTATGACCCATTATGCTTAATGTAAATTTTTCGACCCAAACCCGACCCGACCCATACCCAACCCATACCCGACCCGACCCAACTCATATTAATAAAATATTTTCATATTTAACCAAATTTAGAAAAACTTATTCCTATGTTTTTTTTTAAAGATTATATTATTAAAATACTTCCAAGCTTATATATATATTTTAAAATTGTATTGCTAAAATAGTTTTATACAACACAAATTTAATGGAAAATTTTTATAAATTTTAAAATAATTATTTTAAAAAATCGAAATTTAATTATTATTTTTTAAAATTAAAATTTTAATTATTTTTATTTTATTTTTAAATTATAATTTTCTTTTTTTTTTTTTTTTTTTTTTATTTTTTATTTTTTATTTTTCTCTTTTTTCTTTTTTCTTCTCCTTCTTCTTCTTCTTAGGTAGGCCGGCCCGGCCACAGGCAAGCCTCGAGCTCACCGGCGTTGGCGAGCTCGAGGCTCGCCGGATCCGGCAAGCTCGAGCTCGCCCGACGCCGGCGAGCTCGAGGCTCGCCTGGCCGGTCGTCGGCCATCGTCGTGCTGGCGGCCGAAAGGAGGAAGGAGAAAGAAAAAAAAAGAAAGAAAAAAAGGAAGAAAAAGAAAAGAGAAAATAAAAATAAAAAAATTATAATTTCGATTTTTATAAAAAAAAAAATTTCATAAAATTAAAGAGGGAATGAAGAGATTATAATGTTTTTGTTGAAAATGAGTTTTCAACCCAACCCATTTAAAAACCCACTTAAGACCCATCTATCTTAAACCTTTAATTGTGAAACTCATTTAACCATCTTTTGTTATAAACAAGTGACCCATTTTAACACCTCTAGTCAACAGTAAATGTTTTAATGGTTGTGATGGTAGATAGAGAGATAGGCGACTATCCCAACAAAGTAAGTAAATGTTTTAATGGTTGTGATGGTAGATAGAGAGAGAGGCGACTATCCCAACAAAGTACATAATCTGAAGAGAGAGAGAGGCCCCCCGCGGCCAGCCACCGCGGGGGGGTGGGTTGGGATGGTATGGTGGTCACTAGACGATGGTCACCACTACATTGGTCGGGTTAGCGTTCAGCTTTGTCTACATCACACGTAGAGGGACGGATCGGTGGCCTCACAATTGAATCATTCCAAAAAAGAAAACGTCGAGCTTCTTTAATATTCCTTAAATTTATTATCTAAAACCGTGTGTACCCGAGTCGACCTAAATATTCTGTCGATGTCTATTCCTACTTTTTTCTGGGGTTATGCTTTCCATAGCATGTCATCCAACGACCAACGTTTTCTTTTCCCCGCGCTTACCCGGGCGCCTAACGCGACCAGAGAGAAAACTCTCTTTAGATGTGGTCCTCCTAACTCTGCATCCCAGTTGCGAAAGGGTAACCATCGGTGAGCCTCTTGGACCTTGCCTGTACTTACCCACTTATTTCTTTCTCCCATTTTCTTTTTAATAACTCAAGGAACTAGAAATGAAGTGTTAGATATATGAAAGTCCATGAAACACGCCTAAAAAGTCCTATGAATATGTTACAATAAGGTATTTGATTAGTGCATAAACTTTAACCTCGAGCAGTTTGTATGTAATTAGTGGCATCCAAACATGTAATCTCAATGTTCTCAATTGAAAATCCCTTAGCCATCTTAACCAATTGTGCCCGTGCTATGAGTTCCAATTTCCTCTTTGTTTTTCAGAAACTACTGCAATTAAATGGTGATTTCTATTGGGTGCAGGGGGTAATTATGCTTTGTGGGGGGGGGGGTGAGGATTATCACATTCTTCCGGTAAGTACTAGGAAAAAGAAATTAAAGCATTCTCACGGAGAGCAGATGGTCCCAACACAAGATAACTCATGCATAAGGTAGACTATACTTTTCATCTCTGAATTTGAAACGAGTTTCATGTTTGCCCTTGAATTTCAGCATTTGACCATCATCCCCTCAGTCCACACTCGATTCAACAAGACAAGGACAAAACTCAAATCGTAGTTGATTTCTCTTGCGGCATCAATCTTTCCAAACAATTTTATAACTGAAACTCCCATCGATGCCTTTATGCTTTGCGTGCGCTATGCCTTATCTAAGAGACCAGAAGAACGTTTCAGTTTGCAGGACTAAATTCTGTGATAACTTTTTACCTTTCGTATGGCCAACTTCTTAAGATATGTGTAAATAGTACAATTCAATTCTAACGAATGAATAGATTAGTTCCATAATCCTTCAAATGGTGCAATCATACTAGCACAGGAATTTATGCAAACTAAGTAATTAGTCTCAAGCATGATCGTCGGGAACTCTCTCTCTCTCTCTCTCTCTCTCTCTCTCTTTCTTAGTTTGATGATAAAAGCCGAGGCATCATTTCTAAATGCGAAGAAATAATATTATATCGTTATAATTCAACTGAATTTATTCTGTCATGTTGGGGCTTGTTCCCCGCTCGCGATGGAGAGCTTGGACGGGTGGATGACTGAGGAGGGTGGGCGGTGGGTGAAGGAGTACAGCGTCCGGCAGAGATCCCCGTTTTCCGGTCAGCAGTCACCGGTTCCTCGAGGGTTCTGGGCTGTTGTGGCTGGGATATGACGCTCAAGTATTTGGAGAGCCCTCTTGTGCTATGATCCTGCGACTCGCAAGCTGGAGTATGTGCAGCAAGCCGGCAACGTTCGTAGTATCATGGCGAGTTTACGGACAAAGTGCTGCCTTAGTGAGGTCATGTAAATATACCTTGAATGTTTCGTTGAAAGATGAATGATTTAGAAGACGTTTTGCTAAAAAAAAAAAATCATTTATATTGATAGAAATAATTATTTAATGAAAAGTGTTTTCATTATTGATAATAATTTAACGTCTAAACATTCACACAAACAATAAAAATATCTTTCATTCATTTATTTTAATAAGCAGTCCAAATGATCATTTTCATAAAAAAAAATTAAAACTATTCATTTTGTACAAAATGAACATACCTCTCGCAAATCGCTAGCATAAGAGAAGTAGACCCTTCGAGCAGTTTCCATAGAAATGAAAATTGTGGCCCGCCGGAAACATAGATACAGAATTTTTACTCTATCAAACAACGTGGAAAAAAGAAAAGAAATTCACAACCGGACTACCAAACATCGGTAGTTGCCTTTAATACGAAAAGGCCAAAAAGAAAATTCACCCCTTGCCTAGTTTACCCCGAATGGCATCGCGAATGGACTCGTCGCTGACCCAGCAGTCGACCGGAGTCCTAATCACCACGTCCTGAATCATCATCCCCTTCGCGCACGACATGCTCGCGTGTTGGACCGCCGACCCCAATTCCTTGAGCACGTCCATCAACCTCGCGCACGGGTGCCCCAGATTCGGGCTCCGCACCCGGACCACCGCCTCCTGCCCCAACACCTTCACCTCCACCGCCATCTCTCTCAGCCCCGGGACATCCGGCGTAGTCACGCCTGTCGTTGAGCTGTCCTTGCTCGACCTTGACGTTGTCACGCCCGCGTCACCGAAGGAGGCGACGTCCGTCTCGGTCTTGAGGCGCTTCGGAGACGGCCGCTCGGACTTGGCCAGCTTGGAATCCAGCTCGGAGATCCGGGATCGGAGTTCCTTGATGTAGTCGACGGCGTCCGCGAGGAGGGACGCCTTGTCCATTCTCGATACGTTGGGGACGATGGAGCGGAGCGCGTAGAACCGCTGGTTCATTTTCTCCCTCCGCTGCCTCTCCGCCTCCACGTGGCTCAACGGGCCAGACAGCGATGGCGACGGTGGGGATTCCTTAATGTCTTCGTCGACTATTTTCTTCCTACAGCTCTCCTTAGATATGTTATGATGTACCACGCCCACAGATTTAGCATATGGACGCTTGCTCGCAACGACGAGGGCCGGCTCGCCTTTGGCATCGTTGGACGGGTTCTCTCCGCGAGGATTGATTCGGAGGTTCATGAAATGAGAAGGGAATTGGGACTTGGCTAACTGTACCAAGCTCCTGTCTTCTTTGATGATCTCTGAGGAGCCCAATTCAAGAACTCCAGAACCATTAGGGACTGATATGCACACTATGCTCTGGATTCCGTGCGTTCTTGCTTCTTTGACCCTCTCATCACACTCATACATCTCCAGCTCATGGCGGTTTTCACCGCTCAACCAGATGTGACCCCCTGAGCGAAACGCTCTTCCTAGAATCCCATCCTCGGAGGAATACGACCTCGTGATGGAGAAGATGTAGTACCATTCAGGGTCGCCGATGTCGTTGCCCGGAGCGAATTTACCATCTGGACTTTGGGCTTCTTTGGGCACCCTTTTGGTGGTAGGCTTGGATGGGAATGGATCTCTTGTAGTTCCTCGGAAATGGCCGTCAGCCCAGGTGAGGACAAGACGACCGTGATCGTCTCTTGAGGGCCGCCAAAAGATGGAGTAAACCCAGTCCTCGGGTCGGGTTTGGAGGATAAAGGGGACGAGTTGCTGGAGGGTGGGTAAGGCATTATGATAAAAAGGGACAACTAATGAGGAGGAAGCACGATATGTGAGTTCTTCCATAAGTAGCAGCAGGCTGTCAAGCTAGAGCCAAGGTTTCTCCCTTTTATAAGAAGTTAGGCCAAAGCGAAGGTGCGCTAAGATTGGTCTATGTAACTGGTGTACCGACCAATGTGGACGGTTGTGACACAGCTTTTTAACGAGTGGATTATATTCTAACACAGAGTACAATTTGACCAATTGTTTAGTGTGTGGATTTGTAGCCCAATATTAGCATACTTTGCATTATCCTATAAAGTTTTAAGTAATGCTAGGTATACCAAAATGGATCCATAAAATTGATATAGTAAGTGATGTAAGATATTATATGTTGATACTTAATCAGGTAGGTCATACTCAAGACTTGAAGAAAGTCTACTACAATACAATGGACCAACTCTGTATACCGATATGCTCCTATTATTTCACAAGTAATCAACGACAAAAATTTATGTATCCAATTTACCAAATATATATACATAAATATATATATATATATATATATATATATATATATATATGTATGTATGTATGTATGTATGTATCCATTGTTTGTATCCTCGAGGTAGCCCATCAATGGAAAATGTTTTTATTTTTGACAAATACATATAAATTCAATTTTCCGTTAATAATGAAAACATTCTCAGTTGCTCATTTTTTTAGCAATACAAATGATGGAAAATGAGAAAAGTAATTTTCAATTATTTGAAGTGTTCATATTGTGTCTCTCTTTAGTTATCTCTTTGCACCGAGGTTGGGACTCGCACCTATGGAGGTCACGATCTTCAGATTTGGGGTCGCTTGCCTCGCACGACCCATAGTCACTCGAGGCCAACGGCCTTCATAGCCTGTGGTGGTGGGATTGGCTCCTTTAATTAGTTCAACTGCAGAGCTACGGAGCGAAAGGACCCACGACCATGGAGGTTGCAACCTCCATTATTTCCCCCCTATGGTTGTTTGCCTTTGTCTGTGGTCACACAAGGCCAACCATGTCCATTGCCGCGGTGGTAGGGCTTGTTGTCTACGATTTGAGGTTCACAGAGAGACAGAGATAGAGACAAGAGACATTTCCACAAGGGAGATTGGTCGTGCGCAAAGGCAAAGCAGTGTTGATGGCGACGACAACCACAGGAGAGGGTCGGCCTCGCCCTCGCCAGCCACCACTACAGGCCATGAAAGAAAAAGAAAGGAAAAAAAATTCAAAAAAAAAAAAAAAACTATTAAAAAAATCCAATTCCATGTTAGTCATGCTATATAGGACGGTCAGTCACGTTAAAGAAGCGATTTTAACTTTAGTTGATCACATGGATACAATTGATGAAATGCAAAAAAAATGTTTAAAATTAAATTGATTCAATTAAAAATTTTAAAACTAAATTGAGAGAGAGAGAGAGAGAGAGGGTCATCCAACCAAGGATATATGAAGAAAAAAACCATAATCATTAAGTTTTGGACTGGTTTAGGCATTATATCCAATTTAGCCAAATATTCAGTCTACACCTACCATGGTACTTTTTAATATAAGAAATTTGCGCATCGACAATACAAAATTTGCAGTCAAAATTGTTAACTCTAATGTGTATCATTTTAATCAGAAATTCAAAGCTAGAAAACACATTATGAGAAGCTAGACTAACTTGAAATAATGGCGGAGTTACCCACTAACCAAATCCATAGCTTGCTTTAGGGCCTATATGGTTTTGTAAATAGGATCTCGATCTACTCCTGCAAATCAAAACCCAAAACCATGATTTTCATAGGCCTAACGTAACCTAGACGATATTCATAGGAATCTGTTCTCGGCTCTTTGCAAGCGATGTGAGGGAACCTAACGCAGGTGCTCCTGAAACCAACTCTTGGTCCCCCCCACGTTTTAATTATTATAGCAAGATCTGTCGGATAAGTTTTCGTTTGCTTTTGGGAGGGGGGGAAGAACTACGTCTTTACTGATATCACAATGATTTAAACATGGGAAATGAACCTATCTCATTCACCCTGATGCATAGCATCCGCTGGTTTCGCGTCATTCGCTCTACAATGATTCCGGCCACGTCCCCATCAAATCCCTTCTAGAATTTCATTCGACTGCGAGTTCCAGGTTTGGGTTTCTTCCACGGAAGATCAATTCACTCGACCTGAAAATCGGTTAACGTCGTACAAAAGCAGTGACATTGTTCACGTGACAACAGTTAATGTGCTTAAATACAGTTATTAAGGGGTCAAAAGGCGGCTAATTCAACAGATGGAGGCTAATCCTCTGTCACTAGACTAGACCAGACCAGACCGAGAAATGAAAGTCCACCCGTCGATGGTGTGATTGAGATTTGAGTGACATTCGTGGCAAGATTTTCGTCTTTTGGGCCAATAATAGCTCTAGCGGGACACCACCCTACGCAAGTTCTTGTCGTTTTCTCACATTTTGTTTCCTTTCGGATCTTGCTTTTACTTTCCGAGTCGAAAGAGAGATTCCATGCCTGTCTTTGGACACCGATAAAAATTGGTAGAGTTGATTGGGACTTGCTTATTAGTGTTGTGAGCCCCCCCTACGCTATGTGTTCAAACTCTCAAATCGCTCCTCGATGTTAATCGCCCCTAAAGTAGGTTCGGCTTGCATACCGAGTGTAGAGATCTTTCCTCTGTTACTCTAACTTGCATCCGATAATATAAAAATGTCAGGCCTTGCCCAAAATGAATATTAATTATGTCTCATGTCGAACATTTTAATTTTTTTTTTTTTGGTCAGTTGTCGAACATTTTAATTGCATGCATGAAACTTTTATAGTAATGCCTTAGGAAGGCCATCTGACTGATCGCCCCTTCTCACTCTTCTAACTTAATAATAAATAAATAAATATATATATGTATGTATGCTATATTTGGAAAGTGAGGCGAATGGGGGATGGGAATTTACATGGAAAAGTTAATATGAAGACAGATAGGAGAGAAAAGATGAATTTTGTGGTATTTTCTCTCCTCTTTCTTCTGCTCTCCTTTCCTTCATCCAAACTATCTAACTAATTAATTTTTGGACCCGGCTTCTTTTAAATTTAATGTTTCCTGATTTTTCTAAACTAAACACAAGTATGGTGCTAAAAAAAAAAAAACATGGCATATATTCTAAACTAGTGATTGACAATGTTAAACCGGTGCTTCGCCAAGTCGAATCGCTTCCTTCTATTATGAGCATATCTACAATAACAAGAAAGTTAACTTTGTCTATTCCTAGGGTGCCATGTCATTTTACTTTCTTGTTTGCTCATTTCTTCACTTTTCGTAGTCAATTATCTCGAAAATGTATATATTATCTTTTAAACACTTGTTGCAAATTTATTCATCAACTGCGATACAACAAATTAATATGATAATATGCTATGATCCCATCGAGCAAATTTGTGCATATGTAATCCTATAATTAATATGCATATTGTTGTCAATTTAAAGTGTAATTCAATAAGACTCCACTTAAAATACGACAGGAGAGCACAAGTGTGATCTCACCTAGATTGGCAAGATTGAGTTTATGTTGAATCTTTTATGCCATCCTAAGCGGAACAAAAGGGAAAGATTCATGGGAATCCGTGAGTGCCATCATAATGTGTTGCGCGCCCAATGGGTTGGTCAATGTTTGGTTGATTCACGACTCTTGACGTTACTAGACTTCACCCTGTGAAACTTGAAATTCTTGACTTCCATGTGCAATTTTGACCGAAAAAGCCAAACGGATGAGAGAGATGTTGGGACAGGAAAGCAGAGTCATCTTTGAGAACTTGGATTCTAAAACCGCAGAAGCAGAGGAGAACCCTTCGATGGCAGACGGAGCGTCTGAATGGGTTCTAGTTAAATAGAATGGCCGGTGTGGGAAACTAAACAAAGAAGGGAGAAATTTTGTTTATTGACAAGAATTTCGAAGTTCAGTCAAAGAAAAAATTATTCAAAAAGTTATAGACCTATTGTATTTTTGTCAATTCAATCATAAAACTTTCAATTTTGTCAATTGAGTTATAATACATCATCTGACGTAACGTATCAGAAAGCTGAAGTCAGCACTTGAGAAGGAAAACATTTGTCGCTTGAGTGTTTGATTGAAAAATAGCAAAAGTTCCAATAATTTCACGAATGATCATTTCAATATCATAAATTTTTAGAACTGAAAACTTAGGTTCATCAATTTTTTAAAAGTGACCACTTAAGTAACAAAAGAGAGAGTTTGCAAATGGTGTCATTTGAGGAAATGAGAGAGCGAGTTTGAAAATGATGTCGAAACATGAGTTTAATTAGTCGATTTATTAGTGAACAAGGAAAAATATTATCTAGACGGGTAAATAGATTAACCTTAAAACAACAACGATTAATTACTATTGCTATAAAACAAGCTCGTATTTTATCTTTGTTACCTTTTCTTAATAATGAGAAACAATTTGAAAGAAGCGAGTCGACCGCCGGAGCTACTGGTCTTAGAACCATAAATAAGTAAAAAAAAGTAGACTTACTTTACTCCTCAATTGAACCCAAATAAAAATCCGAACTCAAACACAGATTGATATTTTGTTCGAAAAATCGTAAGAAAAAAATTGGGGAAGAAGAAGAAATCTTTTTTTATTGGACAATTGTGAAAGCTTTTAAAGATATAGCAAGAAATGATGACGTTTTACTACGTTGGACAAAAATTTCCATGTTGGATTTCAATTTATTTTTAAAAATTCCCGCCTGAAATGGAACATTTAGAAAAAAAAAAAATCACTTAGGATAATTTGCTGGAAATGACATTTAAGTGATGGATTTTACACCAATATAACATTCAAGTGAGTGCAAAAAAAATTATGGCACATATAGTACGAAAGTTATGACGCTCTTAATATGCTTATCCCTTTTCTCTTCCAGATGCATATTGCAAACCGCGGAGTCCATGAATCAGCAATCCCAGACCTTCAAAACTCAAGCCTCAACAGTGTCAAAACAGTACTTGTTGAGAAGATCGTTCGCAACGTCGACTGGTTAATTCAATCGACAACTTGCCCAGCCACAGAGAGTCAGATTGATCGTGGGTCACTTCGTACGACCTACCCGCTTTTGAAAACGGGGACACCGAAAAGTGCGAAGATTCATCCTCTATGATCGGCGAATCAGGACACGAACAGGGCCAGGAGTTGCTATCATTCGTAGTTGACGAGCGAGCTGAGACGCACATGTAAAATGCTCCCGGGGGCGATGTTCTCTTCCCTGTTTTGGGATGAGGCCTGTGAGGATTGCGTATTTTTGGGAGAGGGGGGGTTATCCCCACAACTATCTATGGTCCCCGATGAATGGATCAATGGCCACCTCGCAACCACATGGGTTCGACCTTGCCTTGATCGATGAGGACAAGCTGTGTCACAGGACACCACATAGGATGGGTGAATTGGAAGCCTTGTATTCATACGCTGTGGTCCTTTCTATTTGCGTCTATGAAGTTTTCTTGCCATGGACAGTTTCCAGGTTGGTTCCATCAGAGGAAGGCTCCGTACAACAACTCGAGGCAATGCCACATGACACCACATGGGATGGGTGCATTGATGTGCTTCCCATTTGCGTCCATGAAATTTTCTTGCTATCGCGCTCTTCTGTCGGTGGACGTTGTCCATTTTCACCATCAGAGGAAGGCAGCGTGAAAAGGACCTGAGGCGTGGCACACAACAAGTGCTCGATCAATTACGTAAAGAAATGAAATGAAATCTCAACTGTTCGATGCAAGGCAGATGCTTCTCTAGGGATTTCGTTGATTTTTTAAGTGTGTTTGAGAAGTTTTTGCATAATCTTTGGACTATTTTTGCATAATCTTTGGACTATGTGGATGAAGATCATCAGAACTTGAAATTATGTAGGTCACACATATGATCAAAAATCTAGATGGACTTGGTTTACATGTTCTAATGATGATACGATAATTTTGTGTTGTAGTCATGGAGAAGTAAACTAGTGTCTTAGAAAGTATATGAAGGAATCAAGAAGACCAATTTTATAATCAAATTCTAGCATGTGAGAGCTTGTAATTTTGCTGAGAGATGTATAATTTGGCAAATTCATAAATTCATTTCGGATTTTAGTCCATAAATCAACTCCATCTTAAACGTTGATCATGTAGACCTTATAAATAGGTCTCATCTTATCTTGGCTTTGATTGGTTTGGGTGCATGGACTCTGGGCCAATGCAAGAGTCTTTTCTAAATCAAGAGCTTTTTTCTATTATGTTTTGAGGACAAAATGAGCTTATATGGTCAAGATTCTCTATTGTCGAAGCCCTCAAGGACGCGACAAATATCATGCTAAAATCAAATCCTTTCCGATCCAAGCAATATAACAAGAAGATCAAGCCTACCACCCGATGAATAGAGTCTTGCTCGACATGTATGGACGGAGCAATTTGTAAGTTCACGGAAACGTGGCTGTCCATGCTTGATGGCAACGCGTGTTATACTGAGTTTGACTCTTCCTGGAATTGAATTTGCTTTGGTTGTGGTTACCTGATGAACGCCGATTCCTAACCAAGGGGGCAGGAAAACACTGACCAAGCCGGTGGACTGTCTCTATAGTCAAATTAAGAAATACATGTGGAAAACATTGCCTAGTCCTAGGTCTCTCTTTTCCGCGAAAATGAACGTGACCCTTACAATCGGCACATATACGAGTTGCGCCAGCATCAGGCACGCTCCCCATCAAGCAAGAAGACAAACCAAAACGACCACGGGACTCGTTGGGATCTGGATGGAGTTGCATGATTAATGTCTACATATTCTTTTTCTTTGAAGGGTTTTTAACCCCGTCGACTCGACGCATATCTCAGTTCATATACTTAAATCAAAAGTACTCTGACAGAGTTGACTCGCTTATTGTGCAGCTGGAAAAGATTTGCAGCATGAAACGTGCAAATCCCGTCGACTTATTCCCCAATCGTAATCAGTTGATGGAGGAAAAAAGTGGACGAATGCAGAATTTTCTAAGTTGGGAAGGGGGGATTTCGGGGACCTGAATGTGGTCAGGAAAGTGAGACCACCAGCTCCAATAATGGCTCGTGCGAATTTAGGCCTCCAGCTAGGAGATCCCGACTATAATTGGCTTTTATTTGGTTGCGAAAAAATTATTCGAAAGATTTTAAATTTACTGTACAACGCTCAATTTAGTCCTAAACTTTTTAATTTACCAATTTTATCTTAAACATTTTAACGATTTAACAATATAGTTATTTCAATTAATTTTGGCTAAAAATCACTAACATAACAGCCCAATTAGTGCTAGCCCTCCTACATGGCATGATGACTAGTGCTAACAAGGATGACTTTCGCAATTTTTAAAATATTTTCTGAGTTCTTTTTTTTCCTTCTTTTCATTTTTTAATTTTTCTTTTTTCTTTTTTTTTTTTTTTTTCCCTATTTCCCTTCACTAGTCGCAAGGCCATGACACACTCGCTAGCCACAAGCGAAGGTTGGTGAGGACCAACAAGGGATGAGGGTTGTGGATGGCGAGGGCCGTGACATCTTCACCTAAATCTAGTGAGGGCGGTGGCCGGCAACAACCGCGATGTCTTTGCCCAAATCTAGTGAGGGCTATGGCCACCAATTGATGGAGGGAACTACAAAAAATAAAGAAAATGGAAAGAAATAAAGAAGAAATAAAGAAAACATTCAGAAAACTTTTAAAAAAATTGTAAAAAACATTTGCGTTAATGTCAGTCATGCATGTAGGACGCATAGCGTCCACATTAACGATTTTTGGCCAAATTGGCCGGAAGAATTACATTGGCAAATCGTCAAAAAGTTTTTTTTTTTTTTTTTTGATAACGGTAAGAATAATCGTCAAAAAGTTTAGCACTAAATTGGTCAAAGAAAAAGTTTATGACTGAATTAGTTGCTACACAATAAGTTTAGTATTTTTTGGACATTTATTCCCTTTGGTTGCTAACCTCATGGTCTTAACATTAGACTTACTGTGACATCCTGAATATTCTATGTCAATTGATAATATGTAGGATATAAAGATAATAAATGTCACGTGTGAAATCCCAGTCAATTTCTTAACTTGGTAATGTCTTGACCCTTTCTTATTTTTGTTTCTAACTATGGATATTGGTAATTGATTAAGATAGATTATCCTCTTTCTCAATCTTTTTAGCTTGCTTATACAAAAATTAAAATATATTTATTTATTTATTTATTTATTCACAACTAATGCTGAAGGACCCTTGGAAAGTTAAGGAATACCCATGGACCATGTTAGAGGCTCATACATGAAATGAGGTTGGTGGTTCTTCTCTTCTTCTTTTTGCCTTCTTCTTCTTTCTTTTTTTTTTTCTTTTGTCGAAATGATGGTGGTTCAAACATGAAATTATTTGTATTTCGTGGCATGGGTAGTTGAACTTGCGAGACATTTATCCGTTACAAATGTATAATCCCATGTGCTTTGATACAATTTGTGGCAAGTTAAGTAAAATCACTTCGTTCTCTTCATTCAATAGATTTAGTTAGAGGCACAGCTCATTTTTCTAAAATCGACAACCATTACACTTCTTTTATGTCTTGATATACCATTCAGAAAAACCTGCTATGTTGGAAAATAACAATCACCAGCAGTGCCCTCTATGAGACTTAGAGGGATCATTAACCTTGATGATGAGAAAAACAGGTGCGTTGTAATATTGATACAGAAATTATAAATGTCTTCTAATTAAATCAACACTAAATCACTAAAGAAATAAAATGATAAAAAATAAAAAAATACCAAAGATTCGCATTGTCCAATTCGAGTGTCGGTACTTAAGTTTACGAGAAAAATCGGTGACAAATAATCTACTATAATACCACGTCTTGATGGCTGTGATGGTTTGGGCTCTCTCTCCCTCACTAAGGGGAGGAGTTCGAATCTCCTCATGGTCGCTTGGGGTCTTAAGTGGGATGCCGAGAGTGGTGGATCCTCCCGCTACGTGTCAAGGGTTTCCCCCTGCGCTTACTCGCTACCGCCACCAGACGGATTCCTGGGATCACAAAAAAAAAAAAAAAATAATAATAATAATAATAATAATAATTCACTATAATCAGATAATCAAAATTATAATTATGCATAAGTTCGAGTATTTTTCATATTTAGATTAAGCTTAAATAAATAATTTAATTTGACGTAAAGCTAACGGCAAAGTCACTGTTCGCCAAAGCAGAGCTCTCTCACGCACAAAAATCGCCTGATATTTCGTGCCGCCTGAACTGGGACTTCTTTGTGCGTTTTCCCGAAGGGCCCCACCGTCCTGCAGCGTTTTCTTTCCTATGGAATCTGCTTTCTTATGACTAGGTCAAACTTTGGATAATTATGGAACACACCACCGCTTGATATAGTAATCCCAACTGCAGATTGGAAATTGGGGACACAACATATATAAGTCCAACGAGGACTTTTCTTTTTATATCACCACCCAATGCGGACCGATTTACGTCCTCCAATCGAGTCAGATTTTATATACGATTCAAGCTCTAGACATTATATAACATGTGAATCTACATGTAAATCTAATACCAACATTAATTATTGTGATGTTCATCATGAAAAGTCTTTGCACTCGTACAGATGCTTTTGACATGGATGTGCGGTTTATTAAGATTTTATCTCATCCTCCCATGTGAAGCACATAATCGATCCTAGTTAAACTAGCTTTGAAAAACCTCATGGCATTCGTCATATCGCTCCCACGCGTGCCCCCCTCAATGCACGCCTCTCCCATCAAAGGTTCCTTTTTCAAATGGGAAAGAAGGCTATGACATATACACGGACATGAATTTGATTATGACACGACAATGCCCAAAATCCCTCCGGCCCCCCTCCATCCACCGCTTTGCTCTACGGGGCCGTGACAGGAGAAACGACAAATCTGTCGTGTAAAATATGATGCTTTAGAAAGCATTATGGCTTACTACAAGTTTAAGACATTGATATGTCACGTGTGATGTTTTCATGTATTTGGATCTCGAGGCGTGCTTATTGTCTCCCGAGTCGTGGACAAGTGAAACACCATCTCCTTTTGATCACAAACCGCGACCGGTTTCTGTTTGTGGGGCGCTATATACACTCTTGCAAGAACGGGGAGCAATGTTTTGTACCGCTATGTCTTTTTTATCATACTCTCATACAGTCTTTCGCAAAGTGATGTTTTGTCTTAAAATTCGTCTGTAAGGATGGAGATTAACCATGTTGACCCAGCGAAATGCATAAAATAGGTAGAAGGTACCTCTATCCAGTGGAATATATGAATTAAGCCAAAAAGTTACACTTACGTTAGTGCCAAAAAAAAAAAATTAGCTTACTTAAATGTCACATTTAAAATTTAAAAAAAAAAAAAAAGTAACCATTTAAGCACTAACTCTAATTTGGGTTATCGTAACATGACTATATTTTTATTAATTTCTCCATCTGACATTGTCCACCGACATGCCCTTAGCATATATACCTTAAAACGAAGTCACCTACATGTTTTGCCTCAAATATAAACCCTAAATCGCAACTTACAATGAAATTCCCAAATTGAAAACCCTAAATCAAAACCCTCATTGAAGTCCCCACGATAGCAACTTCACAGTTGCTCAAATCCTTTACCGTCGTCCCCCCAACTATACCAAGAACCAAGCCCTAATTTTTCCGGCTAATTGAGCGGGTGAGAGAGGATGCCGAACCTGACAGAGTGAGTGAGCAATGAGGACGGTGAGCAAAAAACAGTGACAGGGAGTTGTTTTTTCACATGCGAGGCAAGCGTCGAACAACAGTGGAAGGAAGATGGCCTATTTTGAGAGTGACAGTGCGACGTCATTTTTAGACAAAACAGCCATGTCGATTCATGCGACATAGCTTAAGATGTCAACATGGATTGGCTTAAAAAAAAAAAGACCAACTCATACTAAAGTTTTACTTATAAAAGTCACGCAATATCTTTTTCCAGAATTTCTCTTCCAAAATACTTAAGTGATCGTTTTTTCTGACCTAAGTGAGCCAACAAAAATTTTAAGCATTAAAGTGAGCGCCATATGAAACTTTTTAGTTATTTTAGTGTCCTTGTACCTAAACATATGTAAATATTTATATTTATCCATGTCAAGTTATTATGAACTTGATTTGATATGCCTCTCTGAATTAATATGATCTTGCAGTTGTTTTCTTACAGGACAAATATTCAACACCCTTTTTAGCTAGTCTTTCTTTAGGATGTTAAATATGATAATATTTCATCGTATTTTTGTTGGTAATGTAAGCCTATTCGGGGGTGAACTTATGCTGACGTTGGTGAGGGCTAATACATCTATGATTATTTGGGTACATATTTCGGTCAAGGAAATATGGAGGAGATAGATTTCTTTGATGCATACGTATTTGAAGTACTGATTGTTCTGTTACACGAAGAAAAAAAAATTGGCAGTTCGGCTAAGGGGAAACTCTATCGAATTTTAGTCGCGAAAATCGTATGCACGTCTTGAATAAAGTTACTAAATGAGTAAATTTGTCTAGCCGTCTCAAGGGATGAATAGCGCTTCTCGGTTGTTATGGACACTAAACAAGCTGAAAAAGGGCAAGAAGAGCCAAATGAATCTGGACATGGAATTTTCTTGCAATTTTAGTGAAGAAGGAAACCCATGTGGTGCATCCCCAAAAATCAGGGATTAGTCAAGCGTCTAAAAATTTACAGACTCCCCATTGTCACGGAAGAAAAAAGGGACACGACGCGTAATACCCTTTTAGAATCAACCACAATGACGAACGTGAAATTTCTGAAACAAAGGGGATTCCGACGGTGACAGAGTAATAAAACTTTGCTAATGTGGACTGGAACATATGACGAAAGATGCTTTATACTACACCACAATTATATGAAACTCTAGTGATGGAGAAACTTTTTCTTCCTCCAGTAAATTCACTTTAACCTCTGTCCCTCTCTTTATAAATAATCACCCATCTTCCATCGTTCGCGCACCATCAGAATTTGTTCAAATATGTCCCAATAACTCATAAAATTTCTAATGGCTAACCAAAAAGAAAAAAGAAAACATATATAAAAAAGAAAAAGAAGAAGAGTGGATAAACACCTTAACAAGGGACAAGGTGGAAGATCTTTGAAGAAGTCTAACGTGTAATTTGAGCAAAGTACACGACGTACAGATATAATCCAAATTGACTCAGAGTTAACTATTGTGGCCTTCTCCATAGCAGTAATTTGGAATTCAAAAATCTATTCACTAACAAAAAATATTTGGCAAAACTACATTTTATGTCTATATAAATGAGATCCACGTCCAAAGTATTGGCTTCTAAAATAATCTAGTTAGATCACTAAATGAAAAAAAAAAAAAAAAGCGTTATAATGTTTTATGTCGGTACTACTCTTGCAAAAGCTAATAACTAGATCGGACCATCACTGGGATTCTGTCGCGGCAATATGAAGTCTTTGACACTCAAATATGGAATGGTTATGAAAACAACTTAATTAGACAAACAGCACTACAACTGAAGAATTAACAACACAAGTTCAATTCTTAAGAACGACATAACAAAACCAGAAGCACAACAACCAACACCTTAACCATGAGTCAGACCTTGCACAATCTTGCAAGAATCGCATCTCTCAAGCTCTCCTCACTCGCCCACCCAATCGGAGTCCGAATCACCACGTCCTGAAGCATCATGTCCTTTACGCTCGACATGCTGGCGTGGTGGACTTCGAGCTGCAGCTCCTTGAGCGCACCCATCAGCCTCGCAGCCGGGTGGTCCCAGTTCGGGCTCCGGACCCAAACCACCGCTTCGTCACCTACCACCTTCACCCCTACCTCCATCTTGCTCAAACCCTTGACAACATTCAGCCAAGGGCTCGATCTGATCTTGCTAACTGGCGATATCGGCTCGGTTTTATCACCAAAAAGGCTGGCCACTTTGCTACGGTCGATCTTTGGGGGCGGAACCTTGAGCTCACCCTCTAGCTCATCGATCCTTGATCGCAGCTCCTTGATGTAACTCACTGCGTCGGAGAGAAGAGAGGCTTTGTCCATTTTCGTGACTTTAGGGACGACAGATCTTAGGGCGTAGAATCCCTGCTTCAGCTTCTCTCTTCTTTGCCTCTCAGCTTCCACATGGTTCAACCGCAAAGGCGATGGCAACTGGGCTATCTCTGTTTCATCCCTCTCCATCTTTGCAATCTTAGAGCTCTTGTTAGAGGAAGTGATATTTTGCGACACGCCCACTCTTTCTAAGTCCCTCTTAGAACCCAAAAGCCAATGCGTTTCTGAAGGACACGTGTCAGAGCGTGAAGTGCCAGTTCCGTCTAACGCGGAACATGCTTCCTTCGGAACACCATTGGACTGATGCTCTTCATGGACATGGGGAGTAATACCAGTGCTCAAGAAATGAGAAGTGAAGAGGGATTTGGCTAAGTGGACTAGACTCCAATCTTCGTGGAGTCTTTTGGTGGAACCCAATTCAAGAACCCCGGTATCACAAGGAGTTGATATACACACTATGCTCTTGATTCCAGTCGTCCTTGCTTCTCTAACCCTTTCACACTCGTAAATTCCGAGCTCGTCCTCGCCACACAACCAGATGTGAGTCCCAGAACATAATGCCCACCCCAGGATGCTCTCCTCGAAGGAATACGACCTCGTGGCTGAGACAATGTAGTACCGTTCAAGATCGCTGACCTCGTTTTGGACCAACTTAGTATCCATGTTTGAGGAGGCGTTGAAACCGACGCTGCCAAGTGTCCCAACCTCTTTGAACACCCTTTGATTGGTGGAGTTATTGGGTGTGAGGTCTTTCATCCCTCGGAATTGGCCATCGCCCCAAATTAGGACAGGACAGCCACGATCGTCTCTCGAGGGCTGCCAGAAAATGGAGTAGACCCAATCATCAGGTCGGATCTGGAGTAAGAAGTGAAAATATTGCTGGAGATTAAGTGAGGTTTCTTTAGGAAGAGGGACTAGTGAAGAAGAAGAAGCGGAAGATGTGATTTCTGCCATCTGGTCAGTGGTTCTGAAGTGGAGCTAGGGTTTTCTTTCCTAACTCTCCTTGATATGAAGTCTTAGGATTTGATTTAATATGCTTGTTGGGGGGAAAGAGTGAGAGCATGTGATTTGGGCAGAACGCTAAAAGGGCGAGGAAAGTCTACTACTTTGAAACTGTTGAGCCTCAAGACAAAGTTTGAATTAGATTAATAAGATCATTCACATTCAAAACTTTCAAGTTTTCATACGATGCCAATAAATTTATCATTTCTAATAAATAACAAACGATCTGTTTCAATAGTTGTTTACATAAGCATGCGTAGCTTCTGTCACATATGCATAATTTATATCGAAACATTCACTCGCTGTCATGAGATCGGCCAATTTTGCTTGCTCTATACTTTGACATGAGCGTAGATAATACATGTTCTTATCACACAATTTTCTTGCTGGTAATGATACACACGCTACAGGATACCCCATAATTCTTGGATGAAAGAGAAATTGAAGTTGTACTCTTTTGATGCCCAAGTGAGAAATCTCCGTCCGATTATTGAGAAAGTCCTTTCCTCCCAATTGACCAGAAAACATCAAGTGGTCTAGGATCGAACTGTTAACCATCATTCTCACATGACGGTAATGACCACGTTTGTCGAAAAGAGAAGCAAAACCAACCCTTCTAACTTGCTTTCATATCGATATGATTTATTGTCCTTGTCACTCTTGTTTCTAGAATGATTCCGACCTCGTTGTTCCCATCTCTTCAAGGATTAAGCATGTGTAATGTACGCGTTGGTTTCCTATAAAGCCCGCTTTGACCAATGGCGCAAGCTTGTTCCCCCAACTTAAGTATGGTTCGTGTCACTCGCTTGATTCATTGGTTTTGTGGAGCATTTCATGAGCAATGACTCCCCTTTCCACGATTTGGCTTCCTAGTTATAAAAAGAAAAGTGTGAAAAAGTACCTAATTTCACTGAGGCCCTAATCTAATGAACACTGGATGAGTAGAGTATTGACATACCTTGAAATTTATCTTGTAGGGCACTCCTTGTAAGTTTTTAAAATCTGAAATCTATCCAATAAGGTCTTGGAACCATATCAAAACCAAAATCCCTCCACGTCCAGGGGCTTTAGAATAACCTATATTTATTTTAAAATTTCATATCAAATAAACAAAAATGCCATAAATCTATATGTGAACACATTCAGAATCGACATAAAAACGTAGGTTTGTTACCTAATAAAGCGCTAGGTCATGTATAACTCCAATATAATAACCCAGGCATGATAACACATGCGTGAAATGCTACAGATAAATCAACTTCGTTCCGTCAAAGGGCTGGACAATTTTGGGAACGGTCCTCAATCAGAGGACGCGGCGAATTCAAAGGCACAGTCCAGAGAGTACAGAACAGGCCTGTTCCCACGTGCAACGGCTTTCGTGGGCTGCTTGAGTTGAACCTCCTCTCCACGATTCCGTCCATTCGTACCAACTATGAAACGATGGGCATGACCCCTATGATGTTTCCTGTCGTTGCTCATTTTCGCTTTCCTCGGACCATCCGAAAGGGAAAACGCGCAAATATATGTGTGAAAGAAAACAGTGAAAGCGCTAGAGGTTTCTGAATTATTTCTTTTTTTGTAATTGGACCCCTAAGCTACTTGCTTTTTTGTTTGAAGCGATCATTCTATCAAACGTGTAGATGGAAACGCCAAAATGGCCATTGAGTCGCCATTTAATGCTGACAGGACCCTATAGTGACATTTACCAAAAAAAAATTGACAAATAACAAATACCAAAAACATAAATATTGAAAAAAAAGAAGCAAAAAACAACAGACGATGAGAGGAGCATTGCTAG
Source organism: Eucalyptus virginea (assembly GCA_014182375.1). Lineage (NCBI taxonomy): Eukaryota > Viridiplantae > Streptophyta > Magnoliopsida > Myrtales > Myrtaceae > Eucalyptus > Eucalyptus virginea. The sequence goes on along the minus strand of CM024518.1, from coordinate 9,691,671 downwards.
GTTGCATGCCAGGGGTCGAGCAGTCCCAGTGGCTATTGATTGAGGGTCGTGCGACCCTTATGAGTGAAAGGAAGCACAATCTGGATTTGATGATAAATAGTGTTACACACTTCGACAATAATAGACACCTGAATTTTGACAATCCATTTAACTAATAATTTCTTAAAAAATTATTCATCTGGGCTGGGCCCATGAGGGAATTAAAATTTGAAGCCCATAGAATCATGCAATAGCCAAAAATTAAATGAAGAAAAGGGGAGTTCTGAGTTTAATGAGTTACGTTAAGCCCACATAATCGCATTACAGATATAACTTTTTTAGCTTAATTTGATTAACCCCATAAGGATTTAAATAAGAGTCAAGCCCTTTAATATGGCAGAAAAGAGCCCACGTAATTGAATTAGGGAATGAGAAACCTAACTTTACACAATATATAGACTTTAAGTCTTCACAAAAAAGATAGAAAGAAAGAGAAAAAGAGGGAGAGTGGAGATTATGGCCAAGCCCTCCCAAGGGTAAAGCAAGCCGATTTATGGAGAAACCACGAAAGCCTCACTTGGATGCACTAAAGCACATTCTCAAGCTATATAGGTGTTGACACCTAATTTAAACTCATCTTTTACAAATAGAAAATAATATTTGATTTAAATGGAAATTTTGATAAAACATTAAATTCAAAATAATCAACAGTCGTGTGATTTTAAAACCATTTTTTTGTTGAAAAGTTGAGTGAATATTGAGAAATATTCACTTGTTTGTTGAATTTTCCTCTATAAATAGTGAGTGCGAAGCCTTGAATGAGGGGGGGACTTTTGGGGGACTGAGTTTTCGAAACATTCACACAGAAGAGTAGAGTATTCGTGAGAGGAAAGTCAAAAAGTTTTCCTTTTTTTTGCTGAAAAGTAGAAGACGTGAGTACAGAGAAGAGAGAGAGAGAGAGAGAGAGAGAGAGATGACGTGAGTAGACAGAAAAGTGAAAGAAAAAGGGAAAAGGAAGAAGTCTTCTTCTTCGTAGGCCCCCCGCGACCCCTGCTGCCAAACAACGCCCCTGCAAAGACCTCCATTGCAGCAGCTCAATCCCCGCGACGGTGCACAAGCCTGAGAACCCGCGCTGGCCACCACCATAGCAACACTCCGCTAGTTTTTGCTATAACCAGCACAGCACCCCCCTGCGCCTCCGCGATCTGCCCGCCAGTGACGACCGCGTCTGCAGCGCCCACGACCCAGCACCAGCAGCCCGCGCCACCTGCGCATCCGCTCGAGCCAGTACCCGACTAACTGCTCCTCCGTTACAGCCCAACGACCGCGCCTCTGCAACCCGCAGCCCAGCCGATTCCGAGCCGGCCCGCCGCGCCCCCGCTGTTGCTGCGCCTCTGACCACTCTCTTACCGGATCCCGTCACGCTCGCGCCTCCGATCTCCTTCGCCGACGCTCCCCGCAGCAGCTCAACCCAGCACCGTTGCGCTCTGTCTCACCCGCGAGCCCACCGCCTCTGCTCGAGCCTCCACCCGCGACGCTCCTGCCCCGACGCCAGTAGATCCCGAGCCAATCGACACGCCTCCGCCAGAGCCAGACCCGTGAAGTCGTCGCTGCTGCCGAGCCGCTCCACCATCCCGGCGAAGCCGCCATCGTGCTGATCCGTGACGATCCCGACGCTGTCCCCTGGTCCGTTCGTCGTCGGTTCGCCCGTTACCGACCCGCGACGCCATCCGCGACCTGCTGCTGCCGCCGGACCGCTCGCCGCCGATTCACCCATTGCCGATCCTCGCCGGAGATCCGACGACCGTGACCGGTGCCCAACGGTGACCAGCCACCGCCACGCCCAAGTCTCGTGTGAAAAAAGAAAAGGAAAAAAGAGAAAATCAATTTAGGTAGTTTATTTCCATTTTTTATTTTTCGTTATTATTGTACAAATTAGAACCTTGGATTTTGATGAATATTGTAAGCATTAACCGCAGAAGTTTTTGTCCAAATTATTATAGTTATTAATTCGATCCGTAAGACGTCGGATCATTTTTTAATTACATTAATTTTTAAATATTTTGATAGTATTTTAATTATTAAATCATTATAATTATTAATTTGGTCTATAAGATTTCGGATTAGATTTTTAATTATTTTGAACCCTTTTTATATGACGTGATGTTTAGGGTTATAGTAATCATTAATTTGACTTGTAAGACAACAGGTTATTTTTTCGAATATTTTAATCATTTATTTGTTGAATATCTTGATTGTTTAGAATTAATGTTTATTTGATAATTACTTGTCTTGGAAAAACACTTAAAAAATAATAAGAAAATCAAAAAATCAAAATCTTGCATCAAAGCATTTAGGTTTAATAAATCAAACATGTAGGATTATGTTTATGAAATTTTCATCATCTAGTAATTGTTGCTAGGTTCATTTAGTTAGAATTTGCGCGTCATTAGAATTATGTCATTTGATTAATTTAGATTGCGTATTTAATTGTTGCATTTCTTTAATTTTGAATTTCATGGAAAATACAAAAAAAATTAGAATAAATTCATTTCATGCTTTAGGATAGATTGCATGCTTATTCATGTTATATTGTTTAAGTCATATTGCCACATCATATCATTCCATGTTAGATTAGTAGCATGCATTGCATGATTCTCATTAAATAAAGTGAAAATCAAAATCGAGTGATTGCATGTTAATTAAAAATCATATCTAGGATTGTCAATGTGAATTCTGAGCTAACATTACAGATGCTTTCTTTGCTATGAGGTAAGTCATACAATTTATTCATTGCTTCATTTGGGTCTTCAATTAGTGGTTTGTGCACCCGCATGATCACCTCACATTGTTAGGGAGGTAAATTAAAATCAATTCAAGCTGCCTGCAAAATATTTTTAAAAAATAAAAATAAAAGGTGCCGAAAGGGTGTTAGAGAAATCTAGCGTAACCAAGTCCTCGAACTCACAATCTCTGGTTCGTAGGAGTAAAGTAAATCTCCCGTTACTTTACTTGGGTTTCTAATCGATCCACCAAAAAATAGATTAGTGGCAACTCCTAATTAAAAAATCAATTGCATGATAAGAACTTGAATCTAAGTCAATAATTGATATGGGCTAGGGAGAGCCCGAGCTAAATTTAGGCTTAGTAATCCATTAGCCTAATTTTAGGTGGTGCACCCAAAATTTAGGTCTCGACAGCTTGACGATTCCACTGGAGACCTATATTAAAACACTTAGTGGACTTAGGCCAATTTTCGTTTTTCTTTTAAAATGTTTTGCTTGGCAACGAGGATACCAAGTACGTCCCTAACAATTCTAAGGTGTTAAATGTTCTTGCAGATGGGAGATATAAAGGGAGTAATCTTTGCTAATATTTGCCTTGCAGGAAGGTGTGGGGATGAATAATTTATTTTTCCTTGATTATGAAGTGTTGTTTATATTTAAACCATTGTGCATGTTTTATTCCTTTTAGCACTACACTATTGCACACACGACCTGCGATCGAACCTGGGCTATGATAGGATTTTTAGGATGGTGTTGAGAAAGACACTTCCTCCAAAGCGAGATTGCCACGTAGAGGTTGGCATTCTCTTCCCCGAAATTTCTTCTTTCATGGTGTCGAATGTATTTGTCCATATCCGCGAGACTACGTGATTACTAGGCATTCCATTCAACCAAGCCGGAGTTAGGGGGACCTGACACGTTAATGCGAGACTGCAACGGTCAGATCATCCTCTTAGCTCTACTTTGTTAAGCCATCTAAATAGAAATCGAGCCTCACATTTCATGTGTGTGTCTATGTGATTGTCATCCATTTCCAATGAAAGTAAGTTGTCTAATTCTCACTCCATAATTTACTTACTTTGTTGTAATTTTCGTTGATCCATGATAATGTTTCGTCCTTAGTCTTATCTTATATTCTTTTAGGGAAAACCATCGTACCGTTCATTTCCACTTTTGAGGTTTCAAGATGATGTCATATGGTCTTGAAGGAATGGAGCATAACAATACACTCTACATATCTGGTAAACACAAGGCTTCCCACGTATTCTGAGTGCTTATTGATAATGGGTCCACTCCAAACATATGTCCGTTGGCCACCCTTCATCGCCTCAAGATAGACCCATCCAAGATACATGCTACAAAGACATTCGTGCGAGCTTTTGATGAAACAATGAAGGAGGTGATCGGGGAAATCCATCTCGATGTGCGAATAGGGCCGGTCGTCTTCAACATTCCCTTTCAAGTATTGGACATCCCAACCGCATTTAATTTCTTGCTAGGTCGTCCCTGGATACATATTGCTGGAGCGGTGCCTTCAAGTCTACATCAAGCTGTGAAGTTCGTGATCAAAAGGAAGCTAGTCATTGTGTATGGCGAAGAAAACCATCGGATTTATCATGAGACAGCTATCCCCTATGTGGAACCGGACGTCGAGTTCGAATCGAGTTACCACCCATTTGAGTCGATGTTTACTATACATGCTTCCCGAGATTCGTCGCCATCCACTCCTGAAGTTCCAGATGCTACCATCATGGTTGGTAGAGTAATGGTTGGGAATGGCTTTGTTCCTAGCAACGGTCTTGGAAAAAATGGTCAGGGAATTCGAAACCCCATTGAAGCCCCTCAAAGGTCCCATTCCGCTGGATTAGGGTATCACGGGAGAGGTTCTAGAGGGCAAAGACAGGAAAGGCAAAACTCGCCACCTAACCAAGGCCAAGGGAGGCAAAGCTCTCTACCCTCAAACATTCGCGAGACATTCCCTAGTCCTCTAAGAATGATACAGGAAGAAGCAGAAGTGATGGACACCTTGGGCCAACCGGGTGGCAAATTCGATTACTATGTAAAGTATTTGGCTCCTCCCAGCTCCTACATCAACCCACGGGATATCATCACGGATGGATGGGGTGGCATGGATGATCTCGCACCTCCAAAGATTAAGAGCTCTGATGATGCCCTAGAAGGAATTACAAGTCTGTTCGATGACCTCTTCATAGGAGCCAATGACAAAGGACCTTCGGAAGAAATGGGCGTTAGCCTGCAAGAGTGACTTGTTACTGTTGCACATTCCCTACGCGGGAATTTGTATCGCTTTCTAGGAATTTTTATCGTTTTTTAGGAATTGTTTTCGCTTTATAAGAATTATTTTCGATTTCTCTCTTTAGGGATTAGGAATCACAATTTCCAAGAATGTAATTCATTTGATTTCATTCAATGAAATTACAAATTTTATTCCCAATTTTGAGGGCAAGACGGGGTACACCAAACCAGTCCAATGACGATATCCAACCATGAAAAAATATCATCCACGGAGAAATCCTGAGGACTGGACTTTCTCATGCTTTCTTCCAAAAGTTTTTTCGAAAACAAAAGCATTTCACTGCTAAAAAAACAAAAAAGACAAAAAAATTCCCCAAAGCTTGTAGCAAATCAAACCTGTTTGTTTGTTTGACTCATTTACTTCTTGTCTCAAAACATAATTCTACAACTTGTTATGACAAGAGACATTTGAAAGTAGCGTATCAAGTTTCAATGATCATAAACTTGACTGGTGATCAACGGGCTTAGAGCGCACTTGCAATGAAAAAATAGATTTGGGGCAAATAAAAGAGGATCATCATTCTCCGGTAAAAGATCTTGGGGGCAAGTTTGTTCCAAATTACAGCGGCCCATATGTGGTGAAGAAGGTGCCTCTTGGAGATGCCTTGATCCTGACAGAAATGGATGGTCGTGAGTTTTTCACTCCAATTAATTATAATGCTGTCAAGAAGCATTATCCATGATAGAATTTGCCATGTCATATTTTGAATTGCAAGCATTTCTATGATGAGTAAATTGCCTTAGTGAATTGAATTGTTCAAATTTATTGCAAATCTTGCATTTTTCTTCCTTGATGATTTGTGTGAGGTGGATTGAATGTGTCAAATGGAATACTTTGGAATGATGAAAGGCAAACCATATTCCATACACTGTTTCATACACTAACCCCCAGTGAGTTGTGTGAAAAAATTCCACGCCTACGAGGAAAATGGTGATCTCGCAAAGGGTACGTTAACAGAGGTGATGAGAAGCAGTTTCTTTTGCTACCCGAAACACTACAGGTGTATCCATTGTTTAGCCCTTTGAGCCCACACACATGAAGAGCTTTATAAATTATCCCTGTCAAGGATCGTCCCATACTGGGACAAGATTTTAAATGAATGATGGGAATTTCCTTACTCACACTTGCATCAATCTTTGAGTATTGCTTTCGCAATATAACTTATGCGGTAATCGAAGTGCCTTAGGATGATGAAGAACAGTTCTTTCTCTATCTCACACATTGTTATCCATTGCATAACCCATTTGAGCCTATGAATTTGTTTCATATTAAACCTAGTTGGTGATCATCCCCCACACTGGGGCAAGGCAAAAAAAAAAAAACTCAAGTAGCATGGTTTATAATGCTGATAAAAGATGGAGAGTATTCGAGTCCAAAGAAAATAAGTGCAAAAAAAGAGGGGCATGAAAAAGCAGTGTGCGTAGTAAAAGCAAGGCCAATGCCCAAAAGAGAAAAATCAAGCACTTGCTGTAGTGAGTTGTATTCCCAACAAGGTGATACTAAAAACACAAATGCTGAGATGTTACACTCAATGGAGTTTCGATTATGAAGAAAATCCTCAATGGTGAAGAAGAAAATTAGAGATGTCAAGATGATCACCAACTTTGACCCCCTAAACACTTTTTGAGCCTAATGATCCTTTCGTTTCTCAACCCTTGAACCAAGCCTACGTTACGTCCCTTGCAAAATCTCTTCAGATTATGACACTTGAGTTAACGTAAAAAGTTCATATGTTTGAAAGCATCACTTGAAGAAGTGCGAGTAAGATAATTTCTGCTTCATTTCGTATGTTTTTTGACCTGTAAACCCCAAAATGATTGTAGAACATCACTCATTTTTCAAATAGCCTCGACTCAAAGAGTCCCTTTTGTTAAGCTATTGACCAGGCCCACATTACGGTCCCTGTTAAAGACATCTCAGATTGGTAAAGTCGTATCACTTGTGAGATTGCACAGACCCTTGTTTGGCATGATGACAGTGAGATAGAGTGATTGTCAAAATCCTGCATCAAAGGTCAGGATGAAATAACCCTTTTTAATGAGAATGAGTGAAAAATCCTTTCAAACTGAAAGATCACTCACTTGACACATCCATGACATTCATACGTCTAGATTGGAATAATCTTTTGAGATCTTTCCCAATGAAAATTAGGTGATGCATGATTAATAGAAGTCGTCACACATGAATCTCTCTTGGATTAATGCATGTTTGTGCATGTTGCCTCTCCTACAACCATGTTTTGCAGGAGACATATCCCCCAAGATCAGAGATGTTATCAGGTAAGTATATCTCTATACCTTAAATACTTGTCATTACACATGTATTCCCTCTTGAGTATACCGACACTCAATTGAGTTGTCCCCCAAGATTTTTTCTCCAGATTCAGTCTGATTAAGGCGACCGAAGAATGGTTCGGTTCCTGGTCAGATCATCACTGTTGCAAGGCTGGGCGACCGAAGAATGGTTCGGGTCCTAGCCAAGCAAAACGTCCATCTAGGCGACCGTAGAATAGTACGGGTCCTAAACAACATTTATTTTCCTATTTAGGCAACCGTAGAATAATACGGGTCCTAGAAACTGAAACCCTATTTAGGCGACCGTAGAGTGGTACGGATCCTAGACAACATCTATTTCCCCATTCATGCGACCGTAGAATGGTATGGGTCATGGAAAAATCAATTTCTTCATCAAGGCGACCGTAGAAAGGTATTGGTCCTAGACACAACCAAACACTGCCATACTAGGCTACCGTAGAAAGGTACAGGTCCTAGGAAAGCAGTTTCCTTACAAAACCTTGCTGCCATATTAGGTGACCGTAGAAAGATACGGCTCCTAGGAAAACAATCTCCTTATAAAGTCTTATTACTATTTTAGGCGACCGTAGAATGGTATGGATCCTAGACATGTAACACTAATTATCTTGAATCACTCTACCCTTCTTAAAGGTAAGTTATTCCAGGTAGATTCCTTTATCATTTGCATTTTCATGCATCATATAAATTGCATCTTAAAATGGAATTCATTTTCCGACAAAAAATCATTCAATGCATGTATATGATTTAAATTTATGTCTCAATTTGTCTTTGAATGCAACCTCTATTAGCTCACCTTCAAAGCGGGGCAATAAAATTCTCATCAAGTACTTGCAAGAAAATTCGAACTCTTGTCAACAAGATGATGATAAAATAGAGTGATATATTCCCACATCAATGGTCAAGACAAATAACCCCTCCTAAATGAGAGTGAGTGAAAAAGTCTTTCACACCAAAGGTGTCTCATTTAGTATACTCAAGAGATTCACAGCTTAATGAAAATTGTCTTAATGATAATTTTTCCCTGTGGAAGTTTGAAAAAAGCCATCATGCATGGACCTTCATTGAATTTAAAAAAAAAATGAAATGAATTTTTCCTCAAAGACCAAAGGATTTGTCTTTGAAGCCCTGAGTTTGTTTAGTCATCTTTGAATACTTGATGAGAACTCCAAGTACCCATGTTTTCAAATGTCTAGTATGAATTCTAGATATTTGAACCTTTAAACGCTTGATATGACTTCCAAGTGTTTGTCTTTTCTAACATCTGATGTGATTTCCAGATATTTAATAAATGTTTTATAATGTCTAATATTTGAACCTTTAAATGCTTGATGTGACTTCCAAGTGTTTGTCTTTTCCAACATCTAATGTGATTTCCAGATGTTTAATAAATGTTTGCAATAAAATCAGATTTTTTGAAATTTCAAGTACTTGATGTAATTTCCAAGTGCTTAGGATCTTATGCGAGTTCCAGATCCCTGAAGACTTTTTTCTTTGAGCCTTTCAATTATCTGAAGGGAGTTCCAGATGTTTGTCAGATCTCATAGAAATCATTTCACACTTAATAATACTTTTCTAAATCTCCATATAAGTAGGACAGGTACATGTTCTTTTGATAATCCAAGTGTGTGAGGATGGAGACCTAATTATTTAAAAGCACATAAAACATCCTAACATCCCACGAACCAATTATACTTAGGCCTTTGGCCTCTGAAAATGATCCTCACACAGAGCAATTTGCACGTGTGGTCAGATTTGAATAGGCAATATCCAATTTTTAAGCCGGAAATCCTCAACCATATCAACCGACTGCACCAAGATTGTGGATTGTCAGCAAGGGGAAACTACATTTGTGCTTGTGTAATAACTAATTCTTCCAGTAAGTACAGGGGAAAAAAGACAAAACAATATCACGAAGAGTAATGATACTCACACAAGATAATTCATGAAGCAGTCATGCATAGGGTAGACTATGCTTTTCATCGCTGAATTTGAAACGAATATCACGTTTGAAAATGTTTCTTTATCATGAACTCTCTCTCTCTCTCTCTCTCTCATGAATTGTCGCATATCTAGGAGTCATTAGAGCTATTTGAGCAACTTGATGGCATTTTCTAGATATGGCTATGTCTTTCTCCATACTTGAACGGGAAGAAACTTTTTTCCAATCGGTCATTTGATTGCGAAGGTCCAAACATGTATATCACACTTATCTATTTTTAGTTGGATTTATATGTGAATAACGTCTATACTTGTAATCTACGGTCTCAAGGGTTGGTTCAAGAAAGTCTCTCTCAAATATGGGTAGAGAAAAACACAGTTCTTCTTAAAAAAGACACATGACCCATTTGTTAAATCAGGAAAAGTTTTCAAACAGATTGACAATATGCATATAAGTTTGCGCAAATATGCATATAGGCATGAGCACTTCTATTGTATTTATCTTTTGTTCACTTTACAAACATAGATAGAGAATTTTAGGGAAAATTGTCCAAAAAGTCATAAACCTATTACACTTTTGACAATTCAGTTCATTGGCCAAATGGACTCAATTAACAAAAAGTGAAAAGGTTTATGACTGAATTGGCAAATTGAAATATTTAAGACTAAATTAGTAAAAGTTTAATAGGTTTAGGACTTTTTGTATAATTTTCCCTAGAATTTTACTCTATCAAAAAATAAGGAGAAAATGTTCACACTACTAAACATCAGTACTTGCCTTAATACAATGGAGACATAAAATTTACAACTCGCATAGCTTGTTCCGAATGGCATCTCTCATGGAATGGTCGGTGACCAAGCAGTCAACCGGAGTCCTAATCACCACATCCTGAAGCATCATCCCCTTCACACACGACATGCTCGCGTGTTGGACCGCCAACCCCAATTCCTCGAGCACGTCCATCAACCTCGCGCACGGATTCCCCACATTGGGGCTCCGCACCTGGACCACCGCCTCCGGCCCCAACACCTTCACCTCCACCGCCATCTCATTCAGCCTTGGGACAGCCAACGTCGTTGAGGCTATTGTCGAGCTGTTGTTGCTCAGAAGCGACGTTGTCTCACTCACGTCAGCGACAGCCCTATCACTCTTGAGGCGCTTCGGAGACGAGCGCTCGTACTTGACGAGCTTGGACTCCAATGCGTCGATCCGGGACCGGAGTTCCTTGATGTAGTCGACGGCATCGGCAAGGAGAGACGCCTTGTCCATCCTTGACACGGTGGGGACGACGGAACGGAGCGCATAGAACCGCTGGTTCATTTTATCCCTTCGCTGCCGCTCTGCCTCCACGTGGCTCAAGGGACCTGACAGCGACGGCGACAATGAAGATTCTTTATCGTCGTCGTCGACTATTTTCTTCCGATAGCTCTTCTTAGATATGTTATGATATGCCGTGCCGACAGGTTTAGAAAATGGACGCTTGCTGGCATCGACAAGTGCCGATTCTTCGTTGAATTGGTTCTCTCCACGAGGATCGACAGGAGGGTTCCAGAAACGAGAAGGGAAGAGGCACTTGGTCAAATGAACTAAGCTCCAATCTTCTCTAATGGTCTCTGAGGAGCCCAATTCAAGAACCCCAGAACCATTAGGGATTGATATGCACGCTATGCTCTTGATTCCATACATTCTTGCTTCTTTGACCCTCTCATCACACTCATACATCTCCAGCTCATGGCGGTCTTCACCATTCAACCAGACGTGACCTCCTGAGCGAAATGCTTTCCCCAGAAGGCCGTGTTCGGATGAATATGACCTCGCAACCGAGAATATGTAGTACCATTCAGGGTCACCGATGTCGCTACTGTGAGCGAACTTATCATCCAGACATTGGGTTTCTTCGAGCACCCTTTTGGTGGTGTGTTTGGATGTGAATGGGTCTCTTATAGTTCCTTGGAAATGGCCGTCGGCCCAGGTGAGGACGAGACAGCCGTGTTTGTCTCTTGAGGGCCTCCAAAAGATGAAGTAAATCCACTCCTCAGTTCGGGTTTGGAGGATCAAGTGGACGAGTTGCTGGAGAGTGGGTGAGGCTTTATGATGAAAAGGGAAAAGTAAAGAGGAGGAAGCACAAGATGCGAGTTCTTCCATGAGGAGCAAGTTGTTAAGCTCGAGCCAGGATGTCTCCCTTATATAAGAAGTTAAGGGGGAAAAGTGCCAAAAAAGTCATAAACCTTTTGTCTTTGTACCGATTTAATCCTAAACCTTTTTTTTGTGCCGATTTAGTCCTAAACCTTTTAGGTTTTGCCAATTCAGATCCTTTCCGGCCAATTTTGGCGGATTTTCTTTTGGATACCGGCCGGTGACGTGGCTGATCGGCGTTGATGTGGACAACTTATAATAATATTTTAATATTTTTGAATATTTTTCTTTTTCTTTCTTTTTTTCTTTTTCTTTTTTTCTTATCCTCTTCTTCCTCTAGCTGGTCGCCGGACCTCGGCGACCAGCAAGAGGCGACGGCCGGCGAGGTTGAGGACGACCTCACCGGCCACCTCGCCAGTGGCCGCAGGGGCGGCCTCGCGCGGGCGAAAGCTCGCCTGCCAGGCGCGAGGCCGCCCTCGAGGCCTAGGCGGCGAGGCTCGCCATCGTCGGATCTGGCGAGGGTCGAGCCTCACCCATGGCCGGTGAGGGCGAGCCCCGCCAACTCGCCGGATCTAGCAAGTGAGGGGATTCGAGCAGTGGGAGAGAGTCGGAGGGGTAGACTGCCGACCACCGCACCTGAGCTGCGGGCACTGAAGCTCCGGTAGGCCTCAGTCCTTTTTTATGCCTTGCGTTGGTCGGACCAGGCTAGAAATCGCGGTCGTCTGTTATGCAAGCTCCATCCCCGACCTTCCTTTGTTTGCTGTGCACGTCCTTGATTGTTCTTCAAGGACTCAGTTCAAGATCTGAGGGCATTCAATTTGGGCGGGACCTGAGAGAGAGAGAGAGAGAGAGAGAGAGAGAGAGAGAGTCCTCTCTCGGCCAAGCCAAGGACGCGAGACCACCGCCGCAACGCTGCCGCCTGATGCCATCCACCGCTCGCCGCTTCGCCGACCCGCCACCATATCAGGGAGCTAGCAGGGCTCGCCCTCGCCACCCAAGCCTCGAGCCAAGTGAGTGAGCCTCGCCACCCCGCGCAAGGCTGCCCTCACGGCCACTAGCAAGGTGGCCGGCGAGGTCGACCTCGACCTCGCCGGCCGGCCATTGCCTCTCGGCCCTGCCGAGGTCCAACGACCGGCAGGAGGAAGAAGAGGAGAAGAAAAAAAGAAAAAGAAAAAATTCAGAAATAGTTAAATATTATTAAAAATTATCCACATTAACGCCGATCAGACCACGTCAACCAGCCGACATTTAGTCAGCAAAATCCAGCCAAAATTGGCCGAAAATAACTGAATTGGCACAACCTAAAAAGGTTTAGGACTAAATCAGTACCAAAAAAAAGGTTTATGACTTTTTTGGCACTTTTCCCGAAGTTAAGGCATAACTAGGTGTTCGAAGACTGGCCTACCTAAGTGATATATTAAGCGATGTGGTTGGTTGTAACTGAGTTTTTAAATGAGTGGTGCATATTCAACACGTATTTAGGGTCTAACCTATTATATGGTATACACATTTTGTAGGCATTCATAATATACTTTTGCATAATCCTATAAAGTTTTTAAGTAATGCTAGGTATACCAAGATGGATCCACAAAATCGATATACTAAGTGAGGTAATGTATTAGAAGTTGAGATTCAATCGGGTGGATCATACTAAAGACTTGACAATATAGTATAACCACTCACTCTGTATACTAATAGGCTCCAACTATTTCATGGAAAATCAACACCCACAAACTATTCCATTAATTGTCTTCCTTGCGAAAATGCATTAATGGAAAATGTCTTCATCATCGACAACCACATTAAATACAGTTCTCTATTAATAATGGAAACGCTCCCGTTTACTCATTTTTTTAGAAATACAAAATCAAAGAAATAAGAAAAATAATTTTCAATTATTTCAATTACTCGTCTTATGCCTCTCTATCAATATCTCTGCATCGAGGTTGGGACTTCCCGCCATGGAGGTCATGACCTAAAGATTTGGGTTCGCTTGCCTCGCGCGCTCCCAAAACTCTGGTTACTCGAGGCCAGCAACCTGCATGATCATGGTGGTGGGATTAGCGCCTTTTTTTATTCGATTGCAAAGCCACAGAGAGCAAGGACCCACGACCACGGAGGCTGCGACCTATATTGTTTCCCTCCAACGACGATTGTTCGTAATCGCTTGACCCAAGGTCTGTGGTTGTGGGCTTGGTTTCATCAATACAGTTTAAGTTTGAGAGAGAGAGAGAGAGAGAGAGAGGAGTTTCAATTAGTAAAATAGGGAGAATCTGTGAGATAGGTCGTGCAAAAAGGCAAAACAGCACTGGCAACGACAACGAAGAACATTTGAGATCTGTTTCTTTTTCTTTCATTAATTATTTTGTTTTATTTGCTAAAGGTTTCTCATTTTTTTTTTTTAATATATCGACATGTAGGTTTTACTTTTAAAAATACAAAAGATATTGACTAAAGTAGGTTTTGTCGGGTAATCCATGCAATCAAACCTGCCCTGTCAAATGTTGCATTGGTTACTATGTGGAAGACTTCTTCCCTCCATCTTTTTTAATTATTAGCTCTATTTGTAATGCCAGGGATGCTCCTAAGCTACTGTACTTCATATGTTCTATAATACTTACATCTTCAACCACAAAAAGAAAAAAAAAAAAAAAAAAAAAAAAGGTAATCCATGCAATTTCTTATTTATTGACGGACAATTAACTCTGTGGTGTCATGTTCTAATGTGACGTCAACAAAGTTCTCGAAAAAAATCTATTTCGACAGTTTGCGTACGATGAACCTGAAACCAACTCGTGGTCCTCCCACGTTTCAATCATTGTACCATGAACTTCAGGATAAGGTTCTGTTTTCCTCTGGTGGAATACGAATTACGACCAATGTTGTGCTAAAAGCCCTTCAAGAATTTCATTCCTCTCTTGTAATTCATTGCGGATTTTGCTTCTTCCACAGAAAATGATAGACTCAACCTGAAAACTAATCTGACATCTTGTAAAAGCAGTAACAGTTAGGTTTAAAATTTAGGAAAGGTGCTTTAAATACAGTTATTAGGTTGTAGAATGGACGCGCAGCGAATTCAAGAGATGGAGGTTTAAACTCCATTTCGTCCCCAGACAAGACGAGATCGAGAAATCGAAGTCCAAGTGTCGGAGGTGTGAGAGGAAGTGACATTTTTGTCGCAGCCTTTCCCTCTTTTGGACCAATAATTTGTTTTAGTGGGACACAACCACGCGCAAGCTCTTGTTCTTTCTCAAGTATCTCGCTCCTCCATCTCTAAAAATATCCAGGTTTGGCTTGTGTACCAGATGCAAGATCACTCTGCCTTTTTTTTTAAGTCGTATCTAGTATCACGGCGGAGCCATGTTCGCTCCAAATGAATACTATTATCTATGTCTCAAATTGAATATTTCGACTGCCAATGTGAAATTCCTATAACAACGCCCAAGAAGAATCATCGAAAAATTCGCTCTTTTAGTCTTTAACTAATGAAAAAATTATGATTAATATCCTGAAAAATATCAAACTTGTACACATATGACAATTTACTCTAAACTAATTTTTTTACCATGAAAAACCTCAAATTGGTACACCTGTGATAAATTTACCCCAATTGACCATAAAAAGTCACAAACTAGTACACTTGCAACAAATTTACCCCAAATTAACTTATTCAACAGACAAAAACCCTAAATTAGTACATTTGTGACAAATATAATTTCTATTAAACTGGATTAATACCACAAAAAATCTCAAAAATTATATAATTATGATAAACGAATAGTAAAATCCCAAACTAGTACATTAATTAACTGTCACGTGTCATTCAACTTAGTAGTTTGACAGTAAAATTTAACGAAAACTAATAGAGAGTAAATTTATCACAAATGTATCAGTTTATGGTAAATTTGTCAAATGTGTACTAGTTTAAGAATTTTAGTGATCAAAAAATTAGCTTGGAATAAATTTGTCACAAGTGTACCAGTTTGAGATTTTTCAGGATATTAACCCAAAAAATTATGATATCTTTGAAAAATGGGGCAAAACGGGGAATGGGAATTTAGATAGAAGAATTTATGTGAAAACAGATTGGAAGAAAACTTGAATTTTATGACATTTTCTCTTGCCTTTCCTCTTCCCTCCTTCATCCAAACAATCTTACTATTATTTTTTGCCATGACTTCTTTTAAATTCAGTGTTTCAACCGATATTCAAAACAAGACCTAATCTAAAGCAACCATATTTAGATTTAATCTATGCAACTCGTTTTCATCTAATCATCTACTTGAGCTTGTGCACAACATTAGTCTTCCGACATAATTGTCCGAAAAGTCATAAATTTATTGTGCGGTTACTGTCTCAAACTTTTTAATTTAGTCAATTTAGTTCTAAATCTCTTAACAATTTGCTAATATAATATTTTTGGTCAATTTTAAATAAATATCACTGATGTGAATGTTGGTCATCTTACGTGACACGGCCTTGCTATCATGGCTGATTTTACTTTTTTTTAAAAAAAATTCTGTATTTGTCTTTTTTGTACTATTTCCCTCCACCGAAGCCCTAGACCGGCGAAGGGGAATATAAAAAAAGATAAAATAAAAAGGAAACAAAAGAAAAGGAAAAAGGGAAAAAATAAAAATGGATAAATTTTAAAAAAAATTACAAATATTCTCAATGCTAGCACCGCACAAAATTATAGCCAAAATTGGACTATATTGATAAACTGTCAAAAGTTCGAGGAACAAATTGATCAAATTCAAAATTTATGATTGAATTAACCGCCATATGATAGGCTTAAAACTTTTTGGTAATTTCCTCTTAGTCTTCCCATGACACAAGCACACATTGCTCACTATTTAACAATGTTCTTGACTTTAGGTAGAGACAATAAAGGATGTTTTTTTTTTTTTTACTTACCAACAAAAAAATAAAGGATGTTTTTTTCTTGGTAAGGGACAACAAAGGATGTTTCCATATGATAAAATCATATATTTACTTTCATCAGTAACAACATCTGAAGAAATGGGGATTGATCATTTTAGAAATGATATGATGGTGGAACAATGAGGTCGGTCCGAACTAACGATATGGTGGTAAAAAAAGCCACACCTTGCAATGACTCTTCCTCTCTCTCCTATGTATATATCTCGTTTTCTTCTTTGTCTGTCAGTGGTACGAAAAGAAGGATATTCATGAGTACCACATCGCCCTATTCGATTGGTTGATGCTTGGTTAATTCACGACTTCGTGCTGTTAGATTTCACACTGCAAAACTTGAATTTGTCAACTTCCACGTACAATTTTGAATCAAAAGCCAGACGAGCAAGAGAAAAGTCGGAAAAGGGAAGAAGAGCTCCCTTTCCAAATTTGGGTTCTAAAGTCTAGGAGCAGGGGAAAGCTCCTTTGTTGGCAAACGGAGCGTCGCAATGGATTCCCATTGTAGGATGGCCGGTGAGGGAAACCGAATGAACAAAAGATGAGAAAATTTGGACCGAGCATTAACTATTGACAAAGAATTTTCAATGTTTCAATGAAAATTTAGACCAAGCATGTAACTAATGACCAAGAATTTCTAGTGTTTCAATAAAAAGTTGGACCAGGCATGTAACTATTGACCAAGAGTTTTCATTGTTTCAATATCTGGCCACGCGGAAACTTACAAGGAATTGTCGTCTTGGTAAAAGTTTGTTAGAAAAAGAGCAAACGTGTTAATTCAAATTTGAGATAATGTGCAACAATTTTGAACCTTTTGTATAGTTTAAGTTTTTTTTTTTTTTTGCCCCATATAGTTTAAGTTGTCATAAAAAGAAAGATGAGAGATTTATGAAATATAATCATTCTTAATTTGAATTTAGTTGGTGAGTGATTCATTGGTAAGATCTTGATTATCGTATATTATGATTTCATTTGTGTATAGTTTCGTACGGTTATAATGCATTTCAAATGAATGCATGAGCTCTTCATGTAACTCTTCTTTCCATAAAAGTTTGAGATTGAAATGACCAACTAATCTCGCAAAAATTGCGATAGGGAAAATTAAATCCATAACAGAGCATCAGGACACAAATGCATGAGCTCTTCACGTAACTCTTCATGTAACTCTTCTTTCCATAAAATTTTTACACGGGTTTTAAGCCTTTAACAAATGAATAAAGTTCGAAAATGTGGACACCGAAAAGTGCCAAGGTTCATCCTTTATGACCAGCGCATCAGGACCCAAATTCAGTCAGAAGATGTGAAATGCTCCTGGGGACTTTGGTTTATCTTTCTTGTTTAGGGACGAGGCCAACGAGGACTTGCCATTATTAGAAAGTGGGGTTAACCCCACAGTATATGGTCCACCATGAATGGCCTCCTGGCAATCACGTGGTCCGATTTAGACTTGATCGATTGCGACAAGGAATGTCATGGAGCACCACACGAAAGGAAAGATTCTTCTGGAGTACTAGGTTGTTAAAAAATCCAACTCCAAATATGTAAAATGAGAGGCAATTAAGGACCCGAAAAAATTTGAACTCAAAGTTTCATACTCTGATACCATGTAAAATTTTGTAAAATCACTACAAACTATTCTAAAAGTTAGGTGAAAGTATGATTTAATATTTAATCATTCTACCTTGCTAATGGATGAGTTGGAAACCTTGTGCAAAAGGTCATTTTCATCTGCATTCGTGGGAGCAAAGATTTTTTGGAGTTCGTAGCTAATGGGTGCATTAGAGACCTTGTGCTCAAGGGTCATTTTCATTCGCGTGAATGAAATTTGGATGCAGTCGCGGACTTTCATTGGAGTGATTCCCTTAGATGAAGGCGCGCCGCAGGACAAATGCTCAATCAATTACGTAAACAAATTGAAATCTTGACTATTCGATGCAAAGCACAGATCCTCTAGGGTTTTCATGGCTTTCTTAAAGTGTGCTTGAAAAGTTGTTTGCAGAGTCTTTTGACTATTTGGATCAAGATCATGGAATTAGCTGGATCTCACGAACAGGTTTTCGTGATCAAAGGTCCAGATAAGCTTGGTCTACATTGTTTATAGATCATTCAGTTTTTCTGCGTTACGCTCATAGAGAAGCAAGCCGGCGTGTCGATTGGCTAGCGAGGATACGAAGTTATCAAGAAGAACGATTTTATTACTCTCGAATCCCAGTACATGGGAGCTCCTAAATTGCTAGGAAATGGATAATTATAGGGGCAAATTCTAAAATTCTCACCTTGACCGTTGTTCACATAGATTAAACCCTCCATAAATGTTAATCATGTGAGCCTCACAAGTAAGTCTCCCGATCTTGCGTTTGATTGTTTTGGGTCGACGGACTCGTGCATTGGGAAGAGTTTCTCTAAATCGAAAGCTTTTTCCATTATGTCTTGGGATTAGCACGACTTTACTTGGTTAAGGTTCTCTATATTTGGAACCCTCAAGGATGCGACATAGTCCGTGTCCAAATCACATCCTCTCCTTTCCCTCCTTTCCAAGTGTTACAATCTTGAGGTCACGACATGAACTGATGGAGCCGTTCACATGTATCGAGAGAAACACGGTTACCCCCTGCTTGATGGCGACGCATGTCGTACTTCGTTCGACTCATCCTGAAATCTTATTTGCTATGTTTCCTGAGGAATGTTGATTCATAACCAAGGGGGCCGACAAAGCACTAGCCAACAACGACATGGGCGGTATGCCGTCTCTATATTCAATTAAGAATACGTGTAAGGACCATGTCCTAGTACTGCGGTCTCTCGTTTTCTGAGGAAATCAAAGTCATTTCTCTAATCGAAGCAAGTGAAAAATTCCGCCAGCTTCAGGCACACTCACGATCCAGCACGAAGACAAACCATGACGACTACGGGACTCGCCAGGATCTCTCGATGAACTTGCAAGATTTATGTCTACACAGCGCTTTTAGTCCCGTCAACTCGACTCGTCTCGCAATCAGGCGTACATAAATTAAGAATACAACAAGTTCTGGGGACTTTCGTCTTCTTCTTCCTCGATCCCATCTGGTGTAGAACAGCATCAACCATTCCTTCCACGCTCCGTCACTTGCAAGACTCCAAAGGAATTAAAAAGAAACCTAACAAAGCTCCGTCAATTTGGATATGAGCTTACCTACATAAGGTTAAATATAGAAGTGTTTTAGTAATATGAATTAGGTTAGGTAAGGATTGGGTATAGGTCAGGTTAGGCATGGGTTAATAGATCTATATTGCGAATAAATTGATCATAAACTGATTAATGGGTCACCTTAGGTCGAACCATTTATAACCCAACTTAAAAGTAGAGCCATCCGTTTGATAGGTCTAGGAAAAGGAGATCACCAACTTCACATTAATGGCACATCCAAATTCGGGTCACAAGCTGGGGGACCACAAGTATCATTGACTTTTCTTGGTTGTAGATTTCATAGTCTTGCTCAGACTTAAGTCACCATCTTCGTGCCAGGTATCGGCATGTTGTGGAGGCAATGTCTTCTTCGCCATGGCCAGACACTTTCACAATCAAACGCTACAAAATATCGCTTGAGATATTATTAGATATTAAAGATATTTTCTGATATTTCATCATTTCCTACGAAAGCTAGTTTACTTCTGAAGTTAATAAAACTAATTTCCTTATCGGATTTAAATTAGTTCTTTTCTTGAACACATTATTATAGATTGAAGTAATATGGTTATCCTTGTCTTATTTTTTGTTCTAATCACAGATATCGTGAATAGATCAAGATAGATCATTCTTGTTAAAATATGTATCGAGTTTAAGTCCAGAGCGAAAAGCTGTTTTTTAAAAATAAATTGAAATAAACAGAGATGGGTACACAAATTAGTCTTCTGGACGTCATATTCTTAAAGCTGGTCAACAAATCTTGGAAGCAGTTGACCGAGGCACGTCTGCTTCTTCTGGAGTTGGACGAAGGAAATAAAAAGGGAAAGTCAATCTTTTACTTCTCTGTTGACCGAATCTTGGATGATTCGGTTTCTTCATGCATGCATTCTGTGGCGGTGGATTAAAGATTTCCTCAAAAGGCTTGCTCGTGGGATTTCTTTTACGAAGGGGCTGTTTTTCACTTTTCGTGCCGTTTTTTTCTCTATTTGTGAGAGACATCCCGTAGACCCTGGGTGCTTGATAGTGGGTCTTTGTGTTTCTCATGTGGCAAAGCTTATTCGTGATTTATATCCAAGAAAGATTAGTGTATTTGGTGTAATTGGGGCTTGGGAAACACCGAGAGAGTGTTTGAGTGACTCGAGTGTGTAATCTTCTTGTATCACTTGGTCTATAGTGAAATTCGCTGCTACTCTCCCCGTGGATGTAGGTTTTTATGACTGAATCACGTAAATCTGGTGTTCGATTTATTTATTTTTCTGTTTATATTATTGTTCGATCGCTCGCCCTATCGCAACAATTCTATTTCTGAATCCTTAGAGCTGGCTCCGACGGAATCTAGATTGAAAAGTAAAAAAAGAAAAATGTATTGAGTGGCATGAGTAGTTGAACTTGCTAGACAATATCTGCTACAAATGTATTATTCCTTAGAGGCTTTTTCTTATGCTTTGTTACAACATGTGGCAATTGATATGATCTCTTCATCCTATTTATTCGAAATAGACGCCTCATGTTTTCCGGAGATCTACAGTTACCGCACTTTTTATCTTGATACAACCTTAAGAAAAATCTGCTATGTTGGAAAATGACAATCACTAGGGGCGGGCACGATGAGATTAAGGGGGATTAATCTTGACCGCATGAAATACGCATGAATTTTTCATGTAAAAACAAGAATGACGCTAAAAGATTCGATGTTCGCCATGAAAAGTCATTGCGCTTGTACAGATATTTTGACATAGTCGTGTGCTGTATAAGACCCTATCTCATCCTTGCATGCGAAACATACGATCGTTGATAATTACATTAGCTTCGAAACACCTCATGATGCTTGTCGTATTAAGTGCCTTCTCCACTTGTCTACTCAGTGCACATCTCTCCCATTAAAGGTTCCTTTCAAACGAGAAAACTGTGGTGTATGCACGTAGGTATGATTTTGATTTCACGTGATAATGCGCAAAATCCCTCTGGCCAAATCGCTTCGTTTAATGGTATTGTTAAGAGGAGAAACTACAAATTTGTCATGTCCGAATGAATTAAATTTCTATTTATTTCGAAAAAGAATAAATGCTTCAAAAAATATTTATTTACAAATGATCGTTCATATCACTAACAAAAATAACTAAATGAAAAATATTTTCATATTTCATAAAGTTATTTACACATAAATTATTATCGATCAACGCATCAAGACATGTATTGGGCCAAAAGTTGCTCATATTCGTAATTGATGAGTGACATGCTTCTATTGTAACAAAAGATTCCCCTTTTATTTGGAAAGCGGCCGTATCAATAATTATAATTTTACATATGGACAATTCCTCAATATTTTATTCATTTGCAATAAAATATCTTCTTTATGCAGCTGTAAAAGATATAAATGTTTTCGGAAAGAGATACTATTTCACTAACCAAGTCATAGGTATCCAACGTATTCATATCTAATGATTTTTCACAAAGTGATGACAAAAGATCTAACTTGTACAAATTTTTCCAAATATTAGATCATTTCTTACGGACTCGTTGAGAATGATTCTAATATAATTCATGGCTTATTAGAAGTAGAAGGTGCTCTGATAGGATCCTCATGGACAGAAAAAGATTATAGTCAATATGATAATGGTCGACTGACATTGCTTCTTCGACACAAACCAAAAAATATCTTAGATGCAATGCAAAATGGATCTTGTTCTACCGTTGATCAAAGATTTCTCTATGAAAAATACGGGCCTCAAATGCACATCTAAAATGCTCCTAGGTGCTATGTTTATCTTCCTTGCTTAGGGACGAGGATTGTGAAGGCTTTTACCTTCGTAGAAAGTGGGGTTAACCCACAATGTATGGTCTACCATGAATAGCCTCCTGGCAATCATGGGGGTTCGATTTAGACTCGACCGATTGTAACCAGGAATCTCGCGAAAACCAACATGGGAGCGAGGATTTTTTGGAGTTGTAGCTAGTGGGTGCACTAGAAACCAATTTCTCGAGGTCATTTTCATTTGCGTGAATGAACTTTGGAGGGAGAAAGGACTTTTTGGAGTTGTAGCTAATGGGTGCACTGTAAACCTCGCCTGAAGGACATTTTCATTTGCGTAATGATCTTCAATTGCGATAGCGCACTTTTATGGTGTATGGTGGTCGTTGTTGGGTTGGTTATTGTTGGGTCGATTTCTACAGAGGAAAGCATGGACCGACAACGTGAGGCGTGGCGCTCCACAAGCGACTCCATCAATTAATGTCACGACCTACCCTTGGGGGGAGAGAATAGGTTTAGAGGTATTGCCTAAAGGACGGGCCTAAGGCCCATGATTAGGCACAGACTCTCCCAAACCCATACCCTGCGTTACGTTAGAATATTCTTAAGAAATTTTGCACAAAATAAGTCACCACTAGCCCAATATGCGGTCAGCTAGAAACCAAGTGGGGCATGAGAGTGTACCTCACTCCCTACGCAACTAAAGAATCTAAGCTCGGGGACTTAGTTACACTAATTAACTACTTAGTGCCATTTCGGTACCTAATCTTGTTCATTTTAACAAAATGATTTTTGTTAGGTAGTTTGGATTGATTTTACTTATCCACTAATATATAAAGTGATCACACAGGTGCGCAATCATTAAACCAACAATCATAGCTAACAATGTCCTAATTGTCATAAGACTACACACATACCATTAAACATAATGAGATATGCAAACTAAACATGCGATGTAATCAACATATGAGCAAATAAATGCATAATTGCACTTAAAACAGAAATACATAGCAATTTCCAACCAACCCAAACAATTTTGGATTTTTCGAAATTTTTTTATTTTTTGTTTTTTTCGGAAAAATTTAAAAAAAAAAAAAATTTAGGGGCCAGACCAGGTCAAGTCTGGTCTGACCCGACCCGGGTCTGACCCGGTCGAGCAAGTCGGGTTCGGTCTTCGACCGGACCCGGGTTCATCCCACTAAAAAAAACCCACACGAGTTTAAAAAAAAAAAAGAAATGGGGTTAATTCTCAGCCCAAAGCCCATTTTCAATTTTCTAGCCCATTTGAGAGTCAATTTTTAACTTCTATTTCCAGCCCAACCTAAACAGCCCACGGAATAAAAACCAGCCCAAAACGAAGCCCATTTTTTTTTTTTTTGTTCTAAAACGGTAATATATTGCTAACGGAAAATAGATGAACCGTTCCACATCATATCCGAGTACATAAGATCAAGTAAAAACAAAGGAGGAGAAGACAGCCAATCAGAAGATAGTAAAGAAGCCCCATGGGCTTTTGCAGCCCGATCAGCAACGGCGTTCGCCTCGCGTCTGCAGAACCGGATTTGCAAATTAGGGAAACAAAGCAAGAGAGCTGCACAGTCGTGGAAGAGAGCTCTGCTCTCCCATGGCGTCAGGTCAGGGTGAAGGAGGGCTTCCATAAGGACAGCGCAATCCGATTCCAACACCAATCGATCTTTGGCTTTCCCTTGTTGCAGTAGAAATTGAAGAGTAAGAGAAAAGGTGAGCACCTCGGCTTGCAAAGCGAAGGAAGCGTTAATAGTGTGTGTAAATCCATCGATTAGAAAGCATGAGGAGTTCCGGCAAACGCAAGCCACCGATGCTCCAGTAATGGCAGACAGGTAAGAAGCATCTATATTGATTTTAATTACTCCCTTTTCCGGTTGCTGCCATCGTTGTGTTTCTGCTAAGATCTGAGAACTCCGATTCTGCTTCTTTCCATTATAGCGCTAATCGGATTGGACGTTTGCTAAGGCCACCTGCACTACCTGCTCCGAGTTTGATCTCTGCTGGCAGAAGACGGAATTATTACGAGCTTTCCAGATCTGCCAAAGGATAGAGGCAGTCTCCAGTACAAGTAAGCCGTCTCTGTTATCTTGTAGATCTAGCAGCCAGTTTTCAATCCTGTGAACACCTCTAAAAGAAATTGAATTGTGAACCAGAGGATGAGACCAAATAGAACTTGTCCAAGGGCAAGATAAGAACAGATGTTCCATGGTTTCTGGGGCCTAATCATTGCACATACCACATACTAGGTCCGATATAATGTGTCTATTGTGGAGATTTGATTTTGTTGCCAGTGCGTTGTTGCAGACCGACCACATGAAAGCTCGTATTTTAGGAGTAGTATGCATATTCCATATTCCATTCCACAGTTTACAAGGAACTTGGAAAGATGAAGAAGGTAGGTTCTGGTTGTTCATAAGTTGCTGTGTTCTGATAGAATTGTAACAACTTTGAACCGTAAATTGGCCATTGAGCTTTCCCCTCCATATTAGCCGGTTTCTCTTTTCCTATTTTTTTTTATATTTTTGTGCTTTCTTTTCTCTTTCTTTTTATTATTATTATTTTTTTTTTGCCCCTTTTCAGATCGTCTTCTTCAATCCCTCTTCTCCCGTAGCCGCAACACGCCGAGGCTCTTGCCGCTCCCTCGCCGAACCGACGCCGACTACTCCACAAGTACCGAGCACCCTAAGGAAAGTTGCCGAACCACTGCCGCCCACCGGTCATCCCTCTCTACCGGCGCCAACCCTCGTCGGCTACCTATTCCGGCGACCACTAGCCTATTTCCGACGGATCAAGTCGTCGATTCAAATACATGCCAATATCTCACGCAAACTGTTCAAAAACACAATGAATCAGGCAAAGCAGCAAGAATTTAGCAAGCACAGGGGCAAAAATGAGTGGGTATGGCGTTAAAACGCAAGCTGCTCTTCGGTTTTCTTTGAGGAATTTTGTCGAACACATGGTCTACACTACCGAACTCGAAGGATTCCGGCTCAATCGAGCACTGAACACGCTTCAAGGGTCTTGGAACATAATGTAAGAGGAAACGGGAGCAAAGCGCAAAGGCAACGTGGACCGAAGCTCATGCAAACCGGTCGGCTGTGAGCTCCGGCCCAGCGTTTTCCAAAAACGAAACCACGGGGTTCAAGGGACCTACCTCGTCCTGTGATGGGCTACGGCAGACAACGGTGGGCGAACAGACCTCTAGTGGCAGCGAGCTGCTCTATTGAGCTTCCTGCCTTTGGTTCGGCTTCTTCTCCCATAAATGTTTCTCTCTCGCTCACTCTCGGCTTGGTGTTTTTTTGGTGCCCCCCTCTCTCTGTCATCCCCTCCTCCGATTTTATGCTCAGCCAGCAAGCGCGCATGGCCTCTGTAGCTGCCAGCTTGCCGGCCGGACTGCCCCCCCGACTCGCGGATCACGCCGCTCCTTGCCATCCCGATCCTCTGCTGCTCTACCTTCTGCAAGTCTTCAAGCGAAGACCAACAGAAGGGAAGAATGACGGGCAGAGCCGCCAAGGGAGAAAGGAGATTAGGCCAAGCCCAACACGAGGGGAAGAAAAGAGAGAGGCGGTTCGGGGCCAAGGTCGAATCCAACCCGACCCGACCATTTTCATTTTTTTTTTCAAATTTTTTTAAATCTTTTATTTTTGAATAATAATTTTTTTTGACTAATTCCTAACCTTTAACGCTACTCTAAATTAACTTAGGTGAAATTTAGGTGTCAACAGCTGCCCCTCTTTGAATGTAGCCTCGAAGAGGTTGCAATCAAAGACAAAAGACACCTAAATTATTTTGGCGATAGAGAGACCCTAAGTGCATAAGCACGTATCAAGTCGATGGAAATGACTCATAACTATGAAAGCGCATGTCTTGTCAATAAGAAGAAGAAAGATTTCAAGTTACAGAAGCCTACTAGGTCATAAGAAGAAGGAGAGGGATTCCGGACTACGGAAAGCCCACCGGGTCACAAGAGGAGGGAGAAGGATTCCGGGCTACGGAAAGCCCACCGGGTTATATGAAGGGGAAGGACTTCGGGTTACGAAAAGCCTATCGGGTCATAGGAAGGGGGAAAAACTCCGGGCTACGGAAAACCCACCAAGTCATAAGAAGGGGGAGAAGGACTTCGAGCTACGGAAAGCCCACCGGGTCATAAGAAGGGGGAAAAGGACTCCGGGCTACGAAAAGCCCACCGGGTCGTAATAATGGGGAAAAGAACTCCAAGCTACGGAAAACCCACCGAGTCATAGAAAGAGGGAGAATGACTCCGGGTTACAGAAAGCCCACTAGGTCATAAGAAGAGGGAGAATGACTCCGGGTTAAGAAAAGCCCACCGAGTCATAAGAAGAGGGAGAAGGACTCCGGGTTAAGAAAAGCCCACCGGGTCATAAGAAGGGGAAAAAGTACTCTGGACTACGGAAAGCCCACCGGGTCATAGGAAGAGGGAGAATGACTCTGGGTTAGGGAAAGCCCACCGGGTTATAAGAAGGAAGAGAAGGACTACGGGTTACGAAAAGCCCACTGGGTCATAGGAAGAGGGAGAAGGATTGAAGTCTCACCATGTAATAACGGGTTTCGACCAGGCTGAAAATACATGGTTTGAGGAAAACCCATTAACCTTTGTAGATGACATAGTTTAAGGTTGACCATTAACCTTTGTTGTCTTTAGGGAAGCATCCGCTAATCCCTTAAAGACTGCATGGCTTCACTGGGGAATCTTGTCAAACTCAACTTAAGCAAATGTCATTAGAGACATCATCAAGAGACGCATTGGCAATATTACAGCATTAATTGAACAAGTTAATCAAGCTAAGTCTAACTGCTTTTAAAAACCATTTGATGTCAATCAGCATCATGTGGCGTAAAACTGTCATCTTGTTCGAGGATGTACCATTAATTATCAAATCCTCTGGGAGACAAGTTCTTATCAAAACAATTTTTATTTGTGAAAAGTGCTCATTAAGCATGCCAAACTAAAGTTTCTTAGTCAGAAAGGGTTTCTCACACACTCTTGATAAAATGGCTGCTTGATCCTATCCATTCATGTGGGAGGTAACTGATTGCTGAGGGTATCTCACATAACCTATATCAAAGGCTTTCAGAAATATTCGTTATGAGCACAATCTGATCGATCAAAAAGGTCTTTTGAGAGGATCGCAATATAGGTTTCATCATGGGCTTACACAAAGGGATTATTGCTTCGAGGCCAATAGAGGAACATTTGTCGCTATCTTCGTCGGGTTTACAAGTCGAGAACTTGGAAGATAAGACAAGATAGGATTACTTCCACTTCTTCAAGCAATAGCTTCTTTGTGGCATTCTCATTTTCACTCGAACCATCCCAATCAGAAAAGACTTCGGAAGAGGGTTGTAATGTTGGCTCGGGAAAGGCTTGAAAGGCTTAAAATTTTCAAGGGGGTTTTTAAGTTGCTCGATCTTTCGAAGTCATTTGACTTTGAAACACAACGCATCTCGAAAGTCCCTTGACTAATCATCTATGCATGGGAGCTTCGCTCCTCTCTAATTTCCTTTGCACCTGCGATGATTTGTTTTTTGCGCAGGCACTTGGACTTCGATAATTTTTTCTTCCACATAAGATGCAACATTTTGGTTCTTTTTCTTGACCGGCATTTGCCTTATTTTTACCAGGCACACACTACTTTTTCATGCCCCATAATTTGTCGAACTTTTTGCTCTTTGAATTTTTGTAGCTCTTATGACTTTTCAAGATGCTTTTCACATTTTCTCGTAAATGTCAATTGTATTTGGTCAATTCTTATGCCTTGCCCCAGTGAAGGGAGATGATCACCACTTGAGATTCAGAAATAAATAATCAGGCCCAAATTGGTTAAAACAATGAATATTAGTGTTTGGGTAGAGAAGGAAATGCTCTTCTTCACTTTGGGATAAGTCAAGATCTAATGAGAATTCCTTTGAAGCTATCATCAGAAGGTTGATGCAAGCGGAGGTAATAGAATCTTTCTCAATCTTTCGCTTTACATCGCAACCG
This sequence comes from Eucalyptus virginea, assembly GCA_014182375.1. Taxonomy (NCBI): domain Eukaryota; kingdom Viridiplantae; phylum Streptophyta; class Magnoliopsida; order Myrtales; family Myrtaceae; genus Eucalyptus; species Eucalyptus virginea. The sequence goes on along the minus strand of CM024518.1, from coordinate 9,663,315 downwards.
AAACCTCCTATGCTGCCCCATTGTAGGTCGTCCTTGACAGGGGTACTTTGAAGGGTCTTTTTTTTTTTTTTTTTTTTTTTTGGCCCGAAGGGGTAGCAAGAGACTAGTCCAATGCTTGGGATTGATGAAGGAAACGCCTCTATCATTTCGATCTTTGTGCTCAATGCGAATGAATCATTCGTCCTAAGAGAATGTCGCTTTTCACTCAACTCTCAAAAGTGTTTTAAGGATGTGTCTGGAAATGGGCTTACCTTTCTTCATCCTAAGTACTTCTCGTTTGGAATGGTTAACGTTTCACTCTTTTGTCCGAATAAAGTCATTTTTTCTTGCCATTTTTTCTTAAGGGTCACAGACGTGAAGCGTGCACAGTGACACCAGAGAATAGGTCATGCGAATTATGTCATGCATTTTTTGTTTTTGTCCTTATTCTTTTTGTTTGTTTGTTTTCTTTGTTTTTCCCCTTTTTTATCGTCTCAACTTACCTCTCAAAAGAGACATTCAATCGTTTGTGCGAAGACTCGATGGATTCTTGAGTCAGTTCTTTCCCCTACCATTTCCTCGTCAGACGGTAGGGTGCCTAAAACACAAATAGATATGCGTGTATGCAACATATGCATGATATCTACAATGCTATGCATGATGCTATGCGACTTGAATTGTGCATGAAGTGACCCCTCGGCCTTGATTTCATTCATAGAAAATACTTCTTGACTGCATCAGCGTTTACAGGTCTAGGCAATTCACTACCATCCATTTCAACTAAAATCATGGCACCACCAGGAAGAATCTTCTTAATGACATACGAACCTTCGTAGTTCGGGGTGAATTTGCCACGAGGATCTGATATGATTGGAAGCACCTTCCTCAACACCAAGTTGTCGACTTCAAAGTGTCTGGGATGCACCTTTCGATTGAAGGCTTTTGTGACTCATCTTTGATAGCATTGACCATGACACATAGCTTGCAATCTCTTCTCATCAATCATGTTTAATTGCTCATGCCTCTGTTGCATCCACTCAGTCTCATCAAGCGTAGATTGGGAAAGGACCCTTAAAGAAGGGACTTCAACTTCAACAGGCAAGACTGCTTCCATCCCATACACGATTGAGAAAGGAGTTGCCCATGTGGAGGTGCGGATAGAAGTTCGGTATGCCATTAGCGCGTAAGGGAGCCTATTGTGCCAATCATGATAATTTTCAGCGGTCTTTGATAAGATTTTCTTTATGTTCTTGTTTGCCACCTCCACTGCTCAATTCATCTGAGGATGGTACGGTGACAAGTTCAAATGCTTAATTCGAAACTCACTAAACAAACCATCCATGACTTTGTTGTTCAAATTAGTGTCGTTGTCGGTAATGATCACCTATGGCACCCCGTAACAAGCGACAATGTCGCGACGAATGAACTTTGCCACATTCTTGGCAGTAACATTAACATACAAGTTGACCTCGATCCACTTGGTAAAATAGTCTATCGCCACCAAGATAAATTAATGCCCATTTGAAGCCTTGGGGTTAATGGGCACGATCACATCAATTCCCCACATTGAAAAGGGCCAGCGTTGAGACATTTGGTGAAGTTCAATTGGAGGGGCGTTTATCCTATCTCCATAAATTTGGCACTGGTGATACCGTCGTACATGCTGAATGCAGTCGGACTCCATGGTCAGCCAATAATAACCGAGTCGCATGATCTTTCTCATCAAGAAATGTCCATTCATATGGGGGCCACACTCCCCTTTCATGTATCTCTTTCATCAAACAATCGGCTTCTTTAGCATCGACACACCTTAGCAATGTCGAGTTGAAGGACCTTTTGTAGAGGACATCTCCACTGGTGAAGAATTTTGATGCTAACTTTATCAAATGCTTTCTAATTACTACTTCACTTCCTTCGGGGAATTCACCCTTCTGCAGATACTTCAAGATGTTGTGATACCAAGGTTGTCTGTCTAGTTCCTCTTCAACCGTCATGCAATAAGCCGAGCGCCTAAGGATTTCAATTCTCAATGGTTCAATGTCCAAGCCTCAAGTTACTTGCAACATCAAAGACAAGGTAGCTAGGACATCAATGAACTGATTTTGAGACCTTGATAAGTATTCGAATGATATTTCTTGGAATTCTTCCGTCAACTCCCCCAAGAACTCATGATGCTGAATCAATTTAGAATCTTGTGTTCGCCATTTGCCTTCAGTCTGTAAGATGATAAGGGCTGAATCACCATAAACTTGCAGCTTCCGAATTTTCATATCAACGGCGGCTTGGAGGCCGAGAATGCATGTTTTGTATTCAGCAATGTTATTCATGCAAGGGAAGATCAATTTAGCAACGACGGGTTAATGTTGTCCATCCGGGGAAATAAGAACTGCCCCAGTACCCAACCAGGCTAAGTTAACCGCACCATCAAAGTACATTGTCTATTTGTCGCTTGATACAAGTAAAATTCGCTTTTCTGCATCACTATCCTCATCAAATGCTTTGGACCTCTCGGAATTTTCTACCAACATGTCTGCTATGGCTCGACCTTTAACAAACTTATGTCCCAAGCTTTGAACATCAAACTCAGAAATTAAGATTTGCCACTTGGCCAACTTGCCAACCAATGCCAGCTTCTTTAGAAGATACCTGATAGGATCATTTTCGGTCACCAACAAGATTCGGTGATGAAGTGTGTATTACCGCAGCCTATGCAAGACCCAAATTAAGGCCATGCAAGTTTTCTCAACTTCCGTATAGTTCATCTCAAAAATAGTGAACTTCTTGCTCAAGTAGTATATTGCGCATTCTCTCCCGTCATTTGGTCTTTTCTAGGTTAGCATGGCTCCCAACGACTCGTCATGTATGGTTAAGTACAAAATCAGGGCAATTTCAGGGAGTGGGGGCACTAAGACTGGTGCATGAGTGAGATAACATTTCATCTTCTCAAATGCACCCTGGCACTCGGCATTCCACTCAATCTTTGCATTCTTTTTCAGGAGCTTGAAGAATGGCTTCGCCATTTCAAACAACTAACAAATGAACCTCGCCACATAATTAAGTCGTCCCATCAGGCTGCGGACTTCTTTGGCGGTAGTCGGGGGTCGTAAATCACAAATGGCTTTAACCTTCGATGGATCAATCTCTATGCCCCTACTACTAACCATGAATCCTAATAGCTTCCCAGATTTCGCTCCAAAAACACATTTTGCAGGATTGAGGCGCAACTTGAACTTCTGAAAACGTGCGAACAACCTTCACAAGACTTTAACATGATCTTCACCACGTCTCGATTTCGCAATCATGTCGCCGACGTATACTTCGATTTCCTTGTGCATCATGTCATGGAATAACATGACCATGGCCCTCTGATACGTTGCCCCAGCATTCTTTAGACCAAAAGGTATCACTTTGTAGCAAAAAGTTCCCCAAGGAGTTATGAATGATGTTTTGCTCATGTCTTCCTCTTTCATATGGATTTGGTTATATCCAGAAAAACCGTCCATGAAGGAGAATAACTCGAATCCCGCCGTACTGTCAACCAAGACATCGATATGCGGGAGCAGAAAGTCATCCTTGGGACTAGCTCGAGTTAGGTCACGATAGTCAACACACATCCTGATTTGTCAATCTTTCTTCATTACATGCACGATATTTGCTACCCAATCAGGGTAACGAGTCACTTCGATAAAGTCTATTTTCAGTAGTTTCATCACTTCTTCTTCAATCTTCTTGGACAACTCTGGTTTAGTTCTCTTGAGTCTTTACTTTTTGGGTGGCACATTGGAATCCGTTGGTAAAGCATGTTCCACAATTTTAGGATCCAATCTTGGCATGTCGGCATATGTCCAAGCGAACACATCTTGATACTCTTTCAAAAGATTAGTTATCTTTTCCGCTTCTGACTCTGAGAGACATGCCCCGATTTTTACTTCTCTGACATTCTCCGCATCACCCAAATTTATAATGATTGTTTGCTCTTCAATCAACGACTTCGATTCTTTATGTCGATTCTATTCACGCTCGATCCCCTTCCGATCGTCGTTGTCGGTGTCATCGGAACCTGAGAGACTTTCTTCATGTACATCTGAGTCACATGCGTCCTTATCATAATTATGCATAATGTAATGCCTGAGATGCGATGAGATGAGTTAAAGTAATGTCAACAACAAAGACGATGCATGTCGTTTTCAAAAAAATTTTGAAGCATTTTTTGTAAAAATTTTAAGAACTCATGCTCATATCCTCGGATTTCCTCGTTCTTGCAAAACAGTCAAATAAGGGAGCATGTGGAGGCCTAGGCCTCAGCGACCATCATAGGGCTAGTTTGATGTGCTTCCATATGTCCTTAATAAAACATGTGTCTATTTTATTGAACAAAGAAAGATAAGGCCGTATTTTAACACACCATCCTCAACCAACGGCTCAAGATCGGGGTTGACCATAGTTTACGTTACAAATGACATAAACATGAAACAAAAAAAGAAAAACTACGAGATCCCACGCAAGGGAAAATACATAAAACAAAAAACTAGGCTAGACAAGAACCTGCCTACTCTGGAGGGATAGCCACGACTTCAAAGGACTCGGCTTCCTCACACGCCAGGATAGTGCATATAGCGTCTTCCTCGAATAGCCCAGTCACACCATAGATATCTTCCTCTTCCTCGAACAACATCCTTAGGGGTCCTGGAAACGTCTCTTCCAGCAACAGGGGAAACGGGCTTTGATCGCCCTCGTCCTCTTCGGTCTGGGCAACACGTTCACTCTAGTCTTTATACCCGTCTCGACCTCCTCGGGCACCTCGACCTCTATGCCTTCCTCGGCCTCCTCGTTTGTTATGGCCTCCCCGCTTCTCAACATATCCCAAGCCTCTTATTTTGAAGTTTTTATGAGCTTCAATGGGTTTTTGCACACCCTGACCACGCGATCTAATACCCTCCCTCGGATTATACCCGCCCACCAACATGATCTTCCCGCAACTATAGCTAGCCTAGACAATTCAGGGGCCTTTGTGAAAGAACCCACAAGCACATGAATCATGGACACCAGCTTTAATGTTTGAAAGCTGGATTCCTCGGTACATTCGAGCTCCACATAAGGGATGGCCGTCTTGTGGTAGATCTTGAAGTCAGACTCTCCATGGACTATGACAAGCTTGTTGTCCACCACAAATCGTACCTTCTGATGAAGGCTGGAAGCCACAGCACCTGCCGTGTGGATCCAAGGCCTCTCTAACAGAAAATTAAAAGCGCTTGGTATATCTAACACTCGGAACGGGACTTGGAAAAGTACAGGGCCAATCAGCAGCTCAAGTTCAATTTCTCCTATCACCTCCTTCTTCATCCCGTCAAAAGCCCGCACAGTTGACTTGCTAGTACAAATTCTTCCAAGATCAATGCCAACACAGTGGAGCGTAGCCAACGGGTATATATTGAGCGCCGAACCATTATCGATCAACACTTTGCAAACAAGAGTGCTCTCATGCTTCACCAAGATGTATAACGATTTGGTATGATTAGGGCCATCAGGGGGGAGATCTTCATCAGTAAAGGAGATTTGGTCTTTCGATAGAACGGCCCCAACAAACTCTTCCAATTGGACTTCATCGATTGATTCTGGCACGTGCACCTCATTAAGGACTTTCAGCAAAATGTCCCTATGTTTATCGGAAGATTTGAATAATTCTAGGAGAGGTATTTGAGCCGGCAGCTTCTGTAGTTGATCCACCACATTGAACTCACTGGACTTTACTACGGCCAAGAATTGCTTTGTCTCCTCCTTGGTCACAGCCTTCTTTTCTACTCCTTTATCAGGGGCGTAACAACGGCCTGATCGCGTGACAGCATCTACCTCAGTTGTTCCACAGTCTCAAGGTACAGCTTTGGGATCAAATTTGAGAGAATTCTCAACACTATCACTCCATCTTTCTCCCGGGATGGCAATTCTATCGTGATCGGCGTTACGTTCCCTCCCATGACTCCGATTGCCGACATCTCCTCGACCATAAGGTCGATCACCATGGGTTCAACGATTTCCATCTCGGTATCATTGGCAGGCTCCTCATCAGGTATTTCAATCACCATTGAGGTTATCATAGCTATCACTCCTTCCTCATACAAAGCTGGGGTCTTCGAAATTCCAGGTGTAACCTTCTTTGCCCGAGATATACAAGCAAACTTACAGAAAGATGAGCAGAATGACGATGGCATTATCATGGATACGACCCTCTCTTCCTCTTCTCCGCGTCAGATTACCCCCATGGCTACCATCATGTGGACGCGGTTCAGCTTCTCTTCTGGGGTCACATCCTCCTAACCTCCATAGTATCTTACCAACACTAAGGATTCATACAACCTGGAAGCATCCACCACTAGAAGCTGTTGACTCGCCCGTGTCTCCTCAGAAATTGAGTTCACTCCCTCTGTATGATTTGGTATGGGTTCTGTTGCAAGTTAGGTTGAGCCTCCCTGAAAGTCAAGATCTTCTTGTCTAGAAGCTGTTGAATTTTATATCTTAGCATGTTGCAATCATCTACATCATGCCCCCTTTCTCCCATGTGGTATTCGTAGGTATTGTTCATATCAAACCTAGTGAACCTTGGGGGAGTCTCTAGGTACTTCCTTCGCGACCATCCTCTTTTCGAGGAGCATGAGCAATAGCTTTGACAGCGGGCGTGGTAGTGGAGAAAAATCCTTTCGAAAGGGCCTCTTACCGTTATCATGTGCTCGTGATGTGGCACCCCTGAAACGGCCCCCGATCCGTTAGGGTCGCCACTGTTCGCTTACATTTCACTTGACCTGATAATATATCACTCTGATACCAAAGAGTTATAATAAGTCTATAAGTCATTGGGGTTTATATCATTTCCATAGGTCCCTGCGCAGAAATATGGTGGAAGCGTATCCAACAACTCCCTTCCCTACATTCAGAAACGATGCATACCAACTAAACATTTTATAAGTTAAAGCCGAACACTATTATTTACATCAACCTGATGGACATCTTAGTCGGTACATCAAAACGTCGCGGTTTCTATACCCGGCTACGTATCAAAAGATAACTAACATCTTTTCCAACAGTCATATACTTAAAGTCCATCACTCAGTGTCGGCATCCAAAAGTTCCTTCCTTTACTATTCTCCTCCTCGCGATCATATCTAACCACTCGGTCCATTTGCTGGTGGCGATGTGATGTGAATCTCCTCCTCGCGATCATATCTAACCACTCGGTCCATTTGCTGGTGGCGATGTGATGTGAATCGTTGCGGAAGGATCGTTCTACGAAGGCTTAGATGGTGCGAATTGCAAACCTCGACCTCCAAGCAAACCTGTGATTGGCAACCTCGGTATGAACGTGACCTGTTGACGAACACGTGTCAACCAACCAACGTTATAGACGCCACGACTCCACGAGAGCGAAAGAATTCGCTATCTCGCTCGATAAGTCGAATTGACCGCCATAAGAGAATCTTGATTAGGTCAAGTCCTCAAAAGAACAAAAAAAGAGAACCTCTCAATTCTTTTCCTCAAAAATAAAATATATCTGTCCCCAAAGAAATTTGGCAAATCCTTTATATAGGCTGCCACACAAACCCTAAAAACCAACCCTAAAAATCTAATGCGTTATATTCTAAAATATTCCTATTTTAGAATATTCTTAAACAAGAATATATATAAATTGACTTGGTTGAAAATTTGGGATGTCAATTATTTGGTGATAAGATAATTAAATTGCACCAAGATTTCCAAGATTCTTCAAGATTTGATCCAAGGTCATCTTCACGCCAAAGATCACGAACCATGACGCCAACAGCTTGCCTAAATTGTTTGGCCCGCGCTCGAGTAATCGAACCAAGTAGGAATAGACAATGGGTCCCTAGCACCTCCTCCTCGATATGACTCGATGTCCACATCATTCCCTCCCCGTGCAAAGGATTTGTCCTCAAATCATCACTAGCATCAAAAAGAGTCAAGTCGAAACATTAAATGTGGCACTAACGTCATACTTACCTGGAAGATCAAGCTTGTAAGCATTATTGTTAACTCTTTCCAAAACCATGAATGGTCCATCCCCTCGCGGTAATAACTTAGAATGTCGCTGCTCAGGAAATCTCTCTTTGCGCATATGAACCCAAACCCAATCGCCAGGTTCAAACACCACTTCCTTGCGCCCTTTGTTAGCTTGCCTTGCATATTGCTCAGTCTTGCGCTCAATATTTGTGCGCGTCTTCTCATGCAACGCCTTGACAAATTCAGCTTTCTTTGCTCCATCTAAATCCACACGCTTATCAACAGGTAAAGGGGTTAAATCTAATGGAGTTAATGGATTAAAACCATAGACAACCTCAAATGGTGTAAATTTAGTAGCAGAATGCATGCTCCTATTATATGCAAATTCAACATGTGGCAAACAATCTTCCCAAGATTTTATGTTCTTTTTAATAATAGCACGCAACAATACCCCTAAAGTCCTATTAACTACCTCGGTTTGACCATCGGTCTGTGGATGACAAGTAGTAGAAAATAACAACCGTGTTCCTAGTTTTTTCCACAATGTTTTCCAAAAGTAGCTAAGAAATTTAGAATCTCGATCTGAAACAATCGATCTAGGCATGCCATGCAAACGTACAACCTCCTTAAAGAACAAATTAGCAATATGAGATGCATCATCAGTTTTATGACAAGGTATAAAATGAGCCATCTTTGAAAACCGATCAACAACCACATAAATAGAATCTCTACCATACTTAGACCTAGGCAATCCTAACACAAAATCCATAGAAATATCAATCCAAGGATGCGTTGGAATAGGTAATGGTGTATACAAGCCATGTGGTTTTGTTGTAGACTTCGATTGCTTACAAGCAATGCATCTCTCACAAACACGTGTGACATCTCTCTTCATATGTGGCCAATAAAAATGTTCATACAGCACTTCATAAGTCTTATTAATACCAAAATGCCCCATTAAACCACCACTATGCGCTTCTCGCACCAACAATTCACGCAAAGAACACTTAGGCAAACATAGTTTGTTTTCACGAAAAGATAACCTTCATGCCTATAAAATTTATCAAATGCAGCGTGTTCACATGCTTCATAGACTCTCCCAAAGTCATCATCATCAATATATAAGCCCTTGATATGCTCAAAACCTAGACACTTTGCTTCTAAAATAGTTAGAATCGCATACCTTCGAGAAAGTGCATCGGCTACCACATTTTCCTTACCTTTCTTGTACTTGATCACATATGGAAAAGTCTCAATGAACTCCATCCATTTGGCATGTCTTTTATTCAACTTTTGCTGTCCTTTCAAGTACTTCAAGGTCTCATGGTCGGTGTGGATCACAAACTCCTTTGGCCATAAATAATGTTGCCAAGTTTCCAAAGCTCGCACTAAAGCATACATCTCCTTATCATAGGTAGGATAATTCAATGTTGCTCCACTCAATTTTTCGCTGAAATAAGCTATGGGACGCCCTCCTTGCATCAACACGGCTCCAATTCCTGTACCAGAAGCATCGCACTCTATCTCAAAAGTAGCACTGAAATTCGGCAAAGATAATAAAGGAGCATTAGTTAACTTATCTTTTAGCAGATTAAATGCTTTCTCTTGCTCTTCTCCCCACGTGAAACCCACGTGCTTCTTGATTACCTCAGTTAATGGTGCGGCAATAGTGCTAAAATTTCTCACAAATCGTCGATAAAAACTCGCCAATCCATGAAAGCTACGCACCTCTCCTATGGTCTTAGGCGTTGGCCATTCACGGATTGCTTTAACCTTTTCTTCATCAACCTGTATACCATTAGCACTAACAACAAATCCTAGAAATACTAATTTGTTGGTAACAAAAGAGCACTTCTTTAGATTAGCGTATAATTGCTCGGCCCTTAAAACCTGCAAGACAACTCGCACATGCTCAATATGGTCATCAGGACTTCGGCTATAAATTAAAATGTCATCGAAATAGACAACTACAAATCGACCAATAAAAGCACGCAAAACATGATTCATAAGTCGCATAAATGTGCTCGGTGCATTAGTTAATCCAAATGGCATTACTAACCACTCATATAATCCATACTTGGTCTTAAATGTAGTTTTCCATTCATCACCTTCTTTCATCCTAATTTGATGATAGCCACTTTTCAAATCGATCTTAGTGAAAACGCAAGAACCATGCAACTCATCCAACATGTCATCTAACCTAGGAATAGGATGTCGATACTTTACCGTAATATTATTGATTGCTCGGCAATCGACACACATTCGCCAAGTTCCATCCTTCTTTGGCACTAACAAAACAGGGACGGCGCACGGGCTAAGACTCTCTCTCACATACCCCCGTTCCAATAGTTCGCTAACTTGCCGCTGAAGTTCCTTTGTCTCCTCGGGATTGCTTCGATATGCGGGTCGATTAGGTAATGGCGCACCAGGAATCAAGTCAATTTGATGTTCTATGCCTCGAATCGGTGGTATCCCTCCAGGAAGTTCATCAGGAAAGACATCTTCAAATTCCTGCAATAAAGATACAACAGGACTAGGCAAACTTGGGTCAAGATCGTTAGTAGAAAATAAAACCTCCTTGTACACAAGTACAAGTATTGGTCGATCTAGAACTAAAGCTCTCCTCACTTCACTTGATTTTGCATAAAAATTATTTTGCCTATTTTCTTTCATCTCTTCTTTTCCCTCGGTTTTTACCACAATCTTTCTCTCGGCCTCTCCTTTTCCTTGCGTCTCAGACACACCACGCAAGCCCTCAAATTTCTCACCTTTTCTCTCTCTCTCGGCTTCTCGTTGTAACTTTAGTTGATCTTGATACACCTCACTAGGTGTCATTGGTACCAAGGTATAAGTCTTTTGATTCATCATCAATGAATAACGATTAGTATACCCATCATGATGTACCTTTCGATCATATTGCCATGGTCTTCCAAGTAAGATATGACCCGCTTGCATAGGTACAACATCACACTCTACCTCGTCCTTATATCTCCCTATCTCAAATGGAATTCGAACTTGCTTCGATACTTTCACCTCACCACTATCATTTAACCATTGAAGCCTATAAGGCCTAGGGTGCTTTGTTGTCTTCAAGCCTAACTTATCCACCATAATACAACTTGCCACATTCGCACAACTACCTCCATCAATTATCATACTACATATCTTACCATTCACCACACACCTTGTATGAAACAAATTATCTCTTTGTTGGTGATGCTCCTCCTCCTTTACTTGCACACTCAAAGAACGCCTAACCACCAATAAGTCTCCTTTTATAGCCACTTCTCCATCACTACAATCCTCCAATGGTGGCATCTCATCATCATCTTCTTCCCTTTCACTTTCGGACTCAATAACACCATGTCCAGTCATGATCATCACCCTCCTATTAGGGCATTGATTCGCCATATGACCCCTGCCCAAACACTTAAAACATTTAATTTCACGAGTTCTAGTGTTAGGATTTTCGGTTTTACCTGAAACCGGATTCGTTCCAACTTTACCGTCCCTCTCCTTCTCCTTTGAAGTTTCAGTTTTGGTGTTGTTTCCTCTCCAATTTGGCTTCTCATCTCTCTTCCAATTGGATCTCCAATTCTGATTTGAACCTCCTCCACTCTTGTGATTTCGGTCCAACTTCAATTGCCGCTCTACTTTGATGGCTTTGTCCACCAATTCTTCTAATTCAACATAGTGTTGCAGCTCTACCACCCTTGCTATGTCTCGGCTCAAACCACTCAAAAATCTTGACATTGTGGCCTCACGATCCTCCATCACATTAGCACGAATCATGGCAATCTCCATCTCCTTGTGATACTCTTCCACGCTCTTATTGCCTTGTGTGAGATTTTGTAACTTTTGAAACAAATCTCGATGGTAATGACTTGGCACAAAACGCCTCCTCATCACCGCTTTCATCTCATCCCACGTCTCTATCGGTCTTTCACCATTGCGCCTCCTACTAGTCACAAGTTGATCCCACCAAATTATAGCATAATCAGTAAATTCAACAGCTGCAATTTTTACCTTTTTGAGCTCAGAGTATCGTTGGCAATCAAATACCATCTCCATGCGTTTCTCCCACTCTAGATACACATCGGGATCATTCTTCCCTTGGAAGGAAGGAATCTTCATCTTGATGTTGCCAAGTTCATCATCTCCTCGGTGTCTAAACCTTCGGCCTCCATTCCACCTTTCAAATCGAGCATCTCGATCATCCTCCATGTCGGCCTCATCATCATCATATTGCCGTTGCCTTCTATGTTGTGTTCTAGAGGCATCTCGCTGATGTTGCGGCCTTCCTCGGGGTATCTCTCGGTCACCATCAACCCTCATGCCATTCCCCATCATTCGGCCACTAAGCTCCTCCACTACGACCCTCAATTGCTGGATGCTTTCCACAAGCGCTTCATCCCTTCGTATGGAGTCAACCTCCCGTTGATTCACGGTTTCTTCGCGCGACATATTTTAGACCTGCAAGTAAACGTTAGTAAAAAAAAAAATCCTCACCAATCGCTCCCTCACGTGTTTCTCTCGAGATGTTTGTCACTCCTCTCGTGTTTAACTCAAGTCTAGGCTTTTTCCACCCTCAATTAAGCTTACACACTCTTGCCTTTTTCCTCTCGTATTCTCTTTTCACAAGCTCTTTATTGGACTCAAAACCTGTCTCTCAACCCCCTCACGACAATCAATCAAACTAATCAAACAAGATTAGGTCACTATTGATTTTGTTTCAGCAAGTAACAATTTCAAACCAACAAGTACAACTTTCGAAATTCCAATTGAAACGCAAATCACTACTGATTTTGTTTCAATTTGGTCTATTAACAAACGAGTCGCCTTCTTGATTTTTTTTTTTTTTTTTGTTCGGCTAATTTTTTTTTTTTGCCGAATCTGTTTTTTTTTTCTCTTGCACACTTTTTTTTTTTTTGCGTTTTCTTTCTTTCCTTTTTTTTTTTTTTTTTTGACGAACTCAGATACAATTTAAGATGCTAGAAAAGAAAATTTAAAACTAACAGCAAACAACTACGTATGGAAGCACAAAAGCAATCGGATCCCTAAATTAACTAGAACCGAAACCCTAACTCAATAAATCTCAAATTGCTGAATATCAACAGAAAATTAAAGATAAATAGACCTTGTAGAACCTGGCTCTGATACCAAACTGATGTGAATCGTTGCGGAAGGATCGTTCTACGAAGGCTTAGATGGTGCGAATTGCAAACCTCGACCTCCAATCAAACCTGTGATTGGCAACCTCGGTATGAACGTGACCTGTTGACGAACACGTGTCAACCAACCAACGTTATAGACGCCACGAGCGAAAGAATTCGCTATCTCGCTCGATAAGTCGAATTGACCGCCACAAGAGAATCTTGATTAGGTCAAGTCCTCAAAAGAACAGTAAAAGAGAATCTCTCAATTCTTTTCCTCAAAAATAAAATATATCTGTCCCCAAAGAAATTTTGCAAATCCTTTATATAGGTTGACACACAAACCCTAAAACCCAACCCTAAAAATCTAATGCGTCATATTCTAGAATATTCTTATTTTAGAATATTCTTAAACAAGAATATATATAAATTGACTTGGTCAATTATTTGGTGATAAGATAATTAAATTGCACCAAGATTTCCAAGATTCTTCAAGATTTGATCCAAGGTCATCTTCACGCCAAAGATCACGAACCATTGTTTGACGAGTAATCGAACCAGTAGGAATAGACAATGGGTCCCTAGCACCTCCTCCTCGATATGACTCGATGTCCACATCACGATGACAGCGAAAGCATCTTATCTAGTCTGAAATGTTAGTCTCCAAAAGGGGTTAGTACAACCACTCAGCAGTGAAAGATTTATTAAGCTATATCACGCAGTACCATCAATATCTAGATTCATGCAAGATAGACCAGATAGACAATCAATGAATGAGTATGCATCCAAACCATATAACTCTTCAATGGGTGCATTTCCAACCAATAAGATGCATCATGCACAAGTCTCCTCCTATGACCCGTTCTATTCCATGCCATATGCACACACATTTTCAATGCCAAATAGTACCAATTCAAGATCATAGACAATTTATGCACCATGCCATATGCACGTACATGCGCATGTTTCATTTCCCACTTTGATATTCAAAAGAATCTCTGTTTCTCCAGGGACCAATCTTTGCATCCCTCCTGACTCTCGTACCCATCCTGGCATCGCAAGACTTTCGACACACACCTCCAAGCATCTCGCATCCCACCTGGCATCACGAGGAATTGCTGGGGCTCGCCATGAAAATGGCTACCCCTACCTTCCAGAATTACGTACCGACATACCACCAAGCATCCGTTCGAATTACGTACCAATATACCACTGGGCATCCCGAAACTCCCGGGGAAAATCCTCTAGGCATGTATTCAAAATACAACCAAGCATCCAAAGGGCATCGACTCATTCGACTCATTCGAACCTTTGGGCATCCCGACTCCCAGGGTATCGTTGACCCGAGGGTCCAACAGCAACAATTTACATCTTAATTTCAGAAAAACACTTTTCAATGAAATGACAAAATGTCTCTTGAGTCTCATCACATCTCAATATTGCATGATATACCAATGCCAGTATCATCATGTCACAATGTATATTCACATATATGTCTCACTTTCAAAATAGCATTTGATGCGATAATGTCAAAGGTTTAAATCAACTTTTGATGTCATATGATATGCTAAATATCACCACATATGCTGTATAATAACAACCCAAGATATCACAGCTCATAGAGCAATTCATTTGATCTTGAAAATAAAACAATTTTCGGATAAAACAGAATGCACTCCTTTAATTAAAATTCTGGAAAAATTAGTAAACAATCTTAATAAATTCTGAAAATTTAACATGTTATAAACGAGATCTTGGTAAAAAGGTTTCATGAAGAACACCATGTCGAAAGAGCTTCGTACGAGTCGCTATGGTCCATGCATCACAGCCTTAAAATTTCAAACATCACCATTGCACAGTTTTATTCACAAATTCGGTATAACCCCTAAATCAACTCAGAAAATTATAAAATTTTTATATGTTATAAATAAAACATAGAGATAAAATTTTCGTGAAGAACTCAAAGTCATATTCATTATATATCAAAAGCTATAATCACCATAACTCTCCCTAACCCTCGGTAACAGTTTCCAGATTTAACTCTTTCAAAGAAAACTCGTTTCTCCAATCAATACTTTTCCGTTTCTTCTCAAATTTTAGTATGTTTCTCCTCAAGATATTATCTACAACTTTCATCAAGGACACAAAGTCAAATTTTGGCTAGATAATTACAGTAAATTCACGGAGTCGCCAAAGGTCAGTCTGTTTTTCCATGAAACAGCTTGCTAGTTGAAGAACTACTCCTATACCTTCGAAATTCCAACATCCAGCATCATAACTCAAGCATCTCCAAAATCTATTACTCTTCACACACAACCACAGCAAGCAAAATGTAGATCAATGGACTCTCACTTGCTCAATCAAAACAGCGAACTTTCACTAAATTTTCAAGACATGCAAGACTCAAAAGTAACATGCAATGACTTCTAACTTCAGTCTAGTACTCATCAAGCTCAATCCAACACAACACAACAACAATATATTTAATCCTCCACAGGACAGCACTCAATCTTCATCTCAATCATCCAAAAACCCAACATGCAATTCCCATTTCAGCGTTTTCTCAAATCTATCAGCACTTCACCAGATAATCGTAGCATGCAAAAACATAGATTAATGAACTTCCACTTGCCTTAATTCCTATGCGACCACAACAAGCAAAACGGAGAACTCGGGGTCTCAGACGCAGCTCGGCAACAGCGAACTCGAGCGATGTCGGCAATGCACAAACAGAGGGGCAGTCTCTTCCCTCTCCCTTCGCTGCACAAATCTGCTCAGTTAATCCCCTTTCTTCCCTCAAAACCGAGCCTTATTTTGTTCCCTCTAAATATCAATTAAGCTAATGATGATTTCTTGCATGTAGGGGTTTCGGTGGATGCAGCAGAAATGGACAGGTGGAGAAGGCGAGGACAGGTGGGTGGGAACGTGGCTTGCATGCGGTCTTCTCTCTTGCTCTCTGTTTTGCTCGACTGCTTGCTGTTTTCTGGTCACTGGTTTTGTTGAAAACCAGTCAACAATCGAGGAGGGTCTCGGTAGCAGTACAGGGATGAGGACGGGTGGAGGAAACATGGCAATTTCCTTTGGCCACTTGGAGACACGATCGATGGCAGCTATTGAAGACGTGGCCTCTTGCATGCGGATTCTTCTCCTTGCTGAGCCAGCAAAGCCACACTCTCCCATTTGCTGTCCACCGAAGGAAGTGCTACGTGGCTTGGTCAAATGGGCTTCTTTGGTTGACTCCAATTTGTCAACCAAGAGGAGAGAGGGCTCGGGATTACTTGGGCCAATAAATTGGTGGCTGCATTGTCCTTAATTCATGACCCAAATTCCTTCCAACTGTTAGCCCTAAATTTCTATACGTGCATGGAGCCTTTTCGGTTCCATGGTCTTCATGGAATCAACTAATCTCCTTTTATTCAACCACCACATGTACATGTACGTGGCTGCGATTCTTGCATGGAGAAAGAACTCAACAAGGCTGCATGGTAATCGACAAGAAAGAACAACATGCAAGGTTGCTGTATAATCCTAGTCACATCTTCATTTGCTCGAGGGGTACACAATTGGACAGCTAAAATTAGCATAAAAGATATCTTGTTGACACATCTTATGGAATAAACCTTGGTCTCACTTGAACGTAACAGATGAGATTATAACTTATCTAACGATCAGACCATTACTAAACGAGGCACATTGGTCCAATGATGATAACAAAACAATGTCCGTACATGATACTAATAACACAGTCCGATGATAATTTCATCACTTAGTTATGGGCCATCGCATATTCAAGGGTTGTCAAAATTTCCGGATGCCACACGTGACGAGCTACCTTGGACCACTATCGGCTTATGTGCGGATGTTGAGGACGGTCGAGGGAAAAGCGGCTCCTACACAAGCGCTACTTCAACTGCGACCTCCTTCTCTTTTCTTGCCAGGAATTTCTCCGTGCCTCCGGTTGAAATCTTTCCCTCAACCATTGCCCGTTCGACTCCTTCACCTACCTCAACTAGTTACGAAAATGTCTAGCAACCCGAGAACACTAACCCTTGGAAGTACTTAGGGGGCAATGTCTTGAGGAACAGTTGTTTCATCTCCCTCTCGTTCAAGACCGGCTTCACTTGTGAGGCCATAGTTCTCTACCTTTGCGCGAAGGCCTTACATGACTCGTTCTCCTTCTTCTCAATACGGGTCAACTCCACTCTCGTGGGGGCGAGCTCGATATTAAACCGGTATTGTTGCAAGAACTCATTGGTTAAATCTTCTCAACTAGTGAATTCTTTAATGTCCAATGCAATGAACTACGTTAGAGCAATGCCTTCTAAGCTATCTTGGAATGTGTGTATGAAAAATGGCACGTTATCAGCGTAGCGAGCCATTTTCCTCATGTAACACCTAAGGTGGGTCTTGGGGCATCCCATTCCGTCATACTTTCTTGTGAACTCGGGCTCTTGGAAGTTCTTAGGGAAATTTGTCTTGGTGTATGGAGACAGCCTATCAGCTCCTTTCAGCTCGTAACCTTGCAAGGCACATAGCCGCTTCTCTATCTTTGCCAAATGTTTTTCAATCTCTTCACTTAGGCGGTGTGTTGGGTTTTCCTTCGCAGAAGAATCTAAATTGACAATGATTGGCGTGACAGAAGGAACCTCTCCAGCAGTTTCTTTCCCAAGGGGATCAACAACGTGCGTGCCTTCCGTCGACGCCAGAGTGGATGTTCCAGTGACAACCACAGTGGGGGGCTCCTTGAGAATCTGGCTTATTTCAAGAATCATTACGGTGAGTTGAACTAGCTAGTCCTCCATCTTGGTCATGCACACGTTGGTGTCCTTGTTCTCCATTCTGACTTTTGCATGCGTGCGAATCGGGGATCTCCGCTTGGCCATGTTGGCGATCGGTAAAAGGCAATCGATTGGCTAGTACCTGAACAAGGATAGATAAGAATATATAAGCATGGAGTAATGATTAGGCGGTCGGTCCATGACAAAGATCTAATCGCCCCAATTTGTTCGTTTCTTTAAAAGCATGGTTATTACATAACACAAGAGAAGACATGAGAGAGAACTCCTAAACAACGAAGCTAATCATGACTCTTATCTCCCGATAATGCGACACGAGGCAAATTCTTTAACATTGAAACATAGGCAGAAGAACAGCCCAAGTGCCATAACTTGGCACCGGAGGACACTTAAGTGCCATAACTTCAAAATGGTACACTTGAGTGCCAATTTCGAAGTTAAATGGAACACTTAAGTGCCACTTCGGCGAAAATCCAGCCAAATGGCTAACATGGCAACTTTCCGGTGAGTTTGGTCCAAAACGGCGTCGTTTTGCACGCTGATGTGGCGGCGAAAATGCAAAAACGACGCCGTTTCATGTAAATAATAATATAAAAATTAATTAATTAGATTTAAAACTTAATTTTATTTAAAATATTCAAAAAAATTAAGAAAATTTAAAAAATTTAAAAATTTAAGAAACATTATTTTAAAAAATGGGGGAGGTCGAACGGGGCGGCGGGCAAGGGCGGGGAGGCGGCGGCGGCGAGGGCTCGGCCCTCGGCCGCCCGTTCGACCTCCCCCTTTTTTCTTAATTTTTTAAATTTTTTAAATTTTTGAATATTTTAAATAAAATTAAGTTTAAATCTAATTTAATTAATTTCTATATTATTATTTACACATTATATACGAAACGGCGTCGTTTTTGCATTTTCTCCGACACGTCAGCGTGCAAAACGACGCCATTTTGGACCAAACTCGCCGGAAAATTGCCACGTCAGCCATTTGGCCGGATTTTCGCCGGAGTGGCACTTAAGTGTTCCATTTTACTCCGATATTAGCACTTAAGTGTCCCTCCGTGCCAAGTTATGGCACTCCAGATGTCCCAACCTCTTAAAACATATGTGGGCATGGGCTCATTACGTATCGCACTTGACTCAATCTAACTAACAAGAACAGCTCCTGCTTGTAATCGCCCCACTAACTCAAGTCAACTTCGAGTCACGCTCCTCGACTTCTTCGAGCTTCCTTTTGAGGCACTTGATCTCGGCTCAATGGGTGGTCTTTAATGGCACGTCAGGAATTTTCGGGCGTAGGCTCTCTAGGATTTTATGCCTAAGGATATATTCCATCGAGGCATAGTAGGTTTTCTCTTGCCCTGCCAACTCCTCTTCGGGCCATATCAGCTTCCAGGGGTGGCACATATCCCACATTGACTTGACTAACGCGACGGAGTCTTCGTGATCTTGGCATCCGTCAGGGAAGTCTATTCTGAGCGGGTCTTCTTGAATCGTCGGTGGAAGTTGTTGAACCTCTTGGAACTGGTGGGTGACTCGGGTCAGGTAATACTCAGTGACTCCGATAATTCTCAACAAAGGAACAGGTCCAGTAAGCCTACACATGAATCGCGCTTCTTGAAATCGGAGCCATTTGGCGTGCCATTGGAAATCTTCGGGTCCAGGGTTGGTCATGAAAACTAACCACTCAGAATAATAATAATCGAGGACAAATGTCTTCCTATCTTTAAACTTCAGGATCGGGTGGCTAGAGTCAGAGATGTCGTTCACGGTCATTAAGTTACCAAACCCTTTAACGTAAGAGAAGAACCAAATTTGCAAGAGTTCAGGAGGAACATGGAAAGTTTTGTTTTTATTTTCTTTAAAACGAGTAGGGAAATAAAAGTTTTAGTCAGGACGGCATTAACAAAGCCCTTTCCCATACATACCTCACGAACTACCCATGCCACAGAAGGGTTAATAGCGTTCCTACAATGTGGGAATAACACGAACCTGAAAGAAAGCTAACAGGAAAATCCTATTCTTTTGAAAAGATGGGGCATTTTGAAAAAACTCGTTTAGGAATGAAAACGGGTAAGTCTTGCAATTAGCTTTCAAAACTTTCCTCACATCATCCTCCTTAACTCTTAAGGAAATCAGATAAGGTCAATGCATGCTCAGTCCCTACAGGTGGGCCAATTAACTCCGACACCAAGGGCTTTCCCATGGCAACATTGTATTCTTCCAAGTTGGAGTGAGCTCATGGTCACTGAACATGAACGTGCAAGTCTCGGGACACCAGACATGCGACAACGCTCGTACAACACCATAATGAGTTTCTATTTCTAAGAGGGGAAGTAATCGTCCGACATAGGATCGCACCCAATCATGGCCAGTCGAGTCTAGTCTATTCCAACATGTGCGAAGCTCAACTTTCGGGGCAGCAATGATGTGAAGCTCGGGTATCCCCATTGTATACTACTCACAGTTACGATTAACCTAATTTGCCATGAACCGACCAAAAAGGAAAGTGAATAAGTAAATTACGAATGAGAGAATTCGAAAATCTTACCCTACTCATTGAGTAGCAAAGCCAATGACATAGACATACGTATGGACGGTGGTTCAATTTCTACTCTAAACGGCTCAAAATGGAGCCATGGGATCACTGGACTAAACCAGTAAGGTCGCAGCTAGGTCAGGTTACCCATGACTCCAGCTTCGTCAAAGAACCGACCTGTATTGCGCGGTTGCAGACTGGGGTAGGTACCTTCGACATGAAGAAAGAAATTTCGGGATTAAGGTGGGCAACTCGTACTACGTGGTTGTAATCGAAGTAGTATCCACCTCAACACCATCCTTGGTGATCCTATGCAGCCCAAGTCCGACGGCAGATTGTGTGTACTATGGTGTAGTGCAATGCAGGGGACACAAGCATGACAATTGATAAACAAATCCGCACTTCATGCATAAATAAATTATTCATTCCTACACCTCCCTGCAAGACAAATGTGAGCAAACACTTCCCCTTATACCTCCCATTTTGCAAAAACATTTAACACCTTTAATGCTAGAGACATACCTAAAATCATCGCTACCAAACAAAATATTTTTGAACAAATTTAATATTGGCCTAAGTTCTCTAAGGTTTAGAGACAATCCCCAGCGGAGTCGCGACCTACCCTCGGGGGAAGGGAATAGGTTAGGGGTATTGCCTAAAGGACAAGCCTAAGGCCCATGATTAGGCACAGACTCTCCCAGGCCCATACCCTGCGTGACGTTGGGATATTCTTAAGAAATTTTACACAAAAGGAGTCGCCACTAGCCTATTATGGTCGACTAGAAACCAAGTGAGGCATGAGAGTCTACCTCACTTCCTACGCAACCAGAGAATCTAGGGTCGGGGACTTAGTTATATTAATTGACTAATTAATGCCCTTTTGGTACCAATCTTGTTCATTTTAACAAAATGATTTTTGTCAAGCAGTTTGGATTGATTTTACTTATCCACTAACATATAAAATGATCACACAGGTGCGCAATCATTAAACCAACAACCATAGCTAACAATGTCCTAATTGCCATAAGACTACACACATACTATTAAACATAACGAGATATGCAAACTAAACATGCGATGTAATCAACATACGAGGAAGTAAATGCATAATTACACTTAAAACAGAAATACATAGCAATTTCCAACCAACCCAAACAATTTTGGATTTTTCGAAATTTTTAATTTTTTAATTTTTTTTTTTTTTTTTTTTTTATTTTTTATTTTTTATTTTTTTTTATTTTTTATTTTTTTTTTTTTTTAGGGACCGGACCCAGGTTTGGCCCACTAAGAAAAACCCACACGAATTTAAAAAAAAAAAAAAAAAAGAAATAGGGTTAATTCTCGGCCCAAAGCCCATTTTCAATTTTCTAGCCCATTTGAGGGTCAATTTTTAACTTCTATTTCCAGCCCAACCTAAACAGCCCACGGAATAAAAACCAACCCAAAACGAAGCCCATTTCTCTTTTCCTATTTTTTATCTTTTCGTGCTTTCTTTTCTCTTTCTTTTTTTTTATTTTTATTTTTTTTGCCCCTTTTCAAATCGTCTTCTTCGATCCCTCTTCTCCCGTAGCCGCAACACGCCGAGGCTCTTGCCACTCCCTCGCCGGACCAAAGCTGACTACTCCGCAAGTATCAACCACCCCAAGGAAAGTCGCCGAACCACTGCCACCCACCGGTCATCCCTCTCGACCGGCGCCGGCCCCCGTCGGCTACCTATTCCGGTGACCACTAGCCTATTTCCGACAGATCGAGTCGTCGATTCAAATACATGCCAATATCTCGCGCAAACCGTTCGAAAACACAACGAATCAGGCAAAGCAACAAGGATTCAGCAAGCACAGGAGCAAAAATGAGTGGGTCCGACGTTAAAACACAAAATGCTCTTCGGTTTTCTTTGAGGAATTTTGTCGAACACATGGTTTGCACTACCGAACTTGAAGGATTCTGGCTCAACCGAGCACTGAACACGCTTCAAGGGTCTTGGAACATAATGTAAGAGGAAACGGGAGCAAAGCGCAAAGGCAACGTGGACCAGAGCTCACGCGAACCGGTCGGCCGTGAGCTCCGGCCCAGCGTTTTCCATAAACGAAACCACGGGGTTCAAGGGACCTACCTCATCCAGTGATGGGCTACGGCGGACAACGGCGGGCGAACAGACCTCTGGCGATGACGAGCTGCTCCCTCGAGCTTCCTGCCTCTGGTTCGGCTTCTTCTCCCCTGAATGTTTCTCTCTCGCTCACTCTCGGCTTGGTGTTTTTTCGGTGCCCCCCTCTCTCTGTCATCCCCTCCTCCGGTTTTATGCTCAGCCAGCAAGCGCGCATGGCCTCTGCAGCTGCTAGCTTGCCGACCAAACTGCCCCCCGACCTGCGAATCACGTCGCTCCCTGCCATCCCGATCCTCTACTACTCCATCCTGTTGCTCTGTCTTCTGCAAGGCTTCGAGCGAAGACCAACAGAAGGGAAGAATGACGGACTGAGCTGCCAAGGGAGAAAGGAGATTGGGCCATGCCCAACGTGAGGGGAAGAAAAGAGAGGGGCTGGTCGGGCCAAGGTCGAATCCAGCCCGACTCGACCATTTTCATTTATTTTTTTCAAAATTTTTTTAACTCTTTTGTTTTTGAATAATAATTTTTTTGACTAATTCCTAACCATTAACGCTACTTTAAATTAATTAATTTAGGTGAAATTTAGGTGTCAACAATTAAGTAAAGATATGAAATGAAATCTTAATTATTCATGCAACGCAGATGCTCATTTAGAGTTTTCATGGCTCATCAAAGTGTCTTTGAGAAGTTGTTGCATAGTCTTTAGACTATATGGATCAAGATCATCAGAACTACTATGTGTTCAGATTTACATGATCAACAGTTCAAATAAACTTGACTAATGTGATCTCAATATGATGCGATATATTTGTGCTGCGCCCGTAGAGAAGGAAATTGGTGTCCATTTGTTAGCGAGGATGTGAAGGAATCAAGTATACAGGCATATTACTCTCAAATTCCAATATGCATGTGGGAGCTCCAATTTTTGCTAGGAAACGAATTATCACATGGGCAAATTCTTAAATTCTTACCATAATCGTGTTTCACATAAACCGATTCCATCGTAGACGTTAGGAGCGCGCATGATAAAATTTGTACTTCTCTATTTCTCTGTTTCTCTATTCCTCAGAGCAGGTTTAAAACAGAAATCCATTTGGTAACGCAATTTGATTTTTCTATTTCTAGAACAGATTTATATTCCAGAAATAGATTTGACGAAGAAATCAAAATCTAAAATTTTTAACTTCTCAATTTCTGTAATAGAAATTGAGAAATCAATTTCTAATCAGAAATCAATTTCTATTCTAGAAATTTTGTAATGCGCACCCTAATCATGTGAGCCTCACAAGTGAGTCCACATGATTGTGGCTTTGATTGTTTTGGGTCTATGGCCCTTGCCTTCAGAAGAGCTTTCTCTTATACTTCATTTATTTCATGGAAAATATTTTTTGACATTTATAAGTCAATAAAAAAATATTTTCCTAGTCAACGAAAAATCAATATTTAAAATATAATTAGGTATCGGTGTTTGACTTGAAACTCAATGCTTGAACATGGAAATCCCAATGTTTGTTCGCCAATCCTTGGCATCGCAACCATGTCTTCGTCACCTGGGCATAGGTCCATCAAAGTCAAGCTCGTGACCCCTATGCTGGTGCCCAGATTCTCAATGTCAGTGCCCAAGTCCATCAAGTTCAAGCTTGGGACCCTAATGCCTTTACCTAGGCCTCTAGTTTTGGCGCTAGAGTCCATAAAGTCTAGGCCCGAAGCCTCGGTGTCCATGCCCGATGCCCTTGTACTTGGGCCTAGGTCCACAAAAGCTAAGTGTGGGAACTCGATACTCAAGCTCGAATCCCTATTACCTGAGCTCAAGTCCATAAAGGCCAAATTGAGGACCTTGGTACTATTAATACCTAAATTTTGCCATTTTTATTAGAAGGTAATTGCATAGATAATTAGGGATTAATCTCTAAACAAAAGGTTTTTTTTTATTAAAAAAAAAAAGAAGTAAAAAAGTAAAGTAAATAATTTTCATTAAAATGTATCGTGTTTTCATTAAATTGCATGGCATATAGACATTAGAAGCATTTGCAAGCTTGTTCCCCCAACTTAAGTATGGCTCGTGTCTCTCGCTTGATTCATTGGTTTTGTGGAGCATTTCATGAGCAATGACTCCCCTTTCCACGATTTGGCTTCCTAGTCATAAAAAGAAAAGTGTGAAAAAGTACTTAATTTCACTGAGGCCCTAATCTAATGAACACTGGACGAATAGAGTATTGCCGTACCTTAAAACTTATCCTGTAGGGCACTCCTTGTAAGTTTTTAGAATCTGAAATCTATCCTATAAGGTCTTGGAACCAAATCAAAACCAAAATGCCTCCACGTCCAGGGCTTTAGGATAACCTATATTTATTTTAAAATTTCATATCAAATAAACAAAAATGCCATAAACCTATATGTGAACACATTCAGAATCGACATAAAAACATAAGTTTGTTACCTAATAAAGCGCTAGGTCATGTATAACGCCAACATAATTACCCAGACATGATAACACAAGCGTGAAATGCTACAGATAAATCAACTTCGTTCCGTCAAAGGGCTGGACAATTTTGGGAATGGTCGTTAATCAGAGGACGAGGCGAATTCAAAGGCACAGTCCAGAGAGTACAGAACAGGCCTGTTCCCACGTGCGACGGCTTTCGTGGGCTGCTTGAGTTGAACCTCCTCTCCACGATTCCGTCCATTCGTACCAACTATGAAACGATGGGCACGACCCCTATGATGTTTCCTATGAAACGATGTTCACGACCCCTATGATGTTTCCTGTCGTTGCTCATTTTCGCTTTCCTCGGATCATCCGAAAGGGAAAACGCGCAAATATATGTGTGAAAGAAAAAAGTGAAAGCGCAAGAGTTTTCTGAATTATTTCTTTTTTTGTAATTGGACCCCAAAGCTACTTTTTTTTTGTTTGAAGCGATCATTCTATCAAACGTATAGATGGAAATGCCAAAATGGCCATTGAGTCGCCATTTAATGGTGACATGACCCTATAGTGACATTTACCAAAAAAAATTGACAAATAAGAAATACCAAAAACATAAATATTGAAAAAAAAAAACCGCAAAAAACAGATATTTGACAAGAAACAACAGATGGTGAGAGGAGCACTGCTAGGTTGCATGCCGGGGGTCGAGCAATCCCAGCGGGTATTCATTGAGGGTCGTGCAACCCTTGTGAGTAAAAAGAAGCACAATCTAGATTTGATGACAAATATGTCACACACTTCGACAATAGTAAATACCTAAACTTTGACAATCCATTTTACTAATAATTTCTTAAAAAACTAGAGATCGACCTTCCTCCCTAAAAAAAATAATTAAATTGCATATAATTATTCGGATTATTTTGCATTAATATATAGGCTCATAAAATTGCATATAATTTGAACTAGCGTTGATGAATTTAAGTAAAAGGCTTTAAGCTCAATTATTAATCTGGGCTGGGCCCATGAGGGAATTAAAATTTGAAGCCCATAGAATCATGCAATAGCCGAAAATTACATGAAGAAAAAGGGAGTTCTAAGTTTAATGAGTTACGTTAAGCCCACATAATTGCATTAGAGATATAACTTTTTTAGCTTAATTTTATTAATCCCATACGGATTAAAATAAGAGTCAAGCCTATTAATATGGCAGAAAAGAAACCATGTAATTGAATTAGGGAATGAGAAACCTAACTTTACACAATATATAGACTTTAAGTCTTCATAAAAAAGAGAGAAAGAAAGAGAAAAGGAGGGAGAGTGGAGATTACGGCCAAGCCCTCCCAAGGGCGAAGCAAGCCGATTTATGGAGAAACCACGAAAGCCTCACTTGGATGCACTGAAGCACATTCTCAGGTTATACAAGGTAAATTTGTCTTTGGGCTCTTATATAAGAAAGAAGCAATGTGTGAGGTATTAGGCCATCATGATGCTAACTTTGTTGGAGGTCATGACGCACGATGATCAATTAATGGGTACATATTTAATCTAGGATAGTAGTAATATCATGGTGCAATAAAAGACAACCAATTGTGTCATGTTTATAACGAAAAACTAAGTATAGAGCAATGGCAATGGCAGCTATAGAGAGTATGTGGCTGGTATAATTAATGGAAAATCTTCATCAACCAATAGACTGTAGAGAATGTAGTGTTCCATGCAAGGAACAAGCATATAGAAGTACATTATCACTTCCCGCGAAAAAAAAAAAAAAAAAAAAAAAAAAAAAAAAAAAAAAAAAAAGCATTACAAGGCGAGATAAAGATGGAGTATACCAAGGCGTGATGTGTGTTAGTGAGTATAGTGTGGAATATAAAAATAATTGTGGGCTTCTCAGAGCGATGACTGGTGAGTGTATTGTCTTTTTTTGTTATAATAGTATCAGTGTGAGTTTGTTTCCACTTGTTCCTCAATAAAGGAACTATTTTTTAGTCTCTTCAACCACTCTTAGAATTACATAAATTTTTTTCCTCTTTTGATAATCCAAGTGTGTAGGGATGGAGACCCGATTATTTAAAAGCACATAAAACATCCTAAAATCCCACGAACCAATTATACTTAGGCCTTTGGCCTCTGAAAATGATCCTCACACAGAGCAATTTGCACGTGTGGTAAGTGTAAGATTCGAATAGGCAATATCCAATTTTTAAGCCGGAAATCCTCAACCATCTCAACCGACTGCACCAAGATTGTGGATTGTCAGCAAGGGGAAACTACATTTGTGCTTGTGTAATAACTAATTCTTCCAGTAAGTACAGGGAAAAAAAGACAAAGCAATATCACGAAGAGTAATGATACTCACACAAGATAATTCATGAAGCAGTCATGCATAGGGTAGACTATGCTTTTCATCGCTGAATTTGAAACGAATATCACGTTTGAAAATGTTTCTTTATCATTCTCTCTCTCTCTCTCTCTTTCTCTCTCTCTCTCTCTCTCTCTCTCTCTCTCTCTCTCTCATGAATTGTCGCATATCTAGGATTGCAAACGAGAAATTAGAGCTATTTGAGCAACTTGATGGCATTTTCTAGATATGGCTATGTCTTTCTCCATACTTGAATGGGAAGAAACTTTTTTCCAATTGGTCATTTGATTGCGAAGGTCCAAACATGTATATCACACTTATCTATTTTTAGTTGGATTTATATGTGAATAATGTCTATACTTGTAATCTACGGTCTCAAGGCTTGGTTCAAGAAAGTCTCTCTCAAATATGGGTAGAGAAAAACACAGTTCTTCTTTAAAAAGACACATGACCCATTTGTTAAATCAGGAAAAGTTTTCAAACAGATTGACAATATGCATATAAGTTTGAGCAAATATGCATATAGGCTTGAGCATATCTTTTGTTCACTTTACAAACATAGATAGAGAATTTTAGGGGAAATTGTCCAAAAAGTCATAAACCTATTACACTTTTGACAATTCAGTCCATTGGCCGAATGGACTCAATTAACAAGAAGTGAAAAAGTTTAGAACTGAATTGGCAAATTGAAATATTTAAGACTAAATTAGTAAAAGTGTAATTGGTTTAGGACTTTTTGTATAATTTTCCCCAGAATTTTACTCTATCAAAAAATAAGGAGAAAATGTTCACACTACTAAACATCAGTACTTGCCTTAATACAATGGAGACATAAAATTTACAACTCGCATAGCTTGTTCCGAATGGCATCTCTCATGGAATGGTCGGTGACCAAGCAGTCAACCGGAGTCCTAATCACCACATCCTGAAGTATCATCCCCTCCACACACGACATGCTCGCGTGTTGGACCGCCAACCCCAATTCCTCGAGCACGTCCATCAACCTCGCGCACGGATGCCCCACATTGGGGCTCCGCACCTGGACCACCGCCTCCGGCCCCAACACCTTCACCTCCACCGCCATCTCACTCAGCCTTGGGACAGCCAACGTCGTTGAGGCCATTGTCGAGCTGTTGTTGCTCAGAAGCGACGTTGTCTCACTCACGTCAGCGACAGCCCTATCACTCTTGAGGCGCTTCGGAGACGAGCGCTCGTACTTGACGAGCTTGGACTCCAATGCGTCGATCCGGGACCGGAGTTCCTTGATGTAGTCGACGGCATCAGCAAGGAGAGACGCCTTGTCCATCCTTGACACGGTGGGGACGACGGAACGGAGCGCATAGAACCGCTGGTTCATTTTATCCCTTCGCTGCCGCTCTGCCTCCACGTGGCTCAAGGGACCTGACAGCGACGGCGACAATGAAGATTCTTTATCGTCGTCGTCGACTATTTTCTTCCGATAGCTCTTCTTAGATATGTTATGATATGCCGTGCCGACAGGTTTAGAAAATGGACGCTTGCTGGCATCGACAAGTGCCGATTCTTCGTTGGATTGGTTCTCTCCACGAGGATCGACAGGAGGGTTCCAGAAACGAGAAGGGAAGAGGCACTTGGTCAAATGAACTAAGCGCCAATCTTCTCTAATGATCTCTGAGGAGCCCAATTCAAGAACCCCAGAACCATTAGGGATTGATATGCACGCTATGCTCTTGATTCCGTACATTCTTGCTTCTTTGACCCTCTCATCACACTCATACATCTCCAGCTCATGGCGGTCTTCACCATTCAACCAGACGTGACCTCCTGAGCGAAATGCTTTCCCCAGAAGGCCGTGTTCGGATGAATATGACCTCGCAACCGAGAATATGTAGTACCATTCAGGGTCACCGATGTCGCTACTGTGAGCGAACTTATGATCCAGACATTGGGTTTCTTCGAGCACCCTTTTGGTGGTGTGTTTGGATGTGAATGGGTCTCTTGTAGTTCCTTGGAAATGGCCGTCGGCCCAGGTGAGGACGAGACAGCCGTGTTTGTCTCTTGAGGGCCGCCAAAAGATGAAGTAAATCCACTCCTCAGTTCGGGTTTGGAGGATCAAGTGGACGAGTTGCTGGAGAGTGGGTGAGGCTTTATGATGAAAAGGGAAAAGTAAGGAGGAGGAAGCACAAGATGCGAGTTCTTCCATGAGGAGCAAGTTGTTAAGCTCGAGCCAGGATGTCTCCCTTATATAAGAAGTTGAGGCATAACTAGGTGTCTGAAGACTGGCCTGCATAAGTGATATATTAAGCGATGTGGTTGGTTGTAACTGAGTTTTTAAATGAGTGGTGCATATTCAACACGTATTTAGGATCTAACCTATTATATGGTATACGCATTTTGTAGGCATTCATAATATACTTTTGCATAATCCTATAAAGTTTTTAAGTAATGCTAGGTATACCAAGATGGATCCGCAAAATTGATATACTAAGTGAGGTAATGTATTAGAAGTTGAGATTCAATCAGGTGGATCATACTCAAGACTTGACAATATAGTATAACCACTCACTCTGTATACTAATAGGCTCCAACTATTTCATGGAAAATCAACAACCACAAACTATTCCATTAATTGTCTTCCTTGCAAAATGCATTAATGGAAAATGTCTTCATCATCGACAACCACATTAAATACAGTTCTCTATTAATAATGAAAACACTCCCGTTTACTCATTTTTTTAGAAATACAAAATGGAAGAAATGAGAAAAATAATTTTCAATTATTTCAATTACTCGTATTATGCCTCTCTATCAATCTCTCTGCATCGAGGTTGGGACTTCCCGCCATGGAGGTCATGACCTAAAGATTTGGGTTCGCTTGCCTCGCGCGCCCCCAAAACTCTGGTTACTCAAGGCCAGCAACCTGCATGATCATGATGGTGGGGTTGGCGCCTTTTTTTATTCGATTGCAAAGCCACAGAGAGCAAGGACCCACGACCACGGAGGCTGCGACCTATATTGTTTCCCTCCAACGACGATTGCCCGTAATCGCTTGACCCAAGGTCTGTGATTGTGGGCTTGGTTTCATCAACACAGTTTGACTTTGAGAGAGAGAGAGAGAGAGAGAGAGGAGTTTCAATCAGTTAAATAGGGAGAATCTGTGAGATAGGTCGTGCAAAATGGCAAAACAGCACTGGCAACGACGACGAAGAACATTTGAGATCTGTTTCTTTTTCTTTCATTAATTATTTTGTTTAATTTGCTAAAGCTTTCTCATTTTTATTTTTATTTTTAATATACCGACATGTAGGTTTTCCTTTTAAAAATACAAAAGATATTGGCTAAACTAGGTTTTGTCGGGTAATCCATGCAATCAAACATGCCCTGTCAAAT
The DNA here is from genome assembly GCA_014182375.1 of Eucalyptus virginea. Classification (NCBI taxonomy): domain Eukaryota; kingdom Viridiplantae; phylum Streptophyta; class Magnoliopsida; order Myrtales; family Myrtaceae; genus Eucalyptus; species Eucalyptus virginea. The sequence continues at coordinate 9,632,579 of CM024518.1, read as the reverse complement.
GTTGCATTGTGGAGACTTCTTCCCTCCATCTTTTTGAATTATTAGCTCTATTTCTAATGTCAGGGATGCCCCTAAGCTGCTGTACTTCATATGTTCTATAATACTTACATCTTCAACCACAAAAAAAAAAAAAAAAAAAAAAGGTAATCCATGCGTTTCATATTTATTGATTGACAATCAACTCTGGTGTCATGTTCTAACGTGACGTTGACAGTGTTCTTGAAAAAAAATCTATTTCGACAGTTTGCGTACAATGAACCCGAAACCAACTTGTGGTCCTCCCACGTTTCAATCATTGTACGAAGAACTTCAGGATAAGGTTCTGTTTTCCTTTGGTGCAATACGAATTACGACCAATGTTGTGCTAAAAGCCCTTCAAGAATTTCATTCGTCTCTTGTAATTCATTTCGGATTTTGCTTTCTTCCACAGAAAATGATAGGCTCAACCTGAAAATTAATCTGACATCTTGTAAAAGCAGTAACAGTTAGGATTAAAATTTAGGAAAGGTGCTTTAAATACAGTCGTTATTAGGTTGTAGAATGGACGCGCAGCGAATTCAAGAGATGGAGGTTTAAACTCCTTTTCGTCCCTAGACAAGACGAGATCGAGAAATCGAAGTCTAAGTGTCGGAGGTGTGAGAGAAAGTGACATTTTTGTCGCAGCCTTTCCCTCTTTTGGACCAATAATTTGTTTTAGTGGGACACAACCACGCGCAAGCTCTTGTTCTTTCTCAAGTATCTCGCTCCTCCATCTCTAAAAATATCCTGGCTTGGCTTGTGTACCAGATGCAAGATCACTCTGCCTTTTTTTCAAGTTGTCTCTAGTATTATCCATGTCTCAAATTGAATATTTCAACTGCCGATGTGAAATTCCTGTAGCAATGCCCAAAAAGGATCATAGAAAAATTCGCCCTTTTAGTCTTTAACTCATAAAAATATTAGGATTAATACCCTGAAAACCTCAAATATTAGGATTAATTTACTCCAAACTAATTTTTTCCATGAAAAACCTCAAATTGGTACACATGTGATAAATTTACCCCAACTGACCATAAAAAGCCACAAACTAGTACACTCGCTACAAATGTACCCAAAATTAATTTATTCGACTGCCAAAAACCCTAAATTAGTATATTTGTGACAAATATACACTCTATTAAACTGGATTAATACCACAAAAAATCACAAAAATTGTATAATTATGATAAACGGATAGTAAAATCCCAAACTGGTATATTAGTCAATGGTCACGTGTCATTCAATTTAATAATATGATAGTAAAATTTAACAGAAACTAATAAATTTATTCTGAAGTGTACCAGGTTTATCGTAAATTTGTCAAAGGTGTACTAGTTTGGAATTTTTAGTAGTCAAAAAATTAGCTTGGAATAAATTTGTTACAGATGCACCAGATTGAGGTTTTTTAGGGTATTAACCCAAAAAATTATGATATCTTTGAAAAATGGGGCAAAACGGGGAATGGGAATTTAGAAAGAAGAAGTTATGTGAAAACATATTGGAAGAAAATTTGAATTTTATGACATTTTCTCCTTCCTTTCCTCTTCCCTCCTTCATCCAAACAATCTAACTATTATTTTTCGCCATGACTTCTTTTAAATTCAATGTTTCAACCGATATTCACAACAAGACCTGATTTAAAGCAACCATATTTAGATTTAATCTATGCAACTCTTTCTCATCTAATCATCTACTTGAGCTTGTGCACCACATTAGTCTTCTGGCATAATTGTCCGAAAAGTCATAAATTTATTGTGCGGTTACTATCTCAAACTTTTCAATTTAGTCAATTTAGTCCTAAATCTCTTGACAATTTGCTAATATAATATTTTCGGCCAATTTTAAATGAATATCACTAATGTGAATGTTGGTCGTCTTACGTGACACGGCCTTGCTATCATGGCTGATTTTGCTTTTTTTCAAAAAAAAAAATTCTAAATATTTTTCTTTTTTTACTATTTCCCTCCACTAAAGCCCTAGACCGGCGAAGGGGAATATAAAAAAGATAAAATAAAAAGGAAAAAAAAGAAAAGGAAAAAGGGAAAAAAATAAAAATGGATAAATTTTAAAAAAATTATAAATATTCTCAATGCTAGCACCGCACATAATTTATAGCCAAAATTGACTATAATGACTATATTGATAAACTGTCAAAAGATTGAGGACCAAATTGATCAAATTCAAAATTTATGATTGAATTAGCCACCATATAATAGGTTTAGAACTTTTTCCTCTTAGTCTTCCCATTACACAAGCACACATTGCTCACTATTTAACAATGTTCTTGACTTTAGGTAGAGACAATAAAGGATATTTCCATATGATAAAATCACATATTTACTTTCATCAATAACAACATCTGAAGAAATGGGGATTGATCATTTTAGAAAATGATATGATGGTGGAACAATGAGGTCGGTCGGAACTAACGATATGGTGGTAAAAAAAGCCACCCCTCGCAATGACTCTCCCTCTCTCTCCTATGTATATATCTCGTTTTCTTCTTTGTCTGTCGGTGGTACGAAAAGAAGGATATTCATGAGTACCACATCGCCCTATTCGATTGGTTGATGCTTGGTTAATTCACGACTTCGTGCTGTTAGATTTCACACTGTAAAACTTGAATTTGTCAACTTCCACGTACAATTTTGAATCAAAAGCCAGACGAGCAAGAGAAAAGTCGGAAGAGGGAAGAAGAGCTCCCTTTCCAAATTTGGGCTCTGAAGTCTAGGAGCAGAGGAAAGCTCCTTTGTTGGCAAACGGAGCGTCGCAATGGATTCCCATTGTAGGATGGTCGGTGAGGGAAACCGAATGAACAAAAGATGAGAAAATTTGGACCGAGCATTAACTATTGACCAAGAATTTTCCATGTTTCAATGAAAATTTGGACCGAGCATTAAGTATTGACCAAGAATTGCTAATGTTTCAATAAAAAGTTGGACCAAGCATGTAACTATTGACCAAGAGTTTCCAATGTTTCAATATCTGGCCACCCGGAAACTTACAAGGAATTGTCGTCTTGGTAAAAGTTTGTTAGAAAAAGAGCAAACGTTTTAATTCAAATTTGAGATAATGTGCAACAATTTTGAACCTTTTGTATAATTTAAGTTTTTTTCTTTTTTTTTGCCCCATATAGTTTAAGTTGTCATAAAAAGAAAGATGAGAGATTTATGAAATATAATCATTCTTAATTTAAATTTAGTTGGTGAGTGATTCATTGGTAAGATCTTGATTATCGTATATTATGATTTCATTTGCGTATAATTTTGTATGGTTATAATGCATTTCAAATGAATGCGTGAAATTTCTTCATGTAACTCTTCTTTCCATAAAAGTTTGAGATTGAAATGGCCAACTAATCTCAAAAAATTGCGATAGGGAAAATTAAATCCATAACAGAGCATCAGGACACAAATGCATGAGCTCTTCACGTAACTCTTCATGTAACTCTTCTTTCCATAAAATTTTTACACAGGTTTTAAGCCTTCAACAAATGAATGAAGTTCGAAAATGTGGACACCGAAAAGTGCCAAGGTTCATCCTTTATGACCAGCGCATCAGGACCCAAATTCAGTCAGAAGATGCTGTTGTAGGCAATTGACGAGCGACCTGAGACGCACATGTGAAATGCTCCTGGGGACTTTTATTTATCTTTCTCGTTTAGGGACGAGGCCAACGAGGACTTGCCATTATTAGGAAGTGGGGTTAACCCCACAGTATATGGTCCACCATGAATGGCCTCCTGACAATCACGTGGTCCGATTTAGACTTGATCGATTGCGACGAGGAACGTCATGGAGCACCACACGAAAGGAAAGATTCTTCTGGAGTACTAGGTTGTTAAAAAATCCAACTCCAAATATGTAAAATGAGTGGCAATTAAGGACCTGAAAAAATTTGAACTCAAAGTTTCATACTCTGATACCATGTAAAATTTTGTAAAATCACTATGAACTATTCTAAAAGTTAGGTGAAAGTATGGTTTAATATTTAATCATTCTACCCAGCTAATGGATGAGTTGGAAACCTTGTGCACAAGGTCATTTTCATCTGCATTCGTGGGAGCAAAGATTTTTTGGAGTCGGTAGCTAATGGGTGCATTGGAGAACTTGTGCTCAAGGGTCATTTTCATTCGCGTGAATGAATTTTGGATGCAGTCGCGGACTTTCATTGGAATGATTCCCTTAGATGAAGGCGCGCCGCAGGACAAATGCTCAATCAATTACGTAAACAAATTGAAATCTTGACTATTCGATGCAAAGCACAGATCCTCTACGGTTTTCATGGCTTTTTAAAAGTGTGCTTTAAAAGTTGTTTGCAGAGTCTTTTGACTATTTGGATCAAGATCATGGAATTAGCTGGATCTCACGAACAGGTTTTCGTGATCAAAGGTCCAGATAAGCTTGGTCTACATTGTTTATAGATGATGCGGTTTTTCTGCATTACGCTCATAGAGAAGCAAGCCGGCGTGTCGATTGGCTAGCGAGGATACGAAGTTATTAAGAAGGCCAAGCTTATTACTCTTCAATCCCAGTACATGGGAGCTCCTATATTGCTAGGAAATGGATAATTATAGGGGCAAATTCTAAAATTCTCACCTTGACCGTTGTTCACATAGATTAAACCCATCATAAATGTTAATCATGTGAGCCTCACAAGTCAGTCTCCCGATCTTGCGTTTGATTGTTTTGGGTCGACGGACTCGTGCATTGGGAAGAGTTTCTCTAAATCGAAAGCTTTTTCCATTATGTCTTGGGATTAGCACGACTTTACTTGGTTAAGGTTCTCTATATTTGGAACCCTCAAGGATGCGACATATTCCGTGTCCAAATCACATCCTCTCCTTTCCAAGTGTTACAATCTTGAGGTCACGACATGAACTGATGGAGCGGTTCGCATGTATCGAGAGAAACACGGTTACCCCCTGCTTGATGGCGACGCATGTCGTACTTCGTTCGACTCATCCTGAAATCTTATTTGCTATGGGTGGTTTCCTGAGGAATGTTGATTCATAACCAAGGGGGCCGACAAAGCACTAGCCAACAACGACATGGGCGGTATGCCGTCTCTATATTCAATTAAGAATACGTGTAAGGACCATGTCCTAGTACTGCGGTCTCTCATTTTCTGAGGAAATCAAAGTCATTTCTCTAATCGAAACAAGTGAAAAATTCCGCCGGCTTCAGGCACACTCACGATCAAGCACGAAGACAAACCAAAACGACTACGGACTCGCCAGGATCTCTCGATGAACTTGCAAGATTCATGTCTACACAGCGCTTTTAGTCCCGTCAACTGGACTCGTCTCGCAATCAGGCGTACATAAATTAAGAATATAACAAGTTCTGGGGACGTTCGTCTTCTTCTTCCTCGATCCCATCTGGTGTAGAACAGCATCCCATTCCTTCCACGCTCCGTCACTTGCAAGACTCCAAAGGAATTAAAAAGAAACCTAACAAAGCTCCGTCAATTTGGATAAAAGCTTTCCTACATAAGGTTAAATATGGAAGTATTTTAGTAATATGAATTAGGTTGGGTAAGAATTGGATATAGGTCAGATTAGGCATGGGTTAATAGAACTATATTGCGAATAAATTGATCAAAAACTGATTAATGGGTCACTTTGGGTCGGACCATTTATAAGCCAACTTAAAACTAGAGCCATCCGTGTGATAGGTCTAGGAAAAGGAGATCACCAAGTTCACATTAATGGCTCATCCAAATTCGGGTCACAAGCTGGGGGACCACAAGTATCATCGGCTTTTCTTTGGTTGTAGACCTCATGGTCTTGCTCAGGCTTAAGTCACCATCTTCGTACCAGGTATCGGCATGTTGTGGAGGCAATGTCTTCTTCTCCATGGCCAGACGCTTTCACAATCAAACGCTATAAAATATCGATTGAGATATTACTAGATATTAAAGATATTTTCTGATATCTCGTCATTTCCTACGAAAGCTAGTTTACTTCTTAAGTTAATAAAACTAATTTTCTTATCGAATTTAAATTAGTTCTTTTCTTGAACACATTATTACAGATTCAAGTAATATGGTTATCCTTGTCTTATTTTTTGTTCTAATCACAGATATCGTGAATAGATCAAGGTAGATGACTCTATTTCTGAATCCCTAGAGCTGGCTCCGTCGGAATCTAGATTGAAAAGTAAAAAAAAGAAAAATGTATTGAGTGGCATGAGTAGTTGAACTTGCTAGACAATATCTGCTACAAATGTATTATTCCTTAGAGGCTTTTTCTTATGCTTTGTTACAACATGTGGCAATTGATATGATCTCTTCATCCTATCTATTCGAAATAGACGCCTCATGTTTTCCGGAGATCTCCAGTTACCGCACTTTTTATCTTGATACAACCTTCAGAAAAATCTGCTATGTTGGAAAATGACAATCACTAGGGGCGGGCACGATGAGACTAAGGGGGATTAATCTTGACCGCATGAAATACAAATGAATTTTTCATGTAATAACAAGAATGACACTAAAAGATTTCGATGTCCCCCATGAAAAGTCTTTGCGCTGGTACGGATATTTTGACATAGTCGTGTGGTATATAAGACCCTATCTCATTCTTGCATGCGAAACATATGATCATTGCTAATTACATTAGCTTCGAAACACCTCATGATGCTTGTCGTATTAAGTGGCTTCTCCGCTTGTCTACTCAGTGCACATCTCTCCCAACAAAGGTTCCTTTCAAACGAGAAAACTGTGGTGTATGCACGTAGGTATGATTTTGATTTCACGTGATAATGCGCAAAATCCCTCTGGCCAAATCGCTTCATTTAATGGTGTTGTTAAGAGGAGAAACTACAAATTTGTCGTGTCTGAATGAATTAAATTTTTTATTTATTTCGAAGAAAATGAATGACTTAAAAAATATTTACTTACAAATGATCATTCATATCACTTATAAAAATGATTAAATGAAAAATATTTTCATCTTTCATAAAATTCTTTACACATAAATTATTATCGATCAATGCATCAAGACATGTATTGGGCCAAAAGTTGCTCATATCCGTAATTGATGAGCAACTTGCTTCTACTGTAACAAAAGATTCCCCTTTTATGTGGAAAGCGACCGTATCAATAATTATGATTTTACATATGGACGATTCCTCAATTTTTTATTCATTTGCAATAAAATAATTTCTTTATGCAGCTGTAAAAGATATACACTTTTTCGGAAAGAGATACTATTTCACTAACTGAGTCATAGGTATCCAACATATTAATAACTAATGATTTTTCACAAAGTGATGACAAAATATCTAACTTGTACAAATTTTTCCAGATATTTGATCATTTCTTATGGACTCGTTGAGAATGATTTTGATCTAATTCATGGCTTATTAGAAGTAGAAGGTGCTCTAATGGGATCCTCATGGACAAAAAAAGATTATAGTCAATATGATAATGGTCAACTGACATTGCTTCTTCGACACAAAAAATATTTTAGATGCAATGCAAAATGGATCTTGTTCTATCGTTGATCAAAGATTTCTCTATGAAAAATACAGGCCTCAGACGCACATCTAAAATGCTCCTAGGTGCTATGTCTGTCTTCCTTGCTTAGGGACGAGAACTGTGAGGGCTTTTACCTTCGTAGAAAGTGGGGTTAACCCACAATGTATGATCTACCATGAATAGCCTCCTGGCAATCACGGGGGTTCGATTTAGACTCGACCGATTGTGACCAGGAATCTCGCGGAAAACCAACATGGGAGCGAGGATTTTTTGGAGTTGTAGCTAGTGGGTGCACTAGAAACCTTTTTCTCGAGGTCATTTTCATTTGCGTGAATGAACTTTTGAAGGAACAAGGACTTTTTGGAGTTGTAGCTAATGGGTGCACTGGAAACCTCGCCTGAAGGACGTTTTCATTTGCGTGAATGATCTTCAATTGCGATAGCGTACTTTTATGGTGTATGGTGGTCGTTGTTGGGTTGGTCGTTGTTGGGTCGATTTCTACAAAGGAAAGCATGGACCGACAACGTGAGGCGTGGCGCTCCACAAGTGACTCCATCAATTAAGTAAAAATATGAAATGAAATCTTAATTATTCATGCAAAACAGATGCTCATTTAGAGTTTTCATGGCTCATCGAAGTGTCTTTGAGAAGTTGTTGCATAGTCTTTAGACTATATGGATCAAGATCATCAGAACTACTATGTGTTCAGATTTACATGATCAACGGTTCAAATAAACTTGACTTACGTGATCTCAAGATGATGCGATATATTTGTGCTGCGCCCATAGAGAAGGAAATTGGTGTCTATTTGTTAGTGAGGATGTGAAGGAATCAAGTAGACAGGTATATTACTCTCAAATTCCAGTATGCATGTGGGAGCTCCAATTTTTGCTAGGAAATGAATTATCACATGGGCAAATTCTTAAATTCTTACCATGATCGTGTTTCACATAAACCAATTCCATCGTAGACGTTAATCATGTGGGCCTCACAAGTGAGTCCACATGATTGTGGCTTTGATTGTTTTGGGTCTATGGCCCTTGTGTAGCTTTCTCTTATACTTCATTTATTTCATAGAAAATATTTTTTGACATTTATAAGTCAATAAAAAAATATTTTCCTAGTCAACGGAAAATCCATACTAAAAATATGATTAGGTATCTGCGTTTGACCTGAAACTCAATGCTTGAACACAGAAATCCCAATGTTTGTTCGCCAATCCTTGGCATCGCAACCGTGTCTTCGTCACCTAGGCGCAGGTCCATCGAAGTCAAGCCCGTGACCCCTATGCTAGTGCCCAAATTCTCAATGCTAGTGCCCAAGTCCATCAAGGTCAAGCTTGGGACCCTAATGCCTTGACCTAGGCCTCTAGTTTTGGCGATGGAGTCCATAAAGGCTAGGCCTGAAGCCTCGGTGTCCATGCCCCATGCCCTTGCACTTGGGCCTAGGTCCACAAAAGCTAATACTCAAGCTCGAATCCCTATTACCTGAGCTCAGGTCTATAAAGGCCAAGCTGAGGATCTTGGTGCTATTAATACTTAAATTTTGTCATTTTTATTAGAAGGTAATTGCATAGATAATTCGGGATTAATCTCTAAACAAAAGGTTTAAAAAAAAAGAAGTAAAAAAGTAAAGTAAATAATTTTCATTAAAATGTATCGTGTTTTCATTAAATTGCATGGCATATAGACATTACAAGCATTTGCATTAATAGAAATAGAGCCTTTTATTTAAAAAAATATTTAAAAGAACTTTTTTTTTAAAAGTTATTATTAAAATAAAAAAATAAAAAAAAAAAAAAGCGAGATCGGATTGGGGCTAGGCTGGCCCGGCCTTCTCTCTTTTCCCTTCTTCTTCCCTCCTTCCTTTTTCTTGCTTGGGCCAAACCCATTTCCTTTGTTCTTTTCCTAGCCCGGCTCATGCGCCATCTTCTTCCCCCTTCCTCCCTCACGCAACGCGCTCGCCTCTGTGGCGACAGAGACGTACAGGAGCAGAAATCAAATTGTTCGATGGCGCACACAACCCGCTCGATGAAAAGCTTCATCGAGATCCAGTCTCGCTTTGCCATTTTGGCCAAAACCGAGCGTCTTCGTGTCAATTCGTTTTGTTGGGGTGTCTTTTTTTTTTTATTAGCATGCCCCGGCGATGGTTGTTCGGTCGTTTCGCTGTCCCCGCCACTGTCATCTTCTACGTCATTTTGCGTTTCTTGCTTTGTGGCCAACAATGGCCGTCCGATGACAAAAGGAAATCGGCGGAGAGGTTGGCCGGCAAGTGGTGATCGCAATGGACGCCCGTCGTGGGTGCCCGTGACAACGCCTTCGGAGGATGTTATTGTTTCGGATGGTATGGGTTCGGTTGAAATCCATGGAAGAAGAAGTTTGGGGAAGTGGATGCAGAGGAGCTGTCGCAAAGAAGAAGATGGGCAGGAAGAAGAAATGAAAGAAAAAAGTGTAGAAAAAGTGAAAAAATAGAGAAAAAGAAAGCAAAAGTTGGCTTTGGGGAGGAGTCGCAAAGAAGGAGTGCAGAAGAATAAGACAAAATAGGGAAAAGACAAAAAGAAAAAAATATAGAAAAAGAAAATTAAAAAATTATGGAAAAGTTTCTTTTTTTAATCCGACCGGGTCAGATTCGGGTTTGGGTTTGGGTTTGGGTTTGGGTCGGGCCGTCGAGTCGGATCGGGTTTACGGTCTGAACCCGCTGTCCTGAATATAATAATATTAAATATTAAAAATATATTAGAAATTTCAAAAATTCAAAAAAAAATCAAAAAAATTTCCGAACATTCAAAAGCTTTCAAAGAATATTAAAAAATCAAAAATTTTCAGAAATTCAAAAATTCCAAAAAAATTCAAAAATAGCAAAAAAATTAAGAAAAATTAAAAAATTCTCGGAAAATTCCAAAATTCGGAAAATTCTAAACATTTCAATAGTAATTAGAAAAATCACAAAAAAAAATCTAAAAGATTAAAAAAATCCAAAATGTTTTGGAAAATTCGAAAATTCAATTTTTCCGAAAAATCCAAAAAAAACTAAAAAATTAAAAATTAAAAAAATCTTCAAAAAGGTTAAAATTAATCTTTTGGGTTATTTTCTCCTGAACAATAGAAGTCTTCCAATTTAGAATCCTGCTCACGGTTAATCAAGCCATTAGGGCTCTACCTTAAGGTTTTAGTTGTCCTTAAAGACGAATATCCTTAATTACGCAATATTGGTACGTCGATTTTGGCTCCCCTTTAGTCTAGTTGGAATTAGCATTTATCTTTTCCTTAGAGTTAAATATTTGCTATCTCGTGAAATGTATTCAATGCTTCCATTGGTTGCTAATTGTTACGTTAATGATTATGCACCCGTATAATTACATCACGTGGATAGGTATAAAGTTAATCCAAACTACTTAACAAAAACATCTTCTTCTTTTTTATTCTTTACCTTTACCAAAAAAAAACATCTTTTTTTTTAAATGAACAAGATTAGGTACTAAAATAGATCTAATTGCCCCAAACCTAGATTCTTTAGTTGCGTAGGAAGTGAGGTACACTCTCATGCCTCACTTGATTTCTAGTCAACCCCAATAAACTAGTAGCGACTCCTTATTACAAAATTCTTATGAACCCTCCAATGTCATGCGAGAGGAAAAGTACCAAAAAAGTCCTAAACCTATTGTATTTTTACCAATTCGGTCATAAATTTTTCAATTGAACCAATTCAGTCCTAAACCTTTTAATATATGTACCAATTCAGTCCATCCAGCCAATTTTGGCCGGCCGGCGCTGACGTGGACGTCGGCCAATGGTCGGACGCTGATATGGCAATTTTTATGATTTTTTTTATGATTTTTTTTCTTTTTTCTTTTCCTTTTCCTTTTTTTTTATCCCTCCTTCCTCCTTAGACCGCCCTTGCGGTGGTCGGCAAGCCTCGCCAACCACTGGGTGAGGACCGCGAAGCCCTCGCCAACGCCAGCGAGGGTCACGACCCTCACTTGCTGCAAGGCCTAGCAAGGGCCACATTGGCCGCAACCCTCGCTGACGGCGAGCCTCCAACCTGGAAGCCCTTGCCTCCACCCTGGCGAAGGCCGCCATGGCCTTGCCCGCGGCAAGGCCAAGGCGAGGCTGGCCTTGCCCAAATTTGGGCGAAGCCTCCTCGCCGACGACCTTGGGAGAGGCCAGGCGAAGGGCGGTGACCCTCGCCGATGGCAGGCGAGGGCTTTGCAGCTCTCGTCCAATGGCCGGCAAGCCTCACCAGAGGCTCGACGGCCAATGCTAAAATAGTCCAAGGAGGGAGAATGGAGAAAAGAAAAGGAAAAAATTCAAAAAAAATTCAAAAATATATATATATATTTAAAAACTGTCATGTCGTCGGCCACACCGGTCGGAGCCCACATTAGCGCCGGCCGGCCAAAATTAGTCGGATGAACTGAATTGGTACTAATGCAATAGGTTTATGACTTTTTTGGTACTTTTCCCGTCACGCAAGGTATAGGCTTGAGAGAACCCGTGCTTGATAATGGGCCATAGGCTAGTCTTTTAAACAATACCCCTAAACTTATTCCCTCCCTCAAGAGATAGGTCATGACAGGTGCCCATGCTTAGGTGCCCTTGCCTTGGTCCTTGATGCTTAATCAAGGTCCATCAAGGCCAAATCTAAGACTCTAGTGCCCTTATCTAGCTTCCCAGTTGCCCATGCACAAGTTATTAATGACTGAGTAGTGTATGTGTATTTAAAAAAATCAAATCAAATTATTCATTTCAAGTTGTAGTCAAATACCAAAAAATATTCTCATTTTCGAGAAGAATGACTTCCTACCAAACATTTTTTAGAAATGTCATATTTTCCGCAAAACAAACGGAACGTAAATCAAGTGCTTTATATGTCTTGGGATTAGCATGACTTTGCTTGATTAAGATTCTCTATCATTAAAACCCTTGAGGATGCGACAGATTCTCTTCCTCCCAAGCAAAATTATCTCAAGGTCATGACATGAACTAGACGGAGCCGTTCACATGGATCAAGAGAAACAAGATTGCCTCCGCTTGATGGCAAAGCATGGGGAGAAATACCGAAAAAATCATAAACATGATGCAATTATGTCAATTATTCTAAACTTTTTCTTCTTCACTAATTGAGTTTTAAGCCTTTTGTATTTCTATTATTTCAATCCATCCAACTAATTATGGCTAAAAATCACTAACATGAATTCTAGTCGTTCTACATTGCATGACCGATGCTTATTAGACATTTTTACATTAATATTTTAATAATTTTTTTCATTTTTTTTTATCTTTTTGTCTTTATTTTTTTGTTTTTCTTCCCTTCTTCCTCTAGCCAATCGCAAAACCTTGACAACTAGCCAGAGGTGAGAATTGGAAGGTCTTTTTCCTTTTATTTTTCTTCCCTTTTTCCTCTAGCTGATTGCCAAACCTCAACTACCAACCAAAAGCGAGGGCCAATGAGGTCAACCTCGCCATCACTATGTGAAGCTCGCCAGATCTACAGAGGGTGAGCCTCGACAGTGGCTAGAGGAGGCTCAACCTCGTTGTCACTAGGCTAGGGTAAGCTTCACCATGGCTAGGCAAGGCTCGCCCTCACTGACCCTCTCCTTTCGCCAATAGCGAAGGTCCAACGACTAGCTAGAGGAAGAGGGGAAGGAAAATAAAGGAAAGAGAAAGAAAAATACTAAAATATTATTCTAAAATTTCCACTTCAACTCTGGCTGCGACATGTAGGACAACCGACATGCATGTTAGCAATTTCCGGCCAAAATTGATTGAATTGACTGAATTGACACAAATGCAAAAAGTTTAAGACTCAACTGGTAAAAAAAAAAAGTTTGAATCGACACAATTATAATAAATTCATGACTTTTTTAATTATTTTCACTAGTGCATGTCAATACTTCCTTCAACTTTTCCTGGAATCGTATATGCTTTGGGTGTTTTCCCAAAGAATGTCAATTCCTAACCAAAGGGGCCAAAATAGCACTAGCCAACAATAACATGGCCGGTGTGCCATCAGAAAAATGGTGTCCTAGTACTGCGATCTTTCTTTCTCTGAGGATATCAACGTCATTTTCAGAATTGAAACAATATACGAAACACGCCAACTTACCACCAGCTTTACAATAATGGCTCGTCCGAATTCGGGCCATAAGCTAGGGGGAGACCATGAACATTCTTGGCTTTTCTTTGGTTGCAGACCTCAGTCTTACGCAGACTTGAGTCGCCATGCTCCTACCAGGTACTAGTATGCCGTGGACGAATTGATACATATATATGTACACACACATATACTTACACACACACATATATATACATAGATATACATATATCTAAATATCTTTTCTTCTTACATTGTGAAAGAGTCTTACTTAACGAGAATGAACGGAGCAGATCCACGAAAACATTATTCTCCGTGCTTGAGGGGAATGCATGATATGCTCCTTTCCTGGAATTGTATTTGCTTTGGGTGTGGTTACCTGATGAATGCCGATTCCTAGCCAAGGGTGTAGGAAAACACTGACCAACATGGCCGGGAGGAGTGAGCTGGGGATGGTATAAGTGGAAGCTGATACAACGAAGTCAACGGCGGAGGGGGAGTAGAAGTCGAGGCATTAATGGGGGCAAAAGCGATCGCAGTAGCCCAAACATGAGGTGGTTTGGTTCGCCAAAGGGGCAATGGGAGAGAGGGGATTATGGTGGCTCATCGCTGTCAGCAAAGGCATCGGAAAAGTGGAGGTACGATTAGAGAGAGAATGAGAGGATATTCGATAAATTTTCAAAAGTCCTCTATCTTATCTTAAGCTGCACCAAATATATGATGGAATTTTAATCTAAGAGTGTTGAATCACTTATTATAAAACTAAAAGAGATTTACAATATGGAACATGAAAATCCTATAAACTTTCAACAATCCGAGTCAGTTGATGGAGGAAAAAAGTGGACAATTATTAAAAAAAAAAAAAAATTAAGTTTGGAAGGCGAGCTTACAGAAATCAGAATGTGGCTAGGAAGGTGAAACCACCAGCTCAATGATGGCTCGAACAAATCTTGGCCACAGGATAGGAGACCATGAATACTGTTGAAGTATTGTCCCATCACCTAGCGACAAGTCTTATATGCTATTTATATTCATATGGTCTCCTTCTACCTATAAGCTTAAACTATTGGGCTAGACAATCTAACTTGATATCAGAGCTAGTGTTATACCTTTCGTGAATGTGTGTCCACCCTCCATTAGTCAAATTTTCCATATTCCATGTGTCGCTTGTAATCCAACATGCATATGAGAGAGACTATCAAGGTAGTGTCCTACATCGCTTGATAATGAGTTTTACATGCATTTTATATTCATGTGATCTCTCTACATCTATCAACTTAAACTTTTTTTTTTTTTTGGTAAAAACTATCAACTTAAACTTTCAGGTGTAAAAGTTCTAATAAATACGATTGGCTTTTCTTTGGTTGTGGGAAAATGTCCAAAAAATTTTAAACCTATTGTATAGCAACCAATTCAATCATAAACTTTTCAATTTAGAAATTTAGTCCTAAAACTTCAAACAATTTGTCAATATAGTCATTCCGACTAATTTTGACATCAAATCACTGACGTAACAATCCAATTCTCACCAATCATCCTACGTGACATGGTTGACACTAACGTGGACGACTTTTGCAATTTTTTAAAATTTATGATTTTTTTTTCTCCAAGGCCTAGTGACTAGTGAAGAGAAATAGGAAAGAAAATAATAAAAGGAAATAAAAAAAGGGAAAAATTACAAATCAAAAATTTTAAAAAAAATAATAATAATCATCCATGTCGGCACAATCACGTTGGTGTTCACATCCTCGATTTCTTATCAATTTTGATCAAAGGGACTATATTGGCAAATCGTCGAAAAATTTAGAGCTAAATAGGCAAATTAAATAAGGTTATGACTAAAATTACCGCCGCACAATAGATTTGGGACTTTTTGAACAATTATCCACTATGTTGCTAACCTCATAGTACGTCACCATACTCATATTGTGCATTGATCAACACATTCAATCATGGGCTAACCCCAAACCAAATCAGGAAGATTTCGATAACAAACGCATATGACAGATATTGAGCTGTTTTTATTTTGATTTGATTATGTAATCTAAGTTTTCTGAGTTGCTTTTACATTTTGGTTATAAGAATAATGAGACTGTTATTTTTCTTGTGTGTGTGTGTGTGTATACGCTCCACTAGTGAAATGATCTAACAGAAAATTTAAAATACTCATTTGTAACACATTATTGAATCATCCTTTTTCTTATTTTTGTTCTAACTGTGGATAGTGAGAATAGATTAAGATAGATTAGCTTGCTCCTACAAAATCAAGATTTAAAAGTTAAAATAAGAAAAAAGTTATTCACAACTAAAGGTGTAGGATCTCTTGGAAATTTAAGGAATATTCATGGATCATGTTAGTGGCTCACATGAAAACAGGTTGGTGGCAACCACGTATTTGTATTTAGCGGCATGAGAAGTTGAACCTGCTAGACGTATGTTTCATGTGCTTTGATACAACTGGTGGCAAGTTAAATTTAGTCTATTCATGCTCTTTATTTTATAGATTTTACTTAGAGGCGTGCCTCATTTTTTTTGCAAATCTACAACTATTGCACTTCTTATATTGAAATACTATCCAGAAAAACCTGCTATGTCGGAAAATCACAATCACTGGCGATGGGCACAGGGAAACTAAGAGGGATCGATCTTGATCCTAAGAAATACACAATAACGTACACGTAAATATGAAACTAGCACTAAAGTGAGACCACGTTCACCATTTAAAGTCTTTGCATTCATACATCTATCTGAATTGGGTGTGTGCTATATAAGATCCTAACTCATTCTTGCACGCAAAAAATATAATCGATGCTAATTAAATTAATTTTGAAGCGCAACACATGTATTTGTCAGAATAAGTGGTGTGAGATTTTATATGACCACTACCAACTGTTCTAAAAACTTAAACTATTAGATGAAAACGTAACTTAATAGTTTAATATTCTATCACTCTCCCTCATACTTAGTCAAGTCTTTTTGCCAAATATTAGGTGTGAAAATATTTCAAAGAGATGAATAGAGTTTAGAAAGATTTGAACTCAAAACTTCATACTATGATACTGTGTAAATATTCTAGGACTTTCAAGAGAGATGGGCTATAAAGAGAATAAAGACTACATTTTTAGTCAATTGAACTCTTCATCCGATACCATCTTTACTTAGTTGAAAGGAGAGATTATTGAGAGCACATGCAAGTCGTGTTAGAAAGTCCCATGTTAGAGAATTCATTTGATGTAAAATAATTAATATATCCAAATTAACCCACAACTTATTAATTTAAGTTTTTAAATAGTTAGCAATAGTCTGCAAAATCTTACAAGCTAGGCATGGCATGAAGTGACACACATGCCTCTCCAATCAAAGGTTCCCTTTCAAATGGAACAAACCTGATATAAATACAGATATGAATTTGATTTGACACGATAATGCCCTAAAGTCCTCTGGCCACTTCATCCAACGCTCTGTTCAAGATGCCGTAAGAGGAGAAATGACAACTTTGTCGTGTGAAAAATGATGCTTCAGAAAGCATAATGTCGTACCTCCACCTTTTAACATTGATACGTCACTAGCAATGTCTTCATGTGTATGGATCTTTCTTGATGGATAAAAAGGCAAGGCGTAATGATCGTCTCTCGAGACGTGGACGAGTGAAACACGATCTCCTTTTCATTACAACCGTGACTAGTTGCTGTTCATAGAGCATTATACACTTGCAAGAACCTGAAGCGATGTTTCGTACCGCTAATCTTTCTCTTCGTGCTCCTCGATAGTATTTTGCAAAGTCATTGCATGTCTGAAGATTCGTCTTTATAAGGATGGAGATTGACTGTTAACCCAGCAAAAGATGCCTTTGTGAGAGCCTTACGGAAAAATACACTTGTAAAGGACTTTAGTTATATTTTCCCAAATAAATAAAAAAAAAAAAAATTGAAGATCAGCAACCAGCAATGCTCAAACGATGGAAGGATGCCAATGAGCCATCACCGAGGTTAGATTCGGCCTCACCGCCTTCACACATGGACAAGAGTAAAATTGAAATTTTGCAAATGGGTTTTGCTAGTATAATAATATTTGAATTAGTATGAAAATAACAGTTTATTGTGAACCACAAATTTTTAAATGAATGAGCTCCATAGCAATTTATAATTATTTGTTATTTGATTTTTTGTGATACATAATAGATTGTTGTTCTAATAATAAATTAAAAATTATCACACAATCATTTCTCTTTATAAATATAAAAAGTGCAAAGTTGTTGGAAGAAAAAAATTATCCGCATTCTATAAATGCTCAAGCCAAAGCTAGTAGGCCTCACATTGAACTCAGGGATTTTGGAAATTCTGACTTTGACCCAAATTTTTGAAATTTTCTTGCCAAAAACGGTGACTTTGACTCAAAGGCCTTTAGAGGCCCAAAGCCCATTTTCAAGGTTCAACCAAACGCGGCTATTGGTTTTGAACTCAGGGTGAAGGACCGCTATCTGACAGAATATATGAATTAAGCAAAGGACCACGATGTATTCATATAAACATATGTAAATACCTATAGTTATCCATGTCGAGCTATTCTGAACTTGATTTGGTACGCCTCTCTCGAGTAATATTATCTTGTAGTTGTTTTCTTACAGGATAATGATTCAACACTCTTTTTTGCTACTCTTTCTATAAGATGTTAAATATCATGTCTTTATATTTATTCGTTCTTTTGTTGGCGATGTAAACCTATTCGGGAGTGAACTTATGCTGATGTTGGTGAGGGCTAACCTCCTTCATTTTATTTTATTTTTGGTCGACGCTAACCTCTATTATTTGCCATGTAATATTTCGTGCTAGTTTCAGAAAACTATGATATCGAGGAGAAAGATTCCTTTGATGCCTGCGTATTTGAAGTGCGATTTGTTCTTTTATGGGAAAAAATGAATTTGGCCGTTTGGCTAAGGGGAAACTCTATCGGATTTTAGATGAAAATTGTACGCTCTTCCTGAATTAAATTACTAAAATGAGTATATCTAGCCGTCTCAAGGGGATGAATAGCGATTTTGGGTGTGGACACTAAACAAGCAGGAAAAAGGACAAGAAGAACCAAATGAATCTGGACTTGAAATTTTCTTGTAACGTTCGTGAAGAAGGAAACTCATGTGGAGCAACCCTAAAAATTAAAGATTAGTCAAGCTTTTAAAAAGTTTGAGACTCCCTGTTATCACGAAAAAGAAAGGCACGCAAGGCATAATACCCTTTCAGAATCAGCCACAATGACAAACATGAAATTTCCAAAAACAAAGGGATTCCGTCGGTGGCGGAGAGCTAACAGGAAAGATGATTTATATTACATCGCAATTATATGAAAATCTTCTCTGGGACCGAGGAAACTTTTCCTTCCTCCAGTAAATTCACTTTCACCTCTGCATAAATAATCACCTTGTTCCATCGTTCCCCTTCCATATGGAAATGCATAGTTTGTTCAAATGTATTGATGAACACCTTAATTAGGGATAAGGTGGAAGATCTTTGAAGAGGTTTATACACCGCATGCAGATATAATCCAAATTTACTCAGAACTAGATACTGTGACCTTCTCCATAGCAGTACTTTGCAATTCCTGAAAGTCTATTTACTAACGAAAATGATTCGGCAGAACTACACTGTATGTCTAGATAAATGAGATCCATGGCCAAACTATTGCCTTCTAAAATAATCTTGTTAAATCCCAACATAAAACCTCGATGTAATGTTGTAGGGTCTTTAACATTTATGTTGGTACTATTTGCAAAAATTAGATCAGACTGTCACTCGGATCATGAAATGATAATATGTATTCTGTGGCAGTACAACATGGAATGATCACAACAAAAAAAAAAAAAAATAGTAGGACAAACAACACGACAATTGAAAATTTGACGACAGAAGTTCAATCATTAACAACACCACCACAAAAGCACAAGCCTGACAACCAACACCTTAACCGTGAGTCATACCTTGCACAATCTTGCAAGAATCGCATCTCTCAATCTCTCCTCGCTCGCCCACCCAATCGGAGTCCGGATCACCACGTCCTGAAGCATCGTACCCTTCACGCTCGACAGGCTCGCGTGGTGGACTTCGAGCTCCAGCTCCTTGAGTGCGTCCATCAGCCTCGCAGCCGGGTGGTCCAGGTTCGGGCTCCGGACCCGAACCACCGCTTCATCGCCTACCACTTTCACCTCCACCTCCATCTTGCTCAAACCCATGACAACATTCAGTGAGGGGCTCCATCCGATCTTGCTCACTTGCAATGTCTTCTCGGTTTCATTGCCTAAACGGCTGGCCACTTTATTCAGGCTAGGCTTTTGGGGCAGAAACTTGAGCTCGCCCTCAAGTTCGTTGATCCTGGACCGTAGCTCCTTGATGTAACTCACCGCGTCGGAGAGAAGAGAGGCTTTGTCCATTTTCGTGACTTTGGGGACGACAGATCTTAGGGCGTAGAATCTCTGCTTCAGCTTCTCTCTTCTTTGCCTCTCGGCTTCCACATGGTTCAACCGGGAAGGAAATGGCGACTGGGCTGGCTCTGCATCATCCATCTCCATCTTTGTAATCGTAGCCCTCTTGCAAGGGGAAGTGCTATTGTGCGACGCGCCCGCTCTTTTTATGTCACTCTTGAAACCCCAAGGCCCAAACGTGTCTGAAGGACACGTGTCACAGCGTGAAGCGCCAGCTCCGTCTAACGTGGAACGTTCGTCCTTTAGAACACCATTGGACTGATGCTCTCCATGGACATGAGGAATAATTCCAGTGCTCAAGAAATGAGAATTGAAGAGGGATTTGGCTGAGTGGACTAGACTCCAATCTTCTTGTAGTCTTTTGGTGGAACCCAATTCAAGAACCCCCGTATCATGAGGAGTTGATATACACACAATGCTCTTGATTCCAGTCATGCTTGCTTCTCTAACCCTCTCACACTCGTAAGATCCGAGCTCATCCTCACCGCACAGCCAGATGTAAGTCCCAGAACATAATGCCCGCCCGAGGATGCTCTCCTTGGAGGAATACGACCTTGTGACTGAGACAATGAAGTACCGTTCGAGATCGCAGACCTCGTTTTGGACCAACTCAGTATCCATGTTTGAGGAGGACCTGAAATCAGCGCTGGCGGGTGTCCCGAGCTCTTTGGACACCCTTTGATTGTTGGAGTTATGGGTTGCGAGGCCTTTCATCCCTCGGAATTGGCCGTCGCCCCAGGTTAGGACGAGACAACCGCGGTCATCTCTTGTGGGACGCCAGAAAATGGAGTAGACCCAATCATCGGGTCGGATCTGCAGTAAGAAGTGAAGATATTGCTGGAGATCCAGTGAGGTTTCCTGAGGCAGAGGGACTAGAAAAGAGGAAGAAACAGAAGATGTGATTTCTTCCATCGGGTCTGGTGGTTCTGAGGTGGAACTAGGGTTTCTTTTCCCAACTTTCCTTGATAAAAGCGCACGCTTCTTCTTCCATTCATGCGGGCATAATTTATACAGTGACATTCACTCTTTGTCATGAGATCCGCCGATTATACATGCTCCGTACTTTTACATGAGCGTAGACAATACATGTCCTTCGCGCGGAATTTCCTTGCTGGTAATGATAACACGCCACAGGACCCCTCATAATTCTCGGACAACGGACAAACAGAAGTTCTCCACTTTTGATTCCCAAAAGGAAAATCTCCGTCCAATTATTGTGAAAGTCCCCCTTGGAGCAGAAAACATGAAAGGGTCTAGGATCGAAACAGCCAACTCCATTATCACATGACAGTCGATGACCACATTAGTCGAAAAGAGAACCAAAAACGACCCTTCTAACTTCCTTTCATATTGATAGGATTAATTGCCCTTGTGATGCTTCTTTTTCTTGTTCCCATCTCTTCAGGGATTGAGCATGTGTCATGTACACATCAGCACTTTGTCATTCGCTCGACTTTGAAGCACGTTTTGATCAATTATGCACGTTTGTCCCCCCAACTCAGGTATGTCTCGTGTCTCTCGCTTTGATTCATTGGTTTTGTGGAGCATTTCATGAGCCATGATTCCACTTTCCACAATTTGGCTTCCTAGTCGTAAAAAGAATAGTGTGGGAAAACACCTAATTTCACAAAGGCCCTAAACTAATGAACAAGTGGTTGATAAGAGTATTGCCATACCTTGAAACTTATCTTGTAAGCACTAAATCTTATTCTTTGGAACCCGAAATCCACAAGTCTTAGAACAACCTCCACAACAAAACCCCGTCATGTGTTTTAGGGAACCTTGTATTTCTTTTGAAATTTCTTATCAAATGAACAAAAATGCCACGAATCCATACATTCACAATCGGGATTAATTGTCCAAAAGGTTTTTTATATATATTATACGGCAGCTAATTCAATCTTAAACCTTTTTAATTTTACCAATTTATGCATAAACATTTTAACAATTTCTCGGATTTAGTCCTTCCAATCAATTTGGCCAGAATTAATTACGTTAATGACAACCGTCCTATATGGACAATTTTTAAAAATTGAATTTTTTTTTCTTTTATTATATTTTTCTTTTCTTTTCTTTCATTTTATTGTTCTTCTTCCCCATTGGGCCAGCCAACGCCTTGGCAATGGCCAAGAACCCTTACTAGCCACAAGATAGGACCACAAAGCCTTGCTAGCCACTAGGCGAGGGCCATTATGACCCTCCCTAGCCACTATGCAAGCCAACGAAGGCCGCAACAACTCCCACATCACACAAATCTAGTGAATTGAAGGCCTTCATAGCCCTCATCCCACATAGATTTAGCAAAGCAAGGGTATCACAGCTCTTGCCTCTTACCTTACACACATGGGTCACGATAGCCCTCGTTCACAACAAGCAAGAGTCGCCAACCATCGGTGACCCACCAGCCTTTGGGGAAGAAGAATAGTGAAAAACATAGAAAACAAAAGAATATTTATAAAATTATCCATATCAACACCGATAGTATCACGTAGGATGGTCGATATTCACATTATCAATTTAAAATTAAAATTATTGGAATGACTATTGACAAATTATCAAAAGGTATAGAACCAAATCAGCCACTATATAATAGGCTCAGGACTTTTTAGATGATTTTCCTCATTAACACATAAGTGCAATTCATAATAAAGTACATGTTCATGTATATAACAATAAATATAATACCAGAGATAATAACACCGCACGTAAAAAGCGAAAGATAGATTAACTTCATTCCACTAAAAAGGCTAGACAAGATTGGGAATGGGGTCCTCAATCAAAGAACTAGGTCCTTTTAAAAGCACAGTCCATATAGTACACACCTGGCCGGATCCTAATTGGGAGACTTTCGTGGGTGCTTTGAATTGAACCTCCTCTTTATGATTCCATGTGTTCGTACGAACTGCTAGACAATGAACATGACTCCTATTGAAGTTTCCTCGAATGATCCGAAAGGGAAAACACGCAAACATATGTGTGTACATAAAAAAGAGAAAAAGAGCTAGAGGTCTCCAAATATTTTTCGAATTATTCATCTCTGAATTTCATTTTATTTTTTTATGTAATTGGAACCCTAAACTATATGCTTTTATGTTCGATTTGATCATTCCATCAAGGATATGGAAATGACGACGTGGCCATTATGTCGTCCTTTAATCCTGATATGGCCCTAAAATAACGTGAAAAGAAAAATCACAGATAAGAAAAACTAAAAAATGTAAATTTTGAAAACAAATAGCAGAAAAAGGATAGTTGAAAAGAAAAGACGGAAGAGAAGATGGGCTGCAGATCGGGGGTCACACTACCTTGACCAAGGTTTGAGCAACCCTGATGACCGAGAAGGGCATAGCAGCCTTTAGGGGGAGGGGGCGCGACCTGGGCCTAGTGACAGACGGGGTCACGACCTTGGCAATGTGACATCGAGTGTCACGTAACCCCAAGCCAGACTTGAGTCAGGCAACCTCAAGCCAAATCTAGCCTTGGCCAAGGTTGAGCAACCCTGATGACAACCGAGAAGGGCATAGCAGCCTTTGCCGACGCGTGGGTGGCACCATCGCCCCAACCCCCCGGCCCCCTCTTCAGCCCAATCAACACAACATTTTTGTCTACTTGATGCTAACATGTCAATCCATGTCAACATTTTTGTTTTTATCTTTTAGAGAAGGACTAAATTGAAAAATTATATGGTTTAGAAATCCAATTGCACCATAAATATTTGGGGAACCTGGTTGAACAATTTAACAAAGTTCGAGGTCCTTTGGTGTCTATTCCTTAAAAAAAAAAAACTCATAAAGTGAAAAGAAGAGAGAACTTTTCTTGGTGAATTCAATTAGTTGTAGAATGGGAATGATTATTTTTCGCATTTAGAATCTAATGAGAAGTTCATAAAAAATTGAGAGGACTCTCTTAGTTCACTTTTTTGTCGATTATTTAATGTTATATCATTGTCACTCATTTTAAGGAAAATCCTAAAAATCCCCCAAAGTGGCGTTCATCTCTCAAAGTTCTTCCAGACTTGGCTTTCTTTCAAAGTACAATCAACTTGATTACTTTGAATTAATAACCCCCGAAGCGATGCTCATCTCTGAATGTTCTCACAAAACTTGACATCGTTCCAAGACCTCCTCAACCCCCCCACCCCCTTCTCTCTTCTCCTCAACTTGATTATCTTGACCCAATAACCTGTTGAGCTCATCACCGTTGAATATAACGACCGTTCAATGAACACATCTTCGTCCCGTAAGTCTCGAGCATAGATTGAAAAATGGAAGATGAATGATCACAGCAGATGTGGAAGTAGAGCTACAATGAGAACGTTGTGGATTGAGTAACCCTGGTTAGGTGCATAGACGAGTAGCTGGCCTGGGCGTGGCCTATTATGGCCGGTCAACATTATAGCCCTACTTTGATGTTTATTTCATAAGGGACTTAAGAGAAAATCCTAGATAACTTTCGAGAGCTGTCATCTAAAAGAGTTAATAGTGTGAACAAACTCATTTTTTATGATCGATTCTTTTGATGTTGAATATTATTTAGAATTGGGAAACACAAGAGAGTTAAGTATTAGAGCAATTGTAATTTTCTCTTCATCAATCACATCAAAACCATCTTATTAATCTCTCACCATGGAGTAGGCACACTGCCAAACCACGTAAATTGTCCATGTTCAAGTTTAATATCCTCAATTTTGTTTCTTACTCAAGTGGTTTAGCATGTTCACGCTCCGCATGGTCATAACAGTCCCAGTTATCAGTTCAACCACCTCACAAGGTAGATCGAGAAACCTAATGGTTCTGACCAACACAACCCCTTCCTAAAGGGACACTGTACCAGCATGTGAATCACATTGAGTTGCGTTCACAACAATTCTAGCGATGTTATTCTGACGCATAAGAGACGGTTTTTGCTATCTGATGTTATAAGTTAATCATAACCTTGACCTAAAAATGAGAGAGAAAAACAACTAATAATAGCTATATGAATACCCATCAAACAGGTGGACGGGGTTAGGTTTGGGTTAATTTAGACCAACCCAAATTGACCCATTTAATTGTTTTTAGTCATTTTCATACACCACAAATCTAGTAGCTCATACCTAACCTGACGAAACACAACCCAATGCATACCCAACCAATACCTAACTTAACCCATATTGCTAAAATACTTACATATTTAACTCATTTAACACCCATATTATTTTGTGTTTTACATTGTAAATTTATTAATGACTCATTTTCTGTATATAACTATTCTTTTATAATAGCTTAACCCATCATATATGGGTTTTTTTGTCAAAATCAAAAATGAATTAAGAAATAAGTTTATGACCCATATTAACAAGTCTAGCTATATGTAACTTCGAAGAACTTCTCCTTATTCAAGCTGACCATTAAAGTGCTGCACCAAGAAGATGTTCTCTGCTATGTGAATCAAACGAAATAAAGGTCAGTAGTGGCATTTAGAAAGTGAAAATGTTCAATCGAGTCAAGTTCATACGAAAGAAAGTGTTGGTTCTTTTCGTCAAACGAATGAGCCGTCGCCGACCATCTGAGCATGCATGCCAGAACTGAATCTACGAACCCATGCATGCCAACTTTTGGCAATTTCCTAGCCATTTCAAATTTGCAACAACTACTTGTTCAGCCGCATAATCTCCAATTTAGAAAATATATAGAGTCGCAGAACATAAGAATGCAAACATTTAAGTAAAGAAATTGTGAAAATCTGAAAGACTTAGACAATCATGAAATGAGACAAATAGATGTAAAAAAGCGGTTGCTCCCACAAAAATATTAGGTGATTGTTGATTTTATGGTTCGGGGTGTTAGGTTTGCATTATCATTAAATTAATCGCAATTTTTTTTCCAAGGATGACGGTATTTCTCTTTCGTAAATGACTTCGTCCCATTCGCTTATCGAGTTATTTATTCGGTAAATACCAAATATGTTTCGAACCAATGGTTGACTTAATTGTGGTATCTTAGATTAGGGCGGGAAGGATAAAAAATTATTTTCTCCGCTATTTGGTGACTTAGTTGGCTCCCGTGAGCTGCGAACTAGATAAGAACTGGCCAGATGAATTCCATATCACCATGCCAGATGCTTTTCAGGAGCTTTAACTGGACAAAATGGAGAATGACCTGCGAGTACTATAGCGGTCGAATCCTGTGCATCACACAGGTGAACGTGGAGAGAGGGGGGGAGAGAGCATGTAATTTTTGCTCGGACGCCAGACAAGCTTATATGTTTTCCTCGGATGCTGGCCCTACGAACAAGAACACCAGCCAAAAGAAGGAACTCGAAAACGGGGACTCCATGTTCCTTTGAGAGAGAGACAGGTAGAACTCATGTCGTGTTCCATGTGGGCGGCTAAGTACAGTTTACATGTGGCTCTTTTATTCCCTCCTGGTCTGGTTCTTCAATTCCGCCCCGACACTGAAGATTCAAGAGAAAGGAAGGGGACCATCTCAGGTTACGTCAAGATTCGCCTGCACCAGTTGATATGATATACGACGTGAGTGGGAGTTGATGTAATTAGGGGCATTAAAACGAGCGGTTGATCATACTCAACGCCGATGGTACCCAATTTTTCAAACTTGACATACGGCGTTGAGTATGATTTTTTTTTTTTCGGTATGTCAAGTTTGAAAAATTGGGTACTATACCACCACGTGAACCTAGCATTATTACAAATGAAATAAGCATAAGCGAATCTCAATGCCCATTTAGCCGTGGAAAAAGCAAGTCACCAAATACATAGAGACAAACCAATCAATCATGTTCGACGTCATATATGTTAAAGTTTGTAACATTGTTTAGCTTTTCAACCTAGCATTATTATTAACCACTGGGGGTTCACCCCAGTGGCCACCCTTCCAACTTGGAAGGGGAGACGGGCTCAAATCCCCACCTTCTCGTGACGATTGGGGTGACGATTTCATTTCGTGAGTGGATTTCAACTCCCACGCCCGTAAGGAGGCAATGGCAAAAGTCTGAGAGTGAGTGTTAGAGTAGGATTAGAGTAAGATCGACCAAAAAGAAAAACCTAGCATTATCGAAGAGGAATTTATACTAGGGATGAAATCTGGTGGCTCGTTTGAACGAAGAAAAACTATTGGCGGAACACATAATTTCTCATTTTTGGATGTTTGGCATGGTTCCGAAAAATTAGGGTTTAGGTCAATGAGAAAGGAGAAGTTCTAGATTGAGATATGAAAAAAAAAAAAAAAAAAAAAAAAAAAGCCACGTTACTTACATCTAAATATTTTTCCATGCCTAGCATTATGATAGAGCCAGAACTTTCAAAAGTTAGAACAAGCTCGTCCAAAAAAGCACTGTAGAAAGTCAGCATAAACCGCACCCTTTTGTGGATTAAAAGAAAATAATTTTTATGATCAAAAAAGAAAATAATACATAAAACCACCGCACTGAGTGGCGCTGGTGGCTTCGAGCTTTCTCCCCCTCAACAAAGGGAGAAGTTCGAATCCCCAGCACGTCGCAGGTGGACTTACCCGCTTCACGGGGTAGTGGGTTCCTCCGTGGACCTCAGGATTTGCCCGCCGGTTGTCGGCTTACGGGTTTTTCTAAATCATAAAAAAAAAATAATACATAAAAAATTATGAATGTAAAAGAGGATCTATGCATTTAATGAGACTAAAAATCATTTCCGATATGTAGTCGACCTCTTACCACCTCCATCGGTCGAACCACCATCAAATGGCCGTCGCCAATCGTCGTTCCCAAGTCAGTACTAACTTTTGAGTCAACTCTGACAGTCTTGATTCGTCGGTCACTCCTGATCATATCCAACTCTTCTGTGCAAGTTTCTAATTTGGTTCTCGAGTTGAAAAACAATAATTAATTATAAATAAACAAAAAAAGGGGATCGTGCTATTTACTTTAAATTTTACACTAGTCCTACGTACGTTTCGCATTCAATTCAACTTTGACCCAAAACGAAAAGCGAATCCCCTTAATGAAGTGCCGGTTGTTCTTCCCAAGGAAGGGGGAAAAAAAAGAGTGCGTGACATTTCGATATTCCTTTAGTATTGAATAAGATAAGTTTTTTTTTTCTTACCTTAACGAGAAAAGCTGGACAGAGGCTCGTAGGAATAAGGGGGAAAGAGTAATAGTACGACATGTCAACATAACATGGTTTAGGAGTGAGACTGAGTTAAGCTATCTGCGAGTAGTTCGGCTTCGCTTGGTTTCGAGTTGAGTAGAGCTCAGACTCGTCTGTTAGAGCTGGTATTTTTCTTGCAAAAATATTTGATAGTCATAAAAGCAGTTGTATGAGATGTCCATGTATTAAAATAAATGCATGGAAAAAAAAATTACTTTCTAAGCTCGATCTCTTTTCTTTTTATAACTCAGCTGCAATCTAGTCAAGTCGATTCGAGGTCAAGAATCTCGGTTACCTATTTGAGTCGAGCTCACGAGCAAAAGTTTTAACACTCCATCAAGATCAAGCTCGAGCGGAGTTTCGAGCACCAAGCACGGGGAGTCGAGCTGAGTCTTAGCTTAGCACTGTATCGGTTCAACGCGACTCACTTGCAAGCCCTAGCATGGATCCTGTGGCCCAAAAAAACGTAGTGGTAACGGACCCTTAAAGAAAAGGCCCCGCCTAATGTTGTGCGTGATGATTCAACCATTTTCTTGGCCATTTGAGAGAGACAAACAAGCTGATAAATCAAGCCCAATTCAAATTGAAAGGCCGCCCAATTCATCAGACTAGTCTAGCTAGGTCAGTAGCGAGGGCATGACTTTCTTAGCCATTACGGAGTCATAATGATGTAAATTAATGTAAAACCTCTGTGCCTTAATTAATCTTCAGGTGTAATGCCCGGGCGAGAACAAGTTTCCACTGTTTTCAATCCAATTTCATACACTGTAAATTCTCATTCCCCTCTAATAAAAAAAGGGTTCTAGACCCAACAAATGTTTGTAAAATATTTCATTGTGTTCAAGATTTTCGCTTATTTAAACGAAGATAGTTGACGTTTTAGAACGTATTGCTCACTTTTGTGTTCTAGGGTTTTGAATGAATGAATGAACAGTTTGGGACCAAAGATACGTCTGTCGCTGAATGTCTGTGTCTGCTACGACTTGATGCAGGCAACTTATTGGCGATGGAGAGACAAACCCTAGGAACTCAAGTTTATCCTTTTTCACCGAAAGCTTTATTCTCGACGACCAACTTGTGCTGTTGTTAATTCAGCTGATTTCTTGTTCGCCCATTTTTTCTGATCCAAACTTACCACGTACTTATCCACTAATCTTTTTTTTATACACCTCGTTTGAATTCTGTAAAACGATGACCAAACTTCGAAAGGAAAAGATGAATGAATTAATGTAGTGTAAGATTAATAAAGAGAAGAAAGTTAGCTGTCTTGGTGTCACTTTCGGCTGAAACTCTATTTCTGCATCACTTTAAAACGACAAAGGGTTTTTTAAAGGGAGAGATTATTAAAAGATAAAGGCTTTGTGGATTCACTTTTCTATGAGCCATGAATTGCTACTTCTGTTTAATGTCGAGTTCAGACCGTGAACCTCTTCCTTCCCCCCCTTTTCACACAATTCAATGTACATACATACGCTCTTTCCAATTCCTCATTTTCTTTCTTACCATGCAGAACAAGACCCTCGTCTTCTTTTCACCACTTTGTATCGATTACATGTTTTGTCTCTCATCTGCCGTCTGATCAAGAAAGTATGGAGTGTGCGCACCTCTTCTTTCCCCTCCTTTTCACAATTCAATGTACATACATACACTCTTACCAATTCCTCGTTTTCTTTCTTACCACGCAGAACAAGACCCTCGTCTTCTTTTCACCACTTTGTATCGATTAGATGTTTTGCCCCTTGTCTCCCATCTGCTCACAAAACTATGGAGTGCGCGCGGGCGTGAGAATCTAAGCAAGAAAAAGTCACATAGGGTGGGTCACAAACATAACAAATCAATGCAGCTAAGTTCCAAGAAAGTCAAACCAGATCGAATTCCAAAAGTACAGTGCAGAGTAGCCTTGGAACTATGTCCTTACTAAGCAAGTTAAAAAGAATATAAAACAAACAATCGATAAGACAAAGATTTCAGGTATTTGAGTTCAAATTACATAGAAAGACAGACTTGAACACATCAAGTCTTTGCATCTGCTCTTATGAGACATTTCAAGTCAATAATTTATCACAAAGCACTTATCTACAGCACCGTCCCACATATTAATTGTGGCACGAGTGATTGTATCTGCAGTGTCGTGTCCACATATGAACCAAGATGTCGTATGGACATGGACACATAGTTCACGTGATATGATCATGACTACTGATAATTAATTAGGAAAAGGACTTCGCTGTGTTCACCATCTTTGATGAGATTCAAAACAAAAAAGAAAAATGTTTTCATTCACTGGTACACTGCCAAATGCACGGAGGATACATCGTAGTCCATGATGAATTAATGATCACAGTCTTCTGGGTAAAGGTGAATTCCTGTGGTAAATGCTGATGTTGACTCCACTTCGCTGTGTGTATGTGGAAGAAAGAGAAAATCTAAAAGGGGGAGAGAGAGAGAGAGTCGTCAGAAGGAGCCATTTATGACTCAGTCTCCAGCCCAGTGTGGTCTTCTCTTGGCTTCAGAAATTGATGACAGAATGATGCACACAGCACTAGAACCCCATCATCATCAACAAGAAGAACAAAAATGACCATTGTTTTCCTGTTGATGACGTTCCTCTCGTGGTTGTTCTCCTTTTTAATCACAATGTCTCCCTAAACCCTAAATGAAGAGCTCAGAGGTAAAGGAAACAAGAGGACACACATTGGAATATATGTTTGATTTATGCAACTGAAATTGGATGATTGTTATCATCTCTTCTTCCTTTAAGACTATCAAGGGAGGGAACGAATTTAGAAACCTCCTCTCTCTAGGTTTATAAATCATATCATTCTGTCTCTCTTCATATGCCTAGCATATGGATAAACAAGTTTTTTTTTTTTTTTTTGGTAGAGGATGGATAAACAAGTTTCTTTCCACGAAAGATGATATTACTAAAGCTATAGCCAAAAATTACCTGCAGATATTCCATTATTCACTTTGGTCCTAAATTAAATCAAATGGGTAACGCTTTACTAATAAAATAATGGGCGGTGCTCATTTCATGTGGAGTAGTACAAGGCAACCCTTCTTGCACAAGACAACACTGCAAGGTCTAGCAACATCAGAGGTCCCATCGTCCATCGCAAATCACATCACTCACCTCTTCTCCTTTCTCTCCCCTAAACAAAAAAATCAAAAAAGGCTATTCAAAACGTAATTCTTTGCGGTATCAGATCTCCCCAGGTAATGATAGGGTTTCTGCAACAATGGATATCGATGCATTGCCGTTTTCCAAATCCTTACAAAGAAAAAAACAAAGACAAGATGAAGTCTATGTTCTTCAGTACAAGTTCGCCAATGCTGCTTTCAGTGACGAAACCAAGAAAGGGTATTTATCTCTCACTTTCTCATCCGTATACTAAGCTAAGGTTTAACCACCAAGGCATGTGTCATACATTGTATATATGATTCGAGATATCGACATTCCAATATAATCAGTGATTTACATGATAAGAGAATGCATGCACTTGAGACCAAATCAATCAGAAGAGATGCTAAGAAACAATCTGATCCCAGGGCTATATCTTTTGGTATTATAGCAACAGTTCATGTCGCTACCCATGCATCTCCATCGAAGTTGCATAACATTGAATGGTCATGACAAAAAACATACAGAAAGACCAAGAACTAGTGCCCATGCGATAGATCCACGTGAGTCTGAAACATTGTGCAGAGAATTCTTTCTTTTATGCTAATAATTTCAGTGAAGAAACAGTCTTTAACTTATGCTTAAAAAAAAAAAAAAGAAAAAAAGAAGGAAACAGCCTGGAGCCAGTTTAGTTTGACTAAGACAGATAAAGTGATAATCATCTGACTCGTGTCGGGGAAAACTCTAATCTTATACAGTGAGATCACATGCGAATACGAGAATTGGAAATCAAATAAAAAGGGTGAGAACAGATGAAAACCCTAAAGTCTCGTTCTTTTTCTTTTTCCTGCGGAAGAGGTGAAGAAAGTGAACGAGCGAAGGAGCATAAACAGACAGAGAAGATACTCAAAGCATCATGAAGAAAATCATAGTCCAATGATGAATCTGAATCTCAACTCAGTTTGAACCAAAGGAAAAAACAGAGACTGACAGAGATCCACCCAAAAAAAAAAAAAAATCCCAACAACTCATCCGTGAATCTTTCAAAGCGTAATGATGAAACTTTTCCTCATTCAGTCAGAACCCCCAAAAAAAACAAAAAGATAGTCAAAACCCATCATCATTACACAATGATCTGCTCATGCACATACGAGTAACAAAACAACCCACATCTATAAATATTCCATACCAATCATAGCCCTAAAAAGATCCAACCTTTTTGAGAGAGGGAGAGGATCATACTCAAAACTCTCGTACCTCAGGCACTGAGACGTTCTTGAAGATTGGAAGAGCAATAATTGGGGGGAATGAAGCCTGGTCCGACGCCGCTAACGCTAGATCGGTGACCGATGCGAAGATCTAGAGAACAATTGATCCAATTGAAGAGGAAAAATTGGCGGATCTACGGTTCGCGGCCTCGAGCCAGACAACATTCCCCTCAAAAAGATTGGCTTCCCCTCCTGCTTGGAACCCAAGAGAGATGCTTGGAATTGTCTGAGTTTGAGAATGAAAGATTGAGAGAGAGAGAGAGAGAGAGAGAGAGAGTTGTGTGATAATGGAGAAGTGAGAGAGAGAGAGATGGTTGAGGTTGGGTTGTGAGAATTGAGAGATGGAGAGTGATGGAGATAAAAAGGGCAGGGAAGGAGAGAAGGGGAGCGAAAAAGGACAAAAAGAGGCAACAATGTTAAAGACCGCCTTGGCCCTACAACCCATCATCCTTACCGAAATGCCCCCGCACGCTCTTGCCTCATCTTCCTCTCTGTCGTTAAGTGGTCTCTGAACTACCGTATACTACTAGACTTACCGACGTACACGAGCAAATAGAAAGAATGTGAATACATGCGTCTCGGCATATGTAGTTAGCTTAGAACGAAGCTAACCCATAAGGGTAAAAAGCAAGGTGATTAAACTAGGGGCCGGAGAGTTAACCCGTTTCTAAAGAAGAATAAAACCCAATCAGGCGAAGCGCATCATTTCAAAATTATCATAGCGAAATTCACAAACAACCCTCCACAGTTTTAGATAAGGAGGATTTTTTTTTTTTTTTTTTTGGTCAAAATTAAGGAGGAGAACTGTATGTGGTTGGCCCTTGCACATATTTCCTGTATTTTTACTTTAGCCAATGAACTCGATAAACAATGAAAGTCACAACATATATATGAAGTTGCATTTGTAAATCTGCTTATGTGGTGAACATTGAATTGAGATTTATTCTCTCTCCCTGCCCTTTATCTCCGATATGTAACGATCACATACACATTTTTTTTTCAAGGAAGGGACAACTTGCCTCTCTCATGAAAAGCTTTCAGTATTGATGACGTGCCTATATAGCGTGCTGTAGCTTAGCCCTTTCTATTCTCTCCCTCTTGTCCAAATCCCTCACGAAAATAAAGTAAAAATCGGATATTTGGTCCCTGGTAAAAATGCATGATTAATTTTTGGTAGCTTGTGCTTTACAGGGTGTACTTAGAACTTCTTAAAGAATGTAGGACCAATGACAATCATAATTCATGTGATTTTTATAGAAAGTTAAAGAAGAGGTAATGGAGTTGCTAAGTGGATATTTTGCTATTAAGACATGGTATCTGCACATTGTCTGTGCCTAATTAGCTCTTGTATGTATTATATAATGGCGATGCTATGGAATACTTTAATATGCTCAACGAATAACTTACACTCTAACAATTACATTAAGAAGAAGAAAAAGGATGATTTTGTCGATTAAAATTCCATATAAACCAATTTAGCCAGACCAACCATAAAACTCAAGATTAAAGTCATAATTTAACTCATGATAATCAAAAATATGAAACTACTAACTCAAGCAAAAATGAATCACTTAAATTTCTATCCGGGACTCTATTGCTCCAAAATCCTTTGTTAGCATTTTCTTCTCATTTCTCAATTGTAGAGAAAATTATACAAATGGTCCTTAAACTTTGATCTAATGTGCAGTGTTATTCTTGAACTTTTAATTTGTTTAATATAGCTTTTGAACTTTGATTCAATGTTAAATGTGGTCTATAAACCTTTAAACATTTTCATGTAGTTTGGGGAACACATTGAACATTTTATAATAGTTCAGAGGCTATATTGAATAAATTAAAAATTTATGGGCGACATCACATACTAAGTCAAGATTCAGGGATGATATTACACAAATTAAAATTCAAAGACAACATTGCGCATTAAACCAAAGTTTATGGACCTACTATTATATCTCTTCTTATTAGTGTAAAACCCAATTGATTCCCTCAAGGATACTCATACTACTTAAATAATCGACTTAAAAAAAAAAGGAGGATCACCACATATTATACTTTATTTTCCTTTTTGTCAGCGTCTCTGTAGTGCTCGTCACATGACAAATCTAACTAACCCACTTTCACCTCCTTGCTTTTGCTTAAGGTTTTTTTTCTTCTTTTTTTTTTTTTTTTTTTTTTTTGGTGCCTAAAAACTAAAGGACCCCAGTAACCCTAAGTTGTAAGAAGACAAACGAGTAGGGCATGTGATGCAAGGTTGATAATGGAGTCATGAGTCATGACCTGATGATACACTACAGAAGAAAGAGCACACCAACAACAAGTCAACCACGTCTTGGGTTGATGAGCTGATTCATGGGTTTCGTGTCAAAAATAGTTTTAATATATATATATATATATATATATTTGAATTGAGGAGGGTATAGCAGATGCTCTTACTTTTAACTTTTGTGCATGGAAAAGGTAAAACCACCCTCGTTCAGCGCAATTATTTACTCCTGTTTATCGAGTTATTTTCTCGTTTGTTTTCTTGCTCTTTTTACTTAGCTCGCGGGGGATTCGAGATGACGACAGGCGAAGACTGACTGACAAATTTTCTTTTTCTTTTGAAGTCTTGGAGTCAGCTTCCTGCGGTTCGTTCAGGTGCTCTCTGGACCACAAAAAGCCTCATACGGTCTCTCTCTCTCTCTCTCTCTCTCTCTCTCACATATTTTTCATTTTTCTTATTTTTCTTTTTCCCCTGATTCCAAGAAATGTTTCAGCAAAAGGTTCTTTTTGTGTTGACCCTAACCCTAGCTCTTCTGGGTCCATATTTCACATCCCTCAATTCACCCTCCTCCTTTTTCTCCACGAGGCCTCAGTTTCTTCTCGGTTTCACTTGTTTTTGGGAAAATGTGGAGGGTTAAGACCACGGCTTCCGGATTCTTTTGGAGGTTTTGAGCAGAAAATTTGATGTGGTGTTCTTCTAAAATGAAGTTGATTCATCTTTATTGAGATTTAATGAAATTTTATGGTGAAATATATCTATCTACCTTATTATTATTTGAGACACATTCAGGTATTCAGGTGCTCATGATATCAATTGTACAACATTTAAGTCGAATGCTAGCAAATCACATCCACACATATTGGGTAGTAAAGATTCGTAAAAATTTTCTTTTCTTAAATGCTAGCCTCAAGTGAGTGTGCCGAGAATGAATCGAATATGAAATCCCACACTAGTAAAGGCTCAAAACTCTAATTAGTTTCTAATTTGAACAAACGGTCAAGGCTAAAACTTATGGAAGATAAATAAGTTCAAACAAAAATCAGAATATTTTCTGTTTGTGTCGGCACCCACCAAAGCAAATTCCATTTCCACCTGCCCAATATGTTCAAAACCGAACCATCTTATCTGGATCTTGATTGGCAAACCTTTTTACCCCTACGTCTGATCCCAAAAGGTCGTAACAAGTAGGGAAATGAGTATCGCACTTTTCTTTACACTCAGTCTCCATCTCTTCTTTCGCAATCTTCTGCGTTCTTCCATTTCTTCCAAATCAAGCAAGAATTTTTCTCCTAAAGCTAGATAAAGCTCCTTTTTTTTCTCTTCCTTTTCTTCTCCTCCTTTTCTTTTTAACCCGCCTTTTTACCCTCTCCCTCTGTGCGGGGTTTGAATGGAGTTAGAAACTTTATCTCTCTTTCCACAATATAAAGAGTTAAAAGACCTTATCATTATCGCTACCTTGTTTTCTGCTCTTTCCCTTTGTTTCCCATCGCACAGTAACCGCGTTGTCTCCTCTCTCTCTCTCTCTCCCCCTCCGGGGCCTTTACAGCCTTTCCCTAATTCCTGCGTTGCTTCGCTTCGTTCGCATGGAGTCAAAACCGAAAGCCTAAAACTCAGAACCTATTCTGACCATTCCTCAGTTCACAGGCATGGAAACAGGATGTAATTGTAACATTCATCGTAAACCCTTTGTTGTCTAGGTTCATTCAGTGCTCGTGTCTGTAGAACTACATTTTCGTATATTGAATTACATACAGAGTTTCAGCGCGACCTATCATATTTCATAACGGACTGAATACAAAAACGTCAAAAACTTAATTACCAAGTACTCATGCCAAGATTTTGGTGGGAGCAAACCATGAGTTACAAGGCATTTTTTCCCATTTCATCGTCCAAAATTCCGAATAAAAAATAAAAATAGCTCATTTACGTCATTTATATCTCGTGTATTTTAGTGAACCTTAATTAGAATTTATTTCCTGGATTATTTGGGGTTGTCATGTCACAGCTGGCATTTCAAATTCCCCTTAATTCTTTCATGGGTAGCTCGATAGCTGGCGGTGGTCTTAGAAAGGACAAGCATTTGCTGTCGCTCGTGAGGGGGGACAAAAAGAAAAGAAAAATTAAATTCTTTTTATAAATTGAATTATACCCCTTTTTCCCGGGATGAACATAATAATCATGATAATAATATTAATAATATTAAGAATAAAGAGATGGCTCTAAAATGGGAGAGTGGTTGAAAAGTAGGGAAAAGGCCAACTACGCTTTTTCGAGTATATTCAATGGCTTTTTGGGCTAACCCTACTCCACAAGTTTGTCTTTGATTGAGGGGGAAGATTCTCTCCAAGAACCAAACGACGTGGGAAAGACGAACGACGGTGGCATAAGTTTCTTGGTGTTAGGAAATTTCGAGCACGAACATGTAGGCCACGACATATTGAATTTCGTATTCAATGCTGCGACAATTTAATAAAGAGCAGGATGGAACAATTTCTGAGCAAGACCATTGTATGTCGTTCACGCCGATTTTGAGATTTTGGCAATTTGGAATTTCATGTACATACACTCTTTGTTCAAAAGCTAGGAAAACGGGTTTTCTTTTTTTAATTGCCTATGTGGTACTAGAAATGAATTGTTTATTACAGCCTTAATCTGCGCTCTTTCAGTATGTGTTCGGGACTTTGTTGTTCTTTTCAATTGAAACTTAGGACTTAATTGCATAAAAGGAAAGACTAATGAATGGATTACATTTTTCAAAAAAGATTTTGGCCTC
The DNA here is from genome assembly GCA_014182375.1 of Eucalyptus virginea. Lineage (NCBI taxonomy): Eukaryota > Viridiplantae > Streptophyta > Magnoliopsida > Myrtales > Myrtaceae > Eucalyptus > Eucalyptus virginea. Next base: position 9,594,964 of record CM024518.1, on the reverse strand, counting down.
AATCGCATCGATAAAAATGTTTATGATTTGATCCTGGTCTTTACCTAAATTATAAAAACTTCTAATCCGTTTTTGTGCATTATCTAATGTCAACTTTTTACACACTAAATGTTCTTGTCCATTTGTAGCCCTTTTCACTGTTCATGGCTTGGCGAGCGAAATAATTAGATGTCATAATCCCAGTACATCAATGGTAATGGAGGCCGAACCGAACGCCAATTATTTTCGTTATCATCATAATTGCATGGTACGGGATTTGGATATCACATCAATCGTACGAAAGCCCGCACTTTAAAATTCTATAATTTCGATTGGTATGGTTGAAGCGTGATTTTTTTTTTTTTTTTTTTTTTTTTTTTTTTGGCTCTTTTCGATTTCAGATCGTAAAGGGTGTATTATAAAGAGTAGAGGATGAGGCCATCAGGCCCATGAATGTAGGAAAGCCAGGCCCAGCTTGGTCAACTCGACGACTTCGCATTCCGGTAATCCCCAACATGAAGCCCCACTTTCTGAGTCAATTGTTAACTTTTCTAAACTAAAAGAAAAAGTCAATACTAACTTTTGTTTAATTAATGTGAGTTGTTGAGAAAAGGATGGGGAAATTGGAATTTTAGGGTAAAAATAGCTCTGTTGACCGAGGTTGACCCTCCTTTTTGCTCAAAAAGTTAGGTCTATTCGAGTCAAAACTAACTTTATTAAAATTAGGATGGAGTCCCAATGGGCAGACGATTAGTCAAAAGAACCTTTCTTGATTTACCCTCTTGAGGATTAGGAATTGGCTTTCTCAAGGGGAAGAACCACGCAAATCTCGAGAATGTTGACTTTGAAGAAAAGGGAAAGTAATTCTTTGAATGGGAAACGAAGTGGCTCCAGTGATGTTCAAATGTGGCTTTATACTCAGTTCACACTTGGGGGATATTATTTGGGATAATTAGAGTCAGAAGTGCAAGATTTTAAGGCGAAATTGATAGATTTTTAAGATGATGAAAAGGGAAATTTTGGTTGGAGGAAAATTAGCCCTTCAATCAAGAGAGTTCAAGACAAACTACTACAGTTAGACGTTTGGTGATTAAGCGTTATGAGGGGGAGAAATGTGGTATGATCATGTAAGCTAATGATATTCTTCTAAAACTCTTAAAATATGGAGGAGAAAATAATTTAATGAAAGTTCTGTTTCGCAGAAAATGATTGATTTGGAAGACATTTTTTTAAAAGTGATCATTTATATTGATTAAAATAATTAATCAATAAAAAAATTTATTTTCATTATTGACAACAATTACGTAAATATTTTTATGAACGATAAAAATATTTTTCATCCATTTCTTTCTATAAGTGATATGAAAGAGTATTACTAAGATAATTTTTTTTAATTTATTCATTTTCTACGAAACAAACTAAGTCAAAAAAGAACAAATAATCAAAGTGAGCAATATACAACATGCCTAAGAAATAAGCATCCAACATGCATGAATATGCCATAAAAAAAAAATCACATAAGAAGAAAACGCATGTATCTAGTCCAAATATATGAAAATTTAAAACAGACGTATAGGCTACATGAGCTGCTAGATCTAATGGTGTAAGCGGTTACGATAGGATTGTATTTGATTATGTCAGAATTTATTTATTTTTAATTCAAAGGGTTAACAAACAGATGAGTACATACGTAAATGGGAAATATTTGGATTCCTCCCCTTGATCATGTACAATACAAAGAACTATAGTTTGCTGGATTTGTTGAAACTGTCAAAACAATCTAGCAGTAGGACTACATTGCATAAGGAAAATTCGATCCTTCAAATTCGACCCTTCTTTTCTGGACCAGTTGTGCATAAGTCTTCGAGATAGCAGAAAATCAATCTTGCATAATGAAAATTGATGTGATTACACGTACTGGTCGGTATCGGAAAAGGGTCCACAAATATAAGTCAAGACGGGCACACAATGCGTTTGCTGACGTACTTTTTGGCATGGAAACAAGAAGCTCTTGCTAAGGAGATCTCATCAAAGGGTGCTATTCAAAAGCTCTAGTTGAAATACAACCCGGGAATCATACTTTTGGCATGGGCAAGAAGCTCATGTAAGGAGACTCCCCAATTCAAAAGCTCAAGTTGAAATACAAGGGGAATCATACTTTTTGGCATGGTCAAGAAGCTCATGTAAGGAGACTCCCCGATTCAAAAGCTCAACTTGAAATGCAAGGGGAATCGTACTTTTTGGCATGGTCAAGAAGCTCATGTAAGGAGACTCCCGATTCAAAAGCTCAAGTTGAAATACAAGGGGAATCATCCTACAATGGGATGGAAAATGATGATCATAGTTGCTGGTGGACAGAAGAGGTGATTTGCTACAGACATGCTAGATCAACATCATCGAGTCTTATTCAGGTAGACTAATCGCGATTTCATTGAATTATGTGAAAATCCGATAATACATGATGAATCGTTGTGGTTCTCGAGCCAGTTGTTACTTTGACTCGCCGGACCACAAAATACATGACTTGTGGAAGCATTATTTCATTAGGCTTCCGAGTGATTACTATATAATCAGATGGCCCCTTGGCAAAGGAGGAACAAGATTGATATTGAAGAGGCACTTAGAAGAGAGGAGAGTTTCTTATTAGACCTCTAGGCAATGCAAGTTTTCCGTGTCGTGTTTCCTATCCTCATCTTTGCTGAGAGAAGCACCGGGTTGAGATACTCGTCTCTCTAAATGGTCGAGGAAATCCATAACCACAGGATCAGTCCAAGGAGCTCCGAGAGGAGCCTCTGCACCTGCAGCCCACCCAAGATGACCGCCTTTTGGAGTCACTATCAACAAGCAATTCGGATTTTCCTGCAGTGAGAAAAAGTACGTTGAAGAAAGGGATTACACATGTGAACAGGACATCAGATGCACACGGCATACACAAATTCATAAGGGCAACAATGAGAAATTGAGGTCCTATGGACGTTTTGAGCCTGTGTTTACATGTGTCCATATATCACCATTTCAGGAATAGAAAAATTTTATTTCCCTTGAATGAGAAAAAGGAGATAACAACACGTGCCTTACATGCTTTAGGTCGCTCTCGCTACTCTCGACCAAAATTTCAACTGACATTTCAATTTAGCAGACAATCGTATGGCTCTTCTAGCTGTCTCTCAACTTTTTTTATCCAAAAAAATGTTGCATTGCACGTGTTCCTCTAGAAATATTATCAGGACACCACTCAATAAGAATGTGCTTAGTTTAGATATGCAAGTCACTAGGCCTTGCATGTTACCTTTAAATTCAGAAAACGGTGAGTTGATTAAATTAAATTAAAGAACAATCCACGAGCTACAGAATCTGTCATTCCCAAGATGGATCAGCGTCTGACTGAAACTAATATGGCGGTCTATACTGCGGAGAGTTTTTCAGATATCGTGAAAGGAGGATTTGAGAGGGAGGCATGAAGATATTCGAGGCATAAACTAAGTTAGCTACCTCCGAAGAAGATAGTCAAGGTGCTACAGCTCACTAAACTGTATGAATGCACAACATCCCATCTGAAAGAGATATTACCGAGTTTCTTCCACAATCAGAGGTAGTGGTCTGTTGGTGGTAGAGACAACAGAGGCAACTGAGATTTACTAATCGATGCTCTAACCATAACTTAGCACCACATTAGGGAATGGACATACAAAGAGGAAGGCATAGGGATGAGGGTCAGTAACTAAAATTACATCCGTTCTGTGGCCTATTAAAGAATCTAGGAGGAAATCATTGACATAATTTAACACTTCTACGAATGAGATGTTCAGGGAGAGGAGACACTTCAGAAGATAAAGTCGTGTTGCAGTAAGCCCTTTATTACAAGGATTGGGATCTTTATGACGAACCTTGATATCTTCACGAGGAATTCCCCGAGCTGGCGCAATAGGATCATTTGCAGCCTGAGAAGAGACCACAAGTCTTGAATAAAAGCTTGAACAGAAAATTTCTACACTAGGAGCTGAAAATATCTATTCTATGCACAATCCTCCAGTCAAATCAGTCGTTTTTTTTATTATACCAAACTTCAGTCATATCTACTTAGCATCCTAATCATATTATATCTCTCCCTTTTACTCTTCAATACAACAACATTCAACAACTCAAGTCATTCGATAAAGCTTGAGAAATAATCTCGATCCCTTTGGCATTCAGAATGATTCCAAGCTACAGGTTCTCAGTGCAAACCAATTTCTCATCATTAGGATCTTTGACATTTGTAGTAATTTAAACTTCATTGAAAACTATAAGTCAATCAAATGTTTTTGAATGTTCATCTGATTGGATGTGTTTCATCAGAAAATCTTTTTTATTAAACTTACCATCCAGGAAACTCTTCCATAGTACATAGCAAAAGTGTTTTCATGGATAACCAGCTGAACAGAACATAGTATCATATCTAGGACTATTGGGTATATCATATTCATTTCTTTGACTTACAGTAGTATACTTTTTCTATGCTCTTTGGTTATTTCCTGTAACTTGAATAATCATATGTCCTTACAGAACTTAAACAATGTGTAGTACCAACATGTAATATTATAGTCCACGAAATAAACTGAACATATATTCCTGCAATTCTTCCTTTACTTGCAGATGATTCTTGGGCATGTTAGAAAGGGAAACAATGAGCCGTACCAAGCTTCTAAGTATGTGTCTTATCTTCTTGCGTAAAAAAATTCTCCAAGAATAAAATTCGCCTGTTTTTAATTAAAAAGTAACCAATCTCAGGTTTTCAACACCTGCCCATGTCCTTATTCTAGCAGCCTTATCAAAATTGGGACCATTAAAGGGTAATGTAATTTCTCTGCGACTCAACAAGAGTAGCAATTTGAAACAGATCATTTAATTGCAAGCATATAAAGTACACACCCAGCTCTGAAATGACATTTTTAAACTCCATAAATAATTTATATATAAATGTATCATTGTTAGACCGACAAGCATTGCAACTCGAAGGACCATCTCTTCCATTTTTATAAGCAAATCTATATATCTACATGTATATAGAGATCCCATTTACTGCAGATGCATATTATAGTGAACATGACAAATAAATAATCTAAAAGCTCCTCTTTTTTTCAGAAATGGTGCAACAGCAATTCATCGAAATAACACATAAAATGAGAAATCTCTCGATAACCTGTATGCACAGTAAAGGCTTGCACACATGCTTTATGGTATCCGAACTGCTTGAATTAGCATAGTACTCATCGGCTGAGTTGAAACCAAATGAAACTGCAAGCATAATAACAATGTGTGATTACACTGGTCACATGTAAGACACTTGGAAATGGTCGCAGGGCAAAATTTCATGATTTTGGATGATGCATATACTTGATGTCCAAAACAATACACATGCTCCTGCAGGCCCATGAACCCACTAGCACCAAAGGCATTTATGTCAACAAGAAAAACGTACCACGGGTCAATCCTTCATCGAACTCTTTGACAGTTTTCGCATTAGCAGCCAATGTGATATTATATTCGCCACCCATGTCTTCAAAAAGGAGGAGATGCCTGTATGAAGTATGATATAACTCTGCCTCTAATTTGAGAATGAGAGAAATCTATTTATGCATGAAAAGGAAGTACATAATTACTTCTTAAAGATCTCCCGTAGAGAACGTGCAAGAGCTTTGTCATAAATATTGTTAAAGCCCTTACGGAAATCCTCATCTGCAATGACTAAATTGAAAGGATTACACAATGATACAGCTCCGGAAAGAGGGCAAGTATGAGATTCCTGAGAAAAAGACATTGTGAAAACATTGATGAACCATGAGTATACCATGAACCAGGAATTTTAAGGGCGACAAAATGTAAAGAAAATAGAAACTAACAATGCTATCTAAAGCTTAGAATAAAAACTGATCCCTCCGGCCCAAACCTGTTTTCACCAAGAGCAAGTACAAAAAATAGAGTAAACTGCTTCCGTGTAATATACATAAACCAAGACCAAAGTAGTCAAAAAAACTTACTGTTGTAGAAAAAAGGGTAACACAACCAAAGTATTTCTTAAGATAGAGAATGCCACAGCACCAGAATGTCCTTCAAATGCAAACCCATCTTAGACAACAAAAAATTCTCTGAGGAGGGCAGTCATTTACACCGAACTCTTCAAAACAAATTTTTAAGAAATATTTTGGCAAAACTAGTTTTATTGGTCTAGGCCCATATCTATGCAAAGTTAAGAAGAAACGAGCTGAAGAAAGCCTTGTAACTCGATTATAAATTCTAAGTATCATCACAGATCCCATATTGTTCTATCATAGAAATTACTATTAAGATCTGGTAAATCGAAGACAGCGTTTACATAAATACGACATCAGAGCAGAACTGGGCACCAAAACTCAATTACCTTACCTCTCCAAGATAACGAACGAGAATGTTTGCCCCGAGAGACCAGCCAACAGCATATAAATTGGCTTTAGGATACCGATCACCCACGTGGGCTACTACTTGATGTAGATCACCCGTAAATGAAGCTGAATAGAACTGTGTGCAAGCAAAAAAGTTGCTATCAGCACAATAATTCTAGTGAAACTAAATTTAGAGTCAGAGTCTTTAAGTCGCATCCCACAGTTAATTTGATCACAAATCAAGAACGGCTGCAATAATAAGAGCTATATCGCCCTACAACAATTTCTCTGTGGAAGAGTCCCATTCATCAGTCCTGGCTTAACAGCTTGCAGTATCGAATTGTCCAGGAAAAATGCGAAAGATAAGGCATGCTGAATGGGTTGGATTCTATTACCTGAGGTGTGGTGACCGGACTATCTCCACAGCCACGGCTATTGAACACCACGACTCGCCATCCCTTGCTTCTAGCTCTCAACAACATATGCCTCACGTACGTATCTCCGCTGCCACCCGTCAAACCAGGCTGCAATCAACCACTAGATCGAACTCAATTCAACATTACAGATCGCGACAAATAGCTCGAAGAAAGCATTACACTCCAGTCTAATCGCAAGCCAGTGCTTTGTACAAAAGCTATGCAAGTGCAAGAAAATCGGGCCATCACAAAGCGTAAACAGCATCGGACTTTTACTACATGGATCGATGGGATGAAATCCATCTCCATCTTGTCGTGGTTTTCCAAATTATCCAGTAAAATAGCATTTTTCTTCCCTAAATTACGAGCTTAGTTCCTCCAATTTGTTGGCAACCAAACGGAAAACAATCGAGAGAAACGCATGAATGCCGCCACGTACCAGCAAAATCAGGACCGGCGAATCCGGCGGCACGCTGCGGTCGTCGCCGGAGACCCAATCGAGGGCGACCGCGCCGCCGTCGCGCGTGCGGAGGCACTCCCGCCGGAGCCTGACCTCCGGGAGGGACCGGAAGAAGGAGGCGAAGATCGTCTCGACGTGGCGGTTCCAGCCGACGACGGGGAACGGGGAGTACGGCCGGTCGAGCGTCGTCAGCGCCGGGAGGAGGAGGTCGCGGCCCCCGCCGAGGACCTCGAGGGAGGGATGGGGGCCGGACATGGCGGGGCCGGCGCGGGCGGCGGAGACGGCGGAGACGGCGGAGACGCGGCGGAGCGGGGCTGCCGGCGGCGGGGGGGCGAGGCCGCAGAAGGAGGAGAGCAGCGGCGGCGGCGGCGAAGAGCCGAAGCAGCACCTTGGCATTTGGTCGCCGCCGGGCTTCGCGATCGCGCCGTCGCGAGAGAGGCGTCGAAAATGGCGACTCGGGAGTGCTTTCCGGTGAGACTGCGAGTAGTATTAAAAAAGGCCACGTCAGACGACCTATTTAATGACTATTTATTCAGGATTACGTTAACCGCAAGAATATGTTTAGGTAACGATTATTATCGATTAAAAAATTATTTTTCATTGATTAATTATTACAAGCGATATGCAAACCATCCTTTTAAAAAAAATATTTTTCAAATCATTAATTAAAAAGTTTTTCAATTGTTAATTACACGTGTTATGAGAAAGTTATATATATATTTGAAATCGAATCCCTGCTCTAGCTACTTAATGAGTTTCATTGAATGTATTTCGACAACACTCGTTCATATTATAAGTTGTAACTTTTGTGGTTTGAAAACCTCTCAAAGAAGCTCTTTAATAAAAGGAGAGATGACATCCAATTGATGTGTTTTAATTGGGATTTAGTTCATGAATATCTAGAGGCACTTGTTAAACACCCAACTAAGAAAAAATTATGGTATTTTATGTACTATTTGCCCCTTGTGTCATGTGCAATCAAATTTTTGAAAATTGATTCTTTTACTACAGAAAATACGGGACAAGTGCTCTGAAGTTATGTGTTCCACTTTCCTCATTGGGTGTGTTTTATATTCCAAATTTTCTTCAACTCTATCAATTTTATTAATGACCTCTTGGTTTTTTTTTATTATATCATTTTCCTAAACTTCAATAAATGCAAGCCTTGTACTCTCGTGGATTTATTAAACTTGTTCAACCAATTGAAAGAATTGAATCAAAATGGGCCAACCCGTCCATAACAATCTTCACATTCCGATCAACAAAGTCAAGGCCTAACACAACGAAAAATTCACCAATGTCAATGTTAGTAAGGAGAACCACCTGCAAAATCAAGATGACCTCCAGCATCTTTTTTTAAGAGTAGGGTTTTATTAACAATAAGAAAGAAAATTCTTTAATTTATAAAGCATTGTCATCTTCGTATTTGGGATAATCAATTCGCTGAAATTAAATATATATATTGCTAAAGATGGTTAAAAATCGACCCAAATGGCACCTGAACCCATCAAAGTTTGGACCAACCCCACCCCAAGCGACAAACGTCCAGTGGCTAATCATGTTCTGAGCCATTTTTCACGCGGTCGTGGTAGTTAGGATGACACGACTCCGGTCGGCTTCGCTTCATTCCCGGCCAGTCGTAGTGGTCGAGACACCAGGAAAAAAAAAAACACATCAAGAAATATATATCGTGGCATTTCAAATCATTTCTTTCCTTTTCTTTTTTATTGGCTCTGAATGTGTCGCGAATTTTTGTACTGGAGTGCAAAGGCGTTGATAAGTCTTTACGACCACATTATTATAAGGGCCTTATGCCCATTACAGAATGTTTAGATTAAGTAATTATTATTTTACAATACCCGTATCTTGAAATTCAAAGGTTAACAATTTTATCGACGCAAGCCCACAAAAATGTTGATAGTCACTGTTTCTTCCCACGAGAATTACGCAAACTCGTATGAACTTTAATAGTTAATTCTCTTATCTACAGCTTTCAAACTTTCCCGTACTTAGATATCTTACTAAAGTTAGGATCCTCACTCTTTGATTTGGGATTACACAATCAATTCTTAACTTTTTGTTGTTAATTAATGGAGTCCATTCGATAACTCCTAATGCGAGAAATCTTATGTGGCTCTCAAGTCGATGATCGCATGGCATCTAAGAAAGACCACGTGGGAGAAACATTGGATTTCCCATGAGAGAAACCCACTAAGTGAGAATTTGAGACTCAATCGCATAACTTTTTAAACATCAATGGCTTAGTTAATCAAAATGAAATTTTGAATAACTCGATTGACCCACAACAAGAACCCTAATAACTCATCATGCACTCAACCCAAAAAAAAATAATTACAAAAAATTATAATCTAAATGACAATCTAAGCTTAGTTATTTCATACTTGTTAGAAGTTTAGGAATACCAAACCAGTTTTTATGATTTGATTGCTAAAACAAAGACCGGTAGATGTCATACACATTGCCCTCTTTCATCTCCCACGTCCAAATGCTGAATAAAAAAAATTGGGATAGTAACACAAATTGTTTATAAACTTTAATCCAATATGCACTATTGACCCCTGAACTTTCCATACATGTTCAATTTAATCTTTAAACTATATGAAAATGTATAGTATTATTCTTCTAGTCTATTAATTAAATTGAATATGTATCAAAGGTCTAGGAATTACATTGAACAGTTTAAAAGTTCGTGAATAACATTATACATTGGGTTAAAGTTCATAAACGACATGATATATTGAACCAAAATTCATGGACCATTTACATCATATTTCCAAATGAGTTTTGCTTTGTGGCCGCATTGATAGATGAGACCATCATCGATCCCCGTTTCCACGCCCCTTTTCTTGCCCCACGGTCGTGCGTTTGCAAAATGAAGGGTGCCCACGCACTTCGACAGCGCTTTTGCGTTGGGCCACGATCCCGTCTCGACGCTTCTGGGTTGGGTCAGTGTGGTGGCCCGTTGCGAAGTGGCAATCAGCCAGTATGGGGCCCAAGTACAACCATTCCCTGGGGGCCCTCCGGACGTACTTGTCCAGAGCCTGGACCCGGTCCAGTCGACCCGATGCGCAATCACCGTTAAGTGTTGCGAGATCGGCGACGCGGGCCTCACGTGGGATCCATAAAATCGACGATTATGATCCGCCCGGTGCGGCAGACCAGATCTAGAAAAGCAAGTCCCCCTTCCGGTAGCTTGAGTGGGCTCTCATTGCTTGGTCGCGAGCTCTCCCGTAGGCACCGTGCAATCTATGTTGCACCGTACCAACATCGTCGGCCTAGGAGAATGGACCTTAGTGGGTACATGAATACTTCATTATGGTACGTAACCCCAGAAGAGGGCCAGAACAAGTGGAAGAACTGCTACTTATGGTGACTTATATCTCAACCACGATTTTGTTCTAAAAGAGGATTTGATTTTCAGTCTGAACATGATTGACTGTTGAGAAGTTGAAGATGTTAGATTTAGGATATGAAGGACATGAGTTAGACATCTTTTTATTTCTCAATGATCAGTCATATTCTCAAATTCATTCAACATTTAAAGTCCCCCTAAAATGGAGAAATATTTTCTTAGATCAAAGCCATATGAACCAAATATCATTGCAATCATCGAAATCACTTGGAATTCACATTGGACTCCCTGCCATTGCCACCAACCATTGTGATTGTACAATCCATAATACTTCAAAATCTATCTCGTATTTGACTCTCAATAAGATAATCCATGTACTTAAAGATCTATCTCCATCATACATCCCTAATATGTCCAAGAATTGCATCATAGCTCCATACCCACCAAATCCACAAGAGCATGGCAAAAGCAACCCAAGCAGCCATAATGAAAGTGAAAGCACTCCTCACCCCCTCCAAGAAAGAAGGAAGGAAAACAACAACCGAAAATTATGAAAAGCAAGAAGTAACAAAAGCGAAATTCAATAAAAAGAGCAAAAAAGTTTTTTTTTTTTTTTTTTTTAGAGGAAAAAACAGTGGTAAAGGACAACTGAGGGAAAGCCCTAATGCCGTGCTTCCTGTGACTGCTTTTAGAAGGGAGCGGAGGGCAAAAGCAAAGGTGGCATCATGTGGTCCAAGGCATCAATGAGTGCCCCTGTCCTCCCAAGGCGCCCCTCTCTATGCCCTCTTTTTTTCAATTTCCATGCTTTTGTGTTGGGGCCTGGGATGGAGTTTCACGTCCTTTTGTAGAGCTTGTCCTTTTTGACTTTGGTTTTCATGTGGCGTTCCATGTCTTCATCTTTCGCCTTTGTCATTGGTCTCGTGCCTTGAGGTGAAAGCAAACAATCATAGCGGCTGTCTCAAGCATGGAGAGCACACCAGAAGTCTTAGATGGGCTTAGGATGGCAATCTGAGTTTTTTTTTTTTTTTGGTGTGTCGGTGGAGGAGGCGGGCCTATGCCGACGATTTCGACCAGCCACACATCCGCTATCCGATTTCCGTTTAGAAAAAGAAAAAAAGAAGAAGAATAAGCTTTGATTAAGAGATTCGGAAAACAATCAACATAAAATGCCAGTTACTTTTGAAGGAAAGATAAATATTAAGTCATTTGCCAAAGGAAACATTTTCAATGGAATAAAGATATAGTAAGGATGCTAATGAGTTTACTAGCCATTTAGAGAACATTTGCACATCATCATTTGATGATATTTGATGGTAGCGATGATTTTTCTTGACACCACTATCAGGTATAAACTATGAAGTAGATAGTATGAGATGATCATGATAGTATAATTTTCAAATACTTCTTACAATAAAACCGCGGAAAAAAAGTATTCCACGGTCAAAATACGAGCCTTTGACTAGGTTTCTTTACCATGATGATGTCAGGGATTCGGTTAGCTCGTCGCTAATAACAAATTCAAAATATGCAATCATTCACGTGACATTGCACCAACTAGTTGACGGTGAATGGACAAACTTTATAGAGGTTCATCTTTTAATAGACTAAGAGCATCAAAAACATTTTTAATACACAAAATAAAATGTGAAAGTTAAGAGATATGAAAGTCATATTGAAGGATGAGATGGTCAATTTTGTGAGACTCCGTTCCCCATATATAAAAATTTGCTTCAAGATCAGTAATACTAAATTATTTTACCTAAAAAGTCGAATAATTAAAATATGGAAGAATCAAGCAACATAATTATCTCTTATACACACATCAATCATTTATTATTTAGCTTTAAAGGCTGATACGCGCAGCAATTTAGTGAGCGATCATTAATAAGTTAGGTTACATACTGGGCAAAAGTCGAAACAATATTATTGGAGGATTGAGGGGAGAAATGTTATGTATAAAAGGCTAGTTGCCAAAAGGGAGGCAAGTTGCGACATTGTACTCAAACAAGCGAATCACATTTAAAATTCATTAAAAAAATCTTCACATTACTTCCTATATAAGTTTCATAGATAAGCATAGAAGGCATCATTCGATCACAAACTAGATTTCCTCATGGGTCTGGTAGGTCGTTGAATATGTATAGGCATACCAAACTCGAAGCACAAATTAGATGAACAACTTTTTTCTCGTACTCCTCAAATTCAATCATTTCTAACACTGATATTCTCATCAAGAAATGGGTATGAACAAAGCTTCTCGGTCTCAATATTCCACCACGACGACATGACATGAAAATACGGGATAAAAATTGCAAGAGGTTTTTCTTTTGGCAAAAAAAAAAAAAAAAACTCGTGATGAAGAAAAAGTTGGGAAAAAAGAATTGCAAGAGTTGGGAGTGACGTCGAACGATGATGATGCCGCAAGCGGAAATGGCGGGCCTGAGAAGGCGAAATGGGCCGGGCCGAGATTCCCCACGGGCCCACGCGCGCTCCTTGTCTCGTCCTCTCTTCGCCGAAAAGGAGACGTGGCAAAAAAAGGCGAAAAGCGAGAAAATTTTAAAAAACGACGAAAACCGTAATAAAGAAAAAAGCGTAATCATCATTTATTTTATTTTATTTTCTATTTATTTTATTCTCTCGCGTATTTTTATTTAGTCGATAGCATCTCTACTGTTCATCATCTTTTCTCACCTCCTCCTCCTTCTCCAATGGAAAAGCGAGTGAAGAAGTTCTCTTGAAGAAGAAAAGCACCTCGCCGGAAAGCAAGCGGGCGCGGCCAAGGGAGGGCGGAGCGAGGTTGAGAGGCGGCGGCGGCGGCGGCGGCGGTGGCGGAGGCGGAGGCGGAGGCGGAGGCGGGGTTTTCCGTTGGTGATGGTATTGGCCATCCGGCGACTGCGAGAGGAGATCACCGATCGGCTCGCCGGAACCCGCCCGGTCGCCCTGTATTTAATGCTCCTGCTCACCGGCGGCTTCGGTGGCGGCGGCGATGACGGCGGGGCGGCGGGGGGGTGGATCTTGTTCGCCGAGGGCAGCGGGAGCGGCGGGAACGGCGGGAACGGCGGAGGCGGCGGCGGGGGGTTCTGGTCCTCGGCGGCTGCGCCTTCCAATGTGGGGACGATAGCCATTGTCGTGACGGCCATGGCCGGGCTCGCCTTGGCCGCCACCCTCGTCTACTCTCGGAGGTAGAGATTACGCCGAGAACTCCGAGAAATCGCGATCCTCGAGAACGGAGGGCGAAACCTAGCGCGCTCGATTCCCGTTTTTCTCTTCGTCGAAATCAGAAACCCTAGGGAACAAGTCACTTTTTCTTCGGTAGATTGATTGATCGATTGATAGGTAGAACTTAGAAGGTCAGATGCTCGCTCAACAGAAACAACCTTTAATGAAATCCCTACGGCGAAGCCACACTTCGTCTTCCCCGTCGAATTCCTCTTCGCCGCCAAATTCAACGTCGTCGTCGTCGTCTTCATCGTGGATTCATTTGCGATCGGTCTTGTTAGTCGTCGCTTCTTCATCATCCTCACCAGTTCCTTCCAATCGGTGAGTTCCACATTCCTCTTCTTTGAATCTTTCTACTAATACTTCGATTCGATTCTGTTCCATTTTCCAGTTTCGTTTGGCCATCTGATGTTCAAAATGGGGCCATTTTTGGCTGGCTCTGGATTCCACTCACTCTTTTGGGTTCTCAATTTCTTGAATTTGCCTTTGGATCCAGATCTACTGATTTTGTTTGATCTCACACAACTGATTTTTCTGTGGAAACTCTCTGGTCCTTTGCTCAATCTGTCATTTCTTCTGTCGATCTCTCTCTATCTCTCTGCATCGTGGGTTCAGTTCCACAGGTTCCGGCTATCAATTTTAAGTGCTGAGACTGTTGTGGTAGTTTGAGGAGGTGTAGAAAACTAATGCATCAAATGAGGACGGTGTGATAAGGACTTAAATGACAGCATTTTTGGTTCTGTGCATTTGTTTTGCATTTAAGAGGGGATAGAACCACTTTTGAGTTAGTTGCAAGAACTTGAGAAAGAATTGGATCGAAGTGAATCAAGTGAATGCATTGAAGTTGATTGTTTCATGCTGTTGTACTCTATGACATTTAAGGAAGCTTTTGAGTTAAATGTTAAATGTGTAGGCTCTTGTGCAAAAATCACTAGGTGTTTGCACAATAGGAACCCCTATATTCTGCTTCCTGCTGATAATTATGTGTGAGGGATGAAAGATTGCGATAGTGTGGATGGTAGAGGACTGTGTTGTTCAGTCGAAGATAAGATATTCTACAATCGCGAAGCCTCTCTATCTCTCTTGCTCTCCCTCACTGTGTTATATGAATGTTATTATGGTGTAAACTTGCTTGTCCCCTTCAAAGTGACATTACCTCCCCATTGTGGCTTGCAAATATTTTGATGATTCCTGACAAGATTCAGGTTCTTGTTTCTTAGGATATCGTGAATAGCTGTCTATATAATGCACATAAATAGTCATTGCTTAGCCATCTACTTCATAATCTGTTGAACAACTCTTAGTTGGTCTGTCTTGCATTTTTCTCTCAGTTTAACTAACAATTTTCCTTCTCCTCTTTCAGGGGTAGTCTTAAATCACCATGGTCACGGAGAAGAAGAAAACATGCACTATTACCGAAGCAATGGAGGAGCTTATTTACACCTGATGGAAAACTTTCTGATGGTGGAGTCAAATTATTAAAAAAAGTGCGCAGTGGAGTAAGTGACTAAATTCTTTGGGTATATATATAGTGATTATTGCACCCATCCGATTTTTAATTTTTGTTGCTGCAAATCTTTGGTTCAAATTAATTTCCTATTTTGTGGCTTAAGTTCAATTTTTTATTTTATTTGCAGGGTATCGATCCAAGTATTAGAGCAGAGGTTTGGCCGTTTCTCCTTGGAGTGTAAGTGATTTCCCTTTATGTTTTACTCAAGTGTTTTGCATTTGATCTTTGGAGGACAATTCCACATTATAAACTCTTGTATTTCTGAATCTTTTATGGATTAGGCTGTTAGTGTACACTCTTGTATGGCTATAAGTATATAATTGGTCATTGTTGATTGTGTTAATGGCAACATTAGAGCATGCTTGTGGGGGATTTTTTAGTCTTTGCTTCTCCTGCTGACTTAAGGAATTCGGAGATTTTCTTTTGTAGATGAAATAATGTTTTTGTTTTTGCGAAAATCAAAATATGGGAGAAACTCGAACTGTTTCAGTAGTAGAACTTTGGTTGTAGCTATTCACATAGCTTTTGGCCATGTCTTTGGCTTTTGAGTGAAAATGAATGTGTACATAAAAAGCTCATAACACATAACATTAAATGAGGGATTATATGATGGTCATATCTTTACTTTTGCCACTTGGAAGCGATAAACCAACCGTTTTAGGAGTTAAAATCCAACCGCTCAGTTTATAATAAGAGTCATGGTTAAAGTCAAAATTGATGGGGTTACATTCACCTGGTATCCTTAACAGAAATTTTGGAGATGGTGATAACTTGAATTGAACAGTTAGTTGGTTCTATCCTATAGTCTATAGCTGTCATTTTGGGATCATCCAAGATCTCTCCCATTTGATGTTGTCCTTTTCCTTGATCTTTTCAAACATATGGAGTTATTATGACTTTCTCTCGATATTTCTATGCTGTTTTTGGTTGTCTATTGCTTTCACCATTCTTCTTTAGTGGGTCTCAACAAGGTGGCATATGCAAAGTACTAACTTCGTAATGTCGCCTCACAAGTTTCCATTTCCTTCCTTATGTCGATGTTTTCTGGTCTTACAGGTATGACATTAACAGTTCCAAGGAAGAAAGGGATTTTGTGAGAAGTCAAAATAGGTACTCTCAGATTAAGTGGCTTCTTAATATTTGTCATGCCTGGCTTTAGTTACTGTGTACCTGATGCTCTTTTATTGCAATTTAGAAAGCAGTATGAGAATTTACGGGAACAGTGTCAGCAAATCCTCAGCCGCAGTGAGAAGAGTTTAATGTCAAAGGAAAGTGCTGGGGACAGCTGTAATGAAGGCAGTGGGGATTTCAGTCAAGTTCTGGATTCTGCCATGGATGATGACGTAAGTTCGAGGAGATCACCTTGCATGGAAGGGGATGGCAGTGGCACTTATCTTGATGGTACAGTCAGTTCTATGAGCGATCAGGCCTCTCAGTCCTCCAATTTGAATGCAGAAGGAGATACAAAAGTAGTGCAGATCAGGTCATTCAATCCTCTCATACCATTTCGGAAGGAGAGTCAGAGAAGAAGAATGGAGATCAGGTCATTAAATCATTCACTGCAACTGTTAAAGGAGATAATAATATGGAAAAGAATGGCGATCAGGGGATTCAATCCTCAGGTACAACAATAGAAGGAGGTAGCGATAAGAGTGGACTTCAGATCCCTCAATCCTGCGGTGCAATATCAGAAGGAGATGTGCGGACTGCAAATCAGGGCCTGCAATCCTCCCATACAATAGTGGAAGGAGATACAGAAAAGGACCAAGGTGAGGTTCTCCAGTCATCCAGTTTAAAAGTGGAAGCAAACATGGAAAAAAGTGGACTGATGCGTGAGGCTGCCTCTGCTGGTGACTCAGATTCTACTGATTCTGATTCCTCTGAGGAGAATGTTAATATACCCGACTTTCTTCCAATGAAGAGGTTGAAGAAAGTGAAATCAGTGAGCTTACTGAAGAAAGATCGTCTGTGGCTGCTACTGAAACCAAGACTAAGTTACATAGTGATGAAGATTTTGCCACGTGGCAGAGAATCATCCGACTTGATGCTCTGCGAGCAAATGCTGATTGGGTAGTTTACTCTCCATCTCAGGCAATGGTGAGTGAAATGAAGGCAAGGCATTTTGCTGACAGTGTGGGATTGAAAGATTATGACCATCTCGAGCCTTGCCGGATTTTTCATGCTGCTCGTCTGGTCTCTATCCTTGAAGCTTATGCACTGTACGACCCAGAGATTGGTTACTGCCAGGGGATGAGCGATCTGCTTTCCCCGATTATCTCAGTGATGGAGGAGGATGATGAAGCATTCTGGTGCTTTGTGGGGTTTATGAAAAAGGCACGCCACAACTTTAGGCTAGACGAAGTGGGGATCCGTAGACAGCTGAACATCGTCTCGAAGATCATAAAGCACAAGGACTCCCATCTCTACAGCCATCTGGAGAAGCTTCAAGCTGAGGATTGCTTCTTTGTCTACAGAATGGTGGTCGTGCTCTTTAGGAGAGAATTGAACTTTGAGCAAACGTTGTGCCTCTGGGAGGTGGTGTGGGCCGATCAGGCCGCCGTAAGGGCCGGGATCGCCAAGTCTGCTTGGGGGAGGATGAGGGTGCGAGCCCCGCCTACTGACGATCTGTTGCTATACGCAATTGCTGCTTGTGTGCTGCAGAGGAGGAAGTTGATTATCGAGAAGTACAGCAGCATGGAGGATATCATGAGGGAGTGTAATAGCATGGCTGGTCATTTGGACGTGTGGAAGCTTCTGGACGACGCGCACGACTTGGTCGTCACTGTTCACAACAAACTAGGGGCATCGGTTTCTTGATCCGTTTTCCTTGTTTTGGCTGGCTTCTGTTGGTACATTATTCTGGTCTGACCTGTCGGGGACCTTATTGACATAGAGCTCGTCTATAGGTCGCTTCACAAGTTCATGCGACTCACAACAAGCGCTCGGCACGCCGATTTCTGTATCAGCTAAACAATGAGGTTTATGTATACTGCCCGCACTTGGTCTCATCGAGTGATGGTGGCAGAATCGCCGCTTTTAATGAACTAACATGTTCGTTTCCTATGGCCTGTTCTTGCATGGCCTGTCGCTTTCATTCTTTTGTGAACTTTTCTTGCGTATTTCAAAGTTGTGCTCGAACTAAACTCCCAATAGTTTTCTCTTAGCTGGGGCCTCTTGGGAGCGGTTCGCAATTCCCTCCACAACCGGCGCCGCCATCAATAGCCTTGCACCCCCTGGCCATCCCCGACCACCACCACCAGACCTTCACTTTCACGGGTTTGCCCTCCCTTCTCCATCCTTTCCCTTCCACAACTACCAAAAAAGGATCCCCCGCCGTTTCCTTCACCGCCATCACCGACAACTGTCCCTTTCAATTGGCAAACTTCACTACCTGAATTACCATCTCGCCGCTGTCGCATCTCTCCTCCTTGACCTTGATTTCCAACTCTCGAAACCCGACTCTAAAATAATTTACCTGGGCCTGGCTAATTAATCGGCGATGAAAACAAGTCGTTCCTGCCAATAACCTGAAAAAAATAGGTGAGATGTTTAGACGGCCATCCCGATCACTAAAGATTAACAACTCCCGCAAAAAGGTCGAGAATTGGACTTCTGTTAACTTGAAAAACGTCGGCAAATCGACCGGGCCCAATATATTCTCCGCGCGGCCCAATAGAAATCATCTCCCCTTCAACAACCCTCATTAAATGCAAGCCCAATATCAATTCCCCGCACGGCCCAATCGGAAGCCATCTTCTTCAACAACCCTCGCTTTCGACTTTGCATCAATGCCACCAAAACCTCAAATGGTGCCTATTGATCTGCGTGGCCTCTCCGTCGCCGCTCCTCCCCGCATCCTCCTGGACCTCCCGCCGCCGCCACCTCCGCCTCCGCCGCCGCCGCCGTTCCCCATTTCCCCGCCTCCTCCGCTCCCATCTCCAACCTCATGAGTTCCCGCTCCGAGCCGCTCCTCTCCGGATCAACTTCGCTCGCGCATGGATTTGAGGAGGCTCGTCCCGGCGGCGAAGCCCTCCCTCGCCGTCCCTTCCGTCGCGCGCCCCCTGATCAGCTTCTCCTCCAATGCCCCGTCGCCTCTCCCACCAGACCGCCGCTTCGACCCGCCGCCCGGTGATCCCCGGCCCGAGCCTCCTCCGAGCCGCCGCCCCGCCGACGGGGGCCCGGCCGGATTGGCGCCTCCGGTGCTTTCGAGCCGGCGGCTCGATCGGGGTGTGCTCGAGTCCGTGTCGTCGATGCTCTCGAGCCCGCGCCTCGCGCAGTCCCAGTGTAGGGCGGTGATTGCGCGGTTGTCGCCCGTTGAGTTCGATCGGGCGTTCTTCGCGGTCCGGTCGGAAGTCAAAATGAAGACCGCCCTCAAGTTCTTTTACGTCGCGGCGCAGTCCTTTAAGTTCCCGTTCACCGTCCGGACGTACTGCATTTTGGTCCTGCTGCTCATTGATTCGGACCGGATGCCGCGCGCGAGGTGGCTATTGACCGAATTGATTCTTGGGAAGCTGCCTGTTTCGAGTGCGAATCCCGGGAATCGACACGTTGAGTTGGCTACCGTGTTGGCGGAGCTGAACCTGGTGTCTGGCCCTGAAGTAGGAGTTCGGGCATTGGATACGTTAATACACGTTTGCTGTACCCAATTTAAAGATAAGGGTTCTGGTTATGCTATTGATGCGTTTAGGTTATTAGCTGATAAGGGTCTGTTTCCATCTTTGAAGACTTGCAATTTTCTGTTGAGTTTTTTGGTTAAAGCGAACGAGCTTGAGAAGTGCTATGAAGCATTTGAAGCCATGCTTCGTGGTGTTGTTCCGGACGTTAACTTGTTTAGCATTGCAATCAATGCATTTTTCAAAGGAGGGAGAGTGGAAGATTCCATCCGATTGTTTAGGAGAATGGTAGAATCGGGGGTATCTCCAAATGTGGTTACGTGCAATAGCATGATTGACGGTCTCTGCAAGAACGGGAGATTAGATGCTGCATTGCAGTTTAGAGCGAAGATGACAGAAAACGGTGTGAATCCGAATCTTATAACTTATAGCATTCTGATTAACTGCCTTATGAAATTGGGGAGATTTGATCAGGCCAAAATTTTCGTGGAAGAAGCTTCTGATAGAGGGTTTGTTTTGAACCATGTTGTATACAACCCTCTGATAAGTGGGTATTCTAAAGCAGGAAAAATCGGCGAGGCACAGGAGATTATTAAGGATATGACATCCAAGGGTATTAGTACTAATCCAGTAACTTTAAATTCTCTTTTACGGGGTTATATCATAAATGACCAGATGGAGAGTGCCGAGCTCCTTTTGGAGGAGATGCTACTGAAGGGGCTAGCCGTAAATCCCGGCGCTTTTAATTCAGTGGCTAGCTGGTTATGTAGGAGTTCTAAATTTGACCGTGCTCTGAGAGTTATGAGGGAAATGTTATCAAGAAATTTAAAGCCCAATGATGCAGTGTTGACCACATTGCTTGGTGGACTTTGTAAAGTTGGAAAAATTTCAGATGCAGTGGAACTTTGGTTCTCGCTACTGGGAAAAGGATTTACAGTCAACACAGTCACATCAAATGCTTTGATTCATGGACTTTATATAGCTAATAATATGGAAGAGGCTTTTAGGATCCTCAAGAAGATGGTAGAAAGCAGTTTGGTCTTGGATATAATAACATACAACATACTCATCTTGGCTTTTTGTAAGAATGGAAAAGTCGAGAAAGGTTTCAAGTTGAGGGATGAGATGGCTAAGAGAGGCATTCCGGCTGACATCTTTACCTGCAATTTGCTACTACATGGTCTTTGTGATATGGGTGACATAGAGAGAGCTGCTAATCTCTGGGATGATTGCATAAGTGCTGGTCTGACTCCTGATATCTACACTTACGCAATCATGATGGATGGTTACTGCAGAGCTGAAAAACTTGAAAAAGCAGAAAAGCTTTTCAATGAATTGGTCACGAAAAACGTGCAACTAAACTCTGTTGTCTATAATATACTGATCAGAGCATATTGCAGGAATGGAAATACTTTGTTGGCCTTGCAGCTGCGTGATGCAATGAGAACTGAGGGCATTCCACCAACTTCTGTCACTTATGGTACCCTGATGCATGGAATGTGCATGAATGGTTCTGTTGAGGAAGCGAGATCCCTCTTAAGTGCAATGATCAAGGAGGGTGTCCAGCCAGATGTTTTCTGTTGCACCACCATCATTGATGGCTATTTCAAGCTAGGCCAGATGGATAAGGCTGAGGCTGTGTTGCTGGAAATGTCTTCAAATAAGATACACCCCAATAAAGTTACATATACTGTGATGATTAATGGATATCTTAGATGTGGTGATATGATAAAAGTAACTAAGTTTCTGAATGAGATGGCAGTAAATGGGATAGCTCCTGATATCATTACTAGCAATGTCTTGGAAAATGGGTTAAGTAAACTCGGGAAGGCAGATGAAGTTTCTGAAATGTGCGATCAAGTGTGTGGCAGAGGATTACTGTTTGATGAAATCACATATACCACGTTGATCAATGGGTGGCTTCAGAGGCCAAATATTAGATATCCAGGGCCATGAGGAAGAATCTTGTGCTTAAGCAACTGTGATTTTGGAACAAGCTCTTGGTCTGTCTGGTAAAGCTCAATCTCCACCATCTTTTTTTCTGGCTAACATTTGTTGATCTCTCTTTTGTATGCTCAATGTATATTTATTCAGCTTGTCTATTTTTAGGGAAGTTGATTTTCTAGCACTAGAGCCATTAGCATGTGTTTTTCATCCACGAATAGATGACACCAGAATCTAATAGTTTATTTCTTAGGTAGTTCATTTTACTCGCCTCACGTGATATTTAGCCTCTTGGCATAAGTGCTTGTAAATCTTCTTGTCATCCATATTTTGTTTGTCTCAACATTCCTAGGTCATCCTCTTTTCTGGCTGTTATGTTGCTTGTTTAAATTATAGCATGTGGTGTCTAAGTCAGTTTTATGGACTCATAGATGAGATGCTTATGTCGTACTCCTGAGATGGAATTTCCCTGTTCATATTAATGAAGGAATTATAATTTACATGGATTTTCTTAGTTGACGTTGTGGGACAAAGCTTGGTAGTCATTGGGATTGTTGCTATGCCTTCTCATAAGTTGAATTATGTCATAAGCATCAGACTTGGGAGTCCAAAGCTGACTTTTGACCCTTCATCTGCCATTGGCTCTGCTACATGTTCATTTGGTAATCTTCTGTCATCTGCTATGTATCTTTATTTTATTGGGACTCTGGATCAACCCATGGAGTGAATTTGTATCTTTTAAATCTCATGCGGTACCAAAGGAGTGACCTGTTTTGACATATCTATTCAGGTGAATTTCGAGAATGTGCTTGTCCTATAGCATATGCTGAAGGAACGATCATTTGATTTGGATCTGTCACCACGGTAAGAATGGTGTGGCAGAAGATATGTAGATTCAATGGCAAGTATGCATCTTGAACGTGTGGCATCCATCTACATGTCTGTATAATGGCTAGGTTCTTTTTGTTTTCATGTTTCTTTGGGAGTAAAGTCTGCATGTAAGTTATATCTAGTTTGGTGGACAGGCTAAGTGATATGTCTTTCTAAGATGATCAGGTTCGAGCCCTTGTGACCCTTGAATATCAGGTGAAATGTTTGGGTGGTTTGCATGGGCCTGTATGATCCATAAACTCCAAAATATATTTATTTTCTGATGTTAGAGACAAGTTTGTTTTTTCCAGCTATGTAAAATCACTACATTTAACTGAGCATCAACTTGATGCATGAAGCTGACATCGTTACTTAGAATTGACAGCTATTTGATTTATTGTCTGTTCGTGCCCAGCTGCATGGACTGAGCATCATCAACCTCATGCGTGAACAAAATGCTGCTCCTCAGAATTGACAACACTGGATCGCGTCCATGATTGGTGCCCGTTGGAGGTAATTGATGTCTGATTTTTAAGCAAACTAGAACGTCTGAAGGGATAGCATGATTTATTGAAATTCTCTTTTAGAATTCTTGCTGACATGTTAATTTCCTTTTTTGGCTGATAGGTTCGCCTGATGACCACACTAGAGCTCCTCCTGCACGGTTGAGATTACAAATATTTTCAGGTACTTTTCTTATGATGGCATCATGCCCCAGTGTTATTTAGCATTCAATTAACCTGCAATTTGCTTGCTTCATTCACGTGGTCGGCATAATCAATTTTTGTCTCTTTGAAGGGCATTAAGTGCGCTCGCATTTGGTTTGATCTCTTGATTTGAGCTGTGATCTGAACAGAAGGTTCTCTCAATCATGATTAACAATTCATATTAAGTTTTATTATGTGCCTACCAGATGATCACATATGTAAAGGACAACAATGAGAGGATATCATTCTTCCTTTGACTAGATAAAAAAAAAAATGTTTAAAAAATGATAAGATATCACCAAATTCATATTTCAAAGAGCATAATTTGTTTATTTGGTAAGTAAACTCAGATATGAGAGGACAGAGGTGTAAGTATGCTTATTGGTGGAAGCCCAATTCAACACACACCGGATGAGCCAAGAGCTTATAGAACCTAGCACGTCAATTCCAAAGGTTCCAAAGGAGCGTTGGAGTTAATCCTGGATCGAAGTCTTGTCCCCTGGCAAATTCAAGGGATGCGCTGAGCTAGTTCTTATAAACTCTAATCGGCCATCCATGCTTCTCTTTCTGAATATGTTTGTATTGTGAATGTCAAGTGTAGGCGGCCCTGTTGCTGATTTAGTCGGACTTATGAGAAGACGGAACAGAGCAGCGCGAACACATCTGAAAGAGTGAACGGCCCAAGGGCAGAACTTCCTCGCCATGAAAAGTCGCCGTATTCGGAGTCCGGCTCTCGTGCCATGGGGGGTCGTGCTCGGTTATTATAGAGCTCGATCCCTTGCCTCGCCATCCATGTCGCCGCGAGCAACAAGTGCGAAAGGAAAGCAAAGTTTTCGGTTCAGCCCATGGTATTCTCATAGAGAGAGAGAGGGAGGGACCATCACAAGGGTCGGTTCGGAAGCTAAACGACATCGCACGAAAAGCGGCGGACGGAGGGGTATTGCGACGACGACTGCACTCCAGCCAGAGCCGCCCCACTTTTTTTCCGATACGCTGCACCGTACGGCAGGGTCAATCATATAATTTGTATAGCTGGGTGGAGTCGTGTATGCCACTTGATTCTTTACGATAAGGAAGATAGCAGGAAACATAGAAATAAAAGAAAAATCCGATTTCATTTGTTCTTTTAAATAATTTGACTCCGTCAAAGCAAATTTCATTGGCTTTTGAATTGGTGGACGATGATAATAGTTTTCGAGGGTGAAAAAGAGTGTAGGCGGCGTGCGTCGACGATTGACTTCAGCTTAATGAAAGCGCTGCATCTAGAATCCAGTAGTTACAAAATAATTACTAAGAAAAGGACCCGAAAATAAAATAATAATAATAAAAAGGAAAGGTGATGGGGGAAACTACTTGGAACTTGGGAGCTTACCTCATCAGCCAACCCAAAACGTAATCACCCACTGGGGGATGGGAAAAAAAAAGGAGTATATTTTATACATCAATTAAAAATGACTGACTTTGATGTCTCATTCTTACCCAAATTTTAGTTATAAGAATACGTCGTTTGTGCTGAAAATTCATATCTAAAAGAAGTCTTCTTAAATGTGAAATTTAAGAAAAAAAATTAGAACTATCGTGTGGAAATGCCAAGTAGGAACGCTGCGAGTGATTTTGGACAGAAGGTTAATAGGGTAAATATGGATTCAAGTTAAAATTAGTGATTTTTTATTGGACAATTTTTTTTAATGATAAATATAAGTTTAGACATAAAATTAAAGTTTTTTTTATGGGACAAAAAAAATTTAGGATAAATTTGGGACTGGAATTAAAATGAAAGATTTTTCATAGGACAAAAAAAATTTATGTCAGAATTAAAACTGAACCTACAGCTCAAGGTTTTCTAGGGCATTTAGGTTGGATTCTAAACACAAATTCGTCGAAACTTTTCTTATATTTCTTTTATATTGCGACAATTTCGAAAAGATGTGACAAGAACAGAAAAAAACAAAGGAGTTTGGCTCTCAATAAAATAAGACAAAGAAAGAGACAAAATCCAAGTTCGCCCCCTCCAAAAACCGTGTGCCTGCCCAGTGCCCACCCCCGATTTTCCCATTCACACGCTCCTGCCCTCCGCCCCCGGTCTCCGCCGCCACTCCCCCACCATATCATAAGACTTCTTTTTTATTCTTTTATTTTTGGTCGATAGATATTATAAGACTTCAAAACGCACTTTTCCCATCTCCTATTCTCAAATCCAAAAACATCTTCTTCTTCTTTTTCTTCTTCTTCAATCTTCAGTAATCAACATAGCCGTTTTGCTCAAACTACAATGTGCCGGTCGACGGACTTCCCCCACCTCCGCCCCTCCCCCGCCGGCGACCGCCTCGACCTCAAGGCCTTCTACGTCCGCTTCTCGGCCCACCAGCCCGCGCCCGCGCCCGAGCCCGAGCCCGCGCCCGGCCCGTTCCCCGACTCCCTCACCCTCCTCTACCTCCCCGGCGCCGCCGGGCGCCCCCTCGAGATCGACGGCGCCAAGGTCCGCCCCGACCACCCCGCCTTCCTCACCCTCCACCGCGTCGTCGCCCCCCGCGGCGGCGGCGGCGGCGGCGACGTCGTATACGGCTCCCGGGACCGCGTCCGGGCGGCGCCGGGCCTCCGGTTCGAGGTGTACCTGGGGGAGGAGAAGGCGCTGCGGGGGAGCTTCCGGCGGGACGAGGAGCGGGAGTGGAGGCTGGAGTGCGCGTGCGCGCTGGAGCGGGAGGTCCTGGCGGGCGCCGGATGGGTGTCGGAGGTCTGCGTGGCGGCGGAGGGGGGGCGCGTGGCGATGAGCGAGAGGGTGGAGATGGTGGCGAGGAAGAGGAGGGGCAGGAAGGGCGGCAGGGGGTTTCACGGGCTGGAGGAGATTCCGGAGGAGAGCGAGACGGAGAGCGAATCCGACGGCGACATGGGCGGCGGTGGCGGCGGCGGCTGCTGCTGCTGCGGTGACGGCGAGGGGGAGTGCGGATCGGACGGCCGGGATGATGACGATATGGAGTGGCCGGACGGCGAGGATTGGGAGGTGAACACGGAGGGAGTGAGGTGGGCGGTCGACGTCGGGATATGGGTGGCGTGCCTCGGCGTCGGCTACTTGGTGTCCAAGGCTTCCGCCAAGAGCCTCCGGCGCCGGAGATTACTCTGATGATAAAGATTGGAACTTTGGAGGGAGAATTTTGACTTCTAACTTTAATTTTTTTTTCCTCAATATTCCCTGTAAATAGATCTGATACCACCACCCTCTTCAATTTCTTCATCTTGCAATGCAAATTTTGATGTGGGAAAGTCTCAATTTTGGGCAAAGCTCCATTTCTTGTATCGATTAGCTAGAACGAGAGAGACGATGAAAGTCACATTGCAGATCTACCTTGACTTGCCTTACTCCAGGACATCAATGGAGCTTTCTACCATCTTAGGATCACGGAAATGGACCCGACTGAACTAATGCCGGTCTGGGTTTTAATGTAAACTCGCTCCTTTTCGCTTTAATCCGCTCGACCAGTTTCCAAGACTAAACTACCCAATCCGAGCCAGCGATGGCCTCGAGAAATCCCGGACATTGGGCATTGAATAATGTTCATATGATCAGCTGATAAAATATATCTACAACGGTTCTAGCCTGAGCGTGTTCTTGATTCTGGCCTTTCAATGGGAAAAGGACTCAGATGCAAACTGGCGCCTTTTCAATTTAATCAGCTCGACCGGTTTTCGAGACTAGACTACCCAAACCGAGCCGGGCCAATGGCCTCGAGAAATTGCAGACATTGGGCATTGAATACTGTTTGTATGATCAGCTAATGAAACATATGTACAACGTTCTAACCTGAACCTGTTCTTGATTCTGGCCTTTCTATGGGAAAAGGACTCAGAACCCGCATGTAAACTCACTCTTTTTCGCTTTAATCAGTTCGACCAGTTTTTGAGACTAGACTACCCAAACCAAGCTGGATGATGGCACCGAGAAATCGCAGACACTGGACATTGAAGAATGTTGTATGATCAGCTTAGAAAACATATGTACAACGGTTCTAACCTGAACCTGTTCTTGATTCTGGGCTTTCTATGGGAAAAGGACTCAGAACCCGCATCTGGGTTCTAATGCAAAGTTGCTCCTTTTCGCTTTGATCAGCTTGACCAGTTTTTGAGACTACACTCCCCAAACCGAACCGGGCGATGGCAGCGAGAAATCGTAGCAATTGGACATTGAATAATGTTGTATGATCAGCTTATAAAACATATGTACACCGGTTCTAATCTGAACCTGTTCTTGGTTCTGGGCTTTCTATAGGAAAAGGACTCAAAACCCGCATCTTGAAGCAGAAATCTAGGCTTACTGCTGCGAAAACAAATATGAGCAGGCCTTCGGCTATGTACACCGCCCCAGAAAAGGCATGCGACAGGAAACTTTCCAAATTCAGTTCCAGAGGCGGGCCTGCACCCAGGTAAGCAAGACCTGCGCCGCAAATTCATAATAGTAAACATTCAGCGCTAAATCATTACATAACAATTGAGAAATCCTTTCCTCAGTCCGTGAGCTCAAAGCACGTACCTCTGACGAACCCAAAAGCCGCGGATGTTCCTGTCTTGAGCTGAATGTTGTCCAAGTCTCTTCTGACTGCGTAGCGGAAGGTGATTCCGAATAGCGCACAGCTAATGAAGTTGATCCCCAAGGGGAGTATCAGCTGGGACACCGTGGCGACCTGAGTGAGCGAAAGCGGTAAACCCGCGAGGGTACCTACCAGTGCCGATACAGAAGCTGCTTTGACAGACTCCAATCTCTCTTCTTCTCGATTAATTTGTGTACCATCTTGTTCATCATCCCGAGCTTTTGCAGTTTGGGAGAGCGAGCGCTCAGCTTCTTCGACCAAGGCCCTTGCTTCCGACAGCTCCCTCTGGGATTCTGCAATCTTCAACATGGGCAACAACGATTTCCTCATGAGAGACAGCGACGATGATCAAAGACCGAAGTAATGTCATAATCAGGAGCAAAAGTTCTGCCGGCAAGAATTATGACCAAGACACAAGTCGGCTCTAGCGCTGATCATATTTGAAAATGAAGACTCGATCAATTCAAGTTCCATCGAGCTTGATAAAGTCGAGCGCGAGTCGGATTGCATAACTATTAAATGCGCTCGAGCCTCATAAGCTCCACTCAAGCTTGAACTCGAATTTCCTACTCGAGCATCAAAAACACAATAAAAAGAACAGAAATTACAGCGATTCTAACGTTACTTGACGATCAAATTCGTCAAAGTTTGATACTTGACCGCTCGAACTCCGATAAAACTCGAGACAAGCTCACATCAAGTGAGCTCAAATCAACCAGAAGGAGCTTGCACGCAGCTCAATCAATCCCCCTCCTGAAAGATTATCTCTCCCTCCACCGAAACTATTCATTGCCACTCTCAAGCCTACGAATCGCTCATGCCAGTCTCACCACGCAGTTTCCCCCAAAATTTCGAATTTAAACAGAAAGCTGGTTGCATCCCAAATCTCCCAACGTTCCGATACGCAATGCAGAATTTCTTCAAAAGGGTAAAATTTCAACGTTCCACAGATGATAGAAAGCACCTCAGAAGCTCTGCTCTCGAGCTGCTCGACGTACTTCCTCATCTCCCGAGCCTCGGCCTCTTGCCTCTCGATCTCCGCGAGCTCCCTCCTGGCTTTGTCCACCCTCCGCGACGCTCTCTCCAGCCCGTCGAGCAAGCCCTTGTTCTCCTCCCTGCTCAGGAGCTCCTCCACCCGCTCCTCCACCATCCCCGACAGCGCCCCCTTCAGGTCGCCGCCCTGCTCGTCCTCAGAGGCGCTGCATCTCGCGACCGAGGTTCGAGGCGCCCGCCGGACGTGCGGGCGGCGTCCGTGGAGGGCCGTCCCGAGAGCGGCTCTGCTGCGGCGGCGCGGGGACGAGGGGCGGCGGCTCGACTTGGGGGAGGCGGCCGGGAGGGCGAGGGATCGCAGGAGGAGCTGCGCTTCCATTGGAGCTTTCGCTTATCCTCTCCTCGGCTCCTCGTATTGGCGGCTTGACAACTGAGCTTTTTCCTTTTTGCCTTTTTTTCCACCATTATGATTTTTAGGGACGTCAATAATTCAATCTATATATATATATATATTTTTTTGGTAATCAGGGAGCACTACGGCCGGCAGCGGGGGAAACCCCGAAGTAGTAACGTGTAGCGGAGACCCACCACCCCTTCAATCTATATTGTTGTTAAGGTTATCTGCGAAAAATTTCAAACTAAGATCTTCAGAATAAAATTTTCAATTATTTTTGATTACCAAAAACCCAGTTCTGGTATTTTTGATAAATTTCCAAACCCAGTACACTTAAGACAAATTTACCCTCGTTAGTTTTCGTTAAATTTTATCGTCAAATTATTAAGTTAAATGACACATGACAATTGACTAGTATACCAATTTGGAATTTTACAATCCGTTTGTTAGAGTTTACAATTTTTTAATTTTTTTTTTGTATTAATCCAATTTAGCGAAGGGTATATTTGTCACAAATTTATCAACTTGGGGTTTTTTACGGTCAAATAAATTAGTTTGGGGTACATTTTTCATAAATGTACCAATTTCTGATTTTTTATGGTCAGTCGGGGTAAATTTGTCACAGGTGTACCAGTTTGAGATTTTTCATGGTCAAAAAAATAGTTTTGGGTAAATTTGTCACAAGTGTACTAGTTTGAGATTTTTCAGGGTATTAATCCTTGTTGTTATTATTTGGGTTGAGTCGATTTTGATCCATTGAATTAAAAAAAAAAAAATCCTGAAATGTGTGTTTCGTGCAATCGAATGCTTTGGTAACATATTTACAAACCTTTCTTAAGAAAAAGACTCTCATGAATAAATAAATAAATAAACTACTTGCGAATCATTTAAATGAAAAACTATGGATAAGTTTGTGACCTTTTTCGAGGGAAAATATTTTGTATGTAATAAAACCTAACCCTGAAGAAGGATACATAAATTATGCAGGAGAGAGAGAGAGAGAAAAAAACAAGTCATGTAAATCCCTCGATAATTTTTTATACATCTTTAACTTAATTACCGTACTATGTGAAAATGTTCAATATTGTTATTCTATTAATTCAAGTTCAAGGATTATGTTGAATATTTTCATATAATTCAAGGATTGAATTAAGTGTGTACAAAAAATCTATATATCAAATTACACATTGGGTTAAAATTCAAGGATCGCATTCTACAGTATAGCAAAGTTTATGAACTATTTATATTTTACTAAAATGAGTACATACACTTGTTAAAAGATCATCGAGCTCGTTTTTGCTAATACATCATAGGCAATAGAAGTGACCAGTGTAGCTATATTTTTAAGCATTGGTCCCACATCTCCTACAGAATGCTGGATTAATTAATGCATAACTTGCTATATAAATTCAACTGAATCCCTTTATCTTATTCCTTCATCCGCCACCTCATCTCATCTCACCCCATCTTTGGGCTTGCCTAGGGCCAATCGGATGAGAAAATATTAGGTACCTTAAAAGTACCACGTCATTTCTACTATGCACCATTTACACGTCAACACATGTCAACACATGTCTTCATAGCCCTCAACGTTAGCCAATTTTAAACCAGTGTGCTCTACTCTCTCTTCTCTCTATCTTTACTCGGTGTGTCATTTTTCTCTTTCTCTCTTCTCACTCTCTCCCCTCTTTCTTGACCCAACAACGTTTTCTCCCAAATAGCACTCTCTTTGACGATGGTGACGCTCCTTCCCAATGACGACCTCTCTCTCTACTTCACGGCCTCTTCCTCTAGACCTTTTTCTTCCCGAATCGCACTCTCTCTCGACACTCGGCTTTCTCCTTTTCTCCCCACTCGTGATTGAGAAGCAATCGCTCTGCTTTCTCGTCTAATCTTCCATCGATGACTCACTTCCACGCTTCGCTAGCGATTTGGGAAGAAAGAGGTCGAGAGGAAGAGGCCGTGGAGTAGAGAAAGAGGCCGTCGTCGAACAAAGCGCGGCCGTCATTAGAGAGAGTGCTATTTGGGAGAGAACGTCGTCGGGTTAGGAAAGAGGGGAGAGACTGAGAAGAGAGAGGAGAGAGTAATGACGTGCTAAGTAAAGATAGAGAGAAGAGAGAGCAAAGCGGACTGGTTTGAAATTGGTTGACGCGGAGGGCCCTGAAGACGTGTGTCAACGTGTAAATGGTTTAAAATAAAAATGATGTGACACTTTTAGATACCACCAGAATGCGCATGACAAAATTTACGGAATAAAAGCGATTTACATTTAAAAATTGATTTCTCAATTTCTATTTCAGAAATTGAGAAATTAAAAATTTTAGCTTATGATTTCTTCTTTAAATCTATTTCTGGAATAGAAATCTGTTTCAGAAATAGAAAAATCAAATTACATTATCAAATGGATTTCTGTTTCAAATATGTTCCGAAAAACAGAGAAATAAAAAAGTAGAAATTTTATCATGAGCACTTTTAATATTTTCTCCAATAAGAAGGGAACATCACTCTAAGTAACTGTTGTGATTTGACTTTCTTGATCATTATGACACTTGTCAACTAAAATAAACTTTTGAACTTAAGTAAGTCTTTAAACTATATTGTCTAAATTCTAAAATGTAAAATTTGAGGATATTCCATTTTAAATGAGAAAGAAAAATATAAACTCGGGAATAGGGGAGGCTATGGAGGGGGGAAGGTAGACTTTCCCTATTTTCTTCATAAAAGATTATTGTCAGGTAGACTGATATAACAACCTCCCATGTCTAAAGGTGAGATGGTGGATATCACAATGGCTCCTGCTGGGTCGACTTGTACGAAGATGATATCTTTCAACTCGCTTGTCAGGTAAGTACCATGGTTAAAAGGTAAGATAGTGACCCGAATGCAATCAAAAAACATGAAATGGCACGTGAACTCGGGAGAAGATTGGACGTTAAAAAAAACCTTACACAAGCCACTAATGGCATTCCCAATCTTTCATGAACTGTCAATGGATGCAATTGGATTGGAAGCCCTTCCCCTTCATTATTCTCTCGTCACATCATACTGCTCATGGACTCCCCCAAAACCCCCACGTGACACTGCGTGAAAAGGAGACAAGACAGGCTTCGCCGTCCCCTCTTGCCATCTCCACATGATGTTTTCCTGCCGTCGATCCTCGATTTATAGAATAAAATGCGTTGTATTCTTGGCTATATATATTATATGGTTTGCCGATGGAGAATATGACTGACACAACTGGACCATGTGCCATTATTGGTCTTCTTGCTCGATTCCCTTTTTTGCCATTTGACCCTATGACTCATTTATAGAGATGAAACATTGTCTAGGCTTTGCCTTATGCCTATAATGGTTATGCTCAGTTGCCATCAGCAAAAGAGATTTTCCCAGTTACCGTTATTGACAATCTGCTTTTATCTTTCTGAAAGCTCGTCTAACGTTTCGCTTCATCTTATGCTAATATTACAAGAATTTCGGCTAGCAGGCCGAGCGTCACCGCCGAAAGATTGATTATGGGCCGTACGAGTGGTCCGAAATTATCGGTCAACGAAGTCGACACTACACTTTTCCCTACCGACTGAAGTAGAATTGCAGGCTGATTTCTCTTCCCGCTCGCAAGGCATGTCTAGAAAATAAGTTTGGGAGCACTTTCAAGCTGTCAGAGGGTCCTTTTTGGGGCTTCCTTTGGTGCGCTTCTGGAGCCTTCTTCACTGAAAGAATAGACAAAGTAGCGAGCATTTTTTCCACGGTAAGGCACCGAATTTTAACTAATAAATAGATTTAAAGAAAATATCTCAAATCGATACATTGTAATAAATTTATTTTAAATTAATTTTATTGATCATTAATAACTTCAAATTGATACACCTGCTACAAACTAATTTTTTTATCATGAAAAACTTCAAAACCGATAAATTTACTCTCCATTAATTTCTATTAAATTGAATTAATCACTTTAAAATCTCCAAACTAATATATGTGTGATAAATAAATGTAAAATCCAAATCGGTACACTTATTGATTATTACATGTCATCCAACTTAACTTGGAGTATAGAGATGCTTAGGGATGTTAGGATGGTAATATGGATAAATTCGTTAAAGAAGTATCGGTTTAAAGTTTTTCGTGAGGGGTCAAATCCCCACCCGGGGGGATGGGGTGCAGACGCGTAAGTTTGATAGTGGGTTTCGACTCCCACGCCCGCAAAGAAGCGTGGCAAAAAGTCCGAGTGAGTGTAGAGTAGGAATAGAGTAGGCTCGACCAAAAAAAAAATTTTTGGTGATACTAATAATAAATTTAAGGGATATGTTCAGCAGAAGTCCTAAAATTTGTCAGGAAAGTGCAATTAGTCCTAAAACTAACAAAAAGTTCAATCAAGTCCTAAAACTTGTCAAGTTAGTTCAATTGAGTCACAAAGTTAACACCGTTAGCCTTTCCGTTAGTTAAAAATGCTGACGTGTCATTTTTAAATATTTTTATTTTCCACGTGGATTTTTTTAATGATTTTTATTCATTTTTAAAAAAGAATTAAAAATAAAAAATTAAATTTATTCATTTTATCTAAAAATTAAAAAGAAAAGTTATAAAAGTTATTTTTAAAATTGTTTTAAAAAAGCAGCCCTCTTCTCCCCGCCGCCGCCGCCGCCCATCACCGGAGGGGCCGAGCGACGGTCGTCGGCCCCAGGCGGGGGTGGTCGGCGAGGGCGAGGGCTGGCGACCGTCGCCGCCACAGGCGAGGCTCGCCCGGATCGGCGAGCCTCGCCGACCCCGAGCGAGGGCCGACGAGGCCTCGCCCGGGCGAGCGACGGTCGCTCGGCCCCGGGCGAGGACGGCGACCGTCGCCCGCCCGGGCGAGGCCTCGTCGGCCCTCGCCGGGCCGGCGAGGCTCGCGGATCCGGGCGAGCCTCGCCGAGATCGGGCGAACCTCGCCGACCCCGAGCGAGGGCCGACGAGGCCTCGCCCGGGGTGGGCGACGGTTGCCGGCCCCGGTGAGGGCCGGCCAACCCGCCCCTGGCCGACGACGGTCGCCGGCCCCTCCGGCGATGGGCGGCGGCGGAAGTCCACCGCCCTTTTTTTTTTTTTTGAACAATTTTGTTTTTTTAAATAAATTTAGATTTTCCTTTTTTAAATAAATTTAAATTTCCCTTTTTAGTTTTTAATCTAATTTTTAAAGATTTCGAATAAAAAATAATTTAAAAAGCCATTTGAAAAAAAAAAAAAAATCATTTAAAATATGACGTCGCGCCACGTCGGCCAATTTCCGTTAACTTTCTTAACGGTGTTAATTTTTTGTGACTAATTGAACCAACTCGACAAGTTTTAGGACGATTGATTGAGCTTTTTGTAAGTTTTGAATTTGACTCAATCGCACTTTCCTGGAACAAGTTTTAGGTGACTTTTTGCTAAACATATCCCTAAATTTAACCATGATCCACGAGAGGGGCAATGTGGTAAATCCAGCCGAAATGGCTCTCTTCGTCTCCGCCAAGCTGGACTTCACTGAACGAACCAATAAAGGATTTTGCCCCTCTCCCCACGGCTTCCACCCTCCCTCCCTCCACCCCTGAAGTTCCGAAAAGCAGAGCAAAGACGGGAAAATGGCCATTCTCGGAAGACCAGCGAGATCCCATCTCCTCTTCGCCCTCCAGCTCCTGATCTCCGCCGCGCCGGCCTTCTGCCACCAGTACAAGGTCGGCGACCTGCACGCCTGGGGAATCCCCGCCGAGTCCAACTCCCAGGTCTACGCCAACTGGTCCAAGTCCCACTCCTTCAAGCTCGGCGACTCCCTCCGTAAGCTCCTCGATTACCCTTTTCGAAACTTAGCCGGTAGAGATTAGTGGAGTCGAAAAGTTTGGAAATTTACGTGTTCTCTCTGCATTCCCTTCCTTCCCCCCCCACGGGAAATGGCAGTGTTCCTGTACCCGCCCAGCCAGGACTCGGTGGTCCAGGTCACGCGGGGAGCCTACGACGCCTGCAACGTCACGGATCCGATCCTGCACATGGACGACGGCAACTCCCTCTTCAACGTCACCTCCCCCGGCGTGTTCTACTTCACCAGCGGGTCCCCGGGCCACTGCGAGAAGAAGCAGAAGCTCCAGATCTCCGTGCTCAACGCGAACGGCTCCGCCGACGCCCCGTCCTCCGCCGACGGCCCCAGCGCGCTGGCCGACATCTCCCCGTCCTACTCCAACGTGTTCGGGTCGATCCCGGCCGGGCAGTCCTCCTCCTCGGCGGCCGCGGCGCCGCGCCGTCCGCAGGGCGTTCCGGCGATCGCGGCGGCGATGGCCGTCGGGCTCCTCGCGTGCGCCGGGTTCATGTGAGGAGCAGAAATTCGACGAGCAGCACGGTTGAGCATTATTGATTGAGCATTTTACATTCGGCTATTTTTACTTATTCGAGAATTTCTGCATATAGTAAATTTAAATTTTTGGCAAACCGTTGTAATTCTTTGCGTCGGAGCTCGAGAGAATAAACATTTTAAACATTTTGAATTGGACCCACTTTATTGTATTTACTTTCTTTTTAGAAATCCGAGAGAAAGAAAAAATGAAAATTCTTTCGCAGATTTCTAAAAAGAAGAACAACAATTACGGAACATAGATTTAGATTTAGATTACCAATGGGTGGTCCCAGAAATCCTGCGTGATGTTGCTGGATGCCTTATCGTAATTTTCAAGGTTAAAAAGTTGCTTTAATTAATTAATTAATTAATTAGAATCAATTAATATATTTTTTTGCCAGCTAGAATTGCGCGTCGGTGGCGACAGCACCACGCCTCGTTGTTCCTCAATGGGCGCCAAGATCTATACCGAGAGTTTTGATCACTAAGATCCAATCACAAAGTCATGCCAAGATCCAAATGGCATTTTTCTCAAATATGAAGCACGAGCTTACCCAATTGTTTTCACCAAAGAGATTGATGAAATAACTTTTGAAACGTGGACGGGTTGATATATAAATCAATATAAATTGTAAAGGGTATTGACAGCAATTTTAAAAAGACAAATGATGGGAATCATTGTCATCTCCTCTAAGAGGAAAGTAAAGGATATAATAAATTTGTAGTAGATGTTGAATTCGGTAACTAAGTGGAAATCTTTTCAGAAAAGTATATATAGAGTACTTATAGCTCACTATTGATGATCATACAAAAGATTATTAAACTTAAATTTATGAATGATTTCCTAATCATATATGCATTTACAATGAAAAATGACACAAAAGGCCCTTGAATTTTAGTTTAATGTGTAATGTAGTTTTAAAATTTTAATTTGTTCCAATAGTTTTTGAACTTTCAATATATATTTAATACAGTTTTTAAACTGTATGAAAATGTTTAATGTAGTCTATGGTATTGAATTAATGAAAAGATTACATCAAACATTCTCGTGTAATTCATGAATTGTATTAAATGTGTAACAAGAGTTCTTAAAATACATTAAATAAATTAAAACTTCAAGGATCACATCGCACATTAAGTTAAAGTTCAAGAATCACATTAAACAAATTAAAAATTCATGAATCGTATTATATATTAAGCTAAATTTAATGGATTATTTGTGTTATTATCCCATTTTGTAAGATTTTATCAATTACTTTGCGCATTCTTTCTCATTTGCCAAACCAGTCTTTTTCATTTACGGACTTTTGCTCCAACACCCAACTGTTTCTCGTCGAAACCTCTATCGACTTAACTGATATTCTTATCGACCCACTACACTATATAGACTAATTGTTCGGATGCGGTGTTCTTGTACCTCTAAAAGCTTTTGTCGATGACCGTTGACTGCAATGCGCGGTCATTTTTTCTTTTTTATAGTGGGACACTAATATAATTTAGCTAAACAACAGCAACAACGGTTAAATCAGTGGCCGAGCTAAGCAAATAACAAATGGGGTTTTTATTTAGAAGCTCTTTTTGACGAGACATCGAGCATTCAGAAAAGACTTTGTTTTTACCCGACATATTCTAACTCATAATGATGAATTAATTTTAATCTAAATTCGGATAATCTGTTTGGACTTTTGCAGAGTCGAGGGGATATAAATTCGTTTTATTTATTTGGACTGCAGAAAAATATAAATTTTGAAGGATGATCAGGGATAAGCGATTTCAGAGTCGTTTCGGGTTTTATCTAGAACTCAAAATCTACTGTACATATCTTCAAACTTGAAATTGACCATGTTAATTAGCTCCTGGATTTTTGAGAACTTTTTTGTTTTTCCTTTTTTTCCCTTCCTAGTGGATGCAATAATAAAAATCATAATTTATCAATAATGAGAATCCATTAAAAATGAACATGTAAATAAAAATAAGTAAAAAAAGAATTTGAAACACGTAACACAAAACCTTAATTAAACTAAAATAATTATTGAAAAACCTTACCATATATAACTTGAACATGTAAACTCGGTTTACTAATGATAATATCTTCATTAAGAGACTTCATATCTAAAATAAATAAAAGAATTACAATATAAAAAGAAATATTCACTAATTACAAAGTTACAACATATAATCCCAAGTTCCCGCTCTTGATTCGGTTCTTACCTAGACACCAAGAACCGAATTGTATACCATCTACCGAGAACCGAATCGGTGAACATGAAAACTTGGAACTGGACCGGTTCCCACCACCTATCTGGTCTGTCCGATTCCCGGTCCTACCCTGAACCTTTGCTCACTCCCATAATCTGCCCGACATGGGGTCATTTCCGTAAATTCCGCTGAAGCTCGAGGACCCCAGTCGTCCAGCGGCCCCAGAAGCAACTCGGGCCGTCTTCTAATCAGTGAGTCCACCGAGTTCCGACCCCCTCAGCGCGCAGGCGCTTCTCCTCCCCATCTTCAGCTCAGCTCTCCGCTGCTCCGATTGCAGAGAAATCCACGCGATCGATCGGATCGAGCTCGCCGCTCGGTAAATCCTTCCGGCAGCGGCAGCAAGGAGCGCGAATTTCGAAGCGCTCCGATCCTTCGCGGCTCCCGCCCCCTCCCCCGGGCGGATCTACCGTTGGATCGGTTCCGGTTCCTTTCCGTCGCCGTCGCCGTCGCCGTCCTCCGTTCTTCGATTGCTCGCCTCGTCGGCGCCGGCGCCGCTGACCAAGTCGACCC
Source organism: Eucalyptus virginea (assembly GCA_014182375.1). Classification (NCBI taxonomy): domain Eukaryota; kingdom Viridiplantae; phylum Streptophyta; class Magnoliopsida; order Myrtales; family Myrtaceae; genus Eucalyptus; species Eucalyptus virginea. The sequence continues at coordinate 9,556,396 of CM024518.1, read as the reverse complement.
GGGGAGCACGAGCCGAGCCGTCGGAGGAAGGTAGGGGGTTTACCTGATGCTGATTTTGAGTTCGCGATTTTGCTCTGGTCTCTGAGCCGAGAATGTAGAGAGCTTAGGGGGTTTCTCTGATCTTTAGGGAGGAGGTGCGCGAGGTGCATTTGGTCGCTCGCGGCGTGGCTTAGGGGGCCCGGTGGCAATGGCGGAGGTGATCGGTCCGAGGCTGTACAGTTGCTGCCATTGCCGGAACCACGTGGCGCTTCACGACGATGTCATTTCCAAGAGTTTTCAGGTAGTGCTAGTTTTCCTCTTGAATATCTGATCAGTTACTCTGCATTGCGTTTGCTCTGGTTGTGCGTTGGTCTGTGATATATCGAGGGCCCTTGGATGGAAATCGGAATAGCTAATTAACTTCACAATGTAAGAGTCGAGTGGCGGCTGGCGCATGAATTTGGATTGAGGGGTGCAGGGAGGGTGGAGCAAGCGGAAGATTGCGTGGGGTCTCAGTTCAAGTGGGTGAAAAAAGGTTAAAAAATTTTGAAAGATTACACCACGCTTAGGATGATTTGAGATAGGTATTAGATGCTTTAAGTTACTGTGAAGTTATAAGTACTAGACATGCTGGTGGGTTGGAGTCAAAATACAATGCATCGAGAAAATTCAGACAAAAGCAATGAATTCCGAAGCCAGAAACCATTTGGCTTCGTTGTTTATAAGAGGGGATGACATAATCTTGATGAAGTTGGCTAGAACAGAGTGTAGAAAGTAGAATTCGCACAAAAGGAAACCGAAGCTTTATTGAATGTTGTCACCATGCTGCAACCAGGAGTTTGATGAAGTAGGGGGTAGAGTTCAATAAATTTGTTACTATGTTTGTGTCAGGGAAGACATGGTCGTGCTTTTTTGTTCTCCCGCGCAATGAACATTATGGTTGGACCTAAGGAGGACAGGCAGCTCATGACCGGCCTTCACACGGTGGCTGATGTGTACTGTTCTGATTGCCACGAGATTCTGGGGTGGAAGTATGAAAGGGCGTATGAAGAAACTCAAAAGTACAAGGAAGGGAAGTTCATTCTCGAGAAATCAAGAATAGTGAAGGAGAACTGGTAATCCATCTTGTGTTCATAGTCATGGATATGGTTGGTCTCTGGTATGCTTCAGTAGCTCAGGTGATGCGGATGTTCTCAACTGGAAATAGTCTGCCATTTCTCTTTGAACTATTCTTGTGTTTTGCATGGTGTTTGTAGCTCTGACAATTCGACTGTGTTAATAAATCCTGTGTACAGATTTGCCAGTCATTCTTGTGCTTTGTATCTGTTGAACAACATTGTCCATTTTGTGAAGGATTGTCTATGTGCATTTCAATGCATTGGTCGGTATGTACAGATGGACCTCCTTGATAAATGCAGAAAGAGGCTTAACATGGCCTCTATGCGGAGTGTGGTATTTCTTGACTTTGCAGTCTGTTCTTATGGCAGCAGAAGTTTAGCTTTGAATCTTTTCGTGATGACCAATTATGTTTGTGATTTAAAACAGATTCTCAGTGATTGTTCATTCTTGTGAGGATTCCCGATTTGCTCACGGGTCTTGTTGCCTGAATGATGAAAGAAGTGCTGAAGATGTTTGACATTGTTATTTATGCGGTTTGCAACTGGTGAAACACGAGGTGGATTGAGCTACTTCTTTGTATGTGGCGTTGTGCTGCATAATACAAGCCAAAGAAAGTCGAGCTAGGGGCTGACAAAGCACATTCTGAAGGAGCTTATCGAAGTGCCTTGAATACAAAACTAGAAGCAGATGGATGTGATCAATGGGCTTCTCACGGTTCGTTCTTCCACCGATCCACGCATAATTGCCGTCTTCTCAGCGGCTTGCTCTGTCCTTGTTTTCCTGATTCATGAGATTGGACTCGGGTGCTCTGTTCCGTGCTCGCCCTCTGGTTTCGAGTCCCGAATCTGGTTTGCCCCCCTGACCAAATGTTCAAATGCACTCGGCCTTCTATCCTCAACTCTGAATTACAGTCGCCAGAGCTTTGGCTCTACTCTGTTTCCATGCGGCAGGCAAATGTGTTTCGTCCGACCACGGCGTGGCATCCCGAGAAACAGGAGAAATTACGGTGATTAGTATCCTATTGTTTTGGAGAAAGCTGTAAATTCAATTTCACCCTCTTGCACGCTCGAAGAACCCGTGTGAAGCTGACTCCCTCGTGCTTGAAAACGTTCATCGAGGGGTCCCTTCATGTGAATGATTCCTGCTCTCCATATTCAAGTGGGGCATCGAATATAAAAGGACGGCGGTTGGTGGGTGGCGTTGAGGGGCGCTGTTGGAGGTGGCGGTGGCGGTGGCAGCATCGTGTTGGTGGGCTGGTTGCCAATTGGAATATCGGATGGTTGATAGTGATTTTCTTATTAGCTTTTAGGTAGACGTTGATGAGTTAGCGGTCTTCCATAATTGTGGAAAGCAACAGCATGGAGCTCGTATGGACGGCATAAAAGGCAGATAATTTGGATTTTAAAATGCGGATAAAACCTTTGATGACAAGTTTCGCAACATAAATTTTAATTTTTGGGTAATGAAACAAGGCGATTTTCTAGATTTCTCTTGCTACATGACCCTTCTTCTCTTTTTTGGTAACTGCTATACGAATTTATTAGAACGAACCAATTCCTCTTTACCATGCCATTATGCGCCCAAATATGCAATTCAACTTTTGGAGATCGTCCGGGTTATATTCCACACCGTAACACGACAAAGGCCTCTGAAAAATAGTTTACTTATTGAGTTTTACTTATTGAGTTGCTTATCAAAAACTTAGATTATGATTTTCATATGCCCGTCATTTATAAAGGTTCGGGTCCTTTTTGCATTAAGCGAAAAGTTTTTCCCTTCTTTTTTCTCCTCACAAGTCAACATTTATTTGGTGCAAGACCCGTCAAGATATGCGAATATAAACCTCTATATAATTGACTTTTCCTTAATTTTATTAAATCTCAAAATACGTTCTCCGTGTTTGCGTTCAAAAGAAAAGGTCAAAATTAAAGATAATGTATATTTCAACAGACAATGCAATGTATATTTCAACAGACAATGCCCAGAATCTAAGGAGCATAAATCATTTCAAATCCTTCCATGATGCTCACTTGATCCGCTTGTTGAATATTTGAATCAGCACACATTAAAAAGATACAAACATCCGATAGCATTTTAGAAAATGATTATGTGCTCTTGGCTCTCCTCCTCTTTTTTGCATCGTGGTGCGGCAGAAGTGACAAAAGGTCGTCCAGCAGGTACACAAGCAAAGCAATATCTTGAAATTTGTATTTTAGGAGGGTCCGGAAAATGAATTTTGAAAAAGAAGCGCATCTAAGATAAAATCACAAAGCAATATCCTAAAAATTTAATATCCTAATGTATCGAATCTATCATAATTTACATGGAAACGACCTTTTGCTCAATTGCTTAACTCAAATTTATAGTCTTGAAATTACAAAAGATTACATAGACGCAATTACCTGCCACCCGCCGCGGTGGCTCCGTTGGATAAGGCTCCGTTGATCCTCGCCCTCAAGGTGAGGGGTTCGAAACCCAGTGAAGGCGTTTGGTGCTTTAACCGTTTGCATGGGGTGGTGGTTCCCTCGTGCGGTCTCAGGCCCTGGGGTGGTGGTTCCCTCGTGCGGTCTCAGGGTTTGTCCGCATGGCCTGTACGGGTTTTCTGCAGGGTGGTGGTTCCCTCGTGCGGTCTCGGGGTTTTTGTCGGCCTGGCCTGTACGGGTTTTCTGGGGTGGTGGTTCTCGTGCGGTTTCGGGGTTTGTCATTGGCGGCCGTTGTACGGGTTTCTAGGGTGGTTCCCTCGTGCGGTTCCAGGGTTTGTCCGTCGGCAGCCGGCTGTACGGATTTCCCTGGATCATTAAAAAAAAAAAAAATTACACAAATGCATCCCAATATTATAAAAGCAATTCCAATTAAATAATCTCTAGGGTGAACTAGACAAGATCAAATCGACTAAATATAAAAATATATTAAATTAAATTAATCCAATTAATTAATTAAAAAGAAAACCATTTTAAACTAATTATAAAAATATATTAAATTAAATTAAGTTAAATATAAACCTAACGAAAATTCTCTCTTTATTTAGCCACACGGAAGATACTTTTCCCCCCGGGTTTCGTCCATCTCTATCTCCCCACCTATGCCTGGTCTCCTCCGCTGACCATTGCCCCCCCCTTCTTCCTCCCGAATCTCGCCCATCCTTGCCAAAATTCGCGATTCTCCTCGATCGATTCCGGCAGCTCCCCCGCCGATCGCGAATCCTCCGCCGCCGCCGTCCCCGCCGCCGCCGCCTGGAGTTCCTTCCGTCTGCAATCCGCGGTAAGCTTGGATCGATTTCCGGGGAATCGGATCGGATTGAAAGGAGGCGTAAGCGCGAGCGAGATAGAGAATGTACGTGAAGGCTGTGCCGCCGACGGATCTGAACCGGAACACGGAGTGGTTCACGTACCCCGGGGTGTGGACGACGTACATCCTCATCCTGTTCATCTCGTGGCTGATCGTCCTCTCCCTCTTCAACTGCTCCCCCGGGATGGCCTGGACCATCGTCAATCTCTCCCACTTCCTCGTACGTCTCCCTGTCTCCGCCCCTCTTGTTTTTTTAAGGTCGTTTCCGGTTCTGGAGCTGCGAGAAGTTCCGGCGTCGTGTCGATCGAGGTTGGGGATCGATCGATCGTCGGTCTTCCGTCGTTGTGCGGTGACCTGGGCGTTCAGGTTTTCGCATTTCTGCCTGTTGAGTCGCTGCTTTGGGGGATTAGGTGGTGCTGAGTGTTTGCAGGAATCGAGCGTGTGTGGGTTTTGGAGCGGATTAGTTTGGGCGTCCCGGGCTCATTGATTGTGGCGTTAGGTGCTGAAGGAAAGTGGGTCGATTAGGAATTCATCAGCTTGTTTCTTTTTCAGGATAGTTCCCCCTCTCAAAAGCAAGAAAAAGAGCGTTGCGGTGGGCTTTAGATGGGTTGATCTCATTTTTATGTGGGTATTGCATTTGCCCTATGTCGCGGTTGTGAGTTCCGTGAATTGGGATTTTTCCATGTTTCTGGTGTTTCCTTGTAAGTAGGTAGATGATCAGAGCCAGGAATCTGGGGTGTGTCTTATTGGGTGTTGGGAGCATTGGCTAGCATTAGGGTCTGTATAGGCTGTAGATTGTCATTTCGTTGAGAATCGTGATAACCTACCTTCAAGTGGTGGAGAAGGGCAGGTAAGTATCTGATATATTTTGTCTTGAGTACGAAAGAGATTGTACCTTTCTATTCTGTCGAGCAGAAATTTCAGCATGAGTGTCTGGTGAATAGCGCCATGAATATATGGTTAACATCCATTTCTCCAACTTCATGCTGATTATTCGCCATAATGTCCTAGAACTATCAGTGTTGAAACACTTATCTCGTATAATTTGAAGGGACTATTTTATGGTTGTATGCTAATAGGTTGTACTCCATGCATCAGTACCATTTTTGTTGAAGTTTCTTAGTCTTGAACTTCATCATTTTTATCGAAGTATTGCTGATTACTCCAGTTTGTTGCGGCCATGGTTATGTGTGCAAATGTTAGATATGTTGCAAATTTTGTGCCTCTATATGTTGGCAATCAGATTCATGATCTTAAAAGTCATGATCCATCTTGAATTTTTGGTCAGGGAGTGCCTGTGATTTTAATTTTATGAGTTACTTTTGGCATTTTTCTGTGATCTTCTTTATCTTCTTTAGCCTTACTTCAGCTGACCTTACATTAAGCCACAAGGGCATCGGGCCGTACTGTCCAGCAAAATGTAACTCGGCATGTACTGCCTCTGGGGAAAATACTTGTTATCGAAGATATTTCACTACATTGGTCTGGTCACTGTGGCTTCTAGACATGGGATGTTATTTTTAGGAATGAGTAAAATTTATTGATTGGTGAAGAGATCAATAACTTAGGAATTTCTACCACCGGCCGTTGCAGCGTGGATGGTAGATCCTTTGTCCTTTATTCTCGAGGGACAAGGTTCGAAGCTCCTGCGATGCAGGGGAGCTGAAGCGCTGTGTGGTGTTTTAAGTGGGACGCCGGGGGTGGTGGGTCCTCCCGCTTATGTGTCCGCTCAGGTTTACTCGCCGGCTGCCGGCTGTCCGGGGTTCCTGGGTCACCAAAAAAAAAAAACTTAGGAATTTCTTTGTACCTCAAGTGATTATTACTTATAGGGAGTACCTGTTCGGCAGAAGTGTCTTTTTCATATCTTTATTTTTGGATAGAGGTACATTAGAGTTTCTTCATCTGCTGTGGTTTTTTTTTATCTTTCTTCTGCAATTATAATATCCCTTTTGTCATTTGAGTTACTGAATGTGTGGTGATTGTTACGTCTTTCCTCAGGTAACTTATCATTTCTTTCATTGGAAGAAGGGCACACCATTTTCTGATGACCAGGGAATTTACAATGCTTTGACTTGGTGGGAACAGATAGACAGCGGCAAGCAACTCACTCGAAATAGGAAGTTTTTGACTGTCGTTCCTGTGGTGCTGTAAGTGATTTGCATGTCATTTTAAGCCTTTTCGCCTGCTTATTAGGCTACTTCTGTAACATAGTTGTGTCTATTGTACCTGTAGGGACATGTCATGCACCGTTTCTTGTTTATGAAATTGGTAGAAATCCTCTATAACACATTTTTGCCTATCCTAATTTAAGTTAGAAACTTGTTGCATATTGTGTCTGGATTGATGGTTCAGTAGAAAATACGTCCAAGGATGTGTTGAACTGATGCATTTGAAATTACTTATTCGGGGGTTGGCCTAGTGGGCACCCTTCTCACTTGGGAAGGGGGAGGTGGGGAGTTTGATGCTTCATCTTCTTGGGGTGCTGGGGTGGGGACATGTAAGTAAGGGAGCAGGGTTTTGCAACCTGCGCACAGCACATAGTGCATACACACAATAGATTGTATAATAGATATAGGATAGGATAGGATAGGATAGGATAGGAACAGTTTAAAAAAAAAATAGATATTGCTTCTCTGGGAATTGGACCTCTGACCTTCAGTTTTCTATTTATTCCTTGTCTACTATCGCCCTGTGCTGCTCACGTGGTTCTTGACATTTTGTGGCAAAATTTGCAAATTTTGAAAAAATGGTGAAATCAGCCTCTGTTGATTTGCGAGTACAATGTGACCATTCTTTGCCTATATTCTGCCCTCTGTGAAAAGGAAACAAAGAAGGAATGACCCCACCCCACCCCGACCCAGAAAGGCATAAACTTCAGTTTGTTTATGGCCTAGTTCAGGGACTCTTTTATGTAGTTCTTTGTGGAGTTCATCCTAAATAGCCCTTTGGTGCTGTGGTGGAAGTTTTTAACCCCTGTTATGTTGTCCTCACCACTAGTTTTGTTGTTTTCGTACCTTTGGACATCCAATGGTCATAAATCCCAGATCTGAGTTCCAATTTGCATATGGTTGATCATACTCGTATCTATGCCTGCCCTGCATGCTCTAGTATATTGTTGACTGCATCATGTTTAGATATGTGTAATCGAAAGAAAAATTGCACGGCTTTGTATATATAGTTTACTTATTGTGCATCTTATTTGGTAGCATGAGAGGATATAAAATGTTTCACACTAAGCTAGGAGCCTGGGGGGCATAAAAGCATCTTAAACCTTGGTAATTTATTCATTGTTGCACATAATGTCTTCTATAAAATCTGCTATCTTAGATACAATTAACCTCACGATTTAGAGTCACTTATGCTGTTTTTAGTCACAAGAAGTCATGGCCCCGTTTCATTCTGGCAGGTATCTCATAGCCTCACACACAACAGACTATAAGAACCCGATGCTCTTCCTCAACACATTGGCAGTATTTGTATTGGTGGTAGCAAAGTTTCCCAATATGCACAAGGTACGCATATTTGGAATAAATGCTGATCACTAACTGGAGGCTTCCAAGGTGGATTATTTTGGGATGTATGAGCCAATGGTGACGTTGCTGAGCTGTGTCAGAGCTGAGAACTGGAAGATGTATTTTTTTCCCTTTGCTTTTAAGGATTTAATGTACGATGCTCCTAGTTACACATCAAACAGAAAAAGTATATTCTTATTAGCCCGGATCCCTAGGATGAATGTCTTCTTTCTGTTAAAGACAGATATCGGGTGAAGCTTACTGCTTTGCTATTTTGCTCCCCTATCATGGGGATATTTTTATCTTCATATAGCTTAATGATGATTTTTGCTTTATGATTTACTTGTCAATGCTATGTGCTACTATTATTTGGAGGCGAGGAAGGTGATGATGTACTTGCTGTTAATGGGTGGCCAAATATATCTATCCCGGCATTAGTAAGGGAAGATGAAGAAATTTTTCTAATTGCACTGATTGAAAAACTGTACCGTTGGCTCACATCAGGTCCATGAATGGTCTGCTGTACGTGCATCCTGTGCATCCTATAATGGTGGGAGTCATCTAGCTATTGCAGGGTTCATTTATGTGGGGTGGTTGTCCTGTAATTAACTGCAGTGTATACCCCTCAAGTTATGGAGTGTCTACCTGCCGATACTAAAACTTGAAGCCCATGCCACGGTCATCGTTGTTCATGATGGCCAAAATGCATTGCAAGTTGCGACACTACAAACAAAACCAAAAGAAGAGACAATTCCTAAAAGGTTCGAAATGATTCGGAGCTCATTGGCCTACCAATTTCTCAAACAACTTCCGAAGAAGTTGCAGTGGAGTTTGCCTTCCCCACACGAGAAAATTTCTTAATTCTTGGTTATATCTTTATCTTCTCTGTCCTCGAGTTATTCGTCCCAAAGTTAAGATGAAACAGTTTTAAGGATATCCTGAGATCTGTCTATGCTGAAGTATAAATTTAGAGAATGACGTGGGTGTGGATTAGTAAAGACTTTGGGCTGCTTCCAATTAGGAATAGTGACCACCTCTGAAGCCAAACCTGTCCCACGATTTTATGGTGTTGTCCTTAGGATGTCCCTTTTCTTCCACCCATTTTACTCGCCATTGCAATGGTTGGCTCGCCGAGCGTGTGCGTGTTCCTTGCTCTGAACGCGAGATTGGCAGCAAAGAGAGAGCACAGGAATCGGATGCGACTTTTCACTCATTCCCAGTGAAAGCTTTCTTTGATGAAACTAATTAGGGGTACATGTTAAATCTAAAACTCTCGTCACAAATCACAGGCTCTCGCCCTTTCACACTCGTAGAGGCTTCTAGTCTCGACATGCACTTCCATCACAATGCTGTGAGTTCTACCTTTTAACTTAATCACTTGGGACCCCCCACTTTCTGCGGCATCGCGACATTCATAACTATGAGCCGATGCCTCGTGAAGTTGCTATATAATTTTCGATGGCGCCTTGTTATGTGCTACTCGCTGTAAGTGGTCCACAAAATTTAAAGCAAGGCTATGGCCTACTCTGGTTTGTTGGGCCATTTTGTCAGGTTCTGTAAGCCCCCGCCTGAAGTCGGAACACACAAGTCACAACCTCCGTTTTCAAGTATTTGTGTACGAAACACTCTCCTAAGACTTGTACTGGACAAACAGTTTTACCGGTGCCCCATCACGTCCTCTATTTCTACAGAAGAATAAGAGGTCTGGTAGCGCATTGAACATGACCAATGCTATCTACCCTTAAACTGTGGAGGACTGGTGCGTTTGGAACCTGCATTTCCAATGAGCTTTGGACACCTAAAGGTCTTTTGGCCAAATATTAGGTGTTTAAGAAATATTTTAGAAACCCCATTTTGGGCTTTCAGCTTTGGCTTTGCCCTTGCTTCTACTGTTCATCTTCTTCATTGAGGCGGACAATTGGATTGTGCAGGGCTGTGGAGGGCAAGCAACAGACTAGAGAGAGGCCAGTGACGGTTACGGCAACCAAGCAGATCTGGGTTGCTGGAGGTCATGTGACCTCGTGGCGACTAGGTCTGGGTTGCGTTGGTGCCGGAGGTCGCGCGACCTAAATTTGGTCTCTAGGGGGTTGCTCGAGCGACCTCAGGCGCGACCCAGATTTGGTTGCTGGGAGGTCGCATGACCTCAGGTGCAACCTCAATCTGGTTGCCGCGAGGTTGAGCGACCTCCGTGAAGGGCCGCCGAGGTTGCCCGACCCCAGGTGGCCTCGCTGGTCGTTTCCGGGGGCTGCCTGAGGCTGCCGACGGCCACCCGCCTCGTCAGCCAACTATTTTATTTTTATATTTTTTTTTATTAATCACCAAAGTCCTTTGTAAATATAATATCTTCAAACACTATTTTACTCAAAAGTACTCAACAATGGACTTTCAAACTACAATTTAATAAATACAATTTACATTTTGGAAAACCTCTTTAACTTAAAAGTTCTTTGCATTTTTCCAAAGGCTTTACTCAAAAGTCCAACCAAACGCACCTCAAATGATGCAACATGATTTTATGGGTGTTTAGAAAAGCGAGTTCAAAATAGAAGATGATGAACGCATTTATATATGTAACACGATCATATAACAGCACCAGTTAGCATGTCAATACTTGTTTTTAGGATATCTCGCATCATTCGAACAACTTGATCACGCATGACACCCACACTTTGAGAGAGATAGAGACAGAGAATTTTTGGGTCATCGGATCAATCTCCCGTTTTGCGCAAGGATTGTTTCCGATCATCAGTCTCATGCTAAACCATTCGAGTTCTTTCCTAGTCGCTGGCTGACCCAGAAAGAACAAAAGAAACGAACAACGTCATTGGGCACCGTGTAACGAAGCCCCCGTCGCGTGGGTCGTCTTTGCTTTGCTTGCGGACAAGTAAATCGACACATGCCCGTGCGGGGGTACACCCGATGGCGATGACACCGGACGTACAATTGGTCCTTCCTGCGGCTCCTTTCTGTGCTGTAGTAGTACGCGATGCCTCGCCGTGCGTCGCGAGGCCGAACAGGGCCCCCCCGCACCCTCCCTCCTAAAGCCCCAAACTTCTCGCTGAAGGTCAGACCGAGCATCGAGTACCGAAACTTCAAAATTTTAATCAGACCGTCCTTTGATGTCGGTGGCCAGGTCCAAACCAATCCTCTCCCCTCACTGGTTCTTGCGTCATCGACTGCTACATTAAGGAATTTGTCCAACTTGGTAGAAGAATCCCTTTCCGTTCATAGGGCGTGCCGACCTAACATACCTGTCAGAACACTGATATTACAACATTTTTGGGAGGCAACCCTCCAACGTGACGGGGAAAAAGAGGAAAAGGGTTATCCTCCAATTTCGCCAGACAAATATCTTTTTGGGTCTTGCTTTTTTCTTGTTTCTTTTTGCTTGCTGATTCCAATGATCGTCCCTCGGTATCTAGTATTTGAGCTTTTCCCATTGAAACCAAAGTTATACTAATTGCTAGTGAAGCTTTACAAAAGCAGCTTGGCCAAATACTGATATTATAACATTTTGGGAATGCGACTGATAAAATATTTCGTGTCACTTAATAACGGGATTTATGCTTTATGCATAATCTCTCTCCATCTAAAGACTTCAAATTTTACAATTTGCATATTAGAGGAGGTTTTTAAAAATTCCTACATTGCCTGAAAAATAAGGTTTGTATGATCTTTATATGCGTGATCTCCTCCACTAGACTCCAATTATAAGAATTAGTACATAAAAAGCCTAAATATAAGAAGACACTTGTTGCGTTCCTCTGAATTTATGGGGACACTTATTGATCATACCTACTAGTAAAGAGATGTTTTCATTGTCGATGTGCTGACTTTACATTATACAAGAAAGAAAGCGTCGGTGAAACAACTAACTTTTGTTATTTGGACACACGTGTTAGAGATGTCAATTGAAAATTAAAAGAGTACGCGGTATTATTTGTACTACGTCATATTACTTGTACCACGCGATATTAAGTATGCGATCTTACTTGTACTACGTGATAGCTTGTCGCGGGAATTGCTACTATCCAAAAAAAAAAAAAAAAAAAAAAACCGTGGATAATTTTTCAACCATGATTCATGGAAACAGCTCATGATCGTGCGATTATATAAATCGTTTATCTTTCAAACATGGGCACCATGAGCATTGATTACTCATGGAATCTTATCCTGAATTCAAAAGGACGTGCTCATTGGAATCTCTTTCTACTCTTTTCAAATATGATTTTGGATCGTCTTGAATGGTTAGCACAAAAAGAATTACCATTTACCTCTCATTGGCCAATGCCAATCTGTAGCGACAGGATTATCACATGCAATCTCAACATAACAGCATCTAATTTAATTACAGTAAAAAGATACCACTTAATCTTGATTTGGCGATTTGATTATAGGGTTTTTTCTCGTTTGCAGTGAAATTGTTCATGTCCCGATATCATTATCAGATAATGTATTCGAGATCCAGCTTATAATTCTTTTTTAACATTTTGACCGGTGCTTTAGTGACTTTCAGTATAGTGCTGGCACCTTTAAATTTGCAGTGCCAAGTCCCAATGCCGTGCATGGGATACTGTACACGTTCAAGAAGATTTTTAGTATGTTATGATTGGTGGTGAAAATCAACGCCCCAGCAGATGCTGAGGCAACATCTGCCTATTGAAATAAGCTAAAGGAGCAGGGCGTGGCGTGAGAAGTCAAGTTTGGTTGGGTTTTGATCTTAATTTGGGGTTAACCTTCTCTGAATTCGAGCTGAGGCTCGTGATAATTAACTTCGACCCGGGATGCATCGTTGACTACTTCTACCAGACTAAGAAAATGGTAACCCCGATCGGCTCGAATTAAGGGCAGGGAACGTGTTTGAATTTAATTGGTTTGCAAATGAAGGGACAGCTCTTGCAGAACATATGATTGCATTGGGAGTCGCCAAGATCAAATGGATGAATAAATCCGCGGAAATGCGGAGTAGTTAGGAAAAGTTGTCGACAAGGACACCACAATGACCAACTTACGTTGAAATGCTCCAAGTCATCATTAATTTGCGAAAATCTTCAATCAGAGGGCTTGTGGGTGGCTGTTCTGCTGGAGAAACAGCCCTGAAGGCTGGTTCAGGACCAAGAAATCAAACTAATTCTCTTATGAACTGGCCAAGTAAACACGATTTAGTTTGATTCTCGACTTAAATTGGCCTCGATGTTCACATCTACTATTCAAGTAGTTATAATCAATATTGATGGGACTGGAGGGTCTCTACCCCTTCTGTTATTTTTGTAGGAAACAAGATCCATAAAATATGTTGGTTAACAGTAGAGTATGCTACCCAATGTATATTCTAGAGTCACTCGATTCTTTTCTTGTCTCTTCTGCTAATATAGCACAACGTATCTTCCAAAAAAGGCTCATGTCCAATTGGGAGATTGTCTTTTCACGCGATCGACAGTTGATGTTGTTAAAAGTAGACTCTGCTACCTCGATGTGAATTCTAGAATCACTTTGTTTCCATTTCTATCTCCGGCTAAAAGCTAAAATGCAATGCACCTAAAAGGACCATCCTCAATTGGCGGGAATTGTCCCTACGATTGCAAAATCAAAGGGAGCACGTGAGAAGACAAATTTGATTTCCTAGCTTTGACATGCATTGTTCCATTAGTGTCGTGCCACCTGTCCAAAGGACAGATCAAATCACTGTTATTTTTGCTACTTAATCCACCCTATTTCGACAACTAATCAACTTAAACCAATATCGCGAGTTGATATGAACGGACACTATCAACACGCCGCCTCGCATTTTCATCAATTGTCTTTTCTATGTGTGGAAAATTACATCGTCAGCTAGACATGTGAGGACTGAACTTGCTAATTGGTAAGTGGGGTTTTCATCCGCAAGTTTACATGTTGTTTAGCTACAAGATTGAAGTAGTGGGGTTGATATGAAGCTGTTCAATCCAAGGACTTCTTCTCTCATATGCTGGTTAATATTATGCAGAATCAATTATCTCGGGAAAAATTATCTAAAAAGTCATAAAAAATTTATGATATTTTTGTTAATTTTCATAAACCTTTCAATTTTACTAATTGAATCCTAAGCCGTTTCATATTTTACCTATTGAGTCAATTCGGTCAATTTTGGCTGGAAATCACTGACATAAACGACTTCCATTTTACGTGATACAATTGACGTTGATATGGACAATATTAAATAATATCTTAATATTTTTAAATTTTTAAATTTTTATTTTCTTGTCTCTTCCTTCCTTTTTTTCCCCTTTCTCTACTTTGTTTATTTTTATTTTATCTTTTTTCCCTTTTTCCCTCTGCAAAGCCTTGTCAATGGTTGGCGGATTTCGCCAGCATTGGGTGAGGGACACTTGGGTTTGGACTGGTGAGGGCAAGGTTTGCCTTCGCCTAGGCGGGTGCATGTTGCCTAGGGGAAAAGGGAAAAAGAAAGAAGAGAAAGGAAAAAAAAAAAGAAAAAGGAAGAAAATAAAAAAAAATTAAAAATATCATTAAAAATTATCTTCATTAGCGCTGGGCGTGTCATGTAAGACGGTGAACGTCCATGCTAGCGATTTTCATTCAAGATCGGTCGAATAGACTCAATTAGCCAAACAAGAAAAAATTTATAACTCAATTAGCAAAGTCAAAAAGTTTAGAATCGAATATGACAATAGATTTAAGGCTTTTTTAAACTGACTTTCCTAGTTGTCTCGAACCAAGCCAACCTTGCTCGCCGCACATGGCACTTCGATCCGAATCGACTGGAAACCAAATCATCACCATAATCCTTGGACCCATCACCGTGCGTGGGGAGCCTGCCCTCAGCAGTTTGGAACCGCCACCACCACCGCCACCACCACCTCGTGCTCTATCTACGAGTCGTGCATTTGTGTTCCGCACTCGACCTGGTTTTTTTTGGCATCATGCAAGACGGTCGACTGCTGTGCCCTCTTTCGATTATAGTATCACATCTCCATCGCTTCAAAATTGGCCACCAACCACGTCGTCGTATCGAGAAGGGCAGATGGAGATGATGATGAAGAAGAGGTGGGGAAGAGCAGGAGGACGGGGAGGGGGAGGAGGGGTAGTTGAGCTCGAGGCTACCTTCTTCCCTTGGCGATTTCAACGTCTTCCCTTCATCGCCCATTGTCGTTTCCATTTCCTGACATTCACATGATTTTTTTGCAGTCTAGCTAGCCGACATCTCCGGTCTTTTTTCACCCCTAGCGTGTCAATCACTCGCGATAATTAAAAATGAAAAGGACACGGAAATTATGTGATTAGTGAGTCGATATCTCAATAGACACCCAACTAGTTAATTAAGTTAATTATTGTCATATCGTACATGTTTGTTAGTATAAGTATTTCTAAGTAATTATTGAAGATTGTAAAATAGAAAGTAAGCACGTAGCTATTTTTGAGATCTACAAGAGATTTCTTCTCGCGGTTTTATTAAAATAAGGCCTATTCGTTTACCATTAAGTGAAAGCATTAAAAAAGTGTTTTCCTACTTTTCTGTCAAAATCAATGATCCGTTTATTTCGTGGAAAATAAGTTATTTGGAAAATATTTTCCTAAAAATGATAGTTTATATCACTTGTAAAAACGAACGAACAAAATATATTCTTATTTTTCACAAAAACATTTAGATATAAATTTTTTTGATCATTAATTAATTATACAAGATTTTGTACTCTCCTTACATGCACGTGGTCTCCCTCTGCCTATTGGCTCGAGTATTCAGTTTGGAGTTTTTGATATGATATCAGAATTACGATCATTTCAAGATAAGATCCTTCTTTCATTATATTCATTTTTTCGCAAGATTATTGTTTTGGAAAAAGCCCTTTTTTTCTCGTCCCAAAGATGAATATCTCATTGGAGATGCCTTCCCAAAAGTAAGACAACAAATTCTTTATCTATAGCCTTCCAAATGTGCACGTGGCGTTGGTGCTTGTGCTTCATTTCCCCTCCTCTAAGGAAGAGAATTCAATGATTTCCCCCCCTCGTTTACGGCTACGAAAAGGTTAGGTAAATTCTGACCGCAATAATACATTTTTTTTTTTTTCCCGAAGGCCTTTTATCCACTCGTCATTGTCCAAGGTCATGGGGAAAGGGGAAGGCTTGAAAACTCCATTTGCCTTCGTGGTTACGCAAATCTCACGAAAGACAAAGCTTTCTTTTTTTCAATAATCCGCATATAGATAATGATGTCATGTCAACCCATCAACATTGGATCTTGGAAACCTTGAGAAGCCAAAACTCTCTTGACCGGGGCATCCATTGAAAATTTGAAATCCATCGTTCTCCTCGCAATAGATAGAAGCTCACTGAAGACTAGAAGCAAGCTCGTACTAGTTTGAAATTGTTTATTGCATGGACAACACTCTACGCTAATCAGCTACATATTATTTTAATTATACCATTGTTGATCTCAAGCGGCATGATCCACTTGCTTGAAAATTAAAAGCACATTATTCCAAAACCCAACAAATCTGATGGTTTATAAAACAATAATTAAATTCTATTTCTTGCGAATAAAATGTTTTTTTTTACAACCCTTCTCAGTAAAAATTTTATTTGACCGAGTAGTGCATGGAAGCTGGGAGAAAATGCTCGTTTATCGCCAGCAACTCGAGAGCACGCTGTGCCCAGCGGAAAGCGACAGCATGGAAGCGTTGAGCATGTGCTGATAATTAGTATATAATTGGACTGCTTTCTTCGCTGGTGGTAAATCATTGCAAGGCCTCGAAAAGTTCAAAGGGCTCTCGCGTAGTGTACAACAGAGGACCCCGGCGTAGCTTGCCTCGCGCTTGCCTCCTGCTGGAAGCAATCTACAGAGAGAGAGAGAAGCCAAAAGCATGGGAAGAGCACCATGCTGTTCAAGGTGGGTTTACGTAGAGGACCTTGGACGAACAAAGAAGACACGGTGCTTGTCAAGTACATTCAAACGCATGGAGAAGGTCATTGGCGATCCTTGCCTAAAAAAGCAGGTTAAACTTCAATTGCTCTCTTTTCATGTTCAGCTGAAACCCTTCGGAGGCCATTACCGCGAACTTAAAAGGAGTGTCTCTTACGGGGCTTTCCCGGATGAGATTTTTTTTTTCCTCTTCTAATGACAGAAGAAGAGAGAAGCTGAGTTGGCTAGGGTTACTAATTCCTCCAGTCATATGCCGTGAGGGTTTTCATTGTTCTGTTTTTTTTGGTCAGAGGTTTTCTCTGTTCTGTTTAGTTGGCACTTTTTTGATGTCGTTTCAATCAAAATTATAGGGTCGCTCTAGGTGGACCATTTCCCTGTATAATTTCTGCCTGCTTTTTGAGGATTAATGATGAGAGAGGTCTTGAACAGAACTTGCAGAACTTGAGAGAAACTGACCCTTTTCTTTTTATCACTATTGTCTTGTGCAATGCATTTAGGGTTGCTGAGATGTGGGAAAAGCTGCAGGCTGAGGTGGATGAACTATCTGAGGCCAGACATAAAGAGAGGGAACATCACTCCGGATGAGGAAGACCTCATCATGAGGCTTCATGCCCTCCTCGGAAACCGGTGGTCGCTGATCGCCGGGCGACTGCCGGGCCGAACCGACAATGAAATCAAGAACTACTGGAACTCGCACCTCAGCAAGAGGGTCGCTACCGACAGCAATGAAAACCACAGCAAAGGACTGAGAGGCCCAAAGAAGAGAAGCAACAACAACCTCATCACCGCCAACAAGAAGAAGAGGCGGTCAGAGAAGAGCCCTCGGGAAGATCAAGAAGAAGAAGAAGAAGTCGCCAACACAAAGAAGATAAAAGTCCACCAACCCAAGGCAATTAGGGTTTCACCCATATTCTCCATCGCAAGGAACAACAGCTTCGAGACTGTGGAGGTCGCTGACGGAGAAGTGATGGCGCATGATAAGCGCGAGAGCAATGATATGATAATCAACAGTAACAATGATCTTTCGTGGATGATCAGTGAGGCTAAAGAACACAACTGGTTCTGCGATGATGAAGATTACAACGACATGGTGGATGTCGAAGGGTGTGGTGGCGGTGGCAGCGGCGGCGACGGCTGTGGCGATGAGATGATCTGCTCGAATGATGATAAAAACACATCGTCTTCTTCTTCATGCCATCGTATTTGGTTGCCCAACAACAACAATAAGAAGATGCTGGAGAAGATATTTGAGGAGTATCACGAGCTGCTCAAGTCCGAGGATCACCTCCAACTGGAATCTTTTGTGGATTCCTTATTGATTTGATTTTTCCATTATTTGAGTTTGGAATGTGTGAGTGGAGCAGGTCGGTCCGTTGTCCCATGCAGATCATCCATTGGAGAAGCTTTTCTCTATTTATATTTTTACATTTTAATTTTTTTGGGTTTTTCTAGAAATCTTTTGAAAGCTTCGCGTGTCTTCCGTCCTTTCGATTCTGTTCAATCCTCCACGCCAAACCCGGCCCCACTCTCTCTACTTCTTCCACGCCACCTTTACTGTGATTTTCTTTTTTCCTAATAAAACGATAGCCTACCTTCTCAATCAAGCTATGTAAGCTTCTATGTTGTCGGTCTTTCTCTAGCTACTAAGTTTTAAGGAAAGATAATGGTCTTGAAATTACTACTCTTGGGGCATAACGACATTGCGTCTTCGTCAAATTAGGGTTCTTGTCAAGGAGTGTGAGGTGATTAAGAGAAAGTCTGATGGAGATACGAGATATGTACGCTTTTCTCAACCCACGAGCCCTTCCTCTCGGCCATTAAATGGAACCACCTATTAGTGTCCGTATACTTTTAATCATCCTCAAAAGAACATTCTTGTCCACAAGATCCACCTAAAGAAGGGACAAGTTGAGAGCATAACCAACTCATCTCATTTGATTGGAACTGTAATTATGTCCAACGGACATCGTAGGGCCCAAAGGAGAAAGGTTCACAAAAATATTTGAGAGATAATAGTAGAATTTTGGGAAATTTTCTCTTTTCCTGACTCTGCCATTTTGAATTTAAACATCACCTTGTCTTATATATGGGAGGCTGAGGATAATACAAACATTTTTCATGACCAATGTGGCCAGTAACGCATGTTACAAACTGGCAAGGAAAATAGACAATTATCATACGGACAAAAGCTGAAAAGATAGGCATAAACTCAATAACATAATAAATTATATAACTTTTGACTTTTATCACTACGTAGGTGCCAACCGTCTCACCTGACACGGCTGGCGTTAACGTGGACAAAATATTATGTTAATTTTTTTCCGAATTTTTGATTTATTCTTTTATTTTTCCTTTTTATTCTTTTTATTTTCTATTATTATTTTTTTTTCCTTTCTTCCTCTAGTTGTTTGCTGGGCCTCGATGTCCAGCCAAAGACAAGGGTCAAGGTCGACCTCACCAACGACTAGCGAAGCTCACCCCTGCTGGTCATTGGTGAGCCTTAACCTCACCCTACCACTTGTGAGGCTTAATCCTCACCAAGTCCAGCAAGGGCAATTTTTGCCCAACCATTGGTGAGGCCGACCTCGCCTAGAAGTCTTGAAACTTGCCATTGGCGAAGCTCATCCCTTGCTAGATCCAGTGAGGGTGAACCTTGCCCAAACATTAGCGAGGTCAACCTTGCCTAGCAACAACGAGGCTCGTCCAAGGCCGGTGAGGTTGACCTCATCAGCCACTGCTTCTGGCCAGTTGCCGAGGCTCGATGACCGACTAGAGGAAAAAGGGAAGGGAAAAAAAATAAAAATAAAAATAAAAAAAAAAAATAAAAATTCAAAAAATATTAAAATATTACAAAAATTTTCATGCCATTATTGGCCATACTACATAGGATGGCTGGTGTCCTTATCAATAATTTTCAGCAAAAATTGGACAGATGGATTCAATTGGCATAATGTAAAAAGATTTAGGACTTAATTGGCACAACTAAAAATTGAGAATTGAATTGGCATAGGTACAATAGCTTTTTAGAATTTTTTGATAATTTTCTTTGATAAATTCCCCCATCTATCTTTACCAATATATATATATATATATTCCCCCATCTATGGATGAGTCCATGATTTGGGTCAAGTATAGAATCGTCATTAGAAGTAACATCCGGTTGCCACGAGTCTTCAAAATAAGATTCTACAAATTCCAATGGATCTTGAGAAAATCCATTGGTTCTACTTGATTCTATTTGTGCTCATCTACTGCCGGTGGATGGTGTTAGGGCCTCAACTATCATATAAAGGGAGGTGAATAGGTGAATATGTGGAATTTAAAAGTAATCGATTCTATTATTTCAATAGGATAACGTCTGAAGACAAACTTGCGCAGTGATTAGGTTTTATTCGTGTGCAATAAGCTATCAAGAGTAATAAATGACAGTTTTTTTTTTTTTTTTGGTAATAAATGAGAGTTCAAGGGATAGAAAAATGCACATGACAATCATAGTGATTCAACTTATAATAAACCTACATTCACTCTCCCGTGCTACCAGTTTATTGACTAGATTTCACTAATGGATCAATCAAAGTTCACAACGTCTAAGTATTCTCCACTCAAGTAGGGGTGATAATATCTTATGATCTCACTCTCTCAATGACAACATTTAAGAAATTACAGTTTAAGCTCACGAAAATGAGTATGTAACCATAAAGCTCTCTTTGAACTGTGGAATTTGTAGACTTTATATCTTTCATTTCCTTTAGCATCACAATCTCTTTTTATGCACTAGCCGACCATTAGATGGAAACTCTAAGGATCATTCATTCAATCAACCTATTTGGACTTAAATGATATAGGAAGATCTGATTGCTTCTAGGATGTCAAGATTAAAGTCTCCATTTGATTTTGCTGTCCATACAACAGAGATTGGGTTTCCATAAGCTGAATTCCTCATTTGAAAAGTGTGTGTCATCTCCAATTGATTGTTGCATGAATAATGAATCCTTATTATGGAAGGATTGTGTTGCTGTTCATCCCTTCTGGACAATCGATATAAGAAATCCAGGCCTATTCCTAGCCGTTGCGCTCCATATAAGCAAACTTAATGTGAAGATCAGAGATCTTTCCAAATCGGCTAATGATGTGTATTAGCTTGACAATTCTCCTACAATTTATACCGTTGTCCTTAATTATCAAGATATATCACAAGCACGAACGCAGAGAAAAAGATCTTCACATATAGATCGATAAGTCTCTGAATTTGATGAGTAAGATCTGAACATATTTGCTCTAAAAGTAACACGTAGAAAACTTACCATTAGAATCATTCGAAATATAAGGAAGTGTCTTCAAAATCAATTAGAGAAGTTCCCTCAATTGATGGCATCTCCGGTGGCATGATATGCGTGGGAATAACCCCATGTCATCTCATCATGATTAGCACTATGGGCTTTAAAAACTTTGAAATAATTTTATTCTCTTTGCATAGGATCCTCTAAAGTACTCGATATTCTTTATGAATTTCTTTAAGACTGCATCCAAAAGATTTGTACAATTTAGCAATAAATAAGGACAATTGATTTGTTCTACTAGGCTTGAGATGTAATGTTTACATCCTTTATTTAAGAAAATAGTTGTACGGACACCGAGGTCTGGAGCCCTTCACTTCAGTTCAGTGGAAAATAGATTCCGCCGATAAGGCAAAAGTTGAGAAACTTTTGAAGAACCTCTACAAAATGCTTGACATGCTTCTGAAGATGTTTAGCAAGAAAGGAGGTAATGATCCCATGCACAGTGGATCTAGAGAATTCGATGGCTATGTTATGGTTTTGAAACAAATACAATTATAACCATCTTAATTCCAACGGAAAACTGATGATCTCAAACGTGAAGAGAAGGACGAAAGGGTAGTCTGAATTGATCCCAAGAGGCCTGAGATCTAAACCTCTTATTGTTTGGATATTTTCAACACGAAATCCCAAATGAGACGTTTCGCATCTTTGAA
Organism: Eucalyptus virginea; assembly: GCA_014182375.1. NCBI lineage: Eukaryota > Viridiplantae > Streptophyta > Magnoliopsida > Myrtales > Myrtaceae > Eucalyptus > Eucalyptus virginea. Next base: position 9,534,588 of record CM024518.1, on the reverse strand, counting down.
AAAAGTGTACCGAAAGGACAAGCTAAATTATTTTCAAGTAGCACATTTCCTCGTAGGTTTGGTGGATCTGAGGTCGATCCGCCGACAGCTTAGTTACCATTGCTAACGGGACATATACGGGGATGAAACTTCTTTAGGTCTTAAGAAAAGATATGCAACAATGTCTTTTTCACCTTTAATACGTTTGATTTCACGAGAATATTGTGAAAACCATTCTACCCATTGAAAAAGTAAAAAATGATGAATTATTTTCATGAAAAATTACAATTGTTCAGATGGAACTCAAAATTCTTAACTTCATATTTGATGGCTGAGATTTCATTGAATGTAGTCACTCTTATGTTTACAACTGTATCTTTTCCCATCAATTTCCCCATGTAAAACCAATGCTCAATATTTGTCACCAGCATCAATTTGTAATATCCATTTGCCAAGTTTGGTCGTTTCTTGTGCTCCATTCCTTAGTAATTTTTTCCGAAATTTTGCACAACATTTGTGCCCTAATAGAAATGCAATTGCATCACTTGCATGAAAAGGCAGCGACGAATGCATGCCGGTTGTTCTGACCCGTGAAGTTATCTATCGGGTTAAATTAACCATCATACCCTCTATAAGGTACATGTAATCTTTCACTGAAATTCGAGAAAAAAAGGATCTCTCCTTTTAAAAATACTCGGTAAGAGATATATTAATTTCATTCAACCTAGACCTTTACTATATCTAATTTCCTATATAAAAAATAAGGATAAATGTATTGAAAGTTTTAAAATTTATGAAAAAAGTGCAATCGAGTGCTAAAACTTACAAAAAGTACAATCAAATCCCAAAGCTTATCAAATTGGTAGAATCGAGTACTTCCATTAATTTTGTCTAACTTGGCTAATGGAAAATACTCACGTGCCTTTTTTAACAATTTTCTCCCTTTTGCGTGGTGATAACGTGACTAAATTATAAAACATAAGGCTAAAACGATATCATTTTATTCAAATTTGATTTTCAATATAAATTTTATTTAAATTAAATTTTAAAAATAAGCTAAATAAAAAGGAGGGATGGCCAAGTTTTCTGCCAAACCTTCTCGGCAATGGTGGGGCACCCTCATGAACCCGTTTCTCCTCTTTCCTCTTTTCTAAATTATCTTTTTTAAAATTTAATATAATTAAAATGTATTTAAAAATTAGATTTGTACCAAAACAATATAGTCATGTCATCACTACATAGGATTAAAAAATAAAAAAAAGCCACGGCAGTATTTGTTTTAGCCAAATTGATCGGAAATAACAGAAAGATTTGATTGAATCAATTTAATTTAATTGCACATTTTCCAAATTTTAAGACTCAATTACACTTTTTTATAAGTTTTAGAATTTTCTGTTCGCTCATTCTAAAAATATATGATAGTGGGATTACCGGTATGAACATTTGGTTTTTTTTTTTTTTTTTTTTTGGTTAGATATAAACATTTGATTTATTTTTTTTGTCGAGAAAAAATTGTGTTCATTACTCAAAAGATATAGAAGTACATATTTTTCATGATAAAACAAATTGAAATGGAGCAAGAATACTAAAAACAAAGTCAAATCTAGAAAATAAGGAGCATCAATAGAGTATTAAGCACATACTCGTTCACAAGAATAGACTTGTCAAACAAAATTGGTAGCTGATTATTATATCTCGTGTCTCTATCAATAACGAGTACATGTTGGAAATTTCTACTCTAGTAGACGTTGTACATGCCTAGATTTGATTTTTTTATACTACTGTTGTACGAAGACAACCAAAATAGATATTAAAAAAAAAATTACATATCTAACATATGAATGAGCAAATCATCATAATTTAGCGATATGCCAAAAGTCCCACTTGGAAGTAGAGAATCTGTATATGAACAGAGCAGATGGACATTAAATCTCGAAAAACATATTTTTTAAACTTCCAAATGTAAATCAACGGATGATTTTTTTTTTTTTTTTTCGGTCCTCTACTCTATTCCTATTTTACACTCACTTTCGGACTTTTACTCTTCGCTCTTGCGGGCGTGGGAGTCGAAACCCACTCCTGAAACTTACGCGTCCCCACCCCATCCCCCCTTAAGAAGGTGGGGATTTGAATCCCTCACCTCCCCCTTTCATGTTGGAAGGGTGGTCACTAGGGCAATCAACGGAGGATAACACTTGGTTAAATCATGCGTATGATATGGTGCACGTGCGTGCCACGTGTCATGGTTCGGCTGAAGGAGGAAGGGCCTTTCTTAAAAGGCATGGACAGACCTGGTAATGAATTTTGGACTTTAATGCTGGGGCTATTTTGCATTTTTCTTTTCAAAAAGCATCATATTAGACATCGGCTGAAGGAGGAAGGGCCTTTCTTAAAAGGCATGGACAGACCTGGTAATGAATTTTGGACTTTAATGCTGGGGCTATTTTGCATTTTTCTTTTCAAAAAGCATCATATTAGACATCGGCTGAAGGAGGAAGGGCCTTTCTTAAAAGGCATGGACAGACCTGGTAATGAATTTTGGACTTTAATGCTGGGGCTATTTTGCATTTTCTTTTCAAAAGCATCATATTAGACATCGGCTGAAGGAGGAAGGGCCTTTCTTAAAAGGCATGGACAGACCTGGTAATGAATTTTGGACTTTAATGCTGGGGCTATTTTGCATTTTTCTTTTCAAAAAGCATCATATTAGACATCGGCTGAAGGAGGAAGGGCCTTTCTTAAAAGGCATGGACAGACCTGGTAATGAATTTTGGACTTTAATGCTGGGGCTATTTTGCATTTTTCTTTTCAAAAAGCATCATATTAGACATCCAATAGAGTAATGTTAGACCCATTTTTCACTCATGCAAACAGACCAAATTAATAATTTTCTTCGCCTTTGCTATTTTTCCGTCGATGCCTAAGCCAGAATTCAAAAACTATTATTCAAAAATTTTCACATGAAGCTATGTGTTGAATTTAATAAAATCATGAAAGTTTCATGTGCATAAAATTAAAAAGAAAGACCGAAATATACTTGCACCATAACATTTGACGAACAAAAATTCAAATGTTAAAAAGCACCTTGAGCAAATTTCAAATTTTATTGACCCATTAAATCTTTTCTTTTTTGGACCTAAGTAAGTCCTTAAAAGACTCACGAGGAAAAATTGGACACGAGATCCACTCCGAGTGGATCTCCGTAATGTCATAATCTATTCCCTCCTTCTTAGGAAGATAAAGATAGAGAAAGAATTATGAAGTTTCGCGATGATAAAGATAGATATCGCATAGGATTTTGATCATGGTTATTATTGAATAGGGTAGTATGATAGTTATTCGCGTCTGCAGAAAGTGAGGGCAGGTGAAAATCCTGCCGCAAACCTAGGGTGCGTTTGTTTGCGTTTATTTAAAAATTGTTAGGGAACAGAAAAGAAAAAAGTGTTTACGTTAGGGGAACAATTTTTGAACAAAAACGCGTTTGGTAAAAACTTGTTAGAGAATAAAAAATAAACGAAACACGTTTGGTTAATTTGTATAATTTTTTTATTTCTTTTATTTTTTCTATTTTTTCTTATTTTTCCTTTTTCTCTTTTTTTCTTTTTCCTTTTTTTTTTTTCTTCTTTTTGGCCATGGCCGGCGACCGGCCGGAGGGGCCAGAACCGCCGACGAGGGCCGGCGGCCTCGCCGGCCACCGCCCGGCGACGCCGACTCGCCCCAGATCCGGCGAGGCCGAGCCTCGCCGCCGGCCAGGCGAGCTCGCCCGGCTCGGCCTCGCCGGGACGGCGAGCCTCGCCGTGGCCGGGCGAGGCCACCGGCCCTCGTCGGCCGGTCGCCGGCCATGGCCGCCATGGCCGAGGCGATCGGCGAAAGAAAAAGAAGAAGAAAATAAGAAGAAAAAGAAGAAGAAAATAGAAAAGTGTTCTCAAATGTGTTTCAAAAATAAGAAACACAAATTTGTTGTTTCTTTTTTGTTCGGAAAGAAGAAAAAGCAAAAAAAAAGGAGAAACGCACCCAAACGCGTTTGTTCCTTTTTTTCCCTTAAAACAAAAAAACAGAAAAAGTGTTCAAAAAAAAAAAAAAAAAAAAAAACACAAACAAACAGAGCCCTAGTAGCCTTACGGCAAGGTTGGCCGTGGGTTCGGAAAGAAATTGGTATAAATCTACGGAAATCTCATCCACATGATGCTATGCCAAATTTCAACGAACTTGCCACGATTCGTCCTTTTTTGGGCCCCTCAGATATAAAACAGCGAATGATGTGACAAGAGAGCAGGCCGGTTTTCTCAGCTTGTCAGTTCCTGCTGTGACGATCTTCTTTCTTCTTTTCTTCTTTTTTTGACTTTTTATGCTTTTGCCTTAAGTCCACCCGCAGCCATCGTTGTATACTTACCGCTTCGGCTTTGAGAACGGGTGTTGGGACTCTAAAGTTCTTTAGTTAAATGTAAACATATTTAATTTAATTTTTTTGGTTACTTTGGTAAGATGTAATTGTATATCCAAAAGATTCGGGAAAAATCTTAAAAAGTCATAAACCTATGTGCATTGGTATCAATTCAATCTTAAACTGATTGAATCAATTCGATCATAAACCTTTTATTATTGGTACTAATTGGTCCATCCAGGTCAATTTTTGACCGGCCAACGCCGACGTGGACGTCGGCGGTGGCGGATCTTAACATGGCAATTTTTATGATTTTTAATTATTTTTTCGAAATTTTTATTAATTTTTTATTAATTTTTTTTTTTTTTTCTTTTCTTTTTTTTTTTTTTTTTTGTCTTCTTCCTTGCGTTGGCCAGCGAGCCTCACCGGAGGCTCGCCGACTCGCTCGGCCTCTCCCAAGGCCGCGGGCGAGGCGGCCTAGCCCAGATCGGCCGCCGGAGAGGCGGCCGCGGATCCGGGCGAGGCCGAGCGGCCCTCGCCCGGCCGCCCGAGGGTCACGGCCTCGCTCGGCCTCGCCCGGGGCCGCAAGCAAGGCCGGCCTCGGCCGCGGCCTTGGGCGAGACCGGCCCGGCCGCGGCCTTGGGAGAGGCCGAGCGGCCCTCACCGGCCGCCGATGGCGAGGGCCACTCGGCCTCGCCCGGGCGCGACCGAGGCTGGCCTCACCCAGATCCAAGCGAAGCCTCTACACCGACGGCCCTGGGAGAGGCCAAGCGAGAGCCACGATCCTTGCCGGCCACCGCTAGGAAGAAGACATAAAAAAAAAAAAATAAAAAAATTAAAAATTAAAAAATCGAAAAAATAATTAAAAAATCATAAAAATTTCCACGTCGCATTCGGCCACCGGCCGACGCCCCACGTCGGCGTCGGTAGGCCAAAATTGGCCGGATGGACTGAATTGGTACTAATAGTAAAATGTTTAGGACTGAATTGGTACTAATAGTAAAAGGTTTAGGACTGAATTGGTACCAATGCAATAGGTTTATGAATTTTTTGATACTTTTCCCAAAAGATTCTAAGGGCCCTTAATCCAAAGCAGGTTTAGAGATCATTTGGGAACTTGTACCTTCGAAATGCAAGTTCCGATTACTATTCATCTTCTAGTGAAAAAGCCGATCGGAGGTCGACAACCATCGGTCAAGGGGTCGCGCTCATCAGCGACACGCCGGTGTCTGCCACCTGAGGGTCGCTTGACCCCGACGATTGTCACCGAACCTCAGGTGACGACCGTCACCGAACCTCAAGCGACGCTTGAGTTGCACGACCCAGGCGACTGATGGCCTGAATCGTGCGACCCAAGCGGCCGCTTGAGGTCATGCAACCTTAGGTGACGGTCGCTGGGGTCGGGTGACCTCGACAACTGTCCGAGGATCAGATTTGGCCATCCAGCCACCAAATCCAAAGGTCTAGTGGCCGGACTTCAAAAATATATATATAAATTTATTTTTTGTTTTTTTTTTAATTTAATAAAAGTCATTTACAAATGTAAATTTTACCAAATGGTATTTTGGACAAAGTTATTTTTTAATATAAATTTTACCGAACGTTATTTACATTTTGAAAAACTCCATTCACTTAAAAGATATTTACATTTTTATAAATGCATTCCCTAAAAGCAGAACCAAATGAGCTCAAAACTACTCCCCCAAACGTGTGGAGCTCGCGCGATTTCCTTTAATCCTTCTTTATTCATCCCCAACTTGTCCTTCCCTTTGTTCTGCAGCACCAGAGAGAGAGAGAGAGAGAGAGAGAGAGAGCTTTTGTGACCCCCAGCAATGGAGACAACTGGACATAGGAGACAATCCCATGATGGAGAGCACTCGGCCCGAGGCGAGATTCTTCGGACCGATGGAACAATTATTACGCAACATACGAACTAATGTCAATCGCTCGTTCTCTTGAGAATCGACAGGGGGGAGTCCGGTCCGTCCTCGCGAAGGGGCAAGTCCGTGAACAGTGGAGGTCTCAAATGTGGAAATCGTGTTCCTGGAAAAGATTGGCAAAGATGGGGGACAAGACAATGCCTGAAGATGGTCCTACTCCTACATGCATGCCGACAGAGGAGTAGGGACAGCCGGACGCTGGCCATAGGAGGGAAACCCGAGCCGATGTCCTCCTTGGTTGTTCTTACTCGCTATCCCCCGCGCACGACGTACCGTTTCCCACGTGACTTGGGGAAATGACGAGTCGATCGCCGATTGTCCGTCCCGTGACTTTGGTCCCATCAACTTCGGAATTATTGCCGGTGTCAGGTCCCGCTGACCGGGCGGGTTAAATGCACATTAACGTCGCGGTTCCTCCGATCGAACATCGAGGTTCCTCCGATCGAACGTCGCGGTCGCGGTGTTTTCGAAGGAGTAAGATAGCATCGTGTCGTACAACGTTCGGAGGTGAGATCCGCCGCGAACTTCGTCACAGCAAATGGACCATCCACTACTGCATGCTTATAACTGAAGCACTGGCGACAACTGCAACACCACACTAGGTACCGATGAGTATTAAACTTTCACTGCGAGCAAGGACTTCAACCACTCTCGGTGGAGAGTCTCCTGTCAGAGCCAAACATAGATGAGATTCAGAACAGTCATTTAAGTGCCTCTGTCAACAATTTTCAGTAAAAAGTCCAACATGACTTTTCTAATGAATAATTTATTGTGATAAGTATATTGAAAGTTCTAAAACTTATTATGAAAGTACCATTAAATATAAAAAGTTTCAAAAAAGTACAATTAAATTCTAAAATTTATCATGAAAGTGTAATTAAATCTTAAAACATTAAAAAAGTACAACCAAGTTTTAAATTTAGCAAATTAATCCAAATCAAATCCTTCCATTGATTATATTCTTTGAAAAATTTAAGACTCGATTGCTCTTTCGTGATAAATTTTAATTTAGGATTTGATTACACTTTTTGAAAGTTTTAAAGACTCAATTACATTTTCGTGATAAATTTTAAGATTTCTAGCATACTTATTTTCAGTGTTATTATATGTGCTTTTTTAGTCCAATATGGGCTATGAGTTGGCAGACGTACCAAATTGTACTTTCGAAAAGACACATCTCTCTTTGTCCTTGCCTTCGATACTCACTCTCGTTCATTGTTTGAAGTCACCCATCATGCAATCGAGGAATCTCATAACAAGGAAAATGTGAGTGATTTATTGTGTTTCGTGAGATGCATTGTTATTTTTTGTCATCGAAGCGACAAACTCAGTCAATTTTTATATAATTTGGTGCAATTGTTCTATCTGCTTTATGGTCCTGTACTTTTATTCTTTTTTGGTCTTGAGTGCAATATCAGCATGGGGGGCACCACCGTAACATCACTATTTTCAACGGTGGGAATCTTATTGGCGACAGGTGAGAGTATGATAATGGAAATGTCGGTGTTGTTAGTATTAATGTAAGTAGGATACATAAAAAGAATTTGTAAGGGATAGATAGAACACTTAAATGCAAAATAGCAAAATTGCATTATAGGGTTTTTGGTAAGAGCTTGAAAGACAATCCAAAATACTTGCATGTTGGTCATGGTATTAAAGATTTTACTTATCGTTATCTCCACGGTGAGGCTGCGTATGTGTACGTTAAGTATTCCAGTGACGACGATGAAGACAATGATGTAGGAATAGAGGGAGATGGTACTAAAAAGAGTACTCAAGTTAAGGATGGATCCATTTTAGAAGAGGAAAGTGAGGCAAGGCACGCAGCTTGTGTTCTAGAGAGTTCAGCAAATAAGCACATGTCACATAGTTGCTAGTAAAGACAGAGGTGATGAAGAGTGGATACAGTTGGATTGGGAAGTTTCTCCATCGCGTAATCTTTTGTGGATTCCTTATTGATTTGATTTTTCCATTATTTGAGTTTGTAACGTGTGAGTGGAGCAGCTCGGTCCGTTGTCCCATGTTAATGATCGTCCATTGGAGAAGCTTTTCTCTTTTTATATTTTTATATTTTAATTTTTGTTCGGTTTTTCTAGAAATCTTTTGAAAGCTTCGCGTGTCTTCCGTCTTCTCAATTCTTTTCAATCTTCCACGCCACCTTTACCGTGTTTTTTTTTCCTAATAAAACGATAGCCTACTTCTCAATCAAGCTATGTAAGCTTCTCTGTTGTTGGTCTTTCTCTAACAACTAAGTTCTAGGGAAAGATAATGGTCTTGAAATTACTATTCTTGGGGCATAACGACATTTGTCAAGGAGTGTGAGGTGATTAAGAGAGGCTGATGGAGATTTGATATAGGCATGCTTTTCTCAAACACGAGCCCTTCGTATACATTTAATCAGTATCAAAAGAACATTCTCGTCCACAAATTCCACTTGATAAAGGGACAAGTTGAGAGTACTTGTTAAAGGGACAAGTTGAGAGTATGCTAGTCAAATCAGCCCATCTCATTTGATTGGGATTGTCATTATGTCCAACAAATATCACAGGGCCCAAAGGAAAAAGGTTCACAAAAATATTTGAGAGCATACAGTAGAATTTTGGGAAATTTTGTCTTTTCCTGACTCTGCCATTTTGAATTTAAACATCATCTTGTCTTATTTATCAAAGGTTGAGGATAATACAAACATTTTTCATGACCAGTGTGGCCAGTAAAGCAAATTACAAATTGGCAAGGAATATAAGAGAGTTATTAGACAGACAAAAGCTAAAACGATACGCATAGATTCCATAACACAATAAAGTTGATAACTTTTGACTTTAATCACTAATGTAGACGCCAAACGTCCTACATCACATGGCCGGTATGGTCGACACTGATGTGAATAATTTTTAATAATATGTACATATTTTTTAAAATTTTTATTTATTCTTTTTTTTCCTTTTTATTCTTTTTCTTTCTTTTTTTTTTGTTTTTTTTTTTCCTTCCCTTCTTCCTCTAGTTGTTTGCTGGGCCTCGACAACCAACCAGAGGCAAGGGTCAACAAGGTTGACCTTGCCAACAATTGGTGAAGCTCGCCCCTCCCTGTCATTGGCGAGGTTTGACCTCACCTTGCCACTTGTGAGGCTTAACTCTCGCTAAATCTATCGAGGGCAAGCCTTGCCCAACCACTGGCGAGGCCAACCTTGCCTAGAAGTTCTAAAACTTGCCATTGGCAAGGCTTGACCCTCGCTAGATCTAGTGAAAGTGAGCCTTGCCTAGCCATTAGTGAGGCCAACCTCACTTAGCAACAATGAGGCTCACCCAAGGCCAATGAGGTCTTGCTGGCCCTTGCCTCCGATCAGTTGCCAAGGCCTGATGACCAATTAGAGGAAGAAGGGAGGGGGAAAATAAAGAAAAAAAAAAGAAAAAGAAAAGAAAAAAATTCAAATTCAAAAAAATTACAAAAAGACCCACATTAGTGTTGGTCATACTACATAGGACAATTGATATCTATGTCAGCAATTTCCAATTAAAATTGATCTGATGGACTTGATTGCACTTTGATGATAAGTTTTGAGACTCAATTATACTTTTTTAAAGTTTTAGAATTTAATTATATTTTCATGATAAGTTTTAAGACTTTTAGTGTATTTATTCTGAGTTTAATTATATGTGCTTTTTTAGTCCAACATGGACTATGAGTATGCAAGTTTTGGCTTAAATGACATGCACGAAGTCGTTCTCTCAAAAGACAAATCTCTCTTTGTCCTTGACTTCGACACTCATTCTTGTTCATTGTTTGAAGTCGCCCATCATGGAAGTGAGGGATCTCATAACAGGGAAAATGTGAATGATTTATTGTGTTTTGTGAGATGCATTGTTATTTTTTGTCAAACTAAGCGACAAAGTCAGTCAACTTTTATTTAATTTGGTGCAATTGTGGGGAGTTCGTGTGAAATTGTCGTTTTTTCTACATTATGGTCCTAGAACTTTTTTTTTTCCTTGGGTACAACATCAGCATGAGTGACACCACCACAACCATCACTATTTTCCATGGTGGGAATCTTATTGGCAATAGGCAGGAATATGATGATGGAAATGTCGATATTGTCTGTATTAACGTAAGTAGGATACATAAAAAGAATTTGTAAGGGAAATGATGGAACACTTAAAGTGCAAAATAGAAAAATTGCATTATAGGGTTTTGGTAAGAGCTTGAAAGACAATCCAAGATACTTGCATGTTGGTCATGGTATTGGAAATTTTATTTATCATTATCGTTATAGTGAGGCTACGTATGTGTATGTTAAATATTTCAGTGATGAAGATGACAACACTAATGTGGGAATAGTGGGAGATGGTACTGAAAAGAGTACTCAAGCTAGGGATGAATTTGTTTTAGAAGAGGAGAGTGAGGCAAGGCACGCAACTCGTGTTCTAGAGAGTTCGGCAAAGAAGCATATGTCTCATAGTTTCTAGTGAAGACAAAGGTGATGAAGATTGGACAAGATTGGATTGGGAAGTTTCTCTATTGAGTAATTCTGATGATGAATATTCGGTGTATGCAAAAGGCCCAAGAACGGTGATGATGATGATGATGATGATGAACTTGCACAAATAAGGCAACAAGTGAGGGAATTTCATCGAAAACAATTCGCACCACTTGGTGGATTGAATAGGGATGAAGGAGCTATAGTGGCTGATGATAATGAGATTGACTATGAGGAAAGCGGTGGTGCTGATGAGAGTGATAGTTCAGAGGATGAGAATGAAGATGATGAAGTAGTTGTGCGTAGAAGGAAAAGTATGTATCCTTCTCATGATCCAACTATTGCAAATCTTGCGTTATGTGTATCTGGAATTTGATGATGCAAAACAATTCAAAGATGCTATTGTGAAGTCCTTAATTGCTCAACGGAGGAGTGTTGAATTCCCTATATATACCAAGCAATTTTATGAGAGCAAAGTGTTCATGTCAAAATAGTACAGGGAAGATATATGTCTCATTGAGTAAGAAGAGTTGGCTCACTTCAAATCAGATCATTTCAAAAGCAAGGTATTTGCGGCATTGTATTTGACAATAAAAGGGTAACTATTGTGTAGTTGGCCAGCACTTCTTCAATACAATAAGGTCATGCCAAACAATTCGCAAATGAAATAGTTAGCAAAGTAGCAAGTATGGGTTAATGTGTCTAGAAATTAGTGTAAACAGTTGAGCACATTGATGAATAGGTATAAGGAAGAATATGATCTGACATGGGATTATGCTAGGAATATTGGCCTCAGAGCCCACTCAGTAAAGCATATGTAGAGGTTGTGGAAAGACCACTACCCGACTCTGGGACTAAATTTGATTTGATACATATTTAATGCATGCCAAAAGAGGTTCGTGGCTAGATGTAGAATAGTGATAAGGTTGGATAAATTTTCCTAAAGGGTTTATGCAAAAAAAAAGTAATTGACTCATGTTGGAAGAGATGGAAATAACTGAATTTTCCTTTAGTCTGGGCTGTTGTTAAGGTTGACAATAAGGACACTTGGTCCTCGTTTCTTAAAAATGTAATGACTGGTGTTGAGATAAGTAATAGGGGAGGTTGAACATTCATGAGCAATCAACAAAAAATAATGCCATTATCAATTGTTATCTTTCTAATAAGCATCTCATATTGTTGCCTACATATGTTCATTGATGCCATATGTCGAATTATTGTCAATCGTTTGTCGAATTGTTATAATAATTCATTCATGCATTGTCATATGCTGACTAAGTAGCATTGACACTGACACACGACACGTCATTTCTCATAAAATAGAGAATTCCGACACGTTGGGACATGTTGTATATAAAATATATATTTTTATATATACATAATGAATTATCATTTTTATGATTATTTCAATTAAACTAATTTGAATCAAATTCATGAATAAATAATTAATTAAAAAAGCCTAGAATGAATATACACTAAAAACATTAATCCGCCATTCATTGTTTCAATTCGACAAATTCAACTCTATTTTAATGATTCATAAAACTCGAAGAAAAAATAAGCGATTTATGTTCTGAACTCACATGTAAGATATGTTGGAAGAGGAGAAAAAAACTTAAGAGATGAATTGTGTATCACGGGAAGTGGGAGTCAAAAGAGAAGAGAGGACTGCTTTTCTTTCTCCATTTATTATTTTTATTATTGTGTTTTATTTTTTCACATATATATTTTGACCTCTTATTTATTGAATTTTTAAAATTGACCTCGATATCTGGATCATGTGTCCAAAAACTCATATGTCAAAATTTTGACTCGAGTGTCGGAAAGTGTTAAGAAAATTGACCAAGTGTCGGATTTTCGACATGTATTGACCGAGTGTCCAAGAGTATCCGAGAGTATCTGAGAGTGTCAAACACATGTCGAAGTGTCCAACACGACACGAAAGCTTTTGGAGAGTGTTGGTGATTCATAGTATGCTGAGCATGAATTGTGTGAGGCACATATATTGCAAAGAGCACCAACGTAATATATTTCAGAATTCACAAACAGGGGCTATATGCCTTGACAAGGAAAGGGTTTAGCGCACTTTTCCATACTAAAGCTAAGTATTCGTGTAGAACTTTCTTTAGAGCAGAATTCAAGTGTGATATTGTTAACAAAAACCTCTGTGAAGCATTCGGTAATAGATAGTAGAAGCATAGTGCAAATCAACCATTAGTATTCTTGAGGACATACATGTTATGGTCATTACTAGGCAGCAAGGAAAGAGAGATGAGGCCGCAAAGTGGACTAGATAGTGTGGTTCTAGGATTACCAAGAGATTGGATGACAACCTCTGGAAATAAGAAAGTGTTCATGTCGACCCAAAAAGTAATTGGAATGTCTGCGAATGTACCATTTGTTTCATCTAACTCAAGCACCAAAATATCTTGAAAATTGATACAAGAGTAGCAAATATCTTGCTTCATATCATTTCATGATGCAGCCTATTAGAAGTAATAAATTTTGAAAGTCAACATATCATGAAGCCCTTGCCCCTTTGCTTCTAAAGAAGCAAGTAGGCAAGCCAAAATAGAAAAGGGGAATGCAGGATTTTAAGAGCATTAGTAAGAGGATGAGGAGGGTTTGGGAAAAAAAAATTAAGTGTTCACGCTATGATAAGAAATAGAGCGATAAAGCGGGATGTAAATTGAAGAAGCTACAACAACAAGGACAACTGAAAGCAACGATGTAGCGAAAACTCTAAGATCACAACTATTAGGTGCATCTCAGGTTGGATCACTTCAGTGTCAATGTGGCTCTAACTTCAAAATAGCCACCAACAAAGAACCCAACGCCAGTTCCATATCAACCAACCAATCCTAGCACCAACGATGACCCCAACACCATTGTCATAGAGTCAACATCAATTACAAAAAGTTCCCCTCAAATGACTAATCAATTTTGATCACTTCAAACGTATAAGCGATAGGAAAGCCAATTTAATTACCCATAATCCCAATTCCAACTAGAAATAGCACAAGGATGATTGGTATTCAAGTAATCACTTTTTACAAAAAATGACACTAGTATGATCACATTTAACAAAGTTTTGCACTTAAATGATCACTCGTGAACTTTACAAACTATTGTAGCAGAAATTGTGACACAAAACTTAATAGAAAGACACTATCCACCAAATTGACCGCATAAGAGGACATTCAACCCCCACACACAATTGATACAATGAATGAATTCTTGTTTACTTAACCAACAATTTCTAGACATAAGAGTTAACCAAAAATTGTAGCATTATAAAAAGTAGCAGCAAATTTCCCACGCTATAAGGTCACAACTAACACATTGCAATTACAGGAAAAAATAATGATCGAAGCTTGCTTAATAGGCCAAATTTATTTTACATTTGAGTAACAAAGCAACATTTTCAGTACAAAACAAGGCAACAACTCCCAATACAATTATATATTCCACTTATCTTTAACAAACCCACACGCTTCTTCTTGCCACTTAGTTTAAATTTTAGCATAAAATAAGTCATACTACATATCAACAACACAATCAACACTTGATAGATTTTGCTTTCACTTTTCATCTTTGAAACTTTCTTCTTCACTAGAGATTTCAACATCTTTAGTTATGCTTGCATTAAATCAACATTGTCCAACCCATCCATTAATGTAGGTGGAGGTCAATGTCATCCTTCAAGTAACTCTAAGATCATATATGTTACTCAACTTGAAAATTCCGCATCGATCCATTTGAAATATTTGCACTTAGCCTTCCCTAAAATAGGTGCATCCATGGAATCTTCTCACACGATTTAACCTTGTCCAAGCTGTTTTTCTTCAACTTCTGAGCCCATATTCACAATAATATTCACATTCATCCCGCCTTTATTGAATCGAATTTGAGCCACTTGTCCTACTCCTACTTTTAGTTGCATTATTCAGCTCTTATTTGGGGTTTCCAAATTAGGGTCCAAAGAATTTGGGAAATAACTTGATTTGTCCAAATTATGGTTTCTATTTAAGACATAATGTGTAATTTAGGCCTTTTAATACTGATTGCACACATCGGTAAGCCACATCAACAGGAGAAATTGACAAGCCACATCAAATTTCATCCCAAATCAAAGTTATCATTTAAATAATCGTTTTTTCTTAAAAATGACGCTTAAATAATTCGACAAAAAGTTTTAATATTAAATTAAGCATCATATAAAAATTATGGCACAATTTTCTCGATGAGATCCCATTCTTGGCAGCAAATAGCACCAGATTAACGGTGTCTTGTCAACGTGACGAGAAGCCTTTCCATGGACAGCATCAAGGAAAACTAGTCTGAAGCATATTGAATCAAAACCCTTGACAAATTGACAAATTGACTCTTCAAAGCCAAAATTTGTCAAAGAAGCGACCCACCTTTCGAAGATCGATCAACATGAAAGAGCACAGAGCCTCCAGTGATCCCGACTTGGTTTGCTTTTACCCAGTACTTTCATGGATTTGAGGATACACAGCAGAGCTTGGGCTCCGCCTCGTGAACGATATGGCAGACGACATGACTCACAATTCAGAAAACACGTCGAAATAAGCATGAATCTCCCTATTTCTTAACATACGACACATTCGATAGCACTAGAACGAGTCCGACGACAAATGATCATTTGCTAGAGACACATGGCCAACACAGAGTCGTCGAATTGGTGTCGACAACTGGGGAAAGGATGGTCAGCAAACAAATGAATATCACATTAGAACTCACGGCACTGAGTCTCTAATCGTTACACTAAGGAAATTTATACGGTGTTGGAAGTAGACTTCAAGAACAGTACTCAAATTTCTGTCTCTAGCATTAAAAAATAATAATAATTTCCAGATGGAGACAATAAAAGATGAAACAAATATTCATCTGCTTTCTCTTGAGCAATTTTTGCCAATAAAATACCTATGCTTAATGCTACATAACGCAAACATACGCAGGGACATCGAGAGAAGCAGATTGTAACAAAATTTGAATCTCCTATGATTTTATTTACAGACAAGTACAACAAAAAAGAATAAAATAAAAAAAAGAGGAGTGGAGACAAAACCTTTAATCTCAATAGGGCCACAGATCTCCCCAGAGAGATCTCTTAGCTTGATGATGCAAATTGGGATTCTTACTCTTTGTGACCACCACGCGCTCAAATGCACCTTCTGAGCCATCGCGTTTGGTTGACCGGCACACATTCATTGCGACCTGCCTGCCTCTACGAACAGGAGTGAAGATAATCCTGCCCCAACCGCCTCCAAGATCAGCACGAACAGACTCCTCTTCATCTCCTTCCTCGTCAATATCTTCATCAATTGCATCTGATTCTATGACGTCGGAATCATATGAAACTGGATCTATCTCCTCATGTGGTGGAGTCTCAACTGATTGCATCTTCATGTAGTCCTCTGATTGAAGGAAGTAAAAATTGAACACGAATAAGAGATCTCAATAGAACAAGTACATACATACATCAAGTGGAAATTCTTGACGCATGCAAAAGTGAAACAAGAAAGAGCAACGTTAAGTTTAACATGCCAATTATAGAGCAAAACAAAGAGAGTACGAATTATGCAAGTGCACGTGTTCATACCAAGGTCAATTTCAAGATCCTCAGGATTTCTCTTAGCATGCAGCTCCTTCAATGTTTCAAATTTCATGTCATCCAGTGGCCAAGCTCCCCTGTCAAGTCATCAAGCATAGAGGTTGAGTCAGCCATCACACTGCAAGATAGAAATGCTCTAAAAGAACAAGAAAATCGCCTCAGGCATCTGCTTTAGACAAATTCCAATAAAGCACGTATCTAAACAAAGATCATGTCAACTGTCAAATTGATACGACAGAGAGAATGTTAATGTATCATCCTCATCATTTGAATCAAACCACAAATCAATCAACCATATGTTCAAAAACTCTTCCCCATCTTAAACTTTAAGGTAGAGTCCTAGGAACTCATTCTGTCACCATTTAAAAATCAGTTTAAACTTAAACAGATCTTCCGTAAGATTGTATCATACACGAAGCAAAATTTCAGGAAAACAAAATCCCACACATTTACCTAGGTCGTTGTCCCCGTCTGAAAGCAACGTAGCAAAATTTCTCATCTTCAAAACCTCGTAAAGGCTCACCCTTTGAGCGCTACAAAAGAGAGATATTTATTAGGAACGACAAGTTCATCACATTAGTCCTCATGTTGAAGCATGCATTCAAATTGCTTCCAAGATGAATATTTAAACAGCATCTCCAATTGTGGATCGAGGCAACAGCTGAAGGAAAGAAAATTTGAACATTAATACTTATGCTGGTCAAATAGTCGTTTT
Source organism: Eucalyptus virginea (assembly GCA_014182375.1). Classification (NCBI taxonomy): domain Eukaryota; kingdom Viridiplantae; phylum Streptophyta; class Magnoliopsida; order Myrtales; family Myrtaceae; genus Eucalyptus; species Eucalyptus virginea. Next base: position 9,517,460 of record CM024518.1, on the reverse strand, counting down.
CTGCACTCCAAAATTTTATCAAAATCCTAGAGAAACTGCCATGTGAGAGTTGCAATGGCATTCAAGATGAGACATAATGCAAATTAATTATTATAGTATCAGTATCCTGGTAATCTAACCATCCCCATCTTTAGACAAGAGTGTGGAAGAGAGCATTTCAGCTATAACCAGTTACACGACATTCTGAAATGACATGGGAGTACCATGAGTACAACTCAAAATATGTCGAATCAAGTCTACATTAAATTAATGAAAAACAGGTTTAATACTCAATCCATAGCTAGCAGAATACAAAAGTCCCCTCACATAATTGCAGAATTTTAACAGCGATTAGCATATACTTATTCTTCTATGGGAGAGAAGATATCATCACAAAAATAACCCTGCTGCACGAAAAACATCACAAGTACATTTGCACGATGAAACATCTATAATTTTGAGGGAAGATGTATCATCAATCAAAAACTTCTCCAGTAGTGGGAGATAGAGTATTGACTATTGAGCCAACTATTTTTAATTTAACATACATCTCCATCAGCAAACAAAGCTGTCATCATACTCCCAAAGTTTACTTACACTTTTCATCCCTTAAAATGTATTACCTGATGGGATGACTATCCTGGACATGCCACCATAAACACTTCTAAATTATCTTGAAGCATAAATGTCAAATCAAGATAGAAGTCGTGAATAAAAGCCTCAAGTCCATAAAATGCAAATAGTGATTCCAATAAAAATCAAATTGTGTGGCAGACACATATAATGAGCAAAAACATAGCATAATACAGTAACTTAAGAAACATGAAATGATATCTTGACTAATGAGAAGAGAACTAAAATCCCCAAAAATAAATTAACATAGATACCGGCTCACAGTCCTGCATATTTATCCTCATTAAACATTATCGCGTCCATGAGCAAACCACACTGAAGAGGATGATGGTAATACATGACATTTAAAATTAAAGAATTAAGGCAGCACGACCTAGAAAAATTAACCAACCTTGTAAGCCCGCTGCGAAGATGTCCTCTCCAAACGCTGAACAAAATGGCAATATTTGCCCGTATTCTCTAATGGACAACGCCCATCATGAGGACACTGCAATAACAGCTCCATCAAAGAGAGAAACGAGATGAAGAAGAATACTGGGGCAACCGAGCAACATAAAAATTAACACAAACCAAGAGAGAGGCAAAGATAGTGGAATCTGATTTGGACTTACAGGAGCAACTATAAATACACCGCTTTTGAGAGCCACCAAATCCTTGCAATCGTGACTTAGTTTTGCAGCTTTGCGCAATTTCTAGGAAGTCATGAATATGCTATTACAACATGAGCAGAGCAAACAAAACATCACACATAGGAAATCAAGCAAATGATCTATTTTTATGAATTCACAGTTACTCAACTTCTAAACAACAACATGAAAGGAAACTTACCCTATTTTCCATCCATAATATGTGAGATCTCATCTGAGCTATGATCTTAGATCCATGAGGTGTCCCTGGTTCAACTAAAACCTGAAGTTTTGTTCTCATTTAAAATGCTAACAGTGGAAATACTATAGCCAGTGGTCAAACTAGAAAAGATTTGTTATTGATTCAGGGAAGACTCCCAACGATGAAGTTGTCAACATACCAGAACATCGTCTGTGAGATCCCACAGCTGACGAACTGTTGTAATTCGATCTTTGAGCGAGGGTATCTCCCCTAGCACATATGACTTCAGAAAGAAAAATAGAATTAATCACCACTAAGAGAATCAAAAATTTCAAATACTCCACCGGACATGGGTCAGTAAACACACAGGCGGTAATTGCAGAGAATAGTATGCCCATATTCAGATCAAATGAACAGTAAGATTCTATTGTCCAATTGCAGGTAACACGGCAAGAAGAGAATACTTACAGCAATCACGAGGTCATGTTTCCTCTCGGACTTGCTGATGTTCTTAGAAAGTGATTGAATGCTGTCATAGCTATGAATAAGTGGCAAGTTCTTCATACCTAAACAATTAACGCATTAGCCAGATATCATTCTGCATGAAATTTGGTCGGTGTATTGATGAATTTTGATGAAGATACAAACGCTAATGCAGCTAACAGGTGACAATAACATCACCTAGTCTCATATCATACAGAACCTCCCAGGGTAAGAGAGTAACCAATTTCTTACAGAGCACCACTACCACACAATGCTGATGGAGAAGTAAAAGTGTTAATTCGACTAGAGTCACCCATTTAATTATATGTAAATCTGCTAGAATCCCTTACTTACAAAATTACCAATTTTGATTATCATAATCACATGAAAAGATGTGTCAAAACCAAGTAGTGGACCAATCATTACATTGTATGAGGCTCCGACCAGCACGCTGCATTGATTGAGACGGCTCTATCAAATTAACTTTCTCAACAGACTGTGGCCACACTTCCCGGAGTGCCCTGCAATGGTTAATCAAGTTAGACCCTACTTTTGCATCAAAAGTGGGCGACGGACCATTTCACATCCATTTTGGATTACCAGAAAGCCGATCCTGTGCCTGCACCAAAATCCAACACTCTAGCCGGGGAGAAATCAGGTAACCTTCTGCGTATCTGAAAGAAGACATCAAAAGTTCTCTCATTACTCCACAAGCATCCTAAACCTCTCACTTCAATTCCAAGATGCATTCATCGGTTGCTCGCAGAGCAAGGAAAACCGCGAATACGACATGGCTAAGTATAGTTCAATCGAGCACAGCCATGCCCCATTCTGCGACAAGCTTAATTTAATCGTACTTTTCTTGTGACCAAGTAATTCTCCAAGTTTCGACAGCGACTTTCTTGATCATGCCATAACTCTCTTAGTTTTGAGCTAATGCTCATTCGATCAACCGAAAACGCCGGCTAACATCTCCCTCAACCGACCGACCGCATAAAGATACAATTCCGGAAAAGACGACACACTCGCGACACGCCTTTCCCGCCACGAAACTACTACTCCCGTACCTCTCTGAGGACTCGATAGCAGGCGGAGTAGACGGCCGGCATCCGCGAGGCGACGTAAGCGGCGGTCTCGTCGTCGCTGTACTTGAGGCCGATGTCGCCGTACGCGCTCTTGATCTTCCACCTCCTGGAGCTCTCCGCCGACTTCAGCGGGTCCTCGACCAGCTCCCTCGACGTGGAGGCCGTCAGCATCAGATTGACGTCCTTGATCTCGCTGAAGGAGGCGGACAGCCTCAGGACCTTCCTCTTGAGGTACGGCTCCTCCAGCTCTGCAATTCCCACACCAAAAAAAATAAAAAAAACCACGACATGAGTGTTGAAAAAGCAATTTTTCCTACGGCAGTGGAGGGAAGAAATGGATCTGAAGAGCGCGGGGGGACCTCGGAGGTACTTCTTGATGGCGCGGCGGAGGCGGACGGGGACGGTGAGGCAGCCGCTGGACTGCTTGGCGGCGGTGCGCAGGGTCTCCGGAGTGAACGCCCGTTGGACGGTCTCGGGGACGAGGGCCGCCATCGCGCGGGCGGCGGGGAGACGGCGGAGGAGGGAGGGAGGGAGGCGGCGGTGCTGCGGCGGAGATGGGGATTTCGGGGGGGTTTTAGCGTGACGGAGGGAGGCTTTTCTTCTTGTTTAGGGTTTTAGGGCCCTCGATGGATGTGGGCCGAATTTTGGTAAGGAGGCGAAGATGGATTTTCCGATTTTTTTTTTTTTTTTTTTGGGTGAAGGAGCGGGGTCGGAGCGGGCCGTATTGGGCCCTGAAATTGGGCCTCCAGGGTTCTGATATCTCTGACATGGTAAATCAAGGCACGTCACCTGTCGATTCTTAGGCTGCGTTTGATTTGACATTTGAAAAAAGCTTTTAAACGGAAATGCAGAAATTTAGGTCGAAAGGGTTTTTCTGGAACGAAAACGGTGCCTGGTGAAGTGTAATTGAAAAGTGCCTTGAAAATTAGATTTGATTTAAATTATATTTTTGGAAAAAAACTAAACCAGTCAAATATTTTTGTTATATATTCCAGATAAATGGCCAAAATAAAAGAAAATCTACTTATGATAGCCGGACGCAGATAAGCTAGACTTGGATTACCGAACATGGCGAGTCGAGTGGCACGATGGAGTAGAGAGAGGGGAGGAGAGAGATTGGTGCATAATGCGATGATAGAACTAGAATTTAGATGATTTGATGGGGGCAATCATTAAACCCTTGATATGGCTTTTGAAAGTTCAAGGCAAATTCTTAGGTGACTAAGGAAATGCTAGCATTTCCAAATGTGCTCCAAAAAATAGTTGCCAAATACTTTAGCATTTGCTTATGGATTTTTAGAGCTCCAAAGTCCAATTTCCATTCTAAACCAAACACACGCTTAAAATCATTTGGTGTGACGCAAGGAAAAGTACCAAATAGGTAATGAACCTATTGCATTTGTACTAATTTAGTCATGAATTTTTTAATTAAATCAATTTAATCATCAATTTTTTTGCATTGTTATCAATTGAGTATATTAAGCCAATTTATACTAAAAATTATTGACATAGGTACTAGCTGTCTTATATGGCAAAACTAACACTAACGTTGTTGACTGTTGATGAGGGTGAGGGTTGGCCTCTCCTAAACGAGGCCCCTCACCAACTCCAAAGGCCGACGAGGCCACCCCTCGCTTGGCAAGGGGACCCCGCTACAAGGGCAGCCTTGTCGGATGGCAAGGGGCCTCATCCAAGCAAGAGGCCTCATTTAAGCGAGGCTACCCTCACCAGAGGCTACCCAAGGCTTCCTAGCACTCACCAGCCCTCATTGACAATTGACAACCTTTGTCAACCGGAGGCAGGTGGAAGAAAATAAAAATTAAAAAAAAAAATTCGGAAAAGAGAAGGAAAAAAAGAAAAAGGAAAAATTAATAAAAAAATTCGGAAAATAATTAAAAATTAAATAAAATATCCACGTTAGCTCTAGTTATGCTAGGTAGGACGACCGATATCTATGTCAATAATTTCTAGCATAAATTGACTAGATGAACTTAATTGATACTAATATAAAAATATCAAACTAAATCAATCCAATTGAAAAGTTTATAATTGAATTGATATCAATGTAATAAATTTATGATTTTTTTGGTACTTTTTCCATATGATGCCGATAGACCATAACTAAGGGCAAAGCAAAAACCTAAGAGAAAGAGAAAAGTTTAAGTTAAGACAAACAAAAAAACAAGAAAGATAAAACCCAAGGTGGCAAATGGGAGAGTTGGGTCTACATGAAAAAATTGCTCGAGTGTGGGTAGTTTTCATGTTTGGTTCATTTTGAGATTAAATGTCTTGGATATGGATGGTAGCTGTTTTACATTACACGACGACGTTAACGTAGATAATTTTTATAATTTTTATAATTTAAAAAATATATATATTTTTTGTTTTTTTCATTTTCATTGTGGTAGCGAGGCAGCAAAGGCCCCAGGGAGCAAGGCCTCCATTGTCGGCGAGGGTCACACCCCAATCTAGCCAAAGCCTTTGCGACTAACGATGATGACCCTCGTCGGCTACAATGAAAAAAAAAGATAAATAAAAATTCAAATAAAAATTGTTCATATTAGCATCGATAATGCCATGTAGGATGAGCGGCATCTACTTTAGCGATATTCGACCAAAATTGATTAAAATGACTCAGTTGGCAAGCTTTAAAAAAAATTAAAATTAAATCGATCAAATTAAAAAGTTTATGGCTTGATTAATACAAGTGCAACATAACTTTTATGACTATTTTAGTAATTTTTTTGGATACCAAACTTGTGTCGTACTTCTCACACACCCATTCATGTCTCAAATCACAATTGCGGTCGTAGCCTTAGATTGTCTTACACATTTGTATGTACAGCACAATCACTTTTTGACTTGATCGAGCCCCATTAGCGATGCCTAGGCGGAGCTATTATCCATTGAAAGAGCTTTCCTTCCCTTAAACGCATGGCCTCCCCGAACCCCTCCATCCCGCGGCTCACGTTGGCAAGGCCCACCACCACCTCCACCACCACCTCCCAAAGATACTCCAGAAATTTAAAAATAAGAAACCACCACATGGAGGGTGGCGACCGACCCCATGTTCTTAAATTTTATCCCACACTCTTAATTTTTTTTCCTTGATTTCCCAATTTTTTCTCCCTCTCTATGCACCTTAACTATAGCATAAAAAAGGGTATCTAAGCACTCCCCATTATCACTATTATTTCAAAACCCCCATCGATATGATCCTCTACAATCATAGTATCATCATCACAAGAGAGAACCAACCTTAAATCTAACTTAGTTTAGTCCAACCACAAAAGTGTTAAGACAACTGCCGAGAGGAAGCTGCCTAACGTGTATTAACTAGCAAAGAAGAAGGAAAAAGCCATACAAGGTACGAAACTGACATAGATATATTTGCTGATTCTAGGGTACACTAGTTTAAATGGTGTACAAAGTATTTTTTGCTCTTTATTTTTTGCCCCCACCCGCTAGCTAGCTAGCTTTCTAATATTGGGTTCCTCCATGGACCGGCTCCCTTTAGAACTAGACATGTATAATCTAAATTTCCTTTCTTTCCTCTCTTCTTTTTTTCCCTTTTTCCATTTTCCACCCTATGTCTTTATCGAACTTCGCCTTTTCTTTGTGCATCTCTCGTCCCCATCAATGCGACGGATCGGGCAGACCGAAAGCTGCTTTTGGATCTCTAGAAACCATGATTTCGGAGGCGGACCATAACCGCGAGGCTTCGAGCGAGCTGGACCCCAGCTTGGAAGGCGACGCCTCGTTGCAGTCCGAGAAGTACTTCCCCGACGTGTTGGCCAGCCTAGGATGTGTTGCAACATAGCATGTGGTCGCAGCAGCCTATGAAACGGAACCGTTCGATTCAATCACATCACATAGAATACATAGAAACTACATGCACTCTTCGTTTCAAACATGTGAAGTCGCGTATGAATTTCAAAGAGGCTCATTCTCTTATGTCTTGAGCATACAGTTCATTCATTCTTTAGAATAATTTATCCCGGGTTGCGAGAAACCACTTGGGCAAGATTGAAGAAACCCTAATCATACCACCATCTACAAGATTCTCGTCCGTTGCATGACATATGTACCGCATAATAAAACAAACAAAATACCCATCTCGGATCAAGTGGTAACTGGTAAAGTACCTGAGGGATCGTCTTCAAAAGCTTGGACGCCAAGAAGAAAACCAGATCTGCACACACATTTCAGGACCACATTCGAGAACTCAGCACAGAAAACCTAATAAACCAAAGCATTCGTCAGCGAACGAACGGGAGCTGATCACTGACCGGTGACGAAGCCCTCTCGCTCTCTGGTGAGCCTGGTTCTCACGATCCCCGGATGAACGCAGTTCGCCGTCACGTTCGCCTCCATTTGCTGCAACGCATTTTCCATTAAAATTCAGGAACGAAAGCAAGTTCAGAACAAAGAAAAATGGGGGGAGATAGCAATAACAAGAACATGATAGGAAAAGAACAAATTTCACTTTTTTTTTTCGAAAATTAGTAGTAAAGAAAAGAGGGCGGACCTTCAGCCTGCGGGCAAGCTCCCTGGTGTGCAGAACGTTGGCCAGCTTCGAGAGAGCATACGCACGTGTCGCGTCGTACTGGCTGCAGTGCAAAAGTCAAATTTACTTCATTTATAGCTCCGTGAAAGAACTTGTCTGTGCTGGATCAAAAAAAGAAAAAAGAACTTGTCTGTGCGATTTACAGTGCGTGCGTGCGTGCGAGTTCGTACAAAAGAATCAAATGTACCCCATAAATATCATTTCCAAACTTCCTTCTTCTTTTTCCCCTCGGAAGGAATCCCAAGACATATAAAAATTCTCAAAGCGCGACGTAGAACTCGGTTTTTGGTATTCCCGAAACTTATGTTTTCATGATGAATTACGTCAAGATGTACGTGATCTAATGGCCTAAACTAGATGAATTTCGTACCAAGGGTGCATAAAATGTAGAGATTTCGCTCGATTTATTTACCTCTTGTCCCGGGTTATGAGCCCGAGATGGCCGATGATGTCGCCGGAGAACCAGCCGTGGATGGTCGACGAGACGTCCACGATCCGACCTTGCACGCCGGTGGCGCGCGCCGTCTCGACCATCTTGTTCAGCAGCAGCTTCGTCAACAGAAAGTGACCTGAACAACACGACCACCGGAAAAAAAAAAGAAAAAAAAAACGAACTCAACGACGAGACAAACCAACTTCTCCGAATTAAAAAATGTCCGAAAAAGATGGCGGAGGAAGAGGATCCTCGTGCGCCGTCCTTACCGAGATAGTTCGTCGCGAAGGTCATCTCGATCCCGTCCTCGGAGATGGCGTGGTTGTGCGCGAACTTTCCCGCGTTGTTTCTGCAACGGCGACGGAGAAAGAAACCGGAGTTAGACTTCGCCGGAGCGAATTTTTTTTTTGGCAGTCGAAACGTGTCGAGACGTTTGGGCTTTTCTACGTACATGAGGAGGTTGAGAGGCAGGTCGAGGGACTCGAACTCGGCGACGAAGCTGCGGATGGAGGCGAGCGAGCTGAGATCGAGCGCCATGACCACGATCTCCGAGCCCGGACACTCGGACGCGATGCGGGCCCTGGCGTCCTCGGCGGCCTTGAGGTTCCGAGCCGGCAGCACCAGCCTGGCGCCGCGCTTCGCTAGCACCCGGGCCGTCTCGGCCCCGATCCCCGACGTCGCACCTGAATCAAACACCATCATCAACGAGTCTCGTCAGTCTCCCTTCCGCGACGAAAGCGAGCTCTACGGAGCGGGGAAAATCCGCGGAGAGCCCGAGTTTTAGAGTTTAGTTACCGGTGATGATGGCGGTGAAGGAGCGGAGGTCGCGGCGGTCGGTGACCTGCTCGGCGGTGGACCTGGAGCCGTACCCGCTGGGGCCGGCGGAGCCGAGGAGGTACTTCACGGTCTCCAGCATGCTGGAACTCCACTCAAACACGCCCCTCTCCTCGATTTGGGGGTTCCGCTTCGAGCCGCGCGCTGGCCGACGAGGGATTGATTGCCGTGAGAAGATGGGGGGGGAAAGCGGACTGCGGAAAGGAAAGTAATGGAGGGAGAGTGGGGGAAGGGATCGAAGCGTGTGCAGTACGTGTTCTGTCGTGGCAGGGAAAGGACGCTGTCGTCGTTGTCTTCGTCGTCGTTCGTCGTCGGCTTTTGTCAGCTTCTTTCCGCAGGCTATGCGCGCGCCTCTATATATATATATCCCGTCTCCCGTAGCTACGCAGCAACAGTAGAGAGAGAAGGAAGAGAGAGAGAGAGAGAGGGCTGCAGAGGGAGAGAAGGGTCGGGGCGAGGGAGGATTTATAGTGGTCCAGAGAGAGAGAGAGAGAATGGAGAAGAAGATGACAGGTTTGCCGTTTTGATTGATGAAGATGATGATGAAGATGATGGGGATGGAGGGGTTGGATGGACTGGGATGAGATCTTTTGTTTAATTGGGGATTGATGCGTAATATACGAAGAAATCTTAGATGGTTTTGGAGAAATTTTAATGATGATGATGATGACCAGTGCTGCTGTCGATGGTTTGCTTTTGGATACTTACGTGGAATTTCACTGTACCCCCGAATTATGTTTAGAAGTTGCATTTTAAAACCCCCTTCTTTTGACACCGTTGACCCTCCAAGAGTACCGAACCCTATGTATTTAGTTAGGGACATTATTTGAGATACTTAAAAGGAGAATTCATAAAAATAAATATGAAAAATAAACTGCTATTAATTAGAAAAAAAAATGCAAGATTTCTCAACCTTTTGAATCGGTCTTTAATTCGTGATAAAAAAAAAAAGAATTGGTCTTTAATTATCCTTTTAGGTTATTACCACTGCAACTTAATTTAAACTTATTTAATGTTAGATTTGTGAAAAGAAATAACTAAGAAATTTTCTTTCTATTACTTTTTAAAGCTTTTTTTTTTTTCATTTTCATTTTTTCTTTGCTTTTTCCTTTATTACGCCGACGAGAGTCACCGGCAATCCGTGCAAGGCTGTGAAGGCCTTAGGGAATGATTTTGCAACCGATGAAGGTCATTGATGACTCTCATTGACACAATTAAAAAAACCAAGAAAAAAGAAAATTTAAACATGTTAAAAAAGTTACAAAAATTGTTTATATCAACGTCATTCGTATTATATAGGATGACTAGCATTTCGATTAGTGATTTTCGATTAAAATTGATTGAAATGACTAAATTTAATTAATTGTCAGAATGTTTAAGATTAAATTGACCATATTGAAGTATATATGATTGAATTAGTATAATCACAATGGATTTAAAACTTTCTTTTGTGTAATTTCCCCTTGTGCGAGCAACATGCAATTCATATTTCACATCTCATATATGTTTGGGGAGGCAAAAGAATCGCAGCCCGCATCATCAGCCGTGCTGAAAGACGCGATCGGTTCGCCGAGCCTAATTTAATGTTCTAGAGCAGTCGAATTGACGATGCAGAGGCATTATTATGGAACTGACGTAATGCATGGTGGAACGGTCAAAACGTGGAAGGAAGAGACCTCCTCTAATCTTAATTTACTTTTCCCGAGGAAATCTGACCTCGTCATTTCGACACCATCTCTAATTCCACCTTGAATTCCACAAAAATTCTCATTAGTCAAATCCATGCACCATTTCCCATGCGATGAATCACATACGATTAAGTATGTCATAAGATCATGGCTCCACTAACTGGACCGAAAAAAAAATCTAAGTGTTATATGAAGTTTGTTGATATAGTTAGATTTTTGTAACGTACTTGCTTACGTATCACTTGTTTAATTATCTATTCACAACTTATCGCATTGATCTATAAACCAGCCTTTCCACCCTAACTCTGTCATGTGCACAGAAAAGGAAAAAAAAAAACACCTTAAGTGCATTAAAGGAAATTGATACATGATGTCAAATTGCACAATCGGACGACATCATGGTTAGTACCGTGTGGACAAGAGCTTGAATCGTACAACTCTTGATGTAGCATTTATACCCTTTCATGGCGCTAAGTTTGTGCGCTTCGTACAACATTGGTTGTGATCAACCCGATTTAGGTGCAACAAATTCAAGTACCCAAAGCGATAAAGATTCTGGATTAGTTCTGTACCATATGCAAGATTGATGTAGCAATCACACGCCATGTAAGGCATTGCAACATGTTCACATCACCATACTCAAAATGCCAAGACAAGAAAATACATCTAGCGATCACATCACATCATGTCAAAGAACATCATGTCACAAGAAAATTAGTCATTAGTAATTAGTCGTGTGCTCCCGTTTTAATAATATATACCCATCATTAACGAATGCAATTAAGGCGACTTGCTAATCTTGACTCGCGCGATTAAATGGTTGATTATCGCTAATCGGATTCCGTTTAGTAGGAAGAACCGGGCGATTTGGTCAAATGACTAAGCGGAGGGGAGGAGGCAGGCACGAGGATCGAGGTGTGCTTCGGTTGGAGTCTTGGAGATCGATCGGTCAAAAGGGGATCGCACGTGGGGGAGTTCTTCCGGAAGTTTGCATTATCATCTCACGGGGGTCATATAATCCCACGGGCCAAAGTTCTGGATGGTCAATGATTCGATTACTTTAATACTTTTAATATTGAAGGGCAACACTAAAAAATAAAAATAAAGAAATAAAGAAAACATTGATCCAAAAGAAATGGGGAGTTTTAAATCGAGAACCCATGTGGTTCCTGATTTTAAATTATCATTTTTAGGCTTGAAAAATAAATGATATCCTATGTTTAATCATATTTCTAACCTCTCCTTTGTCTCTATATTGACTGACATTAAGCTCGGATATTTAATCTATTTTGTGAGCGGCTACTAGAAAAATTTACTACCAAAAGATCGAATATTGGAGCTTTTTTTTCCCTATTCTTGTAACTAGTTTCGCACTCTTTTTTAATTTATTTATAAATTTAGGGGCACAGACTTAGAGACTCGACAATATAGAGGTCGAATAATCAAGTTTTATGGGTTAGTTAAGTCTGACTTTCATTTGTACAAGTGACACTAGCCCTAAATATTTTACACGCAGTTCAATAAGATTTGCAGAAATAACCTTCAGTTCCCAAACCCCTATTCCCTTGCTGCGCCGTCCAATTTTGCAAAAAGTTATATCAGGATTGTATCGAACCCTCCTTCTCTGTTTTTTTTTTCCTCACCAACTCTTTTTTACATGCTAATCTTGGGAGAACTTTACAAACAACAAATATGGACAGTCATGGCAAATGTGCAAAAATGGAACCCATTTGGTTTTTCCACACTACATTTTCAGTAAAAATCGTGAAAAAGTTGCAAATTTAGGCATGTCGTCAATACGCAACGATAGAAAAAAAGGAAATGGGGAAGCCACATTTTGTGACCATATATAAAGCAGAAAAAAGAAAAAAGGTAGGTGGAGGGCCTTGATCACGAACAAAAAGTTTCTCGAAACTTCAGCTTTTTAGGAGCACTTCACATCCCCGTGCCCCAATGGAGGGGCCAAGTGACATCATATTCCTTCAGCTTCACCCAATTCTTTTATTTACCACATTTCAAGTTTATTTGTTCTTATGAGGGTATGATGAAACTTATTTTCCCACAAAGAAAATGGCATTTTTATGAAAGTTATGGAACTGGCAATATGACGAGATGATGAGCTAGAAAGAAGGGGCTTCGCTACACGCTCTCCTTTACTTTTCATTGGCCAAAAACTACACCAGCGCAAATTGCTTATCATCATGCACCTTATCCAATATCCCCAAGCATGGCCAACAGATGTTGTAATTGTCGCCAGCTAAAAAAGAAAAAAAAAAGGGTCCCTTTCTATCCGGTTCAAAGCTAAAATATAAACATATGTTAGTGCTCTTCGTGGCCCAAACTAAAAGAGGTTCACAACTTTTGCAACGGTGCACCAGCAATGGAAACAAATGATGAAAGTAGCCAAAAAAGAGGAAAAGGGGGAAATAAAATGTTTAACTTGAGGCATCATTTCCATCCACACCCAACAAATAGGTATCATTCGACAAAATTTTTAGTATGCATCAGATTCATGTAAGTTTAAATGTTTCACTGACATAAATTTTGATGGGTATTTTGTGAGATCCTTCCAATCTATAAACTTACAATTTCGACTCACGTGCCAGTGATGATTCGTTGTTTAGGGATGGAGAGATAGAAATAGTGAGAGGAGGATTTGAAATTTTCATCTTTCGAGGAGCTGAATTTGTTGATCTAGTAGTCTCGCAATCAAGAAAGTCAACATTAACGTACCATGCCAAAATTAGGTTTGGCAAGAGAACTAGAATCTAGCTAGGGTGTCCTCACAAAGTAAGAAGAAACGAACAAGAGATTAGATGATAGTCATATTGGCAAGTTTTTCTTGCAGACTTGGTGGAGAGCATGAATTTGATGCTCGTTTTAGTGGTCAAGATTCCTAGCAAATATGACTTGTACAAAGTACATTATTGTACATGTCTGCCTAGCTATGAACAATTGAATAGATGGCTATGATTACAATCATTGTAGGCGGATTTGCATATGTACTTTGGATAGAAAGTATCATCAAGATATTATAGTCAACAATCGAAGGGAGCAGCTTGGTCAATCGGGAGATAATATATGCTTCGATTGTCGAGGTAAGTTATTAATTCCTGTTATTTAACTCTCCTCTCATCCATTTTTCTAGGACCCAATTGCTTTTTCACGCTGCAATTTTTGTACAAACACCAGCACATGGAGAGACATTGACTAGACCATCCCTTAGATTCCCCATGGCCCTGATTTTCATTCCTTTTAAAATAATGATGAAGAAAATTAAAATAAGTACAGCACATAACATCGAGCCCAGATCCCTATCCCTTGGCAAAATCATTGTATCAGCTTCCTTAAGGATACCAACTTTCTTTGACTTCTCTTGCTTTTCGAATCATCTCCCAGTTGAATGAGATTATGATTTGAACATATTCTTATGGCTTGTGGCATTGTTTTAGTTGACTTCCATTGCAATTTTTGGTCGGTTCCTCGCTATAATGCATGCTGATGGTCTTCCTCCTGTTAGATGCCATGCAATGAACGTGAAGTGCTAGTCAACAAAAAGGAACCCGTGGAGTACAATGAATGAAGTATTTCTATCTACCTTGTGAGAAAATTATGGAGGTCGGCAGACCTTGTTCTTCCCCTCCTGTGAATCTCTCTCTCTCTCAGACACACGCATATGAAAGGAATATTATAGCATGCATGTATGTTATCTCTTGAAATCAAAGCACACGCCAAACCGAACCCCAAGGAATCACCGTCTTTTCTTGAGCATTTGAGATGCTTTGATCTCATTTGGTCACATTCATCAATGTAATTGAGGCCACAGGAGAATATGATAATATCCAATGATTCACAAATCCATTAGTTAATGAAAAATCATCCAAAGGGTTTTTAGTCCATAGTGCTTGCATGTGTAATTTTGGCCACTCAGCTTGAAATTCCAAATTCAACCTAAGTTCTATGTTAGGAGCAATCAAGACCTATTGCCACATTAGGTTGCGACTTTAGAGTTCTTAAACCTTGGCATGGAACACGTGTTTCCACAGTAGCATTGTCATATCTAAAAGTACAAAATAAGTGCATCGATGAATAAAGTGAATTCAGCAGACTATTCTTAATTATTCTTGCTGTGAAACTCAGCAAAATTCAAATGGGAACTCCCCCGGATCCACCTTGCAGTGCATCAAGGCAGCTTTCACTAGGATTTGTCTCCCATGGGCGGATACAACCCCCGTCATGAAACAAATGCAATTAATTAATTAATCAAATCCGAATATATATGTGTGTTAGTGTGTGTATATATGCACTTCCTTAGCCCCAATAACTCACCCCCCTTTTCCTCATTTCAATGTTCAATTAGCCAACTCCATTTGACTAATGAGGCGCATCCAAAGTGGATCGAATCTTTAAGTTATATTCTCACACTTACATATATCCCCAATTAATCAAACAAAATCAGATTTTAATATAAACAGCACAAATGTATCGTGCCATACAATATTGCTAGCTTTCAATGATTGCCTCTCCTTTCTGTGGGAACCCCCTAATCTCACAAGGTCCCCGCCCCTAAAGATATATGAGATTTAGGGTTCACACAATCTCTTGGTGTCTAAATTTATTCTTTTGTCTTTGATGAGCCTAATCATCTCCCCACCTTCTCCAATATAAAAAAGCAAAGAAAAATCTTGAGCTATGTGTCAGTTGGGCAACAATTGCTTCATTGGTTTGATTGGAATTGAACCAGAGATGTCAAGATCACGATATTGGTACCAATTTGCTTCTACATAGTGAAAAAAAAAAGGTGCATTTTCTCACAGGGCAAAGAAAGCTAGGAGGTAGAAGAAGTGGAGTGCATGAAGTTCAGCTTAATTTGATGAACTAGGAATAATTATACAGTGTAAGCAAATGGATACTGTTCTTCTCATAACACGTCACTATTATTGTTCCTAGAATCTTAGGATACTCGATAGACCTAATCAATCGGAGCGCGCGAGGATTATATACCGCTAGGTTTGTAGTTTGTCAAACTTGTTGGGCTCCACATGTATAATTATGGACCTACAATAATCAAGTTTCCTTTACCATCCCCTTTTGCTTCTGGTGATTTGTGAACTAGAGAAATGCTGCCCATCTTGTCAACTCTCTTTTCCCCCCCTTTTCCCCAAATCACATGCTTATCTCCCTACAAATTAGGCTTTACAAACTAGAGTGGCTTTGCTTGTATTCCCTAGAGTCTCCTTCAGCGCCCAAGACAAAAGAGTTAGGCCCCAGAAGGGCCCACCACCACTAAATGATTTTGATTAATTATACACTGAAACGGGCTTACCTTTTGTTAATCGACGGTCCATAAAGCAACCATGGACACTAATTTAGAGGGGAGAGATGAGTAGTTTATGAGAAATCCAAGCTTGTGTCGATCTTGATTTGATTAGTGTCCATCTTTTGTCCAATTCCTTTTGTGCCAAAACCCCTTTTGTCTGTTCCTTTGGGCTCTAGATGCTGATATAGAACAGTGCGACTAAACTACACCAGCGTTGGAACATTACATGATATGGGATCTTTTCTTGATTTTTATTTTATTTTTTGTAAATTACAAGATGGTTCTTGAGCCAATCGGAGATCTCTGTCGTGACCAAAGACCTAATCTTTTAAATTCGGACTTTTCCTTTTGGCGAGGAGGGAGAGTGGGAAACTTCCTGGGATGGGGTACAAGCCCTGCATATGTCAGATTATCACAAACTTTTATGGCCAATGATGCTTTAGAAAAATCCACAAGGAGTTCGTGCTATCGTCATTTGACTATTTTAAGTGCACTGCTAATCCAGGCAGTGATCCAGAGTTGTAGATAGAGATAAAGCCTACTCATTCTCAGTTAATCATAGAAGAACAGTGTTCTAAATTCGATCTATTGCAGGAATCTCACGACAATTGAGATCGCATGTTCACTGAAACAGAGAGACTGCCCAGCAGAGAAACAGATCTTAGTGGATGAAGCAAACTGGGGGATCTAGTTTTAGATTGGCGGATCCTTTAAGGATTGCATTAGTCCTTAGTCCGTTCGAGGTTGCTCCCATGTCCAAAGAACTATTGTTGTGCTTTAGACTGTTCGCAATTTCAGAGATCAAAAACTAATTTATCATCAAATGTAAGGTGAAGAAAGAACCTCGACCGAACTGTGAAACTTTTTGATGGACACCTAAACACGAAGTATGGAAGCTGGAAAGAAAGGCACATTTCAAAATTATTGGGCCATGAGAGATGAGATCGATCCCGAAGAAGTCTCCATATCAACAATAAATGTGCAGGCAGTGACTAACAATCCTAATCGTATGGTGTCTCTTAATTATTGCTTTCAAAATAGATGATTATTTTGTATAATGAATACATTACCTGATAGTGAGAGCATGTTATAACTGATGATTCGATGATTGACGGTATTTAGAATTGTCAAATTTGCATTAAAGATGGTCAGAGCCAACCGGGTACTAGCTGCAGGACATTGAAGAAAATGCCAACACATTTGGCCTGTGAAGCCACATCAATCAACGTGGAAGAGTTTTCTTACGCCAGACTTTTTTCTGTCGATCGAAAAAGATTCCCTCCCATTTCTTGCTTCTGTACGTAAGAAGTCCCATAAGACTTTAAAAGGAAGATTCTCAAATCCATGGACTTTAACAGCCCCATTCACTACTCGGATTGGACTCTCATTATTGGACTCTCTAGGGCGATGAGCTCCTTGAATTTCTTGAAAATGGCCATTAGATACTTGCACTCAATGATAGGAACACTTAGGCTACGTTTGATCGTCCTAATTTCTAATTGGGATAGGAATGGATAAAATTTGATATGAAATCTTGGGATTTTTTTTATATACTACCAATTATTTGATGAATCGTAATATTAAGTCGGATATATTCACATCATATTATGTACATTTTTTTTTTTTATATAAATGGCATATCATTGTAAATAAACCTAAATGTTAATAAACGGAGATGATGGAAATCCCTTGTAACACTATTCCTTAATTTATTTTTATTTTATTTTTCCTATTTTTATATTATTTCTTTTTTCTCCTTTCATCATTCTTTAATAAAATTTTATCAAATAGTGAGCTGTACTAACATACCTAAAAATACATAAATACCTAAAATATATAATAAATATAAATATATAATTTATATATTGAATGTTTATTATAAGATATAATTAAAGTTGAATATATAAATTAAAATAAGATTAATTAAAAATAATTTTTTATTTATTTTTTATTTTTAATTTCTTAAATTAGAGTTCAAATATTATTTATATTTAAATACAATTTCAATTTTGTTAATTTAATAAGTTTGTTATTCGAGAAAAATAACTTTTTTATCATGGACATTAGAAATTCTATCCACCTCTATCCCATCTTCTTCATGGGATAACTTTATCCGGTCTATATTCTCCTTATATCCGACTTTATCCTATCCTGAGCGAGCACCGAACGTAGGATAGATATGATCCCGAATTTTAACCTGATTGCCTGTCAAACGCAACCTTAAATCCCACGTGGGTAGATTTGAGAGACTCCAAGCAGGCAAGGACTTCCGCTTCCGCTTTACAATAGACAGAAAATTAGAAAAGAATGATAACGTACCATTCACTTCAATGACAACGTACCATTCACTTCAAATGGAAAAATCTTCATTTATAAAAACCAATGGGAGATAGACATGTTTTAATCTCAAACGTGCACAAGCACATCATCCAACCCTTCGTGTGATTAGAATCTATTTAAGTATTTAAATATTAAGACAAAAAAAAAGTACTTAAATATTACAATTTAATATTTAAATGGTTGGCAATGATCTTACAAGATATCACAGAGTCCAAGTATCGGTTTGAATTTTAAGGTTTGAACTTTATTTTCAGCTGAGAATGACATGGAACGACTTCTGGAGGGGATCGAATTGGTTAAAGACATGAACAGAAAGATATCATAAGGGAACTTCGACTCAATGAGAGCTTTTCATTTTGCTATAGGCCATTCTGCGACAGAGCACATCACACTGTCAACCTCCTATTTCACATTGATAGGTTTTAGGGTGCGTTTGGAAGTGGCTTTGCTAAGCCACTTTGGGCATTTTAAAATCTTTTGGGCTAAAAAATGGTGTTTGGGAACTTCTTTTGTAAAGATACTTGGGGAAAAGTGAGCCTTTGGAAGGTTGAAAGCCCAAAGCTGCCATGGGGATACCTTGGGCATTCGGCCTTCCCGGAATGCTGAGGGGAGAACAAGATAAAAAATTTTCTTCTACAAATATCTTTACTAACATTTTTTTTTCCGATTTTGTCCTCGTGACTATTCACCTTCTTCTCCGTTGAGGTTGGCCAGTAAAGTTGCGCGAAGCCACGAGGGGCCGGCGACGAGCTGGATGGAGGTCGGCATTGAGGCCGGTATGGTCATGGCGACCATCAGCAGCTAGTTGCGTGACCTTGGCATCCCTCTGCAAGTTGCGTTGCCGCGACCGTTGCTATAAACCAGATCTGAGTAACCGAAGGTCGCGACGCGACCTCCGATGACCACCTAGATCTGGGTTGTAGCAAGGTTGCGTGGCTATTGTGACCCCCAGCGATGTCACGACCTAGATCTGGGCCGCACGACCTCCGACGACCCAAATCTGGGTTGCTTGTAGCCTGGCAGTGATGAAGAATCAAGACTTGGAGAGGCCGAGGGAGCGGAGGACGTTCTCGTGGGCGACGGTGACAACACTGAAAAAGGCATTGGTGACGCGGAGGCAGAGGGAGAGGTCGAGGGCGGCGACATTGGGGTAGTGGGCGAGGGCGGTGGGGAGGTGCTCGGCATGGAGGAGGCCAAGGGACTTGCGGTGGTGGGTCAACGGCCTGGAAGGAACAGCAGACGAGGGAGAAGGACTTGTGGTTGCCGCCGGCCGCCGGCAACCAATGGCCACCTACCCTTCAACGTCCAAATATTTTTTTTATTACAAAAATTATTTGTAAATGTAAATTTTTCCAAACATTATTTAATATTTGGCTTAAAGTACTTCACCATGGACTTGATCTCACTGGCAATCTATCTGCCGATCTTCAGGCCATCCAAACTCATCCAAGAAAGCCAACACAACGCCATTAGACCAGCCGAAACCAGTCTGTCGCACAACACGAAAGCAAAGTTGTGATCAGATTAAAGCACATATTGCCCATTTTCGAGCAGCTGCATAAACTATGGCCTAATAATCCCAAAAAAGAACAGACAAGCATCGACCCTTCTCTTTGAATTACTTCATCATTAGGCCTAATGAAGAGACATAGCTGTACCTGAGGTATATATTCACCACCGCCCCCAAATTCCCCGCATTTTTGCACATCATACTTTTCGTGCATTGCACCAGTTTTCTTGTAGGCAACGTAGTTAGTCCTTATCCACCTGACGACTATGTCTTCCGCCAAAGACCTTGCCTCGCTAGATCCGGATCTAGCCAGGCCTTCAGCTATCATATGCTGTAGAGGGGCCCAGCCGTTTGGAAAATCCCTGCACATATTCAAGTCCGACCGGTGAATAGAAAAAAGTACCTTCAAATGACATCTTTGTCCCTCTCTATGTATCGGAAAACTGACCAAGTAGAGTTCAAAATGCCAAATTGGCTACTAACCATTGTTGGCTTGAGTTTGTCAAAGAAGTTGCAATCCCTGCATCACGGAGCAGACCTGAACTCCGTAAACTCTTGGTGACTTTCTCTACTAAATTCTTATCTGCATCTCGTTCATAGCAACAGCTAGTCATTACTATTCAACCCGTACAACATGACACGATGTCAATAACTAATAACTCTCCCCAAATCAAACATTTCTGACCAGTTCTCATAAGATGCAACTTGAAGATGAATTCAGTGACTACCTTTGACATAAAATTGAGAAGGGCTTGACAAGCCATACTTCTAATACTTTTATGAGACTGACTACAATAGGATGTTTATAGCACACAACAAACCTGAATTGAACACATCGATCCACAGAGGTAGGAAATTTGAAGCAAACACATTCTTGTTCTGGTTTGCAGCATCCCAATGTTGACCTTCCTGTTAGGAATAGGTTAAATATCGCAATACTATTGCCCCAAGGAATATACAGATAATTTATTGCGTACATAATACCATGCATGAACTGCTATTGCCAACCCAATAGTCAAGCCACTGTCCCATCCTTTCATTCCAGAAAAGGGTGCTGACGGCCTTTTCTCTAGCCTTTGCAGCTTCTAAGAAGTGTTTGGCAATGTTATCATTCCCAGCAATTTTTCCGAAGAAGGATATGTCAAGTTCCATCTGAACCAACCAGAGAACTTCTTATAGGAAGTTGACGGTCAATTTATAAGGGACTTCAAGTGCAACTAAAGAGTGTACATTGCCATACCCTTAGTATGTATATGTTCAAATCAACCGGTAAAATTGATGTTGTTGCCAGTGTCGTAATATCCTCAGGATTCCTAATAAAGACAATTGGAGTTTATGCGTTTTGTTAGCTATAAAAAGTAACGGAAAGGAATTACACTAGAATGTCAAATTTGATTATGCGAAGCTCTTTGTTATTTTCTATTTATACAATAAAAGACCAAACAATAGGGCACAAATAGTGATTCCGTGCTCCTCTGTTTATACCCTCTCAATAGCAGATGACTGAAACATCTCACATGCAAACATCGGGGCAATTGCTCTTTGCACAAAAGAACAACATCATAAAAACAGAACTCTTCCATATCTAAAGCAAGAGGATATTGTCAGTGTGAAAGCAGAAGCTCAGGAGCAAAACACGGCGAATTTTTTTTTTCAGAAGCTGGATTATGGCATGAGGATGTAACAGTCTCACAGCAACTTCGCAAATAGAAGCAAGAACATACTTGTTGCAGGGAAATCTAACACTTGGCACAAACCGTTCAAAATTGGGTCCACGAATTTAAAAAAAACTGACTAAAGCTCAGCAAACAATTAGACAAGTACCATTCTTGGAAAAACAACTGAAATTTTGGGTCAACTATATAAATCAGAACTACTCAATAAAGCAAACAGAAAGGATTAGACTGAAAGATTGCCAATGCAAAACTACCTCATCCATCTGGTACTAAAGTCCCATCCAGATTCAGCTGTCGAAGCTACTTCCCGATAGAACTTCTGCTTTTCAGAAGTGCTTGATATATTTGAAGCAGACTCCTTGTCCTGTCAAATGGGAAGTGAACAGGTACTCATAAGGTTTACATTAACTTCAGATAACAGACCATACACTATGAAAGCCGAGTCAGAAAGGACTTACGATCGTTGCAGATTCGGGCCTGGGTTTATCCCACATTGCGTAATAACGACTCAAATTATGACTACAGTCACGGTCCTGGACGGTGATCTGATGAAGACCTGTAGAACAAGCACAGCGATGGTGATAGGGACAATGCATATTGATCAAAACATCGAAGTGAAGGATTTTATGATACCTGATGTCCAAAATTCATGCTCTTTGAGAAGAGCAGGGAGAGACTTCACGACAAATTCCTTGTCATGTGTCTTTTCATAGATGGCACGAATCATTGCACTTAGAAGGGGAGGTTGGCTAAAAAAAGTTGGCCGGAATGTAAGTCAATTTTCAAACCATTAGCATGACACACCTTCTGAGATTAGTCGATCACAGATTCTGATCATAGAAAATAACAAAAAGAAAAAAAGACACAAAAAAGATTGGACAACTTGGGTTATGAATCTGAGTAGAACATCAATTAGACAGAATCCAGCCTTAAACAACTTCAGTAGAATTGGTGGCATCTTTCTAACAAGAAATCCACAGAAGTCTAAACGAGTTCCATCCAAAGGCGCGTATGTCGACAAAAAACCACATCAAAACAACTTCCAGACAAAACAAAGACCTCATTTCACAAATGAAGAGCATAAGTTCATGTTTACAGGTCTGGGGAGAAGCACTTGCCTCCGGTTCGTGTAGTAGACCCTCGCACCATTTAGGACATGGCCATATGTGTGTAGGAGGTAGATGAGATTGTTGACAATAGTCTTTGCCGTCACATACATCTTAGAAGCTAACAAGCCCCTGCACATGGACTTCTCACATCACTCCCACGAAAATCAATTTTTCGACTATCACACAAGCTTACTCATGCATTATTACAACCTTTCCAACCAATGGTCAGAACAGAGTACAGAGAGATAAACAAGAGATCACATGTCTGGCTACTTATTGCGAAATCCGGGAACTGTCACTACTAATTACTGATCCACTCCTCGCCATAGTGTACCCATTACTAATGCAAGTTCATCAATCAAACTGAAACGCGAAAATCTATAAGCAAGAAATGGAAAAGGACTGACCTGATGACCCAGTAAGAGTCCCAGTAATACACCTCCCTGAACCGGGAACCGGGAATAACGACTGGCCCCGGCAGCGGCAGCAAGGTGTGCCAGTCGGGCCGCTCCCGCACCGAGTCGTCCACGCGCCGGCTTAGGTTGCTCCACAGCGCGTGCACCTTGAGCGCCCACGCCCGCACCGCGGGGCTCTTCACCCGGGGCAGGAACCCCGCGGGCTCGGGCACGAAGTCCGGCGGCCGCGCGGGCACCAGGTCGCTCCCCGCGCCGCCTAAGTGGGCGGCGACGAACTTTTTGAGGTCCCCGGCGGGGACGGAGCCGTTGGGGGAGCGGGGGAGGGCGGCGAAGGCGCGCTCGACGGAGGCGAGGTCGGACCTGAGGGAGAGGTCGATGTAGAGCTTGGGGTCGAAGTCGCGGGGGCCGAAGGCGGCGAGGGCGGCCTCCTGGAGGCGCTCGAGGAAGGCGAGCAAGGGAGTGGAGGCGACCGCGGCGGCCATTGCGCAGGCGCGCGGCGGAGAAGCGGCGGCGAAGGCGGAGGAGGTCGTCAGGAGGAGGGGGAGGAGGAGGAGGGCGGCGGCCGGCATGGTCGGAGGAGGCGGCTATCCACCGGCGAAGCAGCGGCGGAGGAGGAGGCGGAGGGAGGCATGGCTGGAGGCTCGGAGGATTGATATGGCCGGCAAGAGAGAGAGAGAGAGTGGTGGTGGGGGGGGACCGGCGGTTGACTTGACCTGTCGTGTTCCTGGTGGCGGGCAGCGAATGGCGTTACGCAGGGTTGGACTTCTGCCGCGAGGAAGATCGGAGGAAGGAGGCGAAATCGTCTAGATGCGTGGAAAAGTTCTCTTGCCGAGCTCGTGGAATCCGATGCCCCACCACCACCATCTGTTGTCGTCGTCTCGAAGGTGGCGATGATGATGTAAAGGGAAATACGATGCAGCCGCGGGACACGTGGCGCTGCGTCCGCGCCCCGAAGGACAGATTCGTCTCCTCGCGGAAGTTTCGTAAAAGGCAGATGCTTGCGGGGCTACTGATTAGCTGGTGACTTTTTATTCGGGGAAAGAACTGATGGTGCGTTCGGTATTGCGGTTGGTTGTTCCATTCGAAGGCGAATTTGAAAGGCATTGATGGATTGTGCGATCGAAAGTAGGCGAGTGATTTGGGGGGAACAAGGGGGAGATAATGGAGAATAAGGGCGAGTAGAGATTCGTGACTAAAATTAGGATTGAGGATTTGACGTTGCTGGTAATAAAGTTTGATAATCTGAAAACAATTGGGGTGTTGTAGCGGTTATTGTAAGCAATCATTCGGGTTCCATCACAGCATTCTAGAAGTGTTTTGGATTAGCATTTTGAGCTGCAGACGTTAATTTAACGTTGTGTGCACGCGATAGCGCATGAGGACATCTTTGAGGAAGATTGTAATAGAGATTTTTGTCACAGTTATGCAACCGGATTTTTAATGTCTTTACGCTAATCATCTCCCAGATAAAAAGACATTCAAACACTACTCAAAGTCCATCCCCCCAACACTTCTACAATTCTTTGGCTACACCGTAGGATGTTGCTGTGAGTCATGGTAATTAAGCACGAACCTATAATAAAGCATTGTAGATTTGATTTGTGATAAACCGTACTAACGAAATATACAAAAATCGCGAAAAAAAAATCAAGGGTATAGTGTATAAATGCATTTTAGAATTCCCTCCATCCTATGTGGTCTTCGGCTTCAAACTCAGGGGTTGGCAATCGAGTGGGCTTACGAGGAGAATGACATTAATTTCATAGCAAAATTACTCAGCATAAAAAATTCATAATTCACCCAACCCATGGTGTGCGGGCTCTCCCTCGTCGCCGAGGTCGATGATTCAAACCCTCTCGTAATGGGGTCCCGAAGGTAGATTACTAGGCAGCCCGAGGTTTTATTGCGACAACATCCAACAGTGCCGGTGTGAGCCGTAAGGGAGTCTCCAGCGGTTCTCCGTCACGAAAAAAAAAATCATAATTCGAAAATATTAAGTACTTTAATAGAAGAAATTGAATTATTTACTCAAATTAACTGGGGAGAGCATCAACCTGGCCCGATCTTGGACCGGCCTCTCCTAGCCGGCCGTGGTCCGATTCCAAGGCAACTGGGCCGGTCCCGGATCAGGGACGGGTTGGTCCGCAGTTAATTTCGAACCAGAAAAAGATAAAAAAGGAGGAAAAAATCGATCTGAAGGGAGAAGACGGAAGAGCATGGAATCGCTGCAACCATGTCCGCCGACGCTACAGAAGAAGCTAAAGACGAAGAATAAGAACAACAACAACAAGATTTTCCTTTTTTTCCGCTAGCTGCAATCGAAGGAAGAATCGGCGTTCGACGTAAGTAGGAGGTTGGGGGAGAGAGGGGGGATGCTAGCTATTAGAAGCTCCTCGGATGTCTCTTCAGTTCCACACGGGTTCGAGCTCCGATCCGCGACAGGATCGGAGCTTCAGGAATTGGAACGACATGGGATAGCGTTCGTCATCGGAGCACGAGACACACAGAGATCGGAGATCGATACGACCGACGTTTCGATTCCTGGAACGGCGCATCACAGGAGAAGATACGACGGCGGATCGAGGCTTGGTCGTGGTGAAACTCGAGCTCATAAGGGACGAAGGAGAAGAGAAGAACGAAAAAAGATAAAGACTTTTTTGTAGCTGAACAGTGAATCCTCTCTCGAGCTAGCCCTAGTTTCGGCTTTATACTGATCAATGGTGGATTGGGCCTCGGCCCATCTTGCCCCCGGAATGGGCTGGACTTGTTTCCCTCGCAGGCCATGATGGCATGCAAAGGGAATATCCTGCTACACCTCCTAGCACTCCTCAAAAATTAATCCCATCCCGGACCAGTTCAATTCTAACCTTAGTCACAGGAATGTGGAAGGCCAAGGCTTGATTAAATTTCATCTCCCTATGTTATTATGCAGACCGCAAGCAATTGGTCAAGGGCAGTAGATGGGGAAAAATTGTGGTGAAAACCGCATGGCATTTTATCGACCGTTGAATTAGGTGGTTCCAAACACGAGATATGCCCGATCCAATGGCTCGATTGCATTTAGCTTGCAAGCATCGGTGTGCCCAATAAAGATTTCGTGATTCAATTTATTCAAACACAGTCGTTCTTCCTTGTCCTGGGCCATGCAAAATCTACCCTCATCTCCCACCTTCTCTTCTCTTCTTCAAACACTGAATATACACCGAGATGGTTTGAGACGGTTCGAGACAACCCAAAACAATGCCAGGCAAACGAGTAGCACCACCGTCCCAACAATGACCTTTTGAGCACTGTCAAATAGAAAAAGTGCTATATGATCGATACGACTAGAGAAACTTCTGTCGAACGAGGAGCATACACAGAACCAGTGGTCAAAGTATCGAAAGGGCCAGTTGAAGTCAGTCTCATCTTCAGTCAGCCTAAGTTCAAAGCTCATGCCGATTAATGACACAGCTGTTATAGGTTTGAACCGTCCCCCACTCCAAAAGGACTTATCATCTTCTGGATGAGCATTTTTTTTGTCCTTTTGGCAGTAAATCCTGGAAGCAGAAAGCTGACCCAGTTGGGCTGAGGGGGAGGGGGGGACAAATAACCTGGAAGCATGGAGAATAGACCCAGGGAAGCGGAAGACCACAAACCGGAAGTGGCCAAAAAACTAGTCGTTTGACTGGAAGAGCTTTGAGCAGGTCACCTCAGGCCTCACTGCTCTTCAATAATTTTACTGACCTGAATAAAAAATGCTGAAGGACATTGCAGCAGTTACTCCTCCAAAAAGATTCCATCGGGGAGGGCAACTCCTTATAAACCAAGGACACCAGGTGGAAGTCCATGTCATAGAAGTGACGACGGGAAAGGATTGGAAGCATGGAATCATCCAACCCTACACCGCACAAGCAGGGCAAGGTTCCGGGGTCAACCAGCGGGGCTTTGAAGGAGAAGAGAGCGAAGTTGTACATCATTCGAAAATGTGTGTTCATGCTGCTCTGTTGGAAGGAACATGGAGATTGAGCAGAGTTGAGGCAAGCTTTTTCACCAGTCCTGTTTTGTAAAGAGGTAGAGATACTAATGGAAAAACCTCTTAGCTTCCTAAAGTGAAAAATTTTGAGAAAAAACTGGATCGAATATGCATCCAGTCAGTATTTTTGGTTCAATGCTCGAAGCCTTCATCTCATTAGTAGGAAAGTCCATGACTGTTTCTCACTTCTTTCTCTCTTTACTCTTCATTCTTTTCCTATTCCCTTTGAGGCATTTTTCTCCAAAGAAAATTCCATTTCTCGTATCTCTTGAACAAGAATACCGTAGAAGTACAAATGTGAATGGATGCAGCACATACACCAGCAATCATATGCAAGAAGTACAATACATACTGAAAGAGCCAGAGTTTGCTTATACATAACAGCAACTCCATGCAGCGTAGACCCTAGGAAAACGAAAATGCCTAAAGAGAACGGCAAAGTCTCACACCAGCGATAATTGTTTTTATGAGTTCTTCCAGAATCTCAAGATTGGCACCATAGTTATGGGTTCTGCAACTGCTCAAGTCCTATGGGGGTTGAAGTTCTATTGACTAATTGGCAGTGAAATGTCATCAGATTGCTGATATATTACTGCATCACGACATTTCACAGCCAAGTGGTTATCTTCAGGATCCCTCAATTTAGCTTCAAATTACCATTCACTGCGTGCGTATATTTTAGATACTTATGTAGCAACATATCCATAAACAAACGAGGCAGATTGCCTTCCCTCTTATATCAGATTTTAGATAAGCTCTAACTTTCATCCCCTATGCAGACAAATCCTCTCTATCAATGTAAGCCGCCCTCTTACAAAATTTAAGATCATTCACATCGTCTTACAAAAGAGGCAGCACATCAAACACCATTAGGAACAAAGTGTCCAAACCAGCCAGAGAAAGAAGTTTCGATATGATTACAAGAGGCCGTTGCGTTGTACTGCCAAACAGAACCTCCTTTTTCGAAAAGAGATAGATTAAAACTCCTGGGCAATCTCCGGATAAGGAAAAAAGTGCAGACAAGTTAATTGGTCTATTCCTTTTTGTGAATGTTCCTGCAAAGCAAGGACATTTCGAGCATTTTTTTCCTTAATTGGAATAAACGCATCCATGAAGTATGAACAAACGCCCAGAAATTGCAAGTACAAGGAGGTTCGACCTCGTTGACGATTGCACAAACGCAGCAATGATGCAACATCATCGCCACAGAGAGAGAGAGAGAGAGAGAGAGAGAGAGAGAGAGAATTAGGAGCTCAAATTATCGCTATGAAGGCAATTGAATACTATGTCGTGAAGAATATCCAATCACATCAACGTGGGCGACCTAAGAAACGCCCAATTTCGAACAGCAGAAAACCTATGAACAAGGGGCGATCGGGTTCGACACGACGTCGAGCAATCGAAGGAACCCGAGTCGCGAATCGCGAGACGATCTATTTACCCAGACCGACCAGACGGAGCGACGTCGCTGTGGCCGCCGCCGGCGTCCCCCGCGGCCGCCAAACCGGGAGGAGGAGGACGAGCCGCCTCGGCGGGGGCGGGCGCTCCGTTCTCGTCGTCGTCGCTGTCGTCGCCGGGGTTGACGGTGGAGACGTCGACACAGGAGAAGCGCTCGAGGGAGGAGAAGAAGGCGGAGACGACGGCGGCGCTGACCCAGCCGGCGACTTGGTCGATGGCGCCGCCGGGGCTGCTGCTGTCGCCGCCGCTGTTCCGGCTGTCGCCGCCGCCGGCGTAGTTGTTGGTGTTGTCTGCCATTTCCGTCGGTGCGTTCGCCGGGAAGGAGCGGCCTGAATTTCTATCAGGATGTGATGGAAAAGCAGCGTGCTGGGGAACGGGAAAAACCGAAAATCGGTTAGAACGGGGGACGGATTTCGTGCACGACCATCTTTCAAAGTCCAACATATCGGTGCTTGGTCAAATGACGTTGATCATGGGACTTTACTTATGAGAAAATATTAGGTTATCCTAAACCATTCACACACATCAACACGTGTTCTTGGGACCCTCCAACCGCATAAGCCAATTTCAAACCTAGCACAACGTTTCATTTCTCTCTCCTCTCTCTACTCACTCTCTCCCCTCTTTCGACGACGTTCTTGGGAGGGACGGCTTTGAGCCGAGCCGAGCGTGGAAGCAATTGAAGATTAGACGAGAGAGTAGAGTGACCGCTTCTCCGTTTTGCAAGAACCACACTTATGCACATTGTGCCAAAACAAGAAATTTTGACAATCAACATACGGGCTTCACCTAAAATAAGGATGCAAACATAAGACCCCGGTAAAAAGAAAAAAATTGAATCTAAAAAGTGGGGATTGTTGCCATAGATCTAGGGCTTTTTAGGAGAGACGGCTTTGAGCAGAGCGGATCATGGAAGCGAGTCGTCAATGGAAGATTAGACAAGAGAGCAAAGTGATTGCTTCACAATCGCGAGTGAGGAGGGAAGAAGAAAGTAAGTATTGGGAGAGAGCTCGATTTAAGAAGAAAGAGATCGGGAGGAAGAGGCCGTGGAGTAGAGAGAGATGCTATCGCCGGGAGGGAGCATCGCCATTATCGGAGAGAGCGCAATTTGGGAGAGAACGTTGTCGGGTCAGGGAAGAGGGAGAGAGTGAGAAGAGAAAGGAGAGAGAAATGAAGCACCGAGTTGAGTAAAGATAGAGAGAAAAGAGAGCAGAGTGCGTTAGGTTTGAAATTAACTGAGGTAAAAGGCCCCAAGGACACATGTCGATGTTGAATGGTTCAAAGTAGAAATAATATGACATTTTTAGGGGACCTAATATTTTCTCATTTACCTATATATACCATTTTCTCCTGAGCCAAAAAAGGCATTTTGTACCAATTTTTATTTGTAGCATATTTTGTACCAAATTTGATTAATGCAAGATGAGAACCTTTCAAGAATTCGGAATGCAAAAGTCAATAAGCAGGAACGGGGTAACGAAATTGATCAATTATTCCACGGCTGTCGTGGACCATCATTCATTTCGTCTTTCTCCCCGAGTCGGGTTGAGTCGATCTTTACATATGGGGGCAAGATATGAACTCTCCATCTCCACAGTATCAAGCCCAACAAGAGTAAAGACTACTTACATTCTCTTACATTCTCTTATTTTGATTGTAGTAATTTTTTTTTTCTTGATTATGTCGAGAGGGAAGTTTCCCTGCAGAAATAAATTGGTGGACTTCTTCATGACGTCTCATGTGAGGATAACTCTCTTTCAGAGCTCCATCACCTTTGGCCTCAACTCCAGCATGATCAATTTCACCGTGAGATAGAGATGAGCAGTCTCGATATGACAGTCATACGATGTTCACAAACAAAGGTGAGTAAGAGAGGGAAGAGGGTACGGGCTCTTGAGATTGGGGCCGATTGTCTTTTACTATGTATTTTCCTTATTAAAGTTACATATGAATTACATTTAAATTGGCAAACATCAATTAAAAATCGGGCAAGAGGAATCAACCAATATTTATCCCTTAAAAAATGACTTTATATCAGGAGGAAATTGAAATAACTATATTGGTTGAAATATACATTCAATGAGGGCTTTTTCCTCATGATAAATAATGCAACTACGATATAGTCTAATGGGAGACAAATCTAATAATTAGAGATTTTTAGATGGTTAGAAATTAAACTTAAAGCAAATCTGACACCAACAAGCGCATCTAGTGTAGTGGTATCATAGTACCCTCCCACGGTACTGACCGGGGTTCGATTCCCCGGATGCGCAAGTCTCATTTTCTCTTTTTCGTTTTCTATTTCATTTTTTTTCTTTTCTTTGCATTCAGATTTCCCCCTTAATAATTTGGAATGGTTTTTGTCATTTTATCTCAAGCCCATAATTTTCCTTTGTATATAATGGATGGAGAAACCCAGAAAATAAAAATCTACGTTCTCCTCTTTTTTTTTTTTTTTTTTTTTTTTTTTTGCATGAACGGGAAAAGGATTTCGTCTAACAATTCCGGTATTTATGAAAGATGTCACTATATATATTTCTTTGCTAGTCAAGCCTACACTAAAGTTACTGAAAGCAATTCTTTACTTAAGAGTTGCCAGTACAAACTGTTGTAAACCATGAAAATATTTTTCATAATTAATTCCCCCAAACAGTGCCAAACAGAAATGAGGAAAAATATTTTCGCACAACTAATTTATCGTAAAATAGACCTTTACCTGCCTGTGGAGCTGATCCCCAAACCAACAGGCAATATAGAATCTCTGTTCCCTTTTAGCATTTAGACAGAAATTCGCATAATAAGATGTGCTCACTGTCTTACAAAGGTGTACATTATACCAGGACTAGCAATCCGCACTCGGTTCTTAAGCTATTGGCAAATGGCCATATACTCAATGTCAAAAACTTAGACTCGTCCTTCCCCGAGCCCTCATCAAGAATAAATGACAGGCGAGCGCTGATGTAACTGTGAGTACATCCCTCATATCAGCTGCAATCCTCTCTTGATCCTTTTTCGCTTTCTCTCTGTAGCCAAGCCTCCTTTTCTGTTTCGTAAGGTATTGTGACCCCGATGAACCTCTCGTCTTTGCTGATGACGAATTAACCTCACCTGATCCTACGAGGACTGAAGTATCTTCTTATAATCATGGAAATTCCCATTGAAAGGTGACACCCTGCCTTCGGAAACCACCCACAGCTCGTCCACGCTTCCAGATATCAGATGCTCATCGTGACTAACCTGCAAAAAATGAGCAAAAGGAGGTTGTTAGCTGTGAAAATGATCCACCATCAGTCAAACTGAAAGTTTTGGCAAGAAAATCGGTCTCACCATCAGAATTCCTCCTTGGAACAAGACCAGACCTTGAATGAGCGCCTCGACCGCATCCAAATCCTACAGTTGTGGATAGCAAAAAAATAGAATCATACTCATACATCCTTAGAGAAACTAACAATTTAGAAAGGGAATTCCTTGGTAGTCACTGGTCATCAAAGCAGAACTTAAAGTCCACATTTATCAACATAAAAAGGCCAACGTTAATTACATGCAGAGCTCAATACCACCTATAGGCACAGATTTCCGAACTATTTGGTATTATAGATGACTGTAATACACACTGATCAGGCTAGCATAACCATTCTATTCCAAAACTTTGCTACTTGGACCAATTAGATTGGTTTCTATTCCATTTTAAGTTAGATGTATGATGACAAATGCTCACTGATTGGTTCTACTGTATTTTCCATGTAAAGATCAGATTCCGATAAGTTCGATTAGGGCAAGGACAATAACAAGCTAACTGAAAAGGTAATCAAATTCATAATCATTAGAGGATAAAGGGTGGAGAGATAAACTTACCAGATGATTGGATGGCTCATCAAGCAAAAGTATGTGAGGTTTCTTGAAAGTTATCTTGGCAAATGCAACTCTGCTTTTCTGACCACCTATTTACATGGTCAAAGCACAATGTTACAAAGTACACAGTACAATTCACAAAACAAATTAATTTAACCTCTAATAGAGCTTCATGATGTTATAGGAAAATCGCTACAACAAAAATTTGCATTGCAATGGTAACAGATAGGGAGGAGATGTACCAGACAAGGTATACATAGGTTGAAGTGCAAGATTTCCGGTTACACCAAAGGAACCCAAGTGAGCTCTAAGTTTTTGTTCAGGTACACCCTGCAGGAAGAATGCCACATTGGAAGGTATTTTCAGATAAAATGACACAATGCATGACTAACTCATATTCTGCAATGGAGTAAATGAAAACAATTGATACTTTAGAGAACTGTATAGATTTGCCCGAGGGTCACTGCTGACCGTGCAAATGCAGAGGCACGCAGCATATCGTTACAACCTCAACCAAACAAGCATAAGTCATTAGCTAAAAATTTCTAGCGAGCTGTAAGTAATAGTTCCTACCACACCCGAGATCAAGACCCAAATGGAAGGTGATTTAAGGAATATCAATGCTGTCATGAATTGGAGTTGTATTGAAAGCTTAAAGCCATGAGCTGCGCCAGAATTTTATCCCAGATTGACCGCTTAATGCTACGAAGGATCATTATCAATAGAAAGAAGGTTGTTAATTCTAAAGAAAACCAAATTAAATAAAAAAAAAAAACTGCGACCCCTTTCTTCACATTCACATCACAGCCTCAACATATATAATCATGATTTAGATTTAAAGCCCTCATTATGGTGGTTGGACTCTCCCCGAAAGACAAGGACCAAATGCCAAATGTTTCAGAAGAAACTTTCATTTGGAAAATTAAAGAAAGATCTCCCTCCATGCCGCACATACCATTCCGGCAACTTCAGTAGAGAAAAAGGCATTTAACTATTACAGAGATGGTGCTTTTTGATTATTATCATTAATTATTTTGAAGTATCTTTTCTACTTTATCAACAGCGTTTCTTTAGAGTGGAAGATACATAATGTTATTCTCAATGTTATTAATATTTTTATTGTTTGAACATTTGGCAACTAAGACCAGTCCAATGCTGCTTTTCACCATGCATAAACTAAACCAACCAGATAACAGCAAACACCGCATTGAGAGGAGTAACATTTTGCTTAGGAAATATCAATTTAAAATATAAATAAAAACATGAGAACTTACAGGAAAGCAGCGCATCATGTATAGAAGTGGACTCGAGGACAGGTCTAGCCCGTCGACATGGTGCTGACTAAAAACAGCAATGCGAACCTGTCGAAAATCATATTTAACACTAAAGAGTCAGACCAAAGGGAGAAAAAAGCTCCACACTAGCAACAATTAAAGTAACATTGTCAAGTACTCTTCTTAAGTCTGCCATTATTGATGGGAACCAAATTAATAGTTATCATTCATAAGTACTGATGAATTTCAGAAAGATATAAGTAAACAAGCAAAATTCTTGTACCACACATGTCAGGAAACCAACAGTTACAATGTCATTGATCAGTAAAAATGAGACAATACACCTTCGCTGAACGGAAAACTGTCCCAGAACTTGGCTGTAGTTCCCCGCCTATTAGTTTGAGTATTGTTGACTTGCCAATGCCATTTGGCCCAACCACTGTATAACAATCAATGCTCTCTAATTAGTCAGAAGTCTGGAAAATGATAGATGCAGCATGACATTAGGCACTACGGACAATACAGCAAATGTTTCTAAAAAAAAGCAGGTTTCTGTTCTGAAGTCCAGCTTCATACTTCCTATGAATGACGTGCGCTCATTCAAATAGTAGAGTATATGAGATAATACTATGTCAAGCTTCATATTGGGTCACAACTTTTGTGAAAGAAAAAATCTGAAAAACTATTCGAACTTCAAATGAGAAACAAAAAGTAACCCCTCGAAAGTAAAACCATGCTTACTTGCAATGCGACTGTCTAGATCTATGCCAAAGTTCAAATTCTTGAATAGTAGGGGTCCACCAGGATAACCAAATGATGCATCACTGCAATCAAGTAGAAAACTGTGAGCTGAAGAATCTATAATAGTATACACACCTCCCATCTTAGGGAGGTACACAAGGGGAAAGGGATTAGCATCCAGCCCTATAGGCAGACTAGAAGAATCGTATTCCATTACAAATTTCCATTAAACTTGGCAAGTGCACATAAGAGATGGTGACATAGAGGATAAGCTATAAGAATTCAAAAAATGTATCACGACTACCTGCAAAAGCTGACGTGGAATATCATGGTTGCAAATCATGTCGCACAACATCGCCATATACCCCTTAAAGTAATAATTAATTTGGGATCTAGTTTTACATCAAAAGGATAAATTTGGAGGGTGTCCCACTAGTTTGCCCCCCAACTTTTCCGCTTTTAACCCTTTTTAAGTCACTCCTCACTCCATCAATCAGCCTTCAACTTTAGTCTAGTTTGTAAGTCATCCACTAGCAAATAATATGATATCTCTCCAGTAAACTCCAACTTCCTCGTGAATTGGTTGTTCCTAAATGAGTCATAGAGGGCGTAATGAACATACCTTTTGGTATGAGTAGATAAAAGTATAGGCTCCCTAAAACATGCAATGAATTTAAGTTATAATGACTACTTACCTAGGAGTTCAATTATCAAGCGCCAAATTTGGACTACAGACACTTGAAGACAGAGCAGGGTTTTCTGTTTATACTAATTTGATTAAATTTATATATAGTTTCTAGGACATGAAACTTGACTTCTTAATGCATAATGGTTATCAACATGCCGATACATTGGACATGCACAGTGAGTAACAGCCACACATTATGGTTGTAAAATAGGAATCCTCAACACCAGGTCTGATAGACACATACTGATTTACTATTTTTCTTCCTTAACATCGACATAATAAATGTTTATTTATGTGACATCTTAACAACATTTAGTAGAATCATGCACATTGCAAAACTTTAAAGCTAGTATGAGCTCATAGATGATGACCAATAAGCTGTTGTAGTACAATCCAAACCTGAAACTGATTATTGGAGGGCCTGGCCTATCATCAGGTGTTGGAAATTCAAACTTGTAGCTGCAAACAAAGGACAGACAAAAATAGACACAATCATTTAACTGTCAAAATTGGTAGTTAAAGCGACAAGTCATAAACAGAAAGATTGAGCATACTCAGGGTCATTGACGACTTCATCCACATGGCCCAGTCGGTCCAACGCCTGACATTAAATGGTAATTTGATGATATAGCATTGTGCATAAAAGCATCTAGATATGCTAAAACAATCAAAAAATTACAATGAGATTTTCTTTTGTTGACTCAAGAAAACTGTTGAACGAAATTCAACCATTTCATTAAGAATTTTAATTGAACTTGGACAAAATGCCAAAAGTGCTGGACCCAGAAACACTTAGGAAAAAGAGAGAGGAGCAGGGGGATTCAAACATCTATAATTACCTTGATTCTTGACTGAACAAGTGAGGCCCTCTTCGCGTTATAGCGGAACTTGTCAATGAAGGCCTGGAATTTGCACTCATGCGTGTTAAAATGTAACTTATGCAAATGACAATTCAGCACCAATTAATGGAAACTACAGGACAAAAGGAATGAGCATAAACTATCCAAGAACATGAACATTTGCAGACTTTTAGCAAAATGTCCTAACATGACAGCATACCCATATCATCATCTAAACTTGAAGAAAGAAATAGGCAACAGATCGACCTAAACTCTAAGTAGAATGCCAAACACAAAGGTTTCAACTTAACCAAACTAATTTTTTTCAACAAACCATTTCCCCCAAAACGATGAGTGATTGAGCAAGCATTCACAATAGTAGCTGATTGAGAGAATCTTGACTCAATAGCATAGTTACAAAACGCAGAAGTTATAAGAAGTACAGGACAAGAGCCTCTTCCTTTTAGAAGCTTTAAGCAGCAATTGGAAATACAAGCCACCTAAAAAAGATGATTGCTGCACAATAGCAGGAAAGGCAACAGGAAATGTAATTTCACTAACTAAAGAAAACCAGGAACATTCTCAGCATGAAAAGAAAGCATACAGTTCATGGAATCATTATAAAACTGGTAGTAAGCAAAAAGCACACCTGCATATGCGCTCTCGCTCGTTCACTAGACTCAAAAGCTTTCTGTTGGTTCTTAAGCTGTTCCACTCGTGTTCTCTCAAATGCGTCATAATCCCCTTTGTAAGTAGACAATTTTTGCCCTTGTAGATGTATAATATCAGTCACTACCTGAGACAGTAAAATCACGTTGGAAGGAAATGTCAAGACAAATGTGACTACAGGAATTGCCTATTCAATGTTCCAATTCTAGAAACCAGATCTTAAGAAAATAAAGAAGGGGAGAAAGAAAGCTGAAGAGTTCTTACAATGTTCAAGAATTCCCTTGCATGAGAAACAACAATAAAAGTCTTTGGCCATTTAACCAGATAAGATTCCAGCCACAGAACGGCATGGAGATCAAGATGGTTCTACATAAAGAGATTGTACATAATCATTAATCGTTTTATTTTATTTTAATATTTGATAAAGCTCAAACATTGAAAGTTGTTAATCAGATGCACACCGTAGGTTCATCCAGCAACAGTAAATCAGGCTCTACATATAGTGCCCGAGCAAGTGCAATTCGCATTCTCCATCCACCAGAAAAAGTTTTTGTTGCTTTATGCTGCATTTCTGGAGAGAAACTGAGACCCTGGAAATTTTGTAGGTTTCAGATAAGAATCAGTCTAAGAAACAAAGTCCATGCAGAACATGAAGCGACCGTGGATCATATCTGCAAGTGGGCCGACATGCATTATCACTAGAAGTATGTATCTCTACTCCTGAATTTGTCTTCATAACTTACACATGCATACACACAAAATAAATGTTAGTCAGTCCTCCCAAGAAAAAGTCATATAGATGAATTCAACTAGCTCCTATTTCATGGACTAGATTGCTTAGCAGATCCCAAACTACTCTAATTAAAGATATTTCCAACAAAACAAGGACCAAGACCACCAGGCAACATCAGAAGCAAGAAGTCTGTGCATACAATCAGTTCCTAAGCAGCCCCACTTTGTCATCGGTACCAGTCGGCATGCCCGATGAGCATGGGCAAATATATATAGCAAATGTCCACTTTCCCAAACCTTCCTCCTTAGTTTCATTTTTAATCAATAAAGGAGCATTCTCATCCTATTTTTTAATTTTCAAAGGCAGTTTATCAATCTCCTTCCTTACATGTTCAAGCATCATTCACGCTAAATAATCTTGTGAAAGCCAAATCCAACTTCACCACTGATGTGGTAGTATATACAGGAATAGTCTTATGTGTAAACTATGTAGTTTGTGAACCTACTGAACCAAAAAATAAAAAATAAGACTCACCGCTAGAATGGAAGCTGCCCGAGCTTCTGCAGCATCAGCATCAATAAGCACAAGCCTCTTGTATATTTCTTCAAGTCTCTGTGCAATTGCATCTGCATTTGGCCCATTTTGATCCCCATTGCTCTTTTCACTGGCACTGACAAGCTCCAGTTCTCTCTAATAAGAGAATCACAATAGCCAACAGATAAATTCCAGGAAAGAAAAGAGAAAGAGGGGAAGGCAGGATATCTCAACAAGCAACATATCTCAACTTTCACATAAGCTCCAGTCCTCTCTATTTAGAGAAAGGCATAAGCCATCAGATAAACTTTAGGAAAGAAAAGAGAAAGAAGGGAATGCAGGATATCTCAACAAGCAACGTATCTCAACTTTCACATACCTGCTGGGCAACTAATCGAGCTTCTTCTTGCAAGAGCTGTGTCCTTTCAATGTCAGTGTTAAGAACACATTGTAAGGCTGAGGTATCATCACCAGCCACTTCTTGCTCCACATGTAAGATCTGGCAATTTCGAGGAATACCATCGATCGCATGCATAGCCAAGTGCCTGAGGAAAGTTGTCTTTCCAGTACCGTTTCTCCCAATAAGGCCTGAAGATATGGTACAGAAGCAACCCTCAAGTCTCAATCAGCACTAGCCACAAATAAAAGAGATCCATTCAACCATACAGCTTTCAAAGATGTTATGTTTGCTCCTCTCTTTTTCTGTTTTATATGTGGGACAGTAATTTCTATTTGACAGGGAAAGCAAACTCACCATAATGCCTTCCGAAAGAAAGCGTTATGCAACCATCTACAATGAGATCACGACCACCCACAGACACATTGAAGTTTTCCAAATGGATATCCCTGAAAGCTGCTCCAGTACCAGTGTCATGATTTACAGACACAACAGGCATTCCTGCTCTGACCGCTTCCATCTCTGCCAAATGCATTTGGTATTCTGCCTGAAGAATCATCCAAAAAGAATTACTACAAGAATCATGAAAATGTTCCATCAGCTTCATGCATCTCAATCATCACGACACTTAAACCACATTTCACCAAGGAAACTAGGTGAGGGGCAGCAAAATCAATCACACCAAGACTAGCTAGTCTAATCGCTCAATCAACGAATCCCTACCTCTCTCTGCCGCTCGTCCTTCCTCTTTCTCCGTTCGATCTTCGCCCGATCACGCTCGGACAGAATAGGACCGTCGAAGACCTCCTGTTTCTTCTTGGGGGCCACCTCCTCGTCCATTCCGTCGTCCATTCTAAAAGGCGTCGCGAGGCTCCGAACTGTCGGCTTAGCCTTAACCAGACCATGCTTCCCGAATTTCTCATTCAATTTGCTGCAGACCTATCACAAAATGTACAAACCAACAAGATTGAAGTCCAAGCTCACCATTACCTAATCTTCACATCTCAACATTCAGGCAACGAAAGCAGACTCCGCATTCCACAACGGCCAAACGATTTAAACTCATCACAAACAACACCTCTCACTCAATTGCCTTCGCCGAAAATACAAACATGGACATCTCGCAAACTAACAACTCCGATGCTCAAACAAAATCGAGCGGCTCTACTGAGCACGAATCGATCGAGGAATAGCTCGTCGGACGCCCGACTGCCGATTCACCGCGACAAAAATCGCAGGCGATAAAGGACGGAAAAGCGGCCGGAAAATCGAACGGCTCCGCGAATCCCGGGGGAAGATAATGTTACCAGGCGGCTCTCGTCGAAGTCGGAGACGCACTCGGCGCCGACGAGGAGCTCGCCGATGGCCTCGAAGGCGCCGTCGCCGTCGTCGCCGAAGTCGAAGTCCTCGTCGGCGAGGACGTTGACGATGTAGTCGACGATGGGCTGATCCACGTCCTGGAGCCGCGGGCCCAGCACGTCGTGCACGATCGAGCTCGCCACTTCAGTCATCCCGCCGTGCGCGCAGGGTTTTTCCGCCGCAGAGCTCGGGAACCTGGAAAGAGAGCGCTTCGTGCTTCGTCGGGGTGACGACGGGCGGGCGGGGGGTAAGAAACGCGAGTCGTATTGTGAGCTCTAGTATTTCCTCCGGCGCTGGAATGGCGGTCGAAACGACGGGTCGTTCCCCGATGGCTTAGGGTGCGTCCGCCATTTTGGGTGTTCTAATGCGTTTGATATGGTTTCCTTTCAGAAAAAAATGATAAATGGTGAATGAATTTTAATCTATCGTCCTTAAATTTGTCTCTAAGCTATTCATAATTATTGAATAAAGTCCCCTCAAATTGGTCATATGACAAATCGGATGATCTTTGACGACGTTGATTATTATATGCTAAGTCGGATTTTTTTATAAATGATGAGTTGATATATCTATCTTTTAATCCAGCTACTTTATAAAAAGAAAAAAGAAATAGGACGTTAATATGTCCATAATTATTCAATGATATCACTTATTATATACAAATTTAAGATGAATATCTTATTTGTATAATGCATGTCACTTTTTCTTTTTTTTGCATGTCTAACGTTCAAACTTAACGGATTGGAAATTACATCAACAAATTTTGTTAACTTGAATTGGCATAAGGACAACATTGAGTATTTTTAAATAATTTAGGAATGAAATTGAACATTTACCAATAATTTAGACATCATATCTAACAAATTAAAAGGTGACTGATAATATTGCACGTTAAATCAAAATTTAAAAATTATTTGTGTTATTTTTCCATTTTCTGCAACTATTCCCAACCATGAAAGTGGGCGTGTTTTGCCTTTGATCTCAAAGCTGCACAAATACCCTTGAAAAAACTCTACTTTTTTTTTTCTTGTCATCAATTACTGTTCTAGAAAATTGATATAATAACTAAAAAATTACTATGTTAATTTTCATAACAGCAATGATAATAAAATTAGGAACATGCACAATAACAATTATTACCATTATACAGTGAATATAATGTATTGCAAAAGTTGTGATTATAAAGGCACGCACATCGATAATAATTCTACAACAATATCATAGATTTTTTTTTGGTCATTTTGATAACTCCAACAAGTTCATATTGGGGTTTGCCAAATGCAACAATCTTTGATAGTAACAACCCAAAATCTTTACATGATGCGTCACCGAAGTCATATGCTTTAATACAACATACCTACAAAGTAGTTATAGATGTACCAAAGAGACTCTGTTATATAAATTAGGGAAGATACCAAAAAAAAAAATGCCTGAATTTTCACCACGTGACAAAATAACATAAATATATTTCTCAAATTGCAAATTACATTTCTCAATTTAACAAAATTATCCACCTATTTATAACTTTGCCATTTCACTTTCCAAAGATACCCCCACCCCTATCCCAAGCACCCACCACACGCCACACAGGCACACCCTCCTCTCTCTCCCTGGTCTGCATCTCTCTATCTCTTATGGCTTTCTCCTTTTTTTTTTTTTTGGCCAAATCTCCTTCTTTAGTATTCATTTGGTAACCATTCCGTTGTCGTGAACAATTTTTACTAAAAAATAATTTTGTTGTTTTATAATTTGGACGAGTTTTAAATATTTAAAAGCGATTGATAAGCTGTCTAAAATTTATATTTTTGAAATAAAAATACTTTTAATATGACCTTAAAATTTTTGTGACTTAAAATTTTTATTTTTAATACTTTTATTACATTTTTATTTTTCTCTTTAATCTTTTTTTTCTTTTTCCTTCTCCTCTTCTTCTTCCTCATTGCCAATCGATGGCCAGGCAAGCCTCACCTAGCCACTGGCGAGGATGGCCTCACTAGGCTAGGGCAACGCTGCCCTCATGGTGGTTAGGCGAGGGCGAACCTCGTCGGCGGCTAAGCAAGGCAGCTAATGACCGACTAAAGAAGAAGAAGAGCAAAAGGAAAAGAAGAAAATAAAAAGCATAAGAAAAAAGAAAGGTTTGATTCTAGAATTGTTCCCGAAAATATAGAAGTCACTTATTTTTTTCTCATTGATTTTGTTCCAAAACTATTTCAAGAACAAAAAAGTTACTAAACGGATTTTTATTATTTTTATTCTAGGGAACAAAAGAATTGAATCAAACACTACTTGATCGGTCACCATATAAAGACTTCTTCTCCCTATCTCCTCCAAGCTCGAGCTGGAGCGTAAGCACGCACTATGGTTGCTCAACATGGCCATGGTCGCACCCAATCTAAGATCATGGTCATGGCTGCAAGAGCTCAAAACTTGGAGCTTCAGTCCATGGGCATAGAAGCTTGAATCTTGCAGTCATGGTCCAAATCTACATTTTCACGGTGACGTAGGAGAGGGGATTTGACTTATCTAGAAGGCTGTGACGAGATAGGAGGTAGCTAGCGTGGTCACACAAAGGTTGTGGTGGAGGGGAGATTGGGTCCATAGGTGATGGAGATTAAGATTTGTGAGAGAATTTGGTTATTTGGAATACCGGATAATGATAACTTGGGCTTCACGTAAGAATGGGTGACAAATGCATGAAACCCTAATTTCTTAGATTGTTTTGTGCTCGCTCCACGCAAAGAGGAAGAAGGTTCTTGGAACATTAATCAAATGACCTTATTTGGTGAGAAAGTCAAATGTCAAAAGCCTTTCCATAAACTCATGTGGAAAGTCTTTACTTAATTAATATACATATATGGTAATAGCATGTGCAAAATGCTTATGCCAAGGCTTAGAGATCAACATCCGTTGCCCTTTTTTTCCCATTAGAAGAGTTTCTCTATAGAAAAAGACGACCCGCTTCCGTATCACTTGGGCTTCACGTAAGAATGGGCGAAAGATGCATGACGCCTTAATTTCTTAGATTATATTGCGCTTCCTCCACGCGAAGAGGAAGAAGGTTCCCACAACATTCGTCAGACAACCTTATTTAGTGAGAAAGTCAGACGCCAAAAGCCTTTTCCCAACCTCGTGCGAAAAGTCTTCGGTCCCCCGCCCCCCTTTTTTCTCTTTATTCTTTTTCCCTCGGCCCCTCAACTCAACCAAAATGCAACCTTTTCCTTACGGCCCTTTACTTCTCAAGTCATTAATTAGAAAAAATAAAAATATATATATCATTGTCTAATGACCATGCACATATTTTTCGTTATTTCAGATATCATTTGAATACCTCCAACCAAGACCACAGGTTGAAATGAACAAATGAAATTTCCCAGAAAACTCACTAGTGCATTTTGCTTATAATTTCCATGGTCTTGCTTTCCGTTGGTCTCAAGTAATTTTTTTCAAAGGATGTGAAAATTTAAGATTGGGGGATACATAAAAGGGTCCATAAGTAAAAATTATATAAATCTATATATGCATGCATGCATGTATATACATATAT
Organism: Eucalyptus virginea; assembly: GCA_014182375.1. Classification (NCBI taxonomy): domain Eukaryota; kingdom Viridiplantae; phylum Streptophyta; class Magnoliopsida; order Myrtales; family Myrtaceae; genus Eucalyptus; species Eucalyptus virginea. Next base: position 9,474,456 of record CM024518.1, on the reverse strand, counting down.
GCATTTTAAAAAATAGAGAGAAGCGATATCTGTTTTTATTTATAAAAAAAAAAAAAAAAAATCTCTCCATCGGGCGGCTGGACACGAGTCCGGTCCAAAGTCCACCGAGGATCCGACGTGTCAACCCCGCGAACCGAGCCCGAGCCCGTCCAACGGTCCAGGACCCTCCGGTCCGACGCCACCCCCATCTCCTTCCCCCTATTTCATCATCTGCTAAGTCGCCATTCCTCCAAAAAAATACTCCCACCGCAGCGCCTCGAGATTCCCCGCCCTCCGACCGATCTCCGGAATCTCCAAGCCGGAATCGCGAACCTCACCTCACCTCCGCCGGCCGGATTGATTTCGGCTCGCCGTCGCGCCGGTCCGTTCGGTGATTGTCCTCGCTCCCCCTCCCCCTCCCGGCGCGCCGGAAACTTCGCAAGGCGAGGCGTCCGACGATGAGGCTGCTGAAGGTGGCGACGTGTAACCTGAACCAGTGGGCCATGGACTTCGACTGCAACATGAAGAACGTGAAGGAGTCGATCGCCGAGGCGAAGGCGGCCGGCGCGGTGATCAGGCTCGGCCCCGAGCTGGAGATCCCGGCTACGGCTGCGAGGACCACTTCCTGGAGCTGGACACCGTCGCTCACGCGTGAGTTTCTTTTTGTGTTTGCTCGCTCGCCTCTCGTCGCTCCTTCGCTGCTTTGGTGTGTCCTTGTCGGGAAAGCTGTGCGGCGAGCGTTTCCTTATCTGCAGTGAGTGATTGTGCCGGAGTGAGTAGCATCGGGTGGATTGATCTGAGCGAGTAGCGTTTTTTTCTAGTTTACCGGAGGGCGCTAGGGTGCTGTAGTTGGAGAGAGTACTATGTGATTGAAATGTGTACGTGTGGTAACATCGAGAGGGCCGGTGCTTGGCTAAGTTGCATTGGATTGTGAATTCCATTTAGTGGGCTTGGAGTTCATAGAGATTGAGGTGATGTATTGCCTTCTCGGATTGAATTTTGATTGCAATTGGCAGTCTTTTGATATCATTTGCACTCGCTACTGGCCGTGTCTCTTCGGCGCACTGAAGGTCTGGCTCTTTTTGAACACCCAGTGGCGTTCATACTGTTCACATTTTATAAAATGTCCAAGCACGAATCTTTTCCTTGGAAGTACAAGGATCGGAATTATTTTTCAACAATTTCACTTCCAGAATGTATCATCTCTCGATTAATGTTGATGTTGGCTTTGGTGCCGATTCAGGTGGGAATGCTTGAAGGAACTTTTACTTGGCGACTGGACTGATGGAATACTCTGCAGCTTTGGTATGCCTATCATTAAAGGATCAGAGCGCTACAACTGCCAAGTTCTTTGCATGAACAGAAAAATCATCATGATCCGCCCAAAAATGTGGCTTGCAAATGATGGAAATTACCGGGAACTTCGCTGGTTTACAGCATGGAAGCAAAAAAACCAGCTTGATGACTTTCAGCTTCCCGTGAAATTTCCGAGGCCGTGTCACAGAAAACAGTACCTTTTGGATATGGATATATACAATTTTTGGACACGTGAGTTACATTTATTTTTTTAGGTCATATGTAAGCGATAAATTTACTTGCCCTATTTGTGTCCTCTCTGTTATTGTATTAATTTTTCTATTTATCTCTATGATATATGTCTTCCTCTTTCAACTTTGCAAAGATTCTGGATGGCATGTTTCGTTTTTGTTATCTTTGGGTGAAAAGGCCCTGGACAATGGATGTTGTTGAGCCATGCTGGGATTACATCTAGGTTGTACTATGCCGCATTTGGAAGGGTAGACATGCCACTTGCAGTATAATTGAGGTGTAATCCATTTTGTAACAGTTATCTGGCCAGCATCAAATCATTGAGATTATGAGTCATGTCTATAACTGTAAGGCTTGTGGGATAAATAGCAGATCTCCAATTCATTGCCATATTATTTGGGCTTTTCAAGCCTTTTTCGGCTCATGCTCTTCAATTGAGAATTTCTGTGCACTTTGACAGGGCTGTTGCTGCTGAAGTTTGCGAGGAACTGTTCGCTCCTTTGCCCCCTCATGCGGAGCTTGCATTGAATGGAGTTGAAGTGTTTATGAATGCAAGTGGAAGTCACCATCAACTTAGGAAGCTCGATGTCCGTCTTCGCGCTTTTATAGGTGCAACTTATTATCGCGGTGGAGTTTACATGTACAGCAATCATCAAGGATGCGATGGTGGCCGCCTTTATTATGGTACATAGCATGCATGCAAACTGTGAATGACTACTGTCCTTTCTTTTCTTAATTCCCATCGTGCTTTTGATTTCTAAATACAGACAATTCCTTTATTTAGGTAGTCTTTCTATTTTGTTGTTGTAATAATTAATCTTCATTTGAATCTGTTAGTGTTGTCCATCAGATTTTAATGTCATTGACGTTGTTGCAATTTCTTAATTCAGATGGATGTTCCTGTGTGATTGTAAATGGTGATATGGTTGCTCAAGGATCCCAGTTTTCCTTGAAGGATGTTGAGGTTGTAATTGCCGAAATCGATCTGGATGCGGTAGGCTGCACTGCGACACTACTTTGATATTAATGTACAAACATCATGTAGGAAGTGTCTGAATATTCAGTTTACTTTACATGCCTACATACATACATTTATGCTTTTTAAGTTGCAGCATACTCCACTCAATGTCAGGCATATACACGCATAGCCTATGGACTTTTGTGTGTGTGTGTTTGGGGGGGGTGCTTTTTTTTTTTTGTTTGGGGTGGGGGTTGGAAGAGATAGTGTTGCCTCTGATAGGCTAGTAGAATTGATTCAAGGTGTTATTTTAGAAACTTGTAGCTTTTTAGACAAAATTTATGTTTTTAATTTTAGATATTACACTGAAATCATTGACCATATGAAAGACACTTGATGGAAAGAGACACTGTAAAGGTTGGGAACTGCGACCTCTGACTAGATGACCTGATCTCTGGCCTTCTTGTTAGTTGATTATAACCTGTGTGGCAGTTGGCAAATGCATGAGTCAAGAAATAGAAGACTTTAATGGATTTCGTGCCATTGATGTTTTGATTTTATATGCTGTAACAAAGAGTTCTTTTAATAACAAGGAAAAAAGTTACTCATTGATATCCTGCTTAATTGATGTTAACTTTTTGGATTTGATACATTCCTTAACTTGTGAGATTGATGGCAGGTTGCTAGTTATAGAGGATCTATTAGTAGTTTCCAAGAACAAGCAAGTGCTAAGCCTAAAGTACCATCAGTAGCAGCGCCTTACAATCTTTGTCAATCATTCCATCTTCGGATGTGCCTTTCAGGTCCACTAAAGGTGAGTTCTCTTTAAGAAATGCTTGTGCACATGATTTGCTCACATAGACCCGGCCTTTAACCTAATATTTGTTCGAATGATTGCTAGGAAAGATGCAAATCGGTCTGAACATGGAACTCTTTCTTGTAAAGAAACACACCATCCTCGATATGACTTAATGAGAAATGGGAAAAGGATTTTGCAATATCTGAATATAAGAGGCCTTGTTGGAAAAACATTTTTATTCTCATAATAATGTGGATCTTACCTTGCTTAGCCGAATTAGATTGACAGGTCATTTGTTTGTCTTAGTTACAAGTTTAATTGTAAGGTTAAGTGATTTGGCAACAAAAATAATTCTTTTCTTTTCTTTTCTTTTTTCTTTTTAAACTGTAGACCTAATGGATCTTGTTTTCCTTCAATAAATTCATTGATATCTTGTAGAGCAGCTATTTCTTGCTAGTACCAGATAAGATTTTAATATGTTCAATTTCTGTCTGCAGCATTTGTTATATATCTGACTCGTAATGAAATTGCATATTGTATATAGATCAAGTATCACTCTCCTGAGGAGGAAATAGCCTTGGGACCTGGTTGCTGGCTCTGGGATTATCTAAGGAGAAGTGGAGCCTCTGGTTTTTTGCTTCCTCTCTCAGGTGGTGCAGACAGCTCATCTGTAGCTGCCATAGTTGGCTGCATGTGCCAACTTGTCGTAAAAGGTCAAGTTTTAACGGAGATATTACTCTGCGCACATCCAATATGCCCTTAATATTTTTTTTCTCTGAGAACTTTATTGTCCATTTTAGACTTTGGTTGTTTCATATTATCAGTGGGTAGCATAGAATGCAGAGTTGCCACATGTATAGATATTGAGTCGGTGGTTTTCAGCTATCCTTGTGGACAGGCAGGATTTGGGGCACTAACATTCTGCACTAGAAACTTCAAATTAGCCTTTTTTAGACTATCCCATAGCATTTGCTACAAGATAGGACATAATGGCATAAGAGTGAATCCATGTAACCTGGTCCACATACTGTATAGATGTAGAGTTGATGGTTTGAAATGATCTTCATAGACAGATAGGATTTGGGGCATTAGCACTTCTGCATTAGAAACTTCAAATTAGCTTGTTTTGGACTGTCGCATAGCATTTGGTACAAGACAGGACAAACTGGTGTAAGAATGGATCTAAATAGCCGGGTCCGCCTAGTGGGAAAAGCTTCATGGTCTTTGTCATTTGTGGGAGCCTGCCACTTTCTATTTCTGTTGACTATTTCATGATGGGTGTCATTAGCCAGAGTCATTTAAGTACCTAGCGGATAGCCAAATGCAGAGCAATCTAGTAATTTTCCTCTTGGCTGAGCCCTCTGGTCATTTAGTGCTCTAGTCCTATTTCACAAGCCTGCACACCACCAGACAGTCTTGATAGTGTAAACTTCTTGATGGTTGCAGAAATTGCAAATGGTGATGAACAAGTGAAAGCTGATGCAATACGCATTGGACAATATGCCGATGGACAGTATCCCACTGACAGCAAAGAATTTGCTAAAAGGATATTTTACACGGTTTACATGGGATCTGAAAACAGGTAAATTTTTGCTAACCAAGGTTCTCGTTTCATATGAAGCTCCTTGCTCCTTGATCAGTACGTGCTTTGGTTTGTGCTCGATAAAGAAAAGAAAAAAAAAAAAAAAAAGAAAAAAGAAATAGAAACATGTTTTTTCTCTGTAGCAATTATGAATAATTTGAAGAAAATTGATCTCATGCCTTAGATGCTGTTTGTGTTATAAGTTTATTGTTCTGAATTTGGTTGGGTACATGTTCTAGCTTTCTTTGTAGTAGGTTGAGCAGATTTTGGAGCAGTCTTGCATAAACCTATTGTCATATGTATTTTCCTTCTCATGTCTGCTAATGTGAATGTTCTGTTGATCGGTCAGTTATGCTGTCCACATTTCCTGTAAAGTTAAGTACATTGACCTTGACCTTACCTGAAACTACAAGTTTTTGGTAGCAGTACTTGAGCAAAGATGCAATCATCAGACAAGTGAATTGACTGAAGGTTATGGATAGACAAATTCAACATTAGGGTGCATATCTGCTCCCAATTGAGGTCCAATTCCTGTCAAATCTTGCTTTCTCATGGTACCGGCCATCAAAAGGGAAAAGAAAGTTACTTGAGACTGATAAACATCAAGAACGGCCAAGTCATTTGGTGGGTTTGGACAGACATTAATACCAGATTCTTGGACACAAATTAATTCCTGATTCTTTGTGAAGTCTCCCTTGACACCAATGATCACCAAAGGGGAACAAGTCATTTAGTGAAGTAAAATACAAAGATTTATTAAGATAAGAGTAAGTGTCATTTAGAAGAAGGCCATCCTGATCTATTGGGAGAGATTGATTGCTTTGCGCGCGAAAAAAGAGAAACATGGGAGACGTGGTGATTACTCATTGACTGTGATTCTCGTTATTGTTAATTGGATCTTTTGACTGAAGGACCAACTTATGTGATTGTTTACCATTTTATGTACATTCTGAAATTAATTTAGTTTATTAACAGGGTTTGTTTCTCTCAGTTCAGAAGCCACAAGGTCACGGGCAAAGTTGTTGGCAGATGAGATTGGTGCCTGGCATCTCGATGTTTGCATAGATGGTGTTGTTTCTGCACTTATTTCTCTATTTGAAAAGCTTACTGGAAAGAGACCACAGTATAAGGTAAAGTGGCATAAAGAAACATGCATAAGTCTCCTATTAAAAGCAGAAGGAGTTTGTTCAGCCTGGATGCCAATTGAAAAAAGCTCTTTTCAAATTTTCTTACATTCTGATTTTCTTTTGAAGATTGATGGGGGATCAAGTGCTGAGAACCTAGGGTTGCAGAACATTCAAGCACGAATCAGAATGGTCCTGGCATTTATGTTGGCATCACTCTTGCCCTGGGTGCACAACAAGTCGGGATTCTATCTTGTTTTGGGTAGCTCCAACGTGGATGAAGGATTGCGTGGTTACCTAACAAAGGTTTATTACAATTATACCTCCGCTTTTCAGCACATGCTTTGTATACATTTACACATTAGATATGTAGATAAAACTATTCATAATTGCACAACTGTACTTAGTACTTACGGTCATAGGCCAATGTACAATTTAAGCTGGAGCGTTCAGACATCTAAGATCTAATGAGGATATTCATGCATCTACATGTCTCTGTGCATGTATGCATAGATTCTGGTAGGTGGTGTGTTTGTACAGCCATGAGTGAGTGCATGTGGGCATTTTCATTGAAAGCATCTTTTTATACTTGGATCATCATGCTTGGTCTATAGTGGCAATCTTCATATGGTAACGTGTCTCTTTTGCAGTATGATTGTAGCTCTGCAGATATTAATCCAATTGGAAGTATTAGCAAGCAGGATCTTCGGTCATTTTTGCGATGGGCTGCCAACCATCTTGGTTTCTCATCCTTGGCAGAGGTTGAAGCAGCTCCCCCTACTGCAGAACTGGAGCCTATACGCTCTAACTATAGCCAGGTCCTCCTTCAAAGAACCATGAATAATTGATCCTATACGATTCTTATTGAACCTCCACGTTTGCTGGGAGACCAAATGCTAGGTTAATGTGGGGATGGGTGGAGTTATCTAATTGAAGCACCGGATGCTTAAATCAGCTAAATTATTGGGAGTATAGATGGGTTTCACTGAAGTAGTCTTGTGTTTTCTCCCCGTGTTAAGTGACAAACATAACAGAAGAAGAGAGTGACTATTAGTTAAGTTTGTGGTCAAGTCATTTATTAAACTTCTTACATCTCACTCCCTGCCATCTTGTTAATGTTTTATTGGCTTCACATATGTTGTCATGATTTAACCATACGATATAGCATTTGTAAACCAAAACTGCAAAAATGTGTTGAGATGTCTTAATTGTCTTGATAATCTTCCTTTTTAAGGCATTTACCATTCCTAAATTTTCTTTTGTTGCCAGCTAAGTTAGGATTAAAGTAAACAAAGACATCCAATTCATTTTTTTATTCATATTTTCTTACTTGTACGCAGCTGGATGAAGTCGATATGGGTATGACCTATGAGGAACTATCCGTCTATGGAAGAATGCGGAAAATTTTCCGCGCAGGTCCAGTGTCAATGTTTCAGGTTTGTTCTAAATTCTAGTGCTCCTTTTTAGTTGAATCTAAGGAGGTTGTTGACATTTCAGACCAAATATATATGACAAATTATAATACCGAGAACATTAAATTTAGAATCTTAACCAATGGATATTTATGGATCTTGATTGGAGTGCTTAACATCCGATGGACCTAATTATTGAGAGTGGTTGATATATTGTCCCTTTTCATGTCACATCTGTGATGTTTCCTACTCCAGGACTCATGATTTCTGCACAATGTCGCTTATTGCAGAACCTTTGCTATAGATGGGGCACAAAGTTGACTCCTGCAGAGGTGGCTGAGAAAGTGAAGCATTTCTTCAAGTACTATTCCATTAACAGACACAAAATGACCGTATTGACACCTTCCTATCATGCAGAGGTATGTTGCTTCAAAGGAAAGTTCCTTGTCTAACACTCATTCGAGTTTATTCTCGAATAAAACGCTCAACTTCTCCGGTTTTGCCGCAGAGTTACTCTCCCGAAGACAACAGGTTTGATCTCCGTCAGTTTCTCTACAACGTGAGGTGGCCATTCCAATTCCGCAAGATCGATGAACTCGTGCAGAAGTTGGACGGGGACAAGATTGTGATGAAAGAGTCGACCGCAAGTACATCGGATGGAGGGGGAATGGGAGTCGTAGCGGCAGGCTCAGGGGATCCTAAAGCCGGGGTTTAACTCGACAAAGATGTGCACGGCACTATTACCAGAGGAGGCACGAAATTCCCACTCCCGTGTTTCGAAAAAACGACGAAATAATAATAGTCATTCTTGCTCTTTAGATGATCCTATCTAGGTGAATTTATTAAAATAGAATCCTCCAATCCTTGTCATATATGAATGTATCCATTTCCAAACTATCACATGAGCCTGTAATTCTTTGATTTGTTCAGCAGCAAATATAAAAATTGCACACGAGTGCATTTAAGGGAAAGACAATGAGCAAGATGAACAGAGACAAGAATAGTACAAGTTCGATGGCTTTTATACGATTCTCACTTAAATATCATAACTTTTTTTTTTTGATTACTTGAGTATCAATTTTTTTTTAAATTATTTACTTAAGTGCCATCATGATTAGGTGGCCAGAAAAGTCAATTAATTTATAATAAATAGGCCAATGTGGCTCATCGGAAATAATCTAATCAACAAATTCTAAATGAAACAGCATCGTTTGGGCCTTATAAAAAAAGCTTTAAAAAAACCAACAAGAAAAAGAAAAAGGGAAAGAGATTGGTGGCTCGCCAAATCCTCTATCTCTTTGTTCTTCTCCAAAATTGAGCCATGGTTTCTCAATCGAGCTTGAAAAGGGGCAAAAATTTTGGAGGAGATGTTCGGGCGAAGAGCTTGAAGAAGGGGAAAATGTGAATCGGGAGAGGGAGTTGAATAATTATGAAAGCTGAAGAGTGAAAGGTTAAAGAAAATTAGAAAGGGGGCTGAACTGGAAACAAGATGAGTCGGCACAGAGGGAAAAAAGGATTTGCACTGGACCCCCTTGCCGCGCCCCCCCCAAAAAAAAAAAAAAAAAAAACGTCACCTTAATTAACTACGATTTGCAGGACTCTCATGAGGACCATGGCGATTCATGTCCGATACACAACAATTTCTTTGTGATTCCTCTAAATCAAGTACATCTCCTTGCATCACCGTTACACTCATCATCTCTGCTTCCCACTTTGCTATTTTATAAGCTTGAATTGTCTACTGCTCGTCTCAAGATTAAACTGCTCAAGCGTATTGCAAAAGCATTTTCCTTTCTAAAATTTAGGATTTCATTTTTAAATGAATTTGAAGAAGAAAGGGCCAAATTGTGTCGTTTTTACCCGGTCGGTCGGACAGCTTCTAGGCAAACAAATGGCTTTCGTTAGGCTAAGGGACAGACTTCATCTCTTCTATTCTCTTCACTTACACTAACCACTTCCACCTGCTGTTCGAACAAAGTCCTTGGGACCCGAGGCTAAGGAAATTGAATTCCCTGAGACGGGTAACATTTTTGGGTCTACATCAATCGAATATCATTCAAGTTGGGCATAAATTCCTTCAAAAATGTCACGTGGCGATAAAAATTTAATTTGAAATGCTGCTCAATCGGTGGAAATAAGCACTTAAGTAAACGATTTTCCATCGATTTAACATTTAGCGGTCGAAAAAAAAATTATGACACTCGAGCGGAAGTCATAAAAATAAGTCATAGCACTAATGCTGTCTTTGCACCGATAAAGACTACTCACCAAATTGGTGACCATGACCAGCCTCGTGGTCCACGGTCGTCCCGTAAGACTCCATCAAACCGATTAGGCAAACATCTTTCGTTGGTCAAGTTTATGAGATCGACCAATCCAACCACAGACCCCCGCTTTCGGTCACACCATGCCCCACGTTGGTTAGTTCTAAGCTGGACCGTCGATGACTACGAATAGAGATTCTCAACTTTCAAGCATGAAGACTAGAGAGAACGCGACGGCGGTGTCCAAAATCTGGGAAATAGTTTTTCAGATAAGTAGAATTACAAGTACTTAAGAAGAAGAATAAGAAAAGTGATCTAAAATGTGTTCATCATCCCGAAAGAACCAAACGAAGGGGAACCATTAATCCCGAGTATTCCATATCACAAAAATTCAACACCCGAGTCCTCCCTAGTCTAAACCTAATTGTCCATTCTCTCTCCCGCCAGCCTTCTAGGCATAAGCTCTCGATTGAACCGAAAACTGTTTAGAGCTCGTCATGCGAATCGTCATCATCTTCAGAAGACTCTCCTCCACCTGGGGCTCCACCTGACCTCTGGTAGACAGCAGAGATGATCGGATTGCACACGGCCTCGACCTCCTTGAGCTTCTCGTCGTAGTCTTCTTTCTCGGCGGTCTGATTGTCATCCAGCCACTCGAGGGCCTCCTTGGTGGCGGTCTCGATCTTATCCTTCTCGTCCTCCTCGAGCTTGTCGGCGAGCTTGTCCTTGTCATTGATCTGGTTCTTCATGTTGTAGACGTAAGTCTCGAGGCTGTTCCTCGCGTCAATCTTCTCCTTCACCTTCTTGTCTTCCTCTGCAAATTCCTCAGCTTCTTTGACCATCCGTTCAATCTCCTCTTGGCTGAGACGACCCTTGTCGTTGGTGATGGTGATCTTCTCAGATTTACCAGTGCCCTTGTCTTCAGCCTTGACATTCAGGATACCATTGGCATCAACCTCGAATGTGACTTCAATTTGAGGGGTTCCTCTGTTTGATATAAGAATCGTATGAGTTTAACTACCAGCGAGCAGTTAAAAATGCAATTTTGATTATGGAAAAACCAAATGTTAAAAGGTGTTAAAACAGATAGGAAACAAACCTTGGAGCTGGGGGAATTCCAGTCAAGTCAAATTTGCCCAAATTCCTACAATCCTTGGTGAGACTCCTTTCACCTTCAAACACCTGTTACAACACCGAAGCAAACCCCACTGACTAAGATTCGTTCCTTCTAACATTATAACTCCAACAACAAATTTCTAACAGCTCTATTTCCAATAAGGGGAAAAAAAGAGACAGGAGAAAGGTACCTGAATGGATACGGTGGTCTGCTGGTCCTGGTAAGTAGTGAAAACTTGGGATTTCTTAGTAGGGATGACTGTGTTTCTAGGGATCAACTTGGTCATCACCCCACCAACAGTCTCGATACCAAGAGTCAAGGGGCCACATCCAAGAGAAGGATATCTGCATTGAGGATGCCATGTGTCAATGAGTAGTAGTCTAGTAAAACATCTCACACGACCAAGCCCAAGAAACTGAAATCATTTAAAAAAACAAGCATTCAAGCATGTGCGCATGAACATGAAGTTGAGCATACCTTTGGTTTCTTCACCACCCTCTCCGCTCAAGATACTTCCTTGCACTGCTGCACCAAAAGCAACAGCCTCATCGGGATTCACACCCTTGTTGGGCTCCTTCCCATCAAAGTAGTCCTTAAGAAGTTGTTGAACCTTAGGAATCCTGGTACTTCCACCAACAAGAACAATCTCATCAATCTGGTTCTTCTCTAAACCAGCATCTTCCATAGCTTTCTTCACAGGTCCCATTGTCTTCCTGAACAAATCGTTGTTCAACTCCTCGAACCTTGCCCTGGTCAATGGCTCAGAGAAGTCCGTGCCGTCAAAGAGCGACTCAATTTCCACTCTGACCTGATGCTGGCTGCTGAGAGCTCTCTTGGCACGCTCAGCTTCCCTCCTAAGTTTACCAAGAGCTCTGTTGTCCTTGCTGATATCCTTGCCATGCTTCTTCTTGATCAATTTAATGAAGTAATCCATGATTCTGTGATCGAAATCCTCACCTGCATAAATAAGCACATAATTAGTAAACTATCGTGTTATTTATGCAATACCTTAAAGTCCACGCAGTCAAAAGTATACACCCTCACCTCCCAAGTGGGTATCACCATTTGTGGCAAGGACCTCAAAGACACCATTGTCAATTGTCAGGATGCTGACATCGAATGTTCCACCACCTAGGTCAAAAACAAGGATGTTCTTCTCACCACCTTTCTTGTCCAAGCCATACGCGATGGCAGCAGCAGTGGGTTCATTGATAATTCTAGCAACATTCAGTCCAGCAATTACACCAGCGTCCTTGGTAGCTTGCCTTTGGGCATCATTGAAGTAGGCTGCATATTGACAAAAGTGTCACAATAAACAAAGACAACAAAAATGATCGACAAGGTTTATCCATATTGTGAGGAAAGTAAACTCAAGATCAGGTGACAGTAACAAACCTGGAACAGTGACAACGGCATCCTTGATCTTCTTTCCCAGGAATGCTTCAGCTGTTTCCTTCATCTTAGTCAAAACCATGGCACTGATCTCTTCAGGGCTGAAAACCTTGGTCTCGCCATCCTTAATCTTGACCTGAATGTAAGGCTTACCATCCTTGTTCACGATCTTGTATGGAACAAGCTTCATGTCTCTCTGAACTTCTTTGTCATCGAACCTGTCAAATAATGGTCTCACTTAGCATCACATCCCACAAAATCCAGAAACAAAGACATGATGATAAGAGAAGGATGCATACTTTCTTCCAATAAGTCTCTTGACATCAAAGACCGTCCTTTCGGCGTTAACAGCTGCCTGGTTCTTAGCAGCCTCACCGATCAATCTCTCACCGTCGGTGAAAGCGACCCATGATGGAGTGATACGGTTTCCTTGGTCATTTGCTATAATTTCAACATGACCATTCTTGTAGACACCAACGCACGAGTAGGTTGTGCCAAGATCGATGCCAATAACTGTACCCAATTTCGTGGCTTCCTCTTTTGCGATGGAAATTGCAAACAGACATCCTGTAGCCAAGAACAGAGATTATTGCCTCTGAAAAAAATGCTCGAAGACCTCAACAGTAATTCGACAAAAGCAACTTTCAATTCCCAATCTTATGGGAGCATCACGTAGCATATCATCATGCAACATATAGCACCTCGACTAAAAGTTGATGGCAAACATAAAAGGAAAACCACACTAACATGGCAAATAAACATGCAACTAAATCGCACAGAATAAATACGTATATTTAATTAAGTAAACATGTAGGACCAAGTCAACAAGACAGTAAGCTAGGCGAGAGGCATCTCCTCTAGCTAAAGGTTAAAAAAGCCTGCCAATTAAAAGCTGAATCCATGCAATGATCTAACACAACCTAACCGAATTCCCAAGCTAGCCGACAATCTACCTCGCTCATCTCAAATCCTCGAATCGATCAGTTCCGCAAGTCCAATTGTCCCGAGCAAATACACGACGTAAACGCATCAACAGAGATCACTCAGACCCATCCATGCCACGTTCGCTCGCCACAACAACACTCACAGCGACATCGAACAAATCGAAGCCACCGCAAGACGATCAAACTAAACGATCGCGAGCCTAACCAGCAGCAGATCTTAAAACACTCGAATCGACCAGATCTACCGCATCACAGCGATCGGCGACACTCCAGAACTCGCGGAAACAACGCGGAAGCCAGTACATCTTCAACCGGCGAGCAACTAAGATCTACGAGCCGAGAAAGCGGATCGGTTCCGGAGAGGGCGAGAAATCTTACCGAAAAGCAGGATCGACAGCACGACGAAGGAGCCGCTAGCTCTCCACGAGCGAGCCATGGCGCCGCTGAATCTCTCTCTCTCTCTCTCTCTCTCCCTCTCCTCCTCTCTCTCTCTCTCTCGTTCCTTCCTTCTCCGGAGCTTGAATCCGGCGACAATGGAGGTTCCGGCGAGCGGGATCGGCAGCAGAGCAAAGCGTCGCTCTCTCTGATTTTCTGAGTTCCAGAGAATGGCGAGTTTTTTCTTATATAGGGGGAGGGAAATCCGTGCACCGCGGGTGCAGCGTCAGAACATGTCATCGGTGATGACGTGGACCAATCGGGTTGCGGGAATGGGGTGGTCGAGCCAATGGGGATTGCTCTCGCGTTGGGAGGTTCCTGGCCGTCGATGTGATTGGGGTTCTCACGTGTCGAGATCGTGATGGGTTTGACTGTGATTTGTCGTGTTGATGAAAGATGATGATTACTTAACGAACGGGAATCGTTAAATGCCGTTTCAGTCGCCTATCCCGAAAATTTCCTCCATTCAATTTGTTGGGAATATATATAATTTGCGTGACTAATTATTTGAATTTTCATGAAAAAACGAAAATTTTTATCATATCCGGAAAATCTACAAAAATATAAATATATCCGACTTTTCATCCCATGATGAAATATATAAACTCTATTATTAAAAATTAAGTTCCTTTTTTTGCAAAAAATTAAATGATCATTGTGTATCTTACATTTCCAAAAGATGAGACTCATTAGACGAATTCTCGTTTTAGGCACCTGCGCCAAATATTTGCTCCATTCAATTTGTTGAGGGAATAAATACTTTGCACGACTAATTGTGCAAGTTTCCATGAAAACGAAAAATTTAATTATTTTTGGAAAATCTACAAAAAGAAAATATGCCCGATATTTCATCGAATGATAAAAAATATAACCTTTATTTTTATAATTAAGCTACCATTTAAGGATAACGACACAAATAATATATAAACTTTAATTCAATGTGTATTGTGTCCCTAAATTTTTAATTTATTTAATATAACATATGGACTTTTAATACATATTCAAATTTGTCCCTAAGCACTGTTATCCTTTCATTACTTCAAACGCAGTGACCACATTGAACATTTTCACATAATCCAAGAACTAATTTGAATATATATTGAAGATTCATAGGCCACATCAAATAAAGCGAGAATTTATGAATAACATCCCACGTTGAGTTAAATTTTATGAATCACATTAAATAAATTGAAAATTTAAGAATAAGAGATTATGCAATGGACCAGAATTTAATACCATTTGTACCATTTAAAAAAAAGTACACACACACATATATATATATATATATATCATCTTTTGAACTCTCCATTATTGCAAATGGACGCATCATATACCAACATGGGGATTGCTACTATCGACTACGCCATCGTCTTCTGTACGCAACCTTTTTGTTTCACCACCATGCCCTTCATAAGACCATCACTGTTTCATCATCCCAACCCTAACACGATATCACATCAACCATTACACCACTTTTGTCATCATTGACATTACCACCGACACAATACTAGAGTCCATCGACCATTCTACTATAGTAAATTTTAGTAACTCGCGGACACTTTCATATTTATGCGCACCTTTTAATCACGCATTTAAAATATTAAGTAGGTCTTTCGTAACTAAAGTGAGTTTTTTTTTATGTGGATTGATGTATTCAGTTTGTGTGGATATTTAATTATTAAAATTTTAGGAGCATATCACTTTCTTAGAACTATCTGTAATCGTAACGGAAGTTAAAAGCTATCTGTAACTAGTTTTGGTATATATCTTTGGGCAGAGCACTGGTTTTGAAACTCCAAGAACTGTTTGTACTTCTGCTAATGATCTTCCCTATTAAATTTAAAATTTTAGAAAACATTTTTGAGTCTAAAAAAGTATGATTAGATAAATATAAATTGTACACATTAAATACTTGTAATTTTGAAAAGTATCAATTATTTTAATTTAAGAAAAGTCACAGTATTAAAATTTTCCCTACCAAAGGTTGAAGCCAGATGGAAGTCGTATAAACAAATATTGTGGGACTGGCCAAGGGAGAGACCATAATGATAATGGATATTAGGAAAATTACAAAAAAAAAAAAATTTCATAAACTTATCATATTTACATTAATTCGGGTATAAACTTTTTAATTTGATTAATATAGTTCAAAACCTTTTAATGTTTTTGCCAATTTAACACATCTCGACTAATTTTGATAGAAAATGGTAAAAGCCATCTTACATGCGTTGTCGATGTTTACATGGATATATTTTCAAATTTTCTTTTATTTTTTCACTATAGGCTTGCCGGCCGCAAGGCAAGTCCATCGCTACTGTAGGCGAGGTCGCAATGGCAAGGCCTCGCCGCTTGTTGGCAAGTATGCCTTTGCTTGCCACTCACGAGGCCAGCCGTAGTGAAAGGAAAAAAAAGGAAAAATGAAGAAAATATAATATAAAAGGAAAATCAAAAATAAAAAAATTCAGAAATTCAGAAATTTTGAAAAGATTGTCCATCTAAATGTCTACTAGTGTTTTGAAAGATAACCACTGTTCACATTATTGATAGATTATATTAGTAAATTATCAAAAATATTATGATTAAATTAATTAACTTAAAAGGCTTAGAACTAAACTAACACGAATGTAGTAGGTTAATTATTTTTTTTTCGTAATTATCCCATGCATATTGAATTGCTTGTTATTCGTACTCATAGGGTTGCCAATTATTTATAGTTAAAATAACCATTTTAAATTAAAAAAATTATACACTTAAAGTTAGACTTAAATTTTACGTATCGAATAGTACCAGATATCATCACCATCATCTTAATCATCATTAACAGTATCATTTCTGTTTTCATTATTTCTATCGGTATTATTATTTTGGTAGAAAGAAGGATTAAAACGTCAATAAGGAATTACATAAACTCGTTTTTTTCTTAATCAATAGATATTTTTGTAAGCATTCAATGAAAAAAAGCACACTAATCACGCACTAATTTTTAGTATTTTAGCCTAATTAAATTAATAAAAAATCTGGACAAAAATGAAAAATTGTGATCCCAATTTCTCCTCGCACTGTTTCTCTCTCTCTCTCTCTCTCTCTCTCTCTCTACATTTCTGCAAAGCTTCAAAAGTAATCCAAACCCTACCACCTCGAAGTTCCCTCCAATGGCGATCGCATCTCCGTCGGCTCCGACCTTCTCCGCCTCCTTCTGCGGCGGCCGCGCCGACCCCGCCTGCCTCACCCGCTCCCCGCCAGCCGCCGCCGCAGCGTTCCCCCACCCCCATCGGCGCCTCGCCGCCTCGGCGCGGCTCAACTCCTCCAGCCCCTCCGGCGCCGGCAGCGGCTCCGTCTCGCCGGACAACGGCGACCTGAGCCAGTACGAGCTCCACCACGCGTTCTCCTCCGCCGCCCGCCGCTGGGGAGGGTCGCCGGTGTTCGTCGCGCTCCCCACCGACGCCGTGGGCCCCGGCGCTGGGCAGGTGCGGCGGAGGAGGGCGATGGCGCAGTCGTTCCGGGCCCTCGCGGCGGCGGGCGTGGAGGGGGTGGTGATGGAGGTGTGGTGGGGGCTGGTGGAGAGGGAGCAGCCTAGGGTTTACAATTGGGATGGATATTGGGAGATTGTGACGATGGCGAGGCGATGTGGATTGAAGGTTAGGGCAGTGATGGGGTTTCACCAGTGCGGCACTGGGCCTGGGGATCCTCACTGGTCGGTGTGATTTTTATGCTTTACGATACGCGCGCGATTCGTATTGTTTGTGATGATTGATTGATAGATGCAATGTGGTTCGCCAATTCTTTTGAACTGCCAGTTAGGATTAAGAGAGTTAGATCACTTCGACTAATGAGGCATTGCTTACCAAGAACTTCTAGGACGAAATCTTTTCCTGCATCTGCAGCAGGTTGGTGATAAAATGAGGTTCATTGCATACATGACATCTGCATTGGCTTGTTCTGTGCCAAGTTACTGACTTTTCTACAAGAAATTTATTAAACAGATAACGATATTTTCAACCATGATTTGTTGTCCCTGATTGTGAAGCTACTGTGCCTAGAGCTTCTGCATGGTCTGGTGTTTGACAGAAAAATTTCTGCAATTATCTTAATTTTCCCTAAAAGGAAATCATACCCAGTCTTTTATGCGTACTATGTGATGCTTTTTGCATGATACCTTGATATAGGAAGTCCATGAATTTTGTTCTTGGAAGTTTTGTTTAACTCAATTGAAGGATCTCTAACTGAATTTATCCTTTTCAATGTACTGAGACAATGTCAATGTTTTTTTGTCAGAATTTTTCTCTCTTCTGTTGATTAACATTTTCTCTTGTAAATTAACAGTATTCTTTGACTGATTTGTCTTGCTTCAAAGTTATCTGGGTTTGGTTAATTCCGTTTTATGTCATAGACTTATTTTATGGCTCTGATACCTTCATGTTATTGTAGGATACCTCTGCCTGTGTGGGTGCTTCGAGAGATGGAAAAAGACCCTGATATAGCTTATTCAGATAGATTTGGAAGGAGGAGTATGGAATACATTTCCCTAGGATGTGATATTCTTCCTGTGCTGCAAGGACGATCACCCATTCAAGCATATGCAGATTTTATGAGGAACTTCAGGGATGCATTTAGGCCCTTCTTTGGTGATGTCATAACAGTAAGACGATATGATATGTTTTATAGATACATAAATCCTAGATTCAGTTGCCCATTTGTTAATCTTATTCTCTTCAGGGAGTTCAAGTTGGGATGGGTCCTGCTGGTGAATTAAGGTATCCTTCATGTCCTTCCCACAAGCTGATGTGGGCTTGGCGGTCGCGTGAACTTGGAGAGTTTCAATGCTACGATAAGGTATGAATGCAGGGGACGGATTGAGTACAAAAAAATGGAAAATTAAGTTTATGCTGTATTTGCATAGAAAAGTTTTCAATTAGCCTTTGGTTCTTTTTGTACCTGGCTGCTTCTACTGTTCTCCATTTCTTTCCCCATGCAAGGACCTGCTCTCTCTTTTTCTTTTGTCTTCTAGTTTTAGAATCCTGAATCATGACTTCTAATGGCATTGTTCTTGTTTCCTTGTTCTGGCCAGTATATGCTCGCATCATTAAACGCTTGTGCACGAGAGATTGGAATGCATGAATGGGGAAATGGAGGCCCTATTGGCACTGGCAATTTGATGCAGGACCTGGAGAATACTGAGTTTTTTAAAAGTGATGATGGCTCTTGGAATACGGCCTATGGTAAATTTTTCCTTGAGTGGTACTCGGGGATGCTGCTTTTGCATGGAGAGAGGATATGCAGGGAGGCTGAGACCATCTTCCGTGGCATTGAAGTGAATACATCAGCAAAAGTGGCCGGAATCCACTGGCACTATGGCACAAAGTCTCATCCATCTGAATTAACTGCAGGCTATTACAATACTTCAACGAGAGATGGCTACCTACCAATCACTCGCATGTTTGGTAGGTATGGATTTACTTTATGCTCTACGTGCTTTGAGATGCAGGACGTGGAAGAGAAGCAGATGAACCCGGTCAGTAGCCCAGAAGGCTTTCTCAGACAGCTCCTTTTGGCTGCTAGGGTCTGTGAGGTAGCTCTTGAAGGTGAAAACTGCACAAGCAATTTAGACGATGGGTCGTTTCAACAGGTCCTAAAAATGTCAAAGTTTTACTCAGATGGTCTGGAAAAGCCGTGCTTTTCGTTCAACTTTGTCAGGATGGATAAAAACATGTTTGAATACAACAATTGGGTGCGTTTTACTCGATTTGTCAGGCAAATGTCTGTTGCCAAAATTTTTCGAGCCAGACTAGGTTCCCATGATATCCATTCTTCAGCAGCGGATTCTGCAAAACTCGGATTTTCTTTTGCCTACAGCTGAGGAAGGAAAGCCTCCTTCCTGTCTCGTTGGATATTTATTCTATCCATGCCATCTGATGTATATTCTCATACGGAATTCAACCTTGTCTAGTGTTGTGAAATGTGTAGCAATACCCATTTTTCATAGCCATTCTATTTGCTCGTCACTGACAAAGAGAACTATTTGGTGTACAACAACTTCATATTGCCTTACCATGATTTTTCAAATGGCAGGCCTATATTATATTCACATCATTTTGAAATCTTCTGTTCCCTTGACTGGTGGATACTTTGTTGGATGCTCATATCATTCATGGTTCTGCTGTGGGATTGTTTAGGAATGACCACATTTTAAATTTGATACGATTTGCCCAAGGGGCCATGTAACTGATTGTGAGATCACAACTCACAATACGTCCGGTCGTTGGTGGATCGAAGTTCAAGATAAAAGGGGAGAGAATTTATAGAATTCATGTGTTTTCCAAGCTCCATGAGGGAAGAATTCTGATAGGCCAGATGATTAACGTGAAGAAGATGACCATACTAATTTTCTACTTTCTACTAAAAGCAAGTTTAGAGAAAGGGTAAAATGGTGAGAAAATTATGTCAATACTATCGGAAGGGTCAAATCGAATCAACTGTTTTCGTATGATAAGAGTCAACGAAGAAAGAATTGCCTCAAATTCTCCAAAAAATTTATACAAGTTGCATACAATCTCTTTGCGTCTGCTTCTAACCTGCCACACTAACAAAAAGAAATTGTTACGACATGCAAAGTAAAATTTACATTCCTGAAGTCATTCCCCCGAGCTTTCACAGGAACTTCCGAGGTTCGCCATCACATCATGAACTAACAGCCTGATCATATTACAACCAGATGATCGCGAGAAGTCCATGCATTCTTGCCAGTCTGCGTCGCAGGCTACCAAAACCCACTCATGATCATCATCCAGGTATTTGATGTCAAAAATACCCACCTCTAACTTTAACCTCTTCGCCACGTGTTCTCTCAGCTCCACGATACTAGAACTCAGTGATATCCTAAATCTTATAATGTCTTCTCTGTACGTAGCCTTAATGGTCACGCTCGTCATGTCTTGCCTAGGTGTAGTGCGAGGCGTTGTCCTAAGAAAAGTTGCCGCTTGTTTGGAAGCCATATCAGAACATGGGGGAATCGTCCGGCTGGACTCTGGGACCCGATCTTCCAAAACTGCATCTGCAACTGATGGACACAGATTTCTCAAATCTTTCGAGCTTCCAGTATCCTCAATTAGCATTCCTCCAAATGGTTCTTGAAGTTCTGTAACTACTAGAGCATCAGGCATTGAATATGCAGCGGAGAAGTTCTGTGCATTTGTTGACTTAAACATCACTTCCAGAGAGCCCCCTCTTTTCATGCATTGATCATTGTGTGGAGAACCAGACTGATCCTTCACGGGCAAACTTTCATTTGCTGGACTACCTTGGCATGAACCATGAGAAGTGGGTGTACCGGCACTCTGTTCCCTCGAGCCACTTATAGATTTAGATCTGCTTGGTGCTCCAGCAAATTCTGGTGAAGACCTGCCGTGCTCATTCAAGAGTTGCTCCTCCTGAGGCACCCTCTCATAAGATTTATTTTGCACTGCAGCCTCCTCATCAGTTCTGGGTAACTTGGATGGAGACCGATTCATCCCTTCACCTTCTGCTTCAAGTGCCTTGGCTTGGGGTGGGTTTTGCTCATTGGACTCTTTCAAGCTGGGAGGCCAAGAAATAGAACCAACAGCAACAGGAAGTGGACTTGTAGCTAAAGCACTTCTACTGAATGTTTCTTCAGCACCATGAACAGATTCAATGACATGCTTCAACTTTGATAAAGAGCGGTTGACTTTGCTAATTTTGCGGGACGGCCACCTTGAAATCCCATGCTGTCTGCAGATTCGTTTCATTGTTGTTGGGCAAACTGGAAAGATGCAAGAATTCAACTTTAGAAATAAAACAAGAAAATGCAATCAAATTCTTATGCGAGGCACAACACCAAATAAAAACGACGAGATAAATAGTGGCCAGTAACAGCAAGAGATATCGATCGTACCGCCGAGGCTCTTTGCAGCATCTTTAAGGCTGCCAGCGAAATATTGCTGAAGAACCTCAAGGCTAATACATTTCTCAGCCTTTCCACGCCTCTTCTCAGATTTCTTTTTCATCACATTATTTTCTGGAAAAGTAACAACATTCTCACTTGCAATTGCCATAACAGGATTGACTTCATCATTAATTACATCGACGACATCCACCAGCAGCTGCTTTGATGAATCTAACTGCCTGGCCACTCCTCCGTTGGGCAAGTAAAGGGGTCCAGCCAATAATTCTGTATATGTAGGTATTTGAAGAGAGTCAACTCTCGAATCAAGTCTCTCATTCAGCACAGCTTCAATAAATTCAATAGATTTGTCCTCCAGTTGAAGTGTTTTCCCAGAAGCAACCATAAGACTCTTGAAATGCTTCCTCATTGTAGACAATAAGGAGCTCAACAGTGACTGCTGCTCACCACTATTGGTGACGCCGGGGGGCAGGAAAAATTCTAAAACATAATCATCATTTCCAGTATGACTACTTCGTAAGCAGATTGCAAAACAACTGGTTAACCCAAACATTCGTGCATAATGCACTAAAGGGTACTCGGATTTGCAAAATTGGGTGATGTCTTTGGAGAAGCAAGAGCTCTGGGACAAGAAAGCCCTCCCAGCGACCCCCTGACCCTTTTGTAAGTGATGCTCAACACAAGCTTCCCGAAAGCCCCACATATGAGCATCTACAACATAAAATGCCACATCAGTTGTGGACATGCAGACTTGTGCCATGCAGCTACCATCAAAGCTAGAACAACTCTTTTTCAGGCCACCGCCATTAGCCAGAACACTGCGATGCTGACACGGGACCCAGGTTTGAGCCAGAGGTAGCTTGTGGGTTTCACATGTGACTGTCAGTATCTCCAAAATTTCAGCCAATGCATTATGCCGCCCTTCATTGCATATCTGGTTCAAAAGCTGATGTAAGAAAAATGAACAAGCAAACCACTGTACTATCTTGATATCCAGCATTAAGTTGGGGATGTGGTGAAAACTTGGAGCATGTTACCTGTGTGCTTGGATCCAGGATTTCAGAACTTTTCAAGTTCACTGCCTGCAGAAAACTTTGATTGTATCACTGCCAAATTCTTGTAATGCTATCTCCACATTTTGATAAATGATTAAATAATATTAGAAACTGACCACCGACAAATTAATGCAGTAAAGAACGAAACTGTCACCAATGCCAAATAGGAGACTTTCCGAAGAAAGAAAAGCATGATTTTTAAACAAACCCAACCTCAAGTGCTTTGCAGACTTTATCAACCACCGGTGCGTAGTTAATCCTCTGTGAAGTCATAATGAGTTCAAGAACAGCAACACAAGATTGGCCCGATGGTTCAAAGACGGGCAAAGCCAAGGTTCCCTGAACATTATTATAAAGAGCATGATCAAGCCTCAAATATTCTTTGCTGGTGTAGTATTGTACGTTAGGAGTCCATTCAGGCAGCTTTTGCAGGAAAACACGACCAGGAAGTCCCAGTTCTCCATCATTCCCCCCATCCGCAGAAAACAAATACATCATAGACACCATTCTGTACTGGTGAAGCCCATTAGTATTTGGACCAAGAACGAAGGGTTGCCCTGAAGTCGTAAGGACGTACCGACCACCATTCTTTACTGGTGCCCAAACCTGAGCAAGAACAAGCTGTTCAGTTGATTCTCTGAAGTCACGAAGAGCCTGGGTCATCCTTTCTTTGATGATACAGTATCCATCAGGATTTTCAAATGCCGTCAGCCCCAAATATGGTGATGGCAGCTTTTCGCGATCGCTATCCTCAGTGGAGGCTTCGGTCTCTGAATTGTGATGATCTATATATTCGGAAACAACTTCTCAGTAAAAACTCAGTAGCCGCGGCTTCACAAGCCATTGCAGACAGTTGGAACAAATTAAACTTCAAGCAAGAGGCAACTTCATAGTTCAGGACTCTCAGAATTCATAATTCTCACACAATATATATAGGAAATCATGTGAAATGGGAGGTGAAAGCGGCAAAGAGCCACTGATATTTGAAGGAGGAGCAATCCCAACAATTAATTCGAACTCCTTGCTTTGATTCCCAAGCCTTTTGAAGCGATAGAAAACAAAAACCGTACCATCAGACCAAATTTCTCGATTAGTCAAAGAGGGAAAAAAAGTCAAAATAACATGCAACGAATTCAGATTAGTTCCAAACAAGGAAAAATTTCAACTTTCCAAAAATCGCAAAACCAGAGAAGACCAAAACCAAGCAAGCGAACGCGGGTGGAGAAAGTCAACCCTCAGTTCTCAAGTCTCAGATGGCCAAAAAAACCAGAGCTTTTCAACGACCCAACTCTAGCTCAATCAATCGTGATCCGCAAGAACCCGACTCGAAACCGAAAGCGAACGAATTCGAACGGACTCAAGACTGACATGCGACAAACCGAGAGCAATCGGAGAGGCGGACCCCTGCGGCGGCGGCGAGCTTGTCCTCGGACCCGCAGGAGAAGGCGCAGAGAGGCGAGCCGGGCTGGTCGGAGACGGACAGGAAGAGGGGAGACGCGGCGAAGTGGAGCTGATGATCCATCATTGGCCAGGGACTGTAGACGTCGAGGTCGAGGTCCATGATGGACTCCCCCGGCGCCGCCGCTGCCGCGTCGTCGGGCGGCGGACTCGTCGGGCCGCCGCGGCCGGTGCGGCGGGGGCCGGCGTCCTCCAGCTCGGGCATTTTCTCGGGAAACGACGGGATTTTCCGGGAGAATTCACGAGTGGAGGAGAGGGAGAGGGAGAAGGAGAGAGCGATTCTTATTCATTTTTTTTGGGTTTCTCTTTCTTAAGTGGAATCCAAGCAGGCGGACCAGTTGCGCCACGAGGAGGGGATAAAATAACGGGGGAAGCGACTCTCTACAGCGGCCAACCGCCATGGATCGTCCGCAAGTACTTATTCTCCGGGATTTAGTCTGACAATCTTAGCGCAGATAAAGAATAATAATAACGATGATGATAATTTACATAGTAAAAAAAAGGAAAATCATTTTAACTGTGGGGTAATATAATAAGTACTGGTCCTTAGCGTGACCTTAAACTGCTACTGTTATCGGAGTCAACTTTATCAGTAAAATAGGGTAATGATAAACCGCCGGGGAATTTGAAACCAAATTTAGTAGACACCCCCTGAAGCCTTCCTCGAGTAACCAATCCCGAGCGCGGTTCAGGGAGATGTCTATGTGAGCTTTGGGGAATTTGTGCATTGCGAGGTTGTTAATACATTGTAATTGGTTTATAATTCGTCGATTTGAGTTTTTCAATGAAGATAAGTTAATGGTTTAATATGTTCAGAATTGGGCTCTCTCATGGATCTCAACAAATGGTATTATTGTCGAGAGAGATGTGGTGTCAGTTATTCATTGCGCTCTCCCATAAAAGATCCGTCATTTATGAAAACAACATGCGATCTCCTTTGGTTGCATAGGCTTAGAAGTTCTTGTTCTTGCCGACAATTTTGATTGATGACAAAAAAAGGAAAAAAAGAAAAACACTATCTTCATTCCTTTGGTCTTTATTAAATGACCTTTCCGTTAAATTAAATTAATATCACAAAAAAAAAAGTTACAAATTAATATACCCATGACAAATGAAGGGTAAAAAATCCTTAGCTAATACACTTATTAACGTCACATGTCATTTAACTCAGTAATTTGACGGTATAATTTGATGGAAATTAATGAATAGTAAATTTGTTATGAGTGTATCGGTTTAGAATTTGTTGTAGTAAAAAAATTAATTTGGGATACATTTTTCATAAATTTATCAGTTTTGGATTTTTCGTGATATTAACCTAATGATAATGATGTGTGATTTTTTTTTTCTGATATGGTAAGCAAAACTCACATTTTTATGTACAGCGCTTGCTTGGAGATCCACTACACTCCTTAAAAAAGAAGTTCATCTTTCGGCTTCCTTACATATTGTAATCATACAATTTTTAATAAAAAAAATATGCACAATTGCATATGTACGCAAGCAACTATGGAAGAGGAGAAACAAGACAAGTTTGCCTCATGTGTAGCAGCACTGCATGAGACTTCGGGTCTCATCCAATGGGAGGAGCTTCATTAAAGTGCACCATAACAAAGATACTCCCCCAACATGTCCCTTTTTAAGGAAAGCTATTGCATGATTCCGGAGAGAATGGTCCTCGTCAAATAAAGACAAGCACGTCGACGAATTAGCCACGAATTCGCTTATTAAATCGACAAATTAATCTACCAACTAATGGAGGACCCAACTTTTTAATAGTGGAGTTTCGACTAGCTAGAAAGGCGAAAGAAAGGCGAAAGAAAGGCTAAAGCTCTGTCGTTGTTGCTAGAGCCATATAAAGATATAAAACTGTAATTAAATGTATTTCGATTGCATCGGCGAGTCCTGTTATTTCTCTAGTTAAGTGAAAAAGTTGACGAGGTTGGTAAAACGATTGGAATTTTGTGTCTCGAGAAGCCGGATTATATTTAATATGTAGACAAAATTATGATCGAATGAAATCGGCCTTTAAAAAGTGGTAAATCCGTAATTGGATACTGAGAATAAAATAATAAATCAAATTCCTTTTGAATTTACGCCCGATGAATTGCTTTTGATTGAGAGAGAGAGAGAGGATTTAAATTCTTATTCGTGTCCTTGATATGACATAGTCCCAACCCAAAAAAGTATGTGTATATATATATATATGTGCGTGTGTGTAACACCAGAGAGATTTTCATGATTAATAATAATCATATTCTCATTTGTAATATAAATACGACAATGGCTGATAGTGGATGATGATGGAGGAAGAGATTATTATATAAATTTGATAGAATATGATTAAGATCCTTTCGCTTTACTTGATTGGAGAGGGTGTTGCAGCTTTTTATTGAGGCTTGGGGACCATTGACTAGTGACATCTTGGACGGTTCGCCTCATCCCAGATTAAGAAAAATGTCCCCTGCTTGAAATTATGAGTTACCACCTCGTCAATTAAATAAACGACGATGGCTCGTTCTAGTTCGATTTGGCTAGGTGACTTAGCCAATTCGAATCCGAGGCTTCTGATTCATGTGAGTGAATAGATTGCGACTTGCTAGTTAAAAGGTACAATAAGAAGAACAAGAAGAAGAAGCACCCTATTAAAAACCTTCTTCTTACTTTATCAAAGACAATAATCAGAGGACGAAATACTATTTTGGTCCCTTGTCATATATTTTTCATTTATTATATTTGTTCCTACCATTTTAGTTTTGCTAAGTGAATGGTTTGATTTTAAAGTACAATTAGACACTTGTTAAGCAACCAAATAAGGAAATGTTATAATTTTTAATGTGCTGACCATTCTTGTGATATACATAACTAATGTATTGAAAATAGAATACTTCCTCGTTACATATATCTAACAAGTGCATTAGGGGCAATCATTCTAAACCCTTACTAAGTGGGAGCAGGGGGCAGAAATATTTTGGTTCCTTGTCATTGATGTGGTTCCTGTTATTTTATTCTGACTATTTTAGTTTTATAAAAATTAATGAGACTCTTAGAATTCTTGTCATGAAGGGTCATTATGAGTTTTTTCTTTTTCGAACAATATGTAGACTTCCGTTTATTTTATTTTGACTATTCTTTTGAATTGTTTCTCCGACTAATAATTTTGAGTACTCTCATTTAGATTGGTACTCCGGCAAAGTTCTGCAGGAAGGAAAGTTGGGACTTGATTGAAAGGAATCCTTAAAGCTGGGGCAAAGAGGGGAATTTTTGGAAATCTGGGGAAATGGAGAACCTAAATCTCCCTAGTTTTGATTCGATTTCGACATCGTGATTACGATATTGAATTTCATCAATATTGACTTGGAAGGGGCACCCCCTTTATTTTTTGCGCTGCGCACCCGGGTGTTTCACCGGGGAAGTTCACTGGAATCCAAGGTGGCTTCCCTACCCCCTCGAAGAGGGGTTGTGGCAAATAAGCCTGCGCAGAACACCCTCCGTTAACCCAGGAGGGACCTGATTGAGCGGGGGAGCCTTTTAAGGACTTGCTCAGGTCCAAAACCTGGTTCTTATGTGTTTTCTAGGAGGCAGGATTTTCTTCCAAACCGTATATTTTTCGAGCTCGGATGCTCTATTCCCCTCAGTTTAACGTCGGGGGGACACTGCATTCCGCAGCCGGCGCCTATCAGCTGACCTAGGTCCCACCTAGGTCCCGTCATTTAGGAACAGGGGCATTAGGAGTCACTCTCCCTAGGAGAGTTCTCCCTTCTGTTTTCTTATAGGCCTTTTATGGTCCTGCCTAGGACCAATTTCATCAATATTGACTTGGAATATAAAAAGACAAAAAAGAAGGAAAGACTCCCCGGGTTCCGAGCCTCCTCAGGTGTCGAAAAGACAAGGTGGGGAGCACATTTAATAAAAATACACAAAGGCCTTTCTCTATCAGACGATGATGCATACATACATACAGTTCCAATGTGGGCTAACTTTGCCGAATACGCACATTTGTCAAGTTGCACCATTCCTTTCGATCCTTTGATTCTATATACATATAATATATATAAATTTATAACTTAAAGAATTAAATATCTTTAATCAAATCACTATTGATGTTACAATAAGCACATTCAGGCTGATTAACTCGTCATGAATTTCTTTTTATTTTTGTTCTTTTTTTCTAGGAATTTTTTATATGAAAGTGTCGATTCGAGCTGCCTACTAGTAACTTTTATAAATCAAGTTAGGTCACCCTCCATATTGGGAAAAGATTAAACCAAATCCTTGGTTTGGGCAGCATATTTTTTTGGTCGATAAGCTAAGTACATCATTAATTCAAACCAAGTTTGTTTACATCCGAACATAACATATCTAACAAAGATTGCGGGGATAGAGCAACCAATTTGAAGGGAGTTGATTTTTCCTTTTAGCCTTGGCCACCCAATCAGCAGTGTTATTTGCTCCTCCTGTTGGATAGAACTCTAGGTGAACAAAGCTTAATCGGGCCAGCAAAGCCTTGCATTCTTCAGCCCGAGGCGTAATATTCCACGGGGTTTCTTCTATTCCCATTACAGCGTTGACCGCCTTCCTACAATCAGCTTCCATCTGTACTTCTACTGCACGAAGGGAGCCCCTGCAGACCGCTTAAGATTACTTGGGTTTCACACGCAGTTTGGCGTCACCGTGTTGACAAGCCTCGCAACCGCAGTCCTGGACCACACCAACAACAACAACACCTTCCGGCGAGTCCTCTGTTTTCGATCCATCGACGTTGACTTTCAGAAGTCCTTCGCTGGTGGCTGCCAACTTGGAGATAAGGCTTTCTGACTCTCAACTTCTCTATTCTTACTTGAGTTCCACCTCCAGAAGCATGTCGTCTCTGTAATTGCACGGTCAATGACCAAGTTTGGGTTCGGCCAGTGTACCTGGAATATATAAGAGTTGCACTCCTTCCAAATTAGCCATAGAATGGCCCCGAGCGCCTCATTTGCCATCAATTTTTTTGTCTGTCTCGAAATATTACGCCACCCATTTGTCCATTCGAGTAATGGGTTTGTCTGAGTTTTGTAGGCCTAGCCATGGGTCCTCCAAAGTGATTGCTGTCCAGCTACAGATTAGGAATATGTGGTCAACCGTCTCTGGCGCTTGGTGGCACAGAAGGCATATGGGATCAGGTGTGATATTTTCTTTTATAAAGATTCTCTCTGGTGGGTAAAGCCTTTTGGCATGCAGTCCAAAGGAAGTTTCAATTTTTGGGAGTGTATCTAGTTGCCATAACTTTGTCCGGAAGGATTTAGGCATTAGAGGATGATGTTGTGCTTGTTTGTTGTAGTAGGCTTGGAAGGTTTAGTTTGTTGTAGATGCTCTTAACCGTGCAGTTGCCGCTTCTATTTCCTGTCCAAATCATGTGATCCTCCATTGGATTTCTATTGATAGGAATGGCCAGAATTTCGTTGGCTATGTCCTTATCGAACGTTGTCCACAAACTGTTTTCATTAAATGTTCTGGTTTCCTGATTAATCAGGTCCTCTACTTTTTGTGGTTCATCTCGGTTAGCCGGATCACCAATCATACCTCTTTCTAGCTATCTATCCTCTTGAATCTTGATCGATTTGTCATTACCCACTGTCCATCTCACTTTTCCACTAATAGCGTCTCTTCCAATAAGTAAACTTTGCCATCCCCAAGAGAGTCTCGAACCTTTCCCTACCTTCCAAAAGTCTCTGCCCGAAAAGTATATTCCTTTCAACAATTGACACCAAAGGGCTAATGATAATTATGAAAGTCTCCATGCCTGTTTACCCAACACTACCTTATTAAAAGAGACAAGATTTTGAAAATGGATCCCTCCAGTATTATTTCTTCTTTTTAAGGACATTCCATTTTTTTCCAGTGCAGGCCCATCTTCACTTCATTTTGTTTCCACCAGAAAGAGGCAATTCTATGTTCAATGACGTTGCAAACTGAAATTGGGATTTTAAATATGGACATTACATATTGATGCAAGACTTACAGAACAATTTTGATCAGAATTTGCCTGCTTGCTTGAGATATTAGTTCCTCCTTCAAACCCTCAAGTTTCATGTTTCGTAGCCAAAATCCAGGTAAACATGTCTTTTTTTGTTTGTCCCCAATATGAGGGAATGCCCTAATGCTTTCCAGTTTCTTTTTATCACTAGGACTCTGAGCTTGGAAGCCAATTTTCTACTTAAGCTTTCTGAACATCTCGTACTGAAAAAAAGTCCTTGACTTGTTCAAATTAATAACTTTGCCCAAAGCAAAACAATGTTAGTTCAACACCGCTGTTAGGTTTTGACACTCTTTAATCTTCCAATTTAGAAATAATTTTGCAATTGTTTGCAAACAACGGGTGAGATAAGGTTGGACAAAATTGTTTAGCTTGATTCTTGTAATGCTATCATTTTTCACCACTTTGTTCATGAGTAAAGAAAGTCCATTAGCCATAATAATAAATATATAGGGAGATAGTGGGTTTCATTGTCTAATGCCCCTTGAAGGTTGGAAGAAATTCAATGGATCAACATTGAATTTTACGCTAAAAGTGACCGATTTTATGTATGCCATGATCAAAGACACCCATTTCTCACAAAAGCCCATTTTCTTCACCTAGACTTCCCAAAAATCCCATCCACTTGATCAATACGTCTTTCGCATTTCAAGTTTCAAAATCATCCGGAACCTTTCTTTCCAATTCCTTACCTTTAACTAATGCAATACTTCCTAGACAACCATGATATTGTCCTAAATTTATCTTCCATTCATAAAAGCACTTTGCTTTATTGCAATTATCTTTGAGAGCTAGGGTTTAAGGTGATTGGCCAAGACCTTGAAAATGATTTTGTAGGCAAAATTACACAAGCTAATAGGTATGAACTGCGATACGCATTCTAGCTTTGGAACTTTGGGAATTAAGGAAATATAGGTCCTATTTAGTTCAGGACTAATAATACCTGAATTGAAGAATTGCTGGACTTCTTGGATCATATCTTGTTTCATATCCTTCCAATGGTGGTGGAAGAATTGGCCGTTAAGTCCGTCGAGTCTTAGTGCCTTTGTTGCTCCCAATTAAAAAACTGCAGTTTCCACTTCTTTCTCAGTAACTGGACCCACTAACTCTTCATTCATATGCTCCCTTATCAAACATGGGCATTGGTCTAGAACTAGCTGAAAGTTTCTTGGCCCATCGAAGGTATAGAGGGGCTAGAAAAATTGAGTTGTGAGTCACTTTAAGAGGGTCGAATCATAGTTCCATTCTTGTTCATTAATGTTCAACATAGAAATTATGTTCCTTTGTTGTCTTTGGACAGTTGCTGCATCCAAAAAACTTTGTGTTTCTATGCCCCACTTTAGCCACCGAATCCGTGATCTCATATCCCAGTACATCCTATTGTCTCCATAGTTTCTCAATTCATCACTTGAGTTTTCCAAGACCTTGTTTATTGTTCAATCATGTCGCTTTTCAAAGATTCAATTTGGCGGGACGTGCTCCTTTTGCTCTAAGCTTGTAGTTCCCAATTATTACTTTAAGCTTGTGTGCCAAGCCCTCATTCTTCAACAGTAGATCATGCCACACCTTTTCTACCAACTCCATGTACACCTCATTTTCTAACCAAAAAGCTTCAAATTTGAAGGTTTGCTTCTTTTCCTAATTATGGGTTCTAAGGATAGAAGAATCGGGCTGTGGTTGGAGCCTATGGCTGGCAAGGCAAAAGCTTCGGCATTTGGAAACTAGACTCTCCATTCTTTAATGCAAAGTGCTTTATCAAGCCGTTTCATCCTTTACTTTCAATATCCACTAAGGAGCATTTGTTTAAGACTTCTCAAAAAGTAGTTGACCTGTAGCGGTCTATCCCTCTTTTCCCGACTCTCCCAATGGTATAATATTTCGTTAAAATCTCCTATACAAACCCAAGAGAGGGAATTTGATTAATGAATGTTTCTCATTTTCTCCTCTAGCATCCTCTTCTCTCGAAAATTTGTCGAAGCATGTATAAAGGCAAGCCTCATAACTGTGCCACTACTTTGGTAAGTGCAAACAAGATCAATGAAATCTGGCTCGTGGACACTACCTCTCTTAGTGACTCCCCATTCCAAAAAATTGCTAATCATCCAATAATACCTATTGGATTAACTACTATTGAATGCGAAAAATTGAGACAATGTCTCATACGAGTCACTACTTTCTCCTTATTCTTCGTTTCCATTAGAAACATCACATTGGGTCTTTCTCGAGCTATAAGGGCTTGAATTGCTTGGAATGTTAGTTGTGCATAAACCCCTGGCAATTCTAACTCACAATACCCGTATACCCTTTGGTTGCTTATTAGGGCTAGCTACCAAAGCCTATTCCTTCATTCCACTCTCAACCATAATAGGAGTCTCAAGTAACTCGGATTCATTGAGAACAAATGGTTCAGCCC
Organism: Eucalyptus virginea; assembly: GCA_014182375.1. NCBI lineage: Eukaryota > Viridiplantae > Streptophyta > Magnoliopsida > Myrtales > Myrtaceae > Eucalyptus > Eucalyptus virginea. Next base: position 9,442,042 of record CM024518.1, on the reverse strand, counting down.
CTTGGGAGTCGTGAGGCTTGTATCGTCTCATTTCTTCGATGCTAGAGTTTTTTGTCCTTCTGGCTTTTCTTGAAGGATTCGATCAGCCCCCCATTCATCATCTCGGTCCATGGGGAATTAGTAAGCAGTAGCTGCGTTTCTTTATTTCTTTTACCCCTAGTAGCCTTGACCTCATTAGCTTCTCCTTTCCCCCTTCGATTCAATTTGTCAACTTGCCAAATGTCCATGGGGTTTGGTTCTTGTACCATTTCAACCTCAGCTAGTTGTGTACTCTCTGGAATATTCGGGTTGCAGTTGAGTTTTGGTATAAACTCATCCTTCTCTATCTTTGGGAAATCAGTCCCATAGAATAGCTTCCAAAATGGGCTTGCCTTTCACACTTAAACTTTTAGCCAATAGCTAAAATTTTCAGCAATATTTTCCTCTAAGCTTGATTTTTGTACGGAACTTCCTTACAACTAGTTGTGTAGTGACCGATTTTCCTGCATGAGTAGCAAAAAAGTGGGAGTTGTTCACACTTGAAATCAATCCACAATTGGTTATCCTCAAATCTCACCACAGCCCCTGGTAACAATGGGTTTGCAAGATCAATGAGGACTATAGCTCTTCCTACTTTACACGGGCTTTCCCCTTTCCCCTCTAATTTTAATTCTTACACCATCCCCAACTTAGAAGTCACTTCTAACATCACATTCTCAGTAATTCTAACTAAAGGAGACAGTGAACTTGTACCCAAAAGGCACAATGGATAAAGTCATGGCAATGAATAGGAACTTTAGGATAGAGTTGTTGAAGGATTAAAAGATTACCCAAGAAAGACCACGAGCTAGCGATACGATTAATGCAAGATGAATCGTGCCTCCCTTGTCCTAGATTCACCCAATTCCCACTGCCCTGTTATCATATTCATTTGTTTACTCCACAAGTTGCACAAAATCCATAATTTACTATTTTTCCATCACGAAGCACTTAGATCTAGGACTACAAACAAACTGTATTTTTTATCCACAATTTTTCAAGTGTCATCATTCGTTTCTTGATAGTCAAAGGGAAAAAAAAAAGGAAAAGATTTGAGTTCTTGATCAAGGCACGAATGATAACCACTATATTTTTTAACACAATTTCTCGCTAGAAATAGATTTTGCTATTTCTTTTCCTAGACGAGTTTTTGAGCAAAAAAGATGCGTCGACACAAAATTTCTCCTTCTTCGTAGTTAGCAAGTGGCAGCAAGAGGTTGATGGTGGAGGATGGCGGGTGGTGGAGGACAACAAGGGGGTAGCAATGGCCAGCCAAGGGCAAGCGCCCGACTATTGGCGAGGGCGAGTAATGTGAAGAGTTTTTATTTTTCATTTATATTCCTGAAATAGGAAAGTATACAATTTTTACTTCTTATTTATGTTTTAAACCTATTTCTGGATGATGTGCTCAAGAAATAAAAAAATGAAATCGCATTACCAAGCGGATGTTTGTTCCAAATCTGTTCTCGGAATAGAAAAATAGACTTGACCAGAAATAAAATGGTTATTATGCACACCCTTATTTTTCTACTCTTTGTTTAATTTAGTCCGTGTATTTTTAATTTGTTTACTAAAGTTCTTCTACTTTAACATATTTTCCACTAAATCCGCTACCACATGACATCGTAGTGTGACATTGTTGATTATTCAATTGTTAGAATATATTTAAGTGAGTGATGGGAAGCTTAATGAGAAGGATATAAAGTGCATATTCTTAGACTATACACACGGTAAACTATGCTATCAATTGTGTGCGGAATTAAATTTGCCTATTATTAGCCAAAAAGTCATATTTGACGAATCTTTGGTGCTTTTGAGTAAGAGTAATTGTGGTATTGTTAGACAAATCTAGACAATGTTCATCTAAAAGTGGAGTTGCAACTAAAAATTCATGAGGTATAGAGTATTTATGTAATAATTGACATGGATGGTGCTTATAATGAGGTCAAGTCCGACAAGCCAACATTTGTTGTAATTGTTGAATTTTACAAAGTGCATTTTCGTCTTCTAACAATAATATGGATGTAACAGCGAACCCTTGTGGAGTAACTGAAGGGGCAAGTGGAGTTAGTGTTCTGATGAGGTCCATGGTTATGATGAAGTTCAAGCGCAACTTGGATTTGGAATATGTTTGTGGCAGATGAGCTCATGAGGGGTTGTGAAAGAGTAGCAGCAAATTTCAAAATCTAGTAAAATGATTATGATTTGACATAAACATCGAGCCATTGTGGACATTGTTAGAAATTATGTCTCAAGTTTGAGACTAAAAAAAATTGATTATGTCTGAATTTTTTCACGAAAGCAAGAGATTATATTGCAAGAGTTTGTGTTGACTAAATATTGGGTGAGTCGTTGAGTGTAATCGAGAGGTGACGAACATTGAGAGTATTTGAGTGACTCAAATATGGTTGTGATCTTTGTTGTATTGCTTGATTTGTAGCGAAATACTTTTCTATTTTTCCCGAGAACAAAGTTGCAGTAACCAAATCACGTAAATTTGATGTCCAATTTATTTTCTTACTTAATTTATTTTATTATTCAATCACTTATTTCCGCAACATTCGTAATTTGTGTTTCTTTATCGACGTTGTAATATCTCATCAGTCTTCGTCTCTTATTTCACTTTTGAATTGGCGACCCCCAGATATTTCACGACTACTTGTCCTCTTCTATTTACAGTAGTAATTAATTCTTTCAGCTCCATTTTGACCCGTCGGTGGCCAGGATGTGACTTTTAGGCAATGTTTGTTTTTGTTCTTATTTTTTGTTCAAGAACATAATTCTTGTTTTTTTTGTTCTGGGGAACAAAAAAAGAACAGAAATGCATTTTTGTTCCAAATCTATTTTTTTGTTCTTGGGAACAAATTTGGAACAGAAACAAGAAACAAAAAAACTTGTTTATTGTTTCTGGAACAATTAGGAGAAACAAATTTTCTCTCTCTTCTTTCTTTTCTTCTTCTTTTTTCTTTGGCTGGTCGCTGGCCTCGGCCATGACCGGCGACCGGCCGTCGAGGGCTAGTGACGCCATCAAGGGCCGGCGACCTCGCCGAGTGTCGCCGGCCCCGGCAAGGTCGAGCTCGCCCAGATTTGGCGAGGCTGAGCTCCCCTAGCCATCGGTGAGGCGCGAGGCTCGCCGAGCCACTACTAGGCGACCGGTGGCTGGGCAAGCTCGGCCTCACTGGATTTGGGCTAGCCCGAGCTCGCCCAGCCAAGGTGAGGCCAAGCCTCGCCCAACCATGGTGAGGCTCGGCCTCGCCGGGCCGGCAAGCCTCCCCGTGGTTGGGTGAGGCCGCCGGCCCTCGTCGGCCGGATTTGCCGGCCATGGCGAGGCCGGCGACCAGCCAAAAGAAGAAAAAAAAAAGAAAAAAAAAAAAAAAAAAAGAAAAAGGAAAAAAAGAAAGAAAAAATAAAATAAAAATATTAAAAAATTAAAAGAAACAAAAAAAAGAACACAAATTTACCAAACGTGTTTCTGTTTTTTTTTTTTATTTATTCTCGGAATAAGTTTACCAAACACGTTTTTCTAGTCAAATATTGTTTTCGGAATAAAAATAGTTTTTTTTTCTATTTTCGTTCCCTGGAACAATTTTTGAATAGAAACGTTACCGAATGCATCCTTAGCATCTTAAAATTCCATTAGAACTTCCTGAGTTTTGACGTGTGGTACAAACTACCATACCAAACCAGCTGAAGCAAATTAGCAGCAGATAGCAACTGCTTGTAGGGAATTTTCCAACTAGATGCATCAGGACCTGCTTGAATTCTCTAATACATCCAGTCCACAGTCTAGTTCTTTATTTACCTAGGGGAGATTCTCAAATTGCACTGAGCTTTTGTATGTATGACCAGCAGATACATCTGTTGCAATTACCATTCGCAGCCTACTCGCGAGCAAGCTGACCCCAAATGCTGTGGCGAAAATCTGTGAACGCCGCGTGTTTTAATTTCGATCTTGGATTTTGAACCATGGTCATTGCTCCAAATGCCAAATCCTTCCAGCCCTAAATTGCCTGATTAATGACCTAGCTCAAGTTAAAGATGATCCAGCTTGATCTTTTAACTAGTTGACTCTGAACGATAATATCTTATGGTGACATTGAAATTTTAGAAAAGAGAAAACATGAAGTGCCCGTTATTTATTATCAAACCGCGATCCACGTAAACATCGCATTAAGCTACATTACCAGAGAGTTCTCCCTAGCATGAAGGCTTGTGCTCTTTCCTTGCTCTTCGTCTTCTTTTAATCCACTGCATGAGAAAAAAGATAAAAGATGAATTTTCTTATAAAAGAAATGCTAAGACATTAATATATCTCGATTTCTCAAAAAATGGTAATTACTCGATAATTTGTTCTTTACCTCAAAGCAAACTTTCATAATGCTCTCTTAACTCCTGTATCTCCTGTGGTCAAAAGGTTTGAATTAATTAATGTGTGGAATGACCGAGCAGTATTCATGGGTTATACCCATAATGTAATTAACTAGACGTAATCCAAGAACTGTTTGACAAATTTATGATAAAAGATGATGGACGACGAACTTTAGCCTAAAGACAACTCAATATTAATGTATTATTAGATGATAATAATTATGATATAAACTATTATTAGATGATTGATATAAACTTAAAAGAATTTGCGAACAATTTGAATCAATGAAATATTTATACACTTTATAGAATTTGTGAAGTAAAACATAAATATTTTAACATAATTTTTTTTTTCACGCAAAGGAGTTATAAATAAAGTGGAGAAACAACGGATAGAGAAAGGAATGAGGGAAATGAGTAATAAATTGGTAGTGTTATGGTGGGAGAGTTTGACCAAAGCGTGTACATCTGCTGCAATTAACGTTAGCAGCCTTCTCATGGGCAAGCTGACGCCAAATGCTGCAGCAACAATCTTGTTTCCGAAGCATCGCTTTCACATGGTTCTCACGGCGATGCTAACGATGAAAAGATGACCCTGAGGGGGATAGAGATCCATTGAAAGTGAAGGCTGAGTGTCCCAGTTTTGATCTTGGATTTTGAACCATATTTATTGCACAATCAAATATATTGCTACTGTCAAGCATCTGGATGGAGTGCACAAGAATATTCTGCCTATCCCACGTGAAATCTGTACAGTCGAGCTCTTGTTTTTATGTGGCAAGTTTATTTGTAGCTGTCTGATCTGAAATGTTTTTAGTTATATGACATAATCAATGTATTTCCAGCGAACTTCAACATATTGAGGTACACTTGATGCACAGAAACTGATATATGGGTCTATCCGGTTTCCTTTATCCCCTGTTCTTAGTTTTCGTCCAAGAACTTGTATAACCTGCTGTCCTTTCTTGACTTCCGCATGCTAACCAAGGACTTGAAGAGACGGTTGTTCTCGCTGGAATATAGCTCGATATCAGTTCTTCTGTTCCTCTCAACATGAGTAGACATTGAAGTGGATCTTCGGGGTTCCAGTGGGTACTGGATGTTCATGTGGGCATATAAGACACTCAGTCATAAGAGGTCATGTCCACAAGACATGTCCAACAAAAAATAAAGCTTACTAGCTAAGCTGCATTGAAGTTCATTGATGCTTACTCGCTTTTTGGCACTAGACTGGTTTGGAGATGTAGATCTATCGACGAGAGAACCCAAACGTGCGAGTTGAAATAGAAATGGAGAGGTGCGTTTTTCTGGTTAGAAAAGGTGTGGCTTGGATTAGTAGCTTGTCTAACTATATGATACAATAACAGGGGGGTTATGAAAACATTATGTAAATAAACGCTACGTATGGCAATCAGGGACATTCAAGTCGGGTGTACGGACCTGCTTTTTGGTTGGACGAAGTACTTATGAATGAAAAGATGCTGGTTGGGGTGGACTGCGGAAACTGTGTTGTCAAATGCCGTCTCCTGCATCAGTGTTCCACTGTCAGCATCGAGTCTTTTCCAAACTAGGATGATCAGCATAGATTCTACCAAAAGTTACCTCACAAATGATGCAGAAGTCTCTATATTTCTTGAATACATGTCTCCGGAAAGGAAAAAAAAAAGTTATTAGCACGTCAGTAGTAGCATTTGATATTGTGCTCTTTGATGGAATAAGTTGAGCACATGCAAATGATGAGGGAGAGATCAGCTAGTTTTGTGACTCATGAATTTTTTACATCTAATAGACCAATCTTGTTCTTGGAAATGTGCGTAGTGGTAGCTAAAGTCATACAATGTTCACCTGCCGACATTTCGCTGTTTACTTCATTTTTCATGCAGTATTGCAAGTTCTTGCTGACTCCACCGTCTTTAGCTTGTGAAACTGAAAGAAAGTTCTTAAGCATGAGCCAACTCTGATCTTTTGGTCTTCATAAGCCAATGACAAATCTTGTGAAGGGAAGCGTGCCTGGTAAGATATATCGCATGTGGTGCTTCGGAGTTCTTATTGCTAGTGACTGCTGAGATAGGCCTCCATGGGCTATGAACATGTCACACATTCGGAGTCTCTAAAACACAAAAATGGGGTTGAAAATTATATTTGTTATCTGTGATAAATAAGTCAACAGTATGAAAGATAGTTGTTCTCAATGCCATTTTCCATATTATTGTTGAAGCAGGATTTGTTCTGTTATCCTGAATATATTTTTCTCTGCCACTTAGTTTGTTACAATGTAATATAATCCAACAAGTCATGGAGTTTATCTGGAGTAATCTCAGATTTTCAAGAACTTAATTCTTCCTGGTAAGTTGAAATTTGTTAGACCCTGCACACGGTAAATCAGAGGGTATGCAAGCTCTTCGCATCCTTAATGTTATAAAACAAGGAAAACCTAATTATATGGCACACCTGTTGAAGACAAAAGAATCTGAGCTCAATTGCAGATGCTTCCTCAATCTTGTCATCCAGGAGACAGTTGACCTTATAAGTCATGGAACCCAAGTGATCCACAGTGCTGATGAAAGCTTTAGTTGCATAATCTCTTAGTGTGTTCACCACTCTGCAGTATTGTCAAAGCCAATAACGAGGTGCGCAACATAAATCAATGCTCGAGCTGGTACATTATAATGAAGCAAAAACCTATGTGTCTCACATTTGTTTTTGATCTTGTTTGTTGTAAGATAATTCAAAATGCTCAGCTGCTGAGTATAACTGCTTCCTAAGATCCTTCAAATCCTGATTAGAGAAAAAGATTACAATTAGCATGCAAGACAAATCCAAAACCTTTTCACCCTGAAATTCGAACATGATGTAACTAGATTGTGAGGAATTTGATCATCTAATAGGTGAAAAGAAATAGAGGAAAGTAACTTGTTCGTGAACATAGACAAATAAGAAATGGATAGATGTGGACACAACGGAACATCAATCGAATTTTAAGGTAAATCCAGAAAAAGTAACCAGTAGTTATGTACCTTTAGGCTATCTGAAAAGTTCAAACTCTCTTTCATGGAGAGCTCATCATAATGCAAAGCTTCCTGAGGAGCGGAAACTAAAAAAGGCAACTGGGAAGCATCCATCATACCCAACTTCAGAGTATCTTCATCTGTTACAATGAAGATGAAGCAATTAGATTCAACTTCACACCCTCGGGCACTAATTGTGATTATCCATTTCCAAGACACCATCTCATCCTAGTTCTATTTTTCCTTCTAACCGAGAGAACATTTTCTTTCTCCCTTCTCTTTCACCGTCGTGACAGATTATGAAGACCTATTTTCTTCTCCTTGATGTTCCTCCTCTATTCTGATCTCAACCATTTCCTTCCAACAAAGTCGAGGCTAAAATCCTGAGATATTGCAAAGCTCGGAGAGTTTTTCATCTGCTAATGACAACAGTTATTACCAATGCAAGCAAACTTTTCTTCTTGTTTTGTCAATCACAGATCACATAGAGCATTGCCAAACCGCAGGTCCGAAAAGAACTAGAGAAGAAATCTCAGCAGGAGAACAAAAAGCACATGCGACGAAAACAAAGCTGAAATTACCTCCTTTTTATCTACAACAGCACGGTCCCAACCCTACTTTCAGCTCACTAACATTCCTCGGCAAGGAAAAGAAAAGAAAGATATCCAAAAGGCCATAACCAGAATTAGTGATCTTCACCTTAGATATTGAAGAGGGGGAGAGAGAGATCAGAAAAATCATCTTGCAGAGATGTGTCGCCAGCAAGTGTCATAGTGCGACGGTGATGACTCTTGCTGAAGATGGCTATAGATAATTCTTGTGCAATTTGTGCCTTTTGCTTCTGTCACAAGATTGTTTGAGTGTCTCTGTTGGGGAGAGTAATAATTGGGGTATGATGAAGACTACTCTGTACTAACAAGGAAAAGAAAGACGCTAAGTTCTTTGAGAATAAGTATTGAAAGCAACGCACACCTAAACAGAAAACTGCCAAAGTGAGACATCTAATAATGGCAAAATCCCAATGATTCTTCGTCTCTGTTTCTGTCCATAAGTCTCTCATGGGTGAGCATTTTCTTCCAGCTAATAGTCTTAAGGTTTTACATATCCATCATAAAAGGTAGATTCCTGCTGATCCAATTGCTGCTCCCATTCATTTGGCTCAGAGTTATCCCATTCCTCCATATCTATGCGTAGTATGATGCAAGAGGATGGTTTATGAGTTTTTCTTATGTGAAGATCAAGTGTAAAATCTATTCTTGATGATGGGTAATGCAATCATTTTCACTCGCTGTCATCCACCGAAAAAACTGATCTCCTTCTTGTGTGAAAGATGCCCTGTCGGTTTGGCATTTGGTGCTACACAGGAGTCGATCCTCTACAGAGCCGACATATATCAGCTGTCTGTTTCTGTTAGCTCGAGTATTTTCATCTATTGAGGCCCACTGCATTAAGATACAATCGACTTTTTTAGGAAGTCAGGTGATGTGGGGCTTACACATTCAATTCAGCAACTGAATGACATTTAATCTTTCTCCTCATAAACCAACTCTTAACTTATGTCGTACATCCTCTATATAGGTCTCAAGCATTCGCTGGTGGTCCATTGTGTATGCAGATCCATTGAAAGTGCAGTTTCCCAAAATTCAAAATGAGGTGGCAAAATCTTTGCACTTGTCAACTTTTTATTAATATCGTCGTCTTGAAGATTGAGTAGGACTGTATGGAAAGATGGAACCAAAACGTGCACTGTGGAGTAGAAGGGCCTACTTGAAAAGAAACAAGAAAAGCCTACAATAATTTGAAATAAAATGGAATGGAATAAACAAGAAAATAAGTCACAGAAATTGGAAACAATGGGTGGTTGGGAATTCCTTATCAGAAGTTCGTTATTACATCATCATACGGTATGATGAGGTCCTCAATCATGGTCACATCCCAACGGCAAGGAGTCAATTCATCATAAAACCATGATTTAGAAGAGGGGGACCATTGTTGCATACCCACCCATTAAGTTCTTCCTCTCGTTCTTTACGGATCCGCCAGAAGTATCAATTAAGCAAATTGACGACGACTTTCATGCAAAGGCTACATCATGGATCACGGAACACTCTTAACAAATTGCAAACCCCAGATTCATTGATTCTGCTCAGTCTTGAGAGCTTATGCAGCAAATGTAGAAAGCGAGATCACATGCTCACAGAGCCCAATCTGGAAGTAAGGAAAATATAAGGGGAAAAGAAATTTCTGATACGATTTTGCTACGCCGTCTCATTGAAATATCATCAATCAAGAGCAAGCACAAGCCCACAGCCGGTGGCTGTTTCGACTTACTGAACTAAAAACTGAACTGGACACGAGCAGCCCTAGTTGGCCTTCCCACGTCAATGATTTGCAACTCTTTGACCAACGAAGACAATTGATGTCACCAAGTGTGCACAGATTCGATTCTACTATAACAACATATTAAAACCTAATTGTATCTAGGTCTATTCACGGTATTAGATTGATTACGAGAAACTACACATTCTCCATTCACAACATTGATTTAAGTTTCTGCTTCGAGCTGGTTAGACAAGGAAAATATCCTACCGAACAAATACATAATTGCGCTCAACAATATGATGGATATGAGTACTAACATGATTGCTGAGATAAAATCCATCACAATGATCAAATAAAGTTATAGACTTAAAAAATAAATATCAAATTCCTCAAAATGGGCAAAAGGGATGAGATGCCATTAGCACAAAATAAGTAATCTTCGAAGTGTGTAAATACTAGTGCAAATCACCACGCACTGTGGCAGGTCCTACAAAAAATCCGCTCCAACTCTCTTGTGTAACTCAATGTCTGATTGATGAGCTGTCAGGAAGGAATTTCCTACAAAGATATAGATTTCTTCGCTTTTGAAAATATACGAAGCTGCTCTTGATTTGCCAATTGAGATGCTCCTGCATTTGAACGTATAACATATGTAATTGTTCTGGCTCCACAATACAACTTTTATGTGGATAAATTCTTCACACTTTGAAGCACTTTTTCAAGCACGAGGTTTCTATACCGAGCACACCTTGCAAAGTGTGAACGCAGATTCTAGAAGAAAAAAAAACAATCATAATAGTTGAAGAGGACATAGATTGCCAACTCGATAGAAGAGATTTTATGAGATCGTTCAAAGATTTGAATTGATACTGGAGCGGATATTGTCTTTTTGACTTAATTAGTCAAACGAGAACAGAATTCCAGGTAGAGAAAGCCAAAATCCTCTCATAATATTCACCTCCCTGATATATGCCGCGAGTTCTTGGTCATAGGAGTAGAGCAACATTTGCCGTGCGTCAATAATTGGCATATGGTCTTGCTACATCCAGCAATTTCATCGCCATTGTTCAAAGACAAAGACTAATGTGAGCACACATGAAAGAATCTTTAAGTTATATCTTTCAAAACTTGTTATGAAAATATAATTACTCCTAGAACTTTAAAAAAACGCAATCAATGGAAGAACTTGATTGGACTAATTTCATAAGTTTTATGACTTGATGGCACCTTTTGACAGTTTTAGGACTCAATTACATTTTCGTGATAAGTAATTGTAGGGAAAAGTGTTAAAAAAATCCTAAACCTTTTGCATTTGTGCCAATTTAGTCCTAAACCTTTTTTTTTGTGCCAATTAAGTCTTAAACATTTTTACATTATGCCAATTTAGTCATTTCCGACCAATTTTGGCGAGATTTTGTTGACTAGATGCCGGCCGACTGACGTGGCCTGATCGGCGCTAACGTGGACAAATTTTAATAATATTTTAATATTTTTGAATTTTTTTCTTTTTCTTTTTATTTTTTAATTTTTATTTCTCCTCCTTCTTCCTCTAGCCGGTTGCCAGACCTCGGCGACCGGCCGAAGCGACGGCCGGCAAGGTTAATGTCAACCCTCGGCCACCTTGCCGGGCTGCGAGGGCGGCGAGGCTCGCCCTCGCCCTTGCCCTCGCTTTGCCATGGGTGAGGCTCGACCCTCGCCGGATATAGCGAGGGCGAGCCTCGCCGCCCGAGCTTGGAGGGCGGCCATTGGCGAGGTGGCCGGCGAGGTTGACCTCGTTGGCGTTGCCTCTAGTCGATCGCCAAAGTCTAGTGACCGGTTGGAGGAAGAAGGAGGAGAAGGAAAAAATAAAAAATAAAAAAAAAAAAAAAAAATATTAAAATATTAAAATATTATTAAAAGTTATCTACTTCAACGCCGATCAGGTCACATCGGCCGGCCGGTGTCCAATCAGCAAAATTCGACCAAAATCGGCCAGAAATGACTAAATTGGTATAACATAAAAAATGTTTAGGATTTAATTGGCACCAAAAAAAGGTTTAGGACTAAATTAACAAAAATGCAAAATGTTTAGGACTTTTTTAACACTTTTCCCAGTAATTGTATATTTTGATTTTATGACTCAATTACTCTTTCTTAACAAATTTTGGGACTTTCAATATATTTATCCCTCTCTTTTTAGTGTAAATTTATATATTTTTTATTTTATATTTTTCACTAGCAGGATGTTCTCGACTTTATAAATTTTTTATATAAATAATACAAGGGTCCGCAATTTAACAGAGAAGACTAAACATAAAATGAAGAACCGGATGAATTCAATTAGTGAATGTACAGCTTTTTAGTAGTGGTTTAGTCAGTGTTTGATCGAGTCAGAAATCATTACAAATTGCGCTAATATTTCATTGAGGAGAAAAAGAATTGTAAAGTCAACTGCATTTATTATTGGAGTCGTTTAAGCAAAACAGGCCAGACGAATTTTCAATTCACGATGTAGCTGTGCACTCGAACTTATTTTCCATGTTCTATGCAACTTCTGTGGAGCCTCATAATTCTTTAAAGGGAGCTAGAGAAGATCCGAATGTATTGAAAGCAAAAGAGTGTGGATCAAGAAAGAAAAAGGTACAAATTTATTGAGAGAATTCCAAATCCGAGATAATATAACTAATTCGAAACTGACACTACTTGATACGTTGCGCTACTTGTAATAACAAAACGAGGGTCATAGAGCGCGCTTGTACCATGAAACCTTATTTTGATTGACTTTCTTTCATTAGTACACAGTAATTCTTGAATTACTAGCACCCGTCTATCAGTTTAAAAACAGAAGTGAATAGATAACCCAATTTTTATAAACCTTTTATGAGCTTCTCTAAACCAAATTACTGCTGATCATGTCCTTAGCTGACGCTAATTTGCATGTTGCGATTTCTAGCAATCAAGATATGTTACATTTCATGCTCATTGTGCCAGCTCGAGCGACAACATACGTCATGACGCTTTGCCCTATGGACTTTGCTCAGCCCGACAATCTCTTGATTTTCTCCTCATAGTCAGTCTGCTTTGCTGCTGCATCGGCGGGGTATCAGCTGACCAACGTCCTGCAGCAGGACGTAATCGCCCATTGGTTTTTATTTGATTCGAGTTCATCTGGATGCGTGCTTCGAGTCACACTGCAAAAGAAAATCGGAAGATCTTTTTTTTTTAATGGAGGGCCAAGTGCCGCAGCGCATTGAATTAGTTCCGTCATGTACGAGCTATGAAAATCAGCATACGAGTTGAAGATTTGCCGGAAGTGGCTTAAGGCTGGGTGTGGAGCTAACCCGATCGTGCAGGAATTGCCTGGTGATATTTGCAATACGGGAACTTCGAGAGACGAACATCAGCTTCCTCCTACAGTAGGCACGGACGAGATGGGTCCTTAAACCAATACATTCATGATCTACCGGAAACAAGATGACAGGGTGTTTTTATCTCCAGCAGGATGGTCATATATCGACCATCACATTCTTGATGTTAAGTAGCCAAAGACAAGAATGAGAATTGACTCTTAATATTACTTACTTCAGGAGCCCCAAACAATTCTCGAGAGGCACATGACAAAACTTACAGGAAAGCAGCATTAGTTACAGAATGAAACACAAGTTGCTCAGAGTACAATAACATGATCTGACTATTTCATAGACGATGACTACTACTATTACTCGACAGTTCCCTGTGAATTTGAGTTTAACTTTGAGCAACTTGTGTTCCATTCCACATGGAAAGTAGATGAGTTTCAAGCCTTTGGATCTCTCTGACATCCCATGAAGTTGCTGGCAAATTCAATGTGTCATCTCGTAACAGATAAGGTTTCACAATTTATTGAGGACTCCTCAGAAACTTCAGGCATTGGAGCTTCATTATTAGAGTTCTCCCTACTCAGATGTCTCATTTTTCTCCCTTCCTGTTCTTCCGCTGAATGGAAACAAGACAAGACCGATTAGATCATGTCATGATAGAAGTGATTAATTAGAAAAAGAAAAAGAAAATTTTCAAATAATCGCGAGAGAAAAGAAGGTAAAGGAAATAGAGGCATTAGCTTATAGAATTGTTTGGATGCTAGCGAGAGAAAGGACTATAAAATAATGAATTATGCCTTAAATGCCTTTTTATGTTGCTACAACTTGAGATAAGATAAGGGTATATGGTGGAAAGAAGAAAGAATTGTCAAAGAATTAAAGAGTGTGTCCGTGAGAGAGTATGGAGGGGAGCAAGTGCACCTAGAACTCCCGTTTGTATTATTGCTGGATCTTTGTATCACATCCATGAGAATACTTTGCCATTAAAGGTCAAAGTACTATTCAAATTTCCCGTTTGATATTGGTTAATTGGCTGACATTTTCTATCAATCATTCTTGTCTAACTGTTGATAGTTAGATGATGTACGGTACAATTTTATACTATATAAATATTCGGCAGAAAGACTCGATTTATAATCGTTGGTCTGTTCAGGCAAAGAAAATAACGAAGACAAGAAGAAGATGCTCTCTGAGAGCGAGATATCTTTTCTTCTTAACTCCTTAGGCTATGCGTTCCAGCTGTTATCAACCTTTTTATTCTCGCTTTTTGGCAACCCACTTATCAATGTTATCATTCTTCTTCTTGCTATCCTAAGTCCAAAGGAACAAGTCCTTTTAGCCCAAATTACCTGATTCATGACTTAGTCAACTTAAGGATAACCTGGATTGATTTTTTTACGGATTAATACCACAAAAATTCCAAACTAATACACGTATAACAAATTTACTCTAAACTAATGAGATTTTATATGGTGTTAATCTATTTTTTTAACTAGTTTGGCCTAAATAAATATATTTAAGCTTAATCATAATATTAAAATTCTAAAAAAGAGGAAATTTGAAGTATTTATAATAAATTATCGTACCCTGACCCAAGTAAATATAGATTGAAACTCGCATTAACAGAGAGTTCTCCCCAGTACAAAGTCTAGTGCTCTTCGCTTGCTCTTCAGCTTCTCTTCCTCCGCTGCATGAGAAAAAGAGAGAGACAATTTCTTCCAAAAGAAATGCTAAGACATTTATATATCAATTGCTTATACATTCTAAAAAATGCTAATTACTCAGTGATCTGTAGTTTACCTGTAGGAAAACCTCCATAATACTCTCTTAACTCTTGGATCTCCTGCACTCAAAAGGTTTCAATTAATTAGGCATGAAAAACGATTGAGCAATATTCATGTCCCATAGCAATGATTTTAATTAACTGGATGTAATTCATGAATTATTTGATGAAAAATGGCGTATGATATATTTAAGCATAAATGCAACTTGATATCAACATATTATTAGATGATTATAATTATGATATGAACTTAAGAATTTCAATATTTCATATAATTAATAAATATTTTTGAAGTGAAACAAATTTATTTTGCCACATAAAGGGAGTTATGACTAAACTAGAGAAACGATAAATGGAGAAAGGAGGGCGGCAAACAAGCAATAAATAGTAGTGTTATGGTGGAACAGGATGTACGGACACCTGGAGTGCCAAAATTTGGTACGGAGGGACACTTAAGTGCCAAAACTTTGGAAATGTACACTTAAGTGCCAAAATCGGAGTAAAATGGATTACTTAAATGCCACTCCGGCTAAATTGCTGACATAACAATTTTATGGTGAGGTGAGTGCAAAACAACGTTGACGTGGCAAGAAAATGCAAAAACGACGTTGTTTTGTTTCGATGTGTAAATAATTAATATAAAAATTAATTAAATTAAATTCAAAACTAAATTTATTTAAAATATTCTAAAAAATAAAAAACTTAAAATTAAAAAAAATAAAACAAAAAGGGGGGGCGGCGAAGAGAGGCGGCTGAGGGCTAAGCCATCACCGCCACCACCGAGAAGGGCTGGTGACGGAGGGGGAGGGTTAGTTGAAGTCGTTGGCCCCTGGCTAACCGGCGGTGAGGGCCGCGACCCTCACCCTAGATGGGTGAGGGCTAGTGGGCCCTCGCCGGGAAGGGTTGGCAATGGTGGGGGGAGCATTGGCCGAGGTCGCTAGGCCTTAGCCAGGGATCGGTGACGCCGGCCGACTGGCGACGAGGGCTCGTGAGCCCTCACCAGATCCGGGCGTGAGGGGTCCTCGCCGCCCGTCCACGGGGTTGGTGAGGGCTCGCGGGCCCTCGCCGGCCCTTGGCTAGGGCCTAGCAACCCCGGCCGATGCTCCCCCACCGTCGCCGGCTCTTCTTGACGACAAAGAAAGGAGGCGGCGAGGGCTCATGAGCCCTCGCCTAGATCTAGGGTGAGGGTTGCGGCCCTCACCCAAATCCGGTGAGGGCTCGTGGCCCTCGTAGCCGGTCGGCTAGGGGCTGGCGACCGTGGCCAACCCTGCCCCTTCCGTCGCTGGCCCTTCTCGGGGGCAGTAGGGAGGCGGCGGTAACGAGGGCTCAGCCCTCAGCCGCCTCCCTTCGGCTACCCCTTTGTTTTTGTTTTTTAATTTTAATTTTTTAGAATTTTTTAAATATATTTAGTTTTAAATTTAATTTAATTAATTTTTATATTAATTAATTACACATTAGAGACAAAACAACGCCGTTTTTGCATTTTCTTGTCACGTCAGCGTGCAAAACAATGCTATTTTGCACTCACATTGTCGGAAAATTGCCAAGTTGGCAAATTTGGCCAGATTTTGGCCGGAGTGGTACTTAAGTAATCAATTTTACTCTGATTTTGGCAGTTAAGTGTATCTTTCCAAAGTTTTGGTACTTAAGTGTCATTCTGTACCAAGTTTTGGCACTTGGGGTGTACTTCTTCTGGTAGAGCAGAGAATAGACCACACATTGCCAACTATGTAAATCGACTGAAAAAAAGAGAGAGTAGAAAATCTCTAGGATTGCTCCATTTGCATAGATATAGATTGGATCCAAAATGCCATGATCACTGATTAGCTAATTAAAAATTCTGTTCAGAAAAATTACGATACTTCATATTATAGAGGAGGTGCCCTGCAGGGCCTTTCAGAATAATTATTGGTCCTTTCTATGTAATTTGTGGAGGTAATTTATTATGAATCATTATTATAATCCAGGGTCACATGTGCGGCACACTTAAACATTTTACTCGCAACATATATATATGTTATATATATATATATTGATAATCTAGGGGTATAGACATGAGATACGCACAAGACCCCTATGGTTAAGTTTAGTGGTTAATCTATGCAAGTGGCCCTAATTTCGAGCAAATTTTTATGGGTCTTACTGGAAAATAGTTCAAGTTGGCTCGATTACAAAAACTCATATCATTTCTTCATAAATTAATGTTACGAATAAAATTTTGAAAAACGATCTAAATATATATTAATTAGGAGTAATGTTACGTAAGTTATGGTTTTCCTATACCAAATCTATACAAAGTAATAACATAAACTATAATTATGTTTTAACTAAGTGAGTCCTACTCCAACACCTAACAATATTCGCTGACACATCACTCTTTCACATCAAGTTTCCATTTTCAGTCATTATACTAAATCCCTCGCATTAATTCTTCTAGCAAGAAGTGGAGCGATACTCACATTGATAAGAAAACTCCTCGTCATGACAATTTGCTGCCAATGCTCGTCTTGCTGAAACAAATATTCATCTCGCGAAAAGAAATTGTCACCTATAGAACTGTCATATTTATAGACTCCTCCAGGTACTGTCTTCAATTTGGGACAATGGCTGACCCTTAATTTAGAAAGATGAGGCATGGCTCCTTCAGCGACCCTCCACTCCTCCAAATTTGGCAGATCATGAAGAACTAGATGCTTGAGTTGAGGAAAGCCTCCTGCAGAGCAAACCATTTCCTTTCCCACAAAAGCACTATTCATCAGTTGGAGAGCAACCATGTGTTTCAATTTCTCTAGTGTTGGCATTGGATCTTCTTTGAGTTGAGATTCCAATAAGACCAGCTTTCTTAGTTGTTGGGGTAGATTCTTATGTTCTGGTAACTTCTCTATTCCTCCTTTAATGAACAATTTACAAGAAAGGTGATAGCTCGACATTTTACTCAATTCATCTTCAGTGAGTGAACGATTTTTTTTTGGGTTTAAGATTTCAAAAGATGAGGATTGAAGATGTTTGAAAGTGAAGTGAGCAAGTTGTGGAATTATCTTCAATTGATAAGAACCATGCTGGAGGGAGACAATAATTTTTCGCAGATTCATCAGTTTGCCTAAATCATTCACATTGCAATATTCCGGATTAAAATTCCTCAAGGTTTGTAGATTCTTTAAAGAGTCTAACCGCAAATTCTTTTGGCCATTCTCGGCAAAATATTTGGGAAGGTGAAGATGCCTCAACCTTCTCATATTCCACAACACATTTGGCACAATTACCTTGGAATGTTCCAGTCCTTGCACGTCCAAGTATTCCATGCAAACAAGGTTTCCCATGGATTGTGGCAAGTCCTTGAGCATACATCCTTCTAAACTTAAGTACCTTAAATGGACTAGGTCTCCCACTGATTCAGGTAAATTTCCCTTCATACCCTTTAACTTTAGAACTTTGAGAAACTTACAATTGATGATAATATGTTCAAATTGCTCCCACATCCATTCCCTAGAATTGAAGAGCATAAGAGTTCGAAGGTGAAGCACAGTGCTTTCTTTTTGTCTTACTTGTGAGTCACTCATGAGCATATTGAGAGAAAGCCTTCGTATTTTCCAAGTTGACTCGACTCCTATTGCCATTGAAGAAGAAGAAGAAGAAGAAGAAGAATCCTCTATTTCACCGTCCTGTTGATTTTCAAGAATGGTTAGAAACTTCTCTTGCCTAGCTTTGCATATGCATATGTGTCGCATCAAATTGTGGAGGCAGCAAGTTTTGATCTTTCCACTCAAGGTGAATCGTACTTGAACCATTCCCCTATTTGCAAACTTCATTAGATATTGCTCAGCGACATCTTCATCATATGCATTGGGCGACACAAAGCCTTCAGCAATCCACATTTGAATAACTTTCGTTGTAGGGATTTCTGTATTCTCCGGAAAGCTACCCAAATAGAGGAAGCATGGCTTTAGATGTTGTGGTAGATCGTCATAACTTAAGGCCAACACTCCAAATATATCACTCTTAAGCAAATTGATGTCTTTGTAAATCATCTCCCATTTGTTGTTTGCAAGAAGTCCACCGAGCACGTTGACAGCTAAGGGTAATCCTCCACACTTCTTAAGGAGCTTATCTCCTAACATCTTCATGTTTTCATCCATCACTAAACAATATCAGGCAACAAATTGCAACTTAGTAATCATAGGAAAATGCAATTGTAATAAGAAGACAACTTCAAGGACAGATATCTACTAACTTCAAGGACGAGTATCTACTAACTTCAAGGACGAATATCTACTTTTAGATATATAAGTACAATGCTATAGTTCTTTATAATCCGTGGTTCATTTATGCATTTGTAAGGGGATAGCCTTTAGGGATCACAACAAAGCTCCTATAAATGCCTCCATCTGGAAGATCAAGAACCCTAAATTAACTAATGGAATGCATTGTCTTTGCCATCAGTGACTTGAATTAAGTAACTCAGGCAAATGTATGACAACAATAATCTACTTGATGAAGACAAACGAAACGATGGAAGGGATAATTTGAGTGTACTAGTAATCTCTCGTAATTTGAGTGTGCTTGTAATCTTCATTACAACGGAAATAATAGTAAAGTCTTTATGTTGACGACCTCTTTCGTTATATGATAATTCATGATTTAATAGTAAAATCTTTATGTCAACGACCTCTTTTGTTACATGATGATTCATGATTTTCTTAAGAATCCCAACTCTTATTATTGGATCAACTATTCACGAGCCCAAAAGGGGTTGACCTCAGATGAAGCCTATGAAGAAGGAACATAGCTCGGCTCTCCATCGTTTCATGAATTCCCATCAAAATAAATTAAATTGTTGGCTATATAAAATCCTCTTCCACATTTTTCATCATCGGAGGAAAGGAAGAATGAAGTTCTGGAATTCTGTTTAGAGGTATAATCGCTAGCTACTAAGAAACAAAAGGGGAATCTCATTCCCCATATATCAAAATACCGATGGCTACTTCACAAGTCAATTATTTAAACTCCCTACTAACTATTGAATCACAAATTGTTAAAACTTGTAAAAGGCCAGACTGTGCAATGAAGTACTTTGATTTACACGGTCTCTGACTATAATAACCTCTCGAACCACTATAATAATTTCTTGAAGCTACTATACGTTAGGATAATAACCTTAAAAAAGCCTCACCTTTCGTTTCAAGAGACGCCCTCTTCTTCAATAGATCCCAGCTCTCCTCGTTTGATAAGAATCGAGGTTTATGGAAAAGACCGTGAGGATCGATATGTTCTGCTACTTCTCTATTGCGAGTTGTTATCAATAGCTTACTTCTTGTGCCCTTGACTGGGAATGCAGCTTGAAGACTATCCCATGCCTCTTTGGCCCAAATATCGTCAAGAACCACGATACATCTTTTCTTTAATTGGATCTCATATAGAGCTTTGAACAATTCATCATCCATCATCTCCTTAACCTTCTCTCTTTGATTAGGGATCAACTCAATAAGAATTTCCACCAAGATATCTTTCCAGTGGTATTCTTGAGATACACAAGCCCAAGCGAAGCCATCAAAATTGTTCTTCACTTTGTCATGAGTGAAGACTTTCCTAGCGAGTGCAGTTTTACCCAAACCACCCATTCCCCATATAGTAATAACTCTATATTGTTCTCCATCCTTCAACAGCTCTTTCACCAACTCCTGAACACTATCTTCCCTCCCGAAAAAATCCTCCTCGAAATGGGCATAAGTCCGTTTCGACGCTGAAGCTCTCGTGCCTTTGCGTTCGCCCTCACTCACCATTTTTATGCCATGAGCCTGCATACTCGTTCCCAGATTGGAGATTTTGGATTTTAAGCTATCGATCTCCGTCCCCACCGCATGAACCTGCAAGCACGCGCACTTTGCCACGAGGCCACGGTACGCTTTGACGATGAATTGTTCCTTCTTCGGCGCGACTCTGAGGATGTATTCCTCGATGATGTCCTCGGCATGCCAGGCAACGTCTCGGAGTTGTGCGACCCATTCTCCAACAGATTGGTCGTACTCAACTCTCGCGTCCGCATCCCTCAGCAGGCCCTGGATCAGCTTCAGCTCCTTTTGCAAGTCCTCCACCTTGCCCTCCACGCCCCGCAAGAATCTGGCCTCGTGGGTGAGCAGATTTCCTATTGTCTTCACAACCGACGAAACAGCAAACTCGGCCATTGTTATTGCAGCGCTACTTAGACTATGATCAGTGGACTTTTCTAATAGAGAATGACTTTGAGAGTTCACTTCCGATGCGTTAACAAGCTGAGAACATACATATCGGCCCGCGGGTTGCCAAGAAGAGAGGAAAGGAATAAGTACTTAGAAAGCTGCATATTGCATTGATAGTTACATATTCTACATCCACCGGCGCAAGAAAAGCACCCCAACGGAATCTAATTAAACTTCTCAGAAGGGTAAAGAACTTGTTTGACGGCAATCGCTAATACGATGCTTTTGTATCTTTGAATGTCATGTTGAAAAAAAAGCGAATCAATCAGGGTTGGGGCGAGGATGGGTTAGTGAGGGAGTAGGGTCCCGCAACTTGTGCATACAGAGTGTTAAAATTGAACCAAAATTTCGTGCAGTTTTGGTTTCATTCGTCTAATAGAAAAATAACCTTTTTTTTTTTTTTTTTTTTGTTTCTTGAAGGTTCGGTTCAGTTAATGAAAATTTATCTTCTTTTTCATCCCCTATTTAATTTAGTTCCAGTAAGTAGGAAAAAAAAAACCAAAAAATCAAGCCGAGCTGAATCAGGTTTTGATTAGATAGAATCAAATAATTATAGAATAGGTTAGGACCAAAGTGAAAAAAAGAAAAAAGAAAAAGCGGAACAAAAATCCTGTCATCATCAGTCTTCCAGGAGAGGCTTTTAAGCTCGTTTTGCGCTCATATTAATAATTCATCTCCAGCCACGACCGTTTAAGTTCTCAGAAGCGGTATCACTCTTGCAGCATGTCACTCGGAGCTCTCCGAAATCCCTAGAAGATCTTTCTTCTTCATTTCCAAAATGCAGAAACCGCCATGGATGAGGCTCCGACGAAGTGGAACGTCACCTTCACGAAGCACCTCAAGCAGAAGTGCAAGCTCTACCGCAGCGGCTTCCTCTCTCTCCGCTCCTCCGCAATCGATATGTGAATGTTCTTTCCCTGAATTTAGCTTGCTCGCTCGAACTAGATGGCAACGTCTGGATGCTGCTTGGGATCTCGATCTTGTCAGTCATCGCCGATTGCTCTGTCCTGGTCGTTATGCTCTCCAGGATTGAGCTTGTTCGGAGTAGATTCGGTCCTTGCATGATTGATGGTCGGATGTTTGACAGGTAATGCTGTATGATGACAGCG
This sequence comes from Eucalyptus virginea, assembly GCA_014182375.1. Taxonomy (NCBI): domain Eukaryota; kingdom Viridiplantae; phylum Streptophyta; class Magnoliopsida; order Myrtales; family Myrtaceae; genus Eucalyptus; species Eucalyptus virginea. Next base: position 9,419,860 of record CM024518.1, on the reverse strand, counting down.
AGCAGCTGTTGGAATGCAGGATCTCGAAGAATGATGAAGTTGTTTGTTCTGGTGAGACACTGATGTTCAATGCTTATTTGGTTGATGTTGGAGAGCCTGAAGGAGGGCAGAAGCCCCTGGATGATACTTATATTCATAACCGAGAAAAGAAAGTTCGTAATAAGTAAACAGCTTTGCTTCACAGGAACAAGTTCGTCAACGTGTCTAATTGCATCGGCATCGTCTGTTCTTGCATATTTGTCTTTGTTAATGCTGGTGTCTCCGTTGGTTTGAAATTTGACAACTCGTGCTTGTACCTTCGCAATGTCGTGCTCATCACCTACCCGTATAATTGTATAATCCACCTACCTTACTTTTTAAGGAGATGAGAAGACCAAAGTGGAGAAGGATAAACAGTAGAGAATCAGCCTGAGCCCATCGCAGAAAATTATTAGAGGTTGACGATAAAATCCTACATAATCCAACTCTCTCTTAATTGCAAGTAAATGCTGGATAAAAAAACTTAGCACGCGTGTTTCTTTTGTTTCTTTTTCTTTTTTTTGATTTCCAGAATTCAAGAAACATGAAATGAACAAGCACGGCATGTTGCAGGCGAGTCCGAACTCAAAGGCATCAAGTACGGCAGGTGAGTTTGGACTCCTGCTGACTCATCTATGCCCATGCCAGGCCGTGTCTTTCTCTTGACGTATCTCCTGGATTGTAAATCCGTTCTTGATTTTATTTGAGGTACAGTTTCTGTACATCTTTTTACAACATATAGAGTCTTTTCAAGGTCAATAAGGATTCTCTCAACTCTGATGCTTTGTATATCAAATCTTTGCAATCACAACGTTTTTATATATTTTCATGGCTTATCTCGAAAATCACTGGAGCTTTTTAGCATACATCCAAACGTCTCTCGGAAAACTGGTCTCCATATTCTCTATGCAGTTACACTCGAGAGTGTTATTGTTGTCTCAGCACGGCAGTTGACATGATATCCCTTTCGATGTAGATTGGTATGCCTTGTATACAACACACTTCAACTCAAAAGTCGAAGAAAAATCATGATGGCTTCTTACGTTGTACGAGCAGTGGATCTATGACTAGGCAGGTCAAGCTCTACAGTCTACATCTCCTTCGCATTTTTACCCTTAGATAATACCACCATTCTTTCCCGTTGCCCAAACCTGAGCTAGAACAAGCTGTTCAGTTGATTCTTTGAAGTCACGAAGAGCCTGGGTCATCCTTTCTTTGATGATACAGTATCCATCAGGATTTTCAAATGCTGTCAGCCCCAAATATGGCGACGGCAGCTTTTTACGATCATTATCCTCAGCAGGGGCTTCAGTCTCTGAATTTTGATGATCTATATATCCGGAAACAACTTCTCAGTAAAAACTCAGTAACCACGGCTTCACAGGCCATTGCAGACAGTTGGAACAAATCAAACTTCAAGCAAGAGGCAACTTCATATTTTAGGACTCTCAGAATTCATAATTCTCACACAATTTATAGGAAGTCAGGTGAAATGGGAGGTGGAAGTGGCGAAGAGCCACTGATATTTGGAGAAGGAGAAATCCCAACAATCAATTCAAACTCCTTGCTTTGATTCCCAAGCTTTTTGAAGCGATAGAAAACAGAACCGTATCATCAGACCCAATTTCTCGACTAGTCAAAGAGGAAAAAACAGTCAAAATCACACGCAACAAATTCAGATTAGTTCCAAACGAGGAAAAATTTCGATTTTCCAAAAATCGTAAAACCAGAGAAGACCAAAACAAGCAACTAAACGCGGGTGGAGAAATAGTCAACCCTCAATTCTCAAGTCTCAGATGGCCGAAAAAACAGAGCTTTTCAACGACCCAACTCCAGCTCAATCAGTCGTGATCCGCACAAACCCGACTCGAAACCAAAAGCGAACGAATTCGAACGAACTCAAGACTGACATGCGACAAACTGAGAGCAATCGGAGAGGCGGACCCCGCCGACACTGCCTCCTCCCCCGCCGCCGGGTGCGGCGGCGAGCTTGTCCTCGAACCCGCAGGAGAAGGCCCAGAGAGGCGAGTTGGGCTGGTCGGAGGCGGACAGGACGAGGGGAGAAGCGGTGAAGGGGAGCTGATGATCCATCATTGGCCAGGGACTGTAGACGTCGAGTTCTAGGTCGGGCTGCGGACTCGTCGGGCTGTCGCGGCGGGTGCGGCCGGGGCCGTCGTCCTCCAGCTCGGGCATTTTCTCGGGAAAGAACGGGATTTTCCGGGAGAGTTCGCGAGGGTAGGAGAAGGAGAGGAGGATGGTTGAGAGAGAGGGAGAGGGCGATTCTTATTCATTTATTTTTCCGGTTCTCTTCTTTAGTGGAAGTCAAGTAGTTGGACCAGTTGCGCCACGAGGGGGGAAGAAATAACAGGGGAAGTGATTCTCTACAGCAGCCAACCACCATGGATTGTCCACAAGTACTATTCTCAGGTAAACTCGGTTGACATTCTTAGCTGAAAAAATGACGACGACGACGACGATGATCATTTAAGGAAAATTAATTTAACTATGTGATGATATTGTAAGTATTCCTTTGTCGAGAGTACGAGTAAGTTTTATTAGAATAGTCTTATGTTAGAGAATTGATGCGTTAGGATTTATGAGCTAAGGGATAGTCTAGGTAGACAGTTTCTCTGAATGTAGGCCTCCTAAAAGGTAATGAATGCGTGCAAAGGTTTCTTCGGGTCAAATGGAAATTGTCCCTTGGCTTGACTGCAAGATCCACTATTGAGTAGGGACGAAAGTCGGCCTTAGTGATCCAACGATGCCAAGGGAAAGGCCATTGCTCAATGGATAAAAATTACTCTAAACATATTAGGCTAATCTTCCCCAAAAATTCATGTCGGCTGTGAGGTTGTTGATATCTTATAATTAACTCTCAACTCATTGATTTGAGTGTTTTTGGGTCAATATTTTAATGGGTTCGATTGGGAACCCTATTGCTGATATCAACAAATGGCATTGTAGTCAGGAGAGATGTAGTATCTCAGTTTTGCACTGTGAGCTCCCATGGGAGATTCGTCATTAATGGAAACAACGTGAGATCTACTTTAATGTAGTATGTTATGAGTTGAAATATAACAAATAGACATAATTGGTACTTTAACGTGAGATCTACTTATAAAACATAGTTTTAAAAGTTCTTGTTCTTGCTTACAATTTCAATCGATGACCAAAAAAAAAAAAAAAAACAAGATCTGTCTTCATTCTTTTCATCTTTGTTAAAGGTGAAGGAGCTTTAACATAATGTGAAGTAGTCATCGAGATGGCAAAATTTAATGTCTTTACATTCGTTTTAACCTATCTTTTAAATATAAGAGATCGATTTCCATCTAGCCTTTTTGGGTTGTGTTTATAAGTTAGAATTGGAATGAGAGACTGTTAACTCATTCAGTAGGTTACTGGTTTGGCAAAGAACAGAGATTGTGTATGATTTTTTTCTTTTTCTGATCAGAAAGTCTGTTTTATGATTAGATGCACGATATAAGTTTAATCTTCACTCCACCAAGTACAAATGATTCCTGTGGTTGGAAACTCATTTAAATTTGCACTTACGTCGCATTTTTATTTACTTGAGATAAGATTCTTTGTTGTAAAATGAAGATTAAAGATTGAACCAAATGCATCCTTCACTGGTCCGACGAAGGGTTACGATCGCCGGTGAGCTAAATCTAGCGCCATGGTCATTGGTCAAGGTCGCCTGAGGTCGCCCTCACGAGTTGGGTGACCTCCGGTGAGGGCCACCATTGACGGCCATCGGCGCTAAATCTAGCTTGTTGGCAACTGTAACCTTTCGCTGAACTAATTATGGTTTTTTTTTAAATTATATATATATTTGATTTTTTTAGCATTATAATCAAAAATTATATTTAAAAAGTTGCATATATTATTTTTTAATTTTAAACAAATAAAAATTTAAAAAAATTATATTACTTACTTAAAAAGTTTTACAAATATGTTTTTACGGAACAGTATTTATCTCAAAATTAGTCTGAAAATCTATTTTACCATTGGCCTTTTTATTTATCTAATTCTTCAAGTTAAACTATTTTATATTTTCTAAATCGACTTTCAAAATACTGAATTGAATGCACCCACCTCGTTTCCCGCCATAACATTTCAGCTCTCGAAAGCGGTATCACCTCACTCGCAGTTCTCCGAAATCCCTAGAAATTCTTCTTCTTCTTCATCATCCTGCAGATGCAGAAACCGCCATGGATGAGGCTCCGACGAAATGGAACGTCACCTTCACGAAGCACCTCAAGCAGAAGCGCAAGGTCTACCGCGACGGCTTCCTCTCTCTCCACTCCTCCTCCGCCAAGGTGCGTTCCCTCTCTCTCACTCCCTACTCATCTCCGCCATTGATGTCCAGCTCAACTCTATCGGGCGAATTTGGTTACCTTCGATTGGGCTGGGACATGATTCGGTTTTGATCGGCTAGTAGTCCATGTCGAAACTGCAGTGGCGATCGATTCCCTGAATTCAGCTCGCTCGATCAGGCTAGACAGCAACGGCTCGATGCTGCTAAGGATTTCGATTTTGACCGTCCTCGCGGATTGTTCTGTTCTGTGGTTTTGGTCGTTGTGCTCCCCGCGATTGAGCTTGTTCTGAGTGGATTAGGTCATGCCGTGATTGATGATCGGATTTTTCGACAGGTAATGCTGTATGACGACAGCGACCAGCTGTTGGAATGCAGGATCTTGAAGAACGACGAAGTTGTTTGCTCCGGTGAGACGCTGACGTTCAATGCTTATTTGGTTGATGTTGGAGAGCCTGAAGGGGGGCAAAAGCCTCTCGATGATACTTATGCTTGCAGTCGAGAAAATAAAGTTCCTAAGCGAACGAATCTGCTTCACAGAAACAAGTTCATCAACGTATCTGATTGTGCCGGTATAGTCTGTTCTTACGTGTTTGTCTTTCTTAATGCTGGTGTCTCCGTTGGTTTGAAAATCGATGACTCGTGCTTGTACGTCCGCAAATTTGTGCCCATCATCTACCTGTATTATCGTATAATCGACTTGGCTTTCTCTTCAAGGACATGAGAAGACCATAGTGGAGAAGCATAAACAGCAGACGATCAGCCTAAGCCCATCACGGAAGATTATTAGAGGTTGGCGATGAATTCCTACATAATCTAATTCTCTCTTAATTGCAAGTAAATGCTGGGTACAAAACTTAGCACGCGTGTTCTTTTGTTTTTTTGATTTTTAGAATTCAAGAAGAATGAAATGAACAAGTACGGCATATTGCAGGCGAGTCCGAACTCAAGGACATCGAGTACGGCAGGTGAGTTTGGACTTTTACTGACTCCTCTATGCCCGTGCCAGGCCGTGTCTTTCTCTTGATGTATCTCCTGGATTGTGAATCTGTTCTCGATTTTCTCTGGGTGTATGATTGCTGCATGTTGTTACACTACATGCGGCATCCATTCAAAGAATATTTACTCAAATTTGATGCTTTGTATATCAAATCTTCTCAGTCACAGCAGTATTATGTTCACATATTTAAATCGCTTCTCTTGAAGAAAATTGGAGCTTCCTAGCATATTTCCAGACTTTCCCTCAGAAAACTGGTCTCTATATTCTCTATGTAGTTACATTCATAAGTTTGTTATTGTTGTCTTAGCACTGCGGTTGATGTGATATTCTTTTTGATATAGATTGGCATGTCTTGTATACAACACAATTAACTCAAAAGTTGAAGAAATATCATGATGGCTTCTTGCGTTGTACAAGCAGTGGATCTATCACTAGACAGGTCAAGCTCTACAGTCTACATCTCTACTGATCATTAACCTTAGATAATACCAGCTGTCTTGTTGCTGAATCATATTTCAGGTCTTCCTTCCTTAATTAGTTAGTTTTCTTCTTCATGGTGTATACCTTTCTCTACAGATTAGTGAAAATTCTTTATCAGGATAAACATGGCTCAGATCATTGAAACCTTTTTGGGGCCTTTACCAGGTTTTCTTGTATGATACGAGCTGGAAACTTTTAGATAGTAGGTTCCTGAGCAAAGCTGAAGAAGTAAGCCCTGGGGAGATGATGGAATTTCCTGGTCATTTGGTTGAAGTTGGCAATTGTGAAGCAAACCATGAATCTTTGAGGGAACTAAATCTAAATGCAAGCGGAAACAGCTTCAGTTCTCTTCACAAATTATATATGCAAAAACAGCAGTGTAATGTTACGACCGTTAAATCTGCTGTAGAAGGTACCCTGGATTAGAGTTCAATTTGATTTGCTAGCTGGTGTCCTATAAATAGCTGTTTTTTCCCTGTTGATTCTTTCTTTGGAGGTAATTTGCCTTACGTCCTCTCCTAAAGTCTTAAACTGTCAATTGATTGTCAACATTTTCTCCCTGATTGTTTATATTCCCATTGATCCTATCATTCAGCTGCTCTGCAAATTTATGTAACTAGGGGATGCTCCGTACTCACCAAACTGATATTTTAACACAATGTGATTTGGAGCTTTACGGACACAAATTCATGGGATGTTTATGATTGTGGGAATTTCCACAAATTCTGGAACTTGCAGATGCCAAGAGTCAGTTTATTGGTTTTATATGTAGTTAACGCTTTCTTCATTGACCAAATATAGAGAGATCACAATTGAAAACTATCTCTGTTATTTATATCATCTTCTCCTTTTCTGTTAAGGAGCGAGATTCGCTTCTCTTCATGTTTTGTATGATCTACGATAATTACCTGATTCTGATTGTGATGCACTGAAACATGTATTCATTAGTACTCTTTCAGAAGAAAAAAATGGCCAGATGCATCAGAATGGGGCAAAGGGGAGTATATTAGATGCTGGAAAATCAGGCGTAACAGGTCAGATTTTGCTTGTATGCATGTTCAGTTTGCTAAGAGTGTTTGCTAGTTGCCTTGCCTCTACATTTGTTGCACGTTCTTATGTGATTATGAACTCACATTTTTTTCCTCGGTGATATCAAAGTTGCCCATTAGGAAACTTTCGCACTTGTCATAGGCAAAACTCTATACTGCTTAATGAGATGGATTTTTGAAATTCCTTACGACAGATATCGCACTTGAGTTAAAATGGAAAAAATGTACAGTAGATAGAAGATTCACAAAATTAAAAACTATGTATAAAGCTGCCGAATTTGTGCTTTAGAGGTGGTCTAAGGTTGTCCTTTCACTTGGAAAATCCACAATTTACCTTGTCAGGTTATGTTCTTGGTATTTTCCTAGCTCTAGCGCCATGCTTTAGGTATCGAAAAATGAGTCCCATTTAAGAGAACCCCATGCAAAAGAGGAGGGCATATCGGCTAAGTTACAGGGATTCTCCTGTGTATTTCTTTATGGTTTTTACATTTTCTATTGAAGTTTTCATTAACGAGCTGGTTGCTCGTTCTACTTCCCGATAGATTTTCTAATAAAGTTTTCATTAAGTAGCCAGTTATTGTCTTGATATGACTTTGTATTTACTGCCTCCTTTTAGCTTGAGGTTACTGAAATAATGAAATCAATAACAGGTCAACTATTGTCCTTCGGCCATTTTTGACACCCATGAGCATGTGAATGTTCTTTTGTGGGCTATGTGCTCCCGCTGTTTTGTATTATTCTGAGCATGTCCTCCTTGGAGATTGACATTTTCCTGTCATGTAGAATGGCAGGTTTTGTACACAACACAAGTAACTCAAAAGGCCAAGAAATTCCATGATGGTTTTCTGCAGCTTGAAGTTCACGGATCCCTAGGGAGGCAGGTCATTTCGAGGCACTTTCATGGATTTTTTCATTAAACCACTTTTTTTTTTTTTTTCATTAAACTGGGCTGGCCACTTTGTTTGCTGATCCAACATGAATCACTTCTGTTTTTTAAATAGTGGTTCATTATGTGCGCCAAGTATCACACTAATTCAAGTGCTTTTCATTACCCAAAAAAGTTCAAAGGTCTTTTTATAGGTCCTGGAATCACTTTTCCGCTAATTGTTTTCTTCCCCTTGGATCATTCAGGTCACACTGTATGATGCTAGTAGGAAAATCTTGGTGAATAAATTTCTTAGGAGAGATGAAGTGTTGGGAACTGGAAAATCTCTGGTGTTCAATTCTCACTTGGTTGATATTGGGGAGCATGTGGTAAAAGAAAAGGGGCCAATGGGTTTGAATGATCGTGAAACATGTCGCGCTGCCGGAGAAATGAGGACAGGCCGTGAGGAGGTGGATGGTGCTAAAGTTGATCAATCAATCCTGGGAGGTTTGCAGCATTTTTTATTTATCCAATGCTATTTAGATGTTTCAATAACTTCATTGTAGATGTAGTTTTCCTTGATGCATCCTGTTTGACTAGCTATGTCCTAGTGAAGTTCTGAGGAGGTTATTTAGGTGGATCTGTGGGTGTTAAGATACAATTGGAAATGAATATGTTGAAAGAACATGTTAAGAGAAAGTTGCTACCTTCCTTACTAAGTAGGGGCACTTATACCAGGAGGATTGTACACCTGATATGGTCACCTAAAGATGATTCAGAATTGGAACATCTAATTCTTTCTTTCATAGATATTAATTCTATGTGCCTCAATTATTTGATGCCTAATGCTTGACCTTTGGATATTACAGCACCCTGGCATAAACATGGAGACAAAACTTCAAGGAAGGTTCATCCAGTGAGAGATTTGGATTCAAACAGTGGAATATCTGGTATGAAAAGGACAGATTGCATCAGGAGAGTTTCCGAGACCAAGCCTCTACGTGATGGTGATTACTCTATGGAGAAATTTCTCTATATGAGAATTATCTTCTGCCTTTTGATGTTACTGTCTTTCGCATGTGTAGTTAGATTTAGGCACAATGAAAATAATTTTTTATCTTATTCAGGTGCGTCAAGTAATTTACAGTAAGCTTTGTAAAGCCTGCAAAATTGATAGATTGTTTCATGGACTTGCTCTAGAAAGAGAATGTCATCAATTAAGCTTGGGATTGGTTTTATTGATTTTGATGCATCACTCACTTCATTTTGCATTTCTTTGAAAGTTAATTCTCATGTTTATTGGAGGAACCTATGTGCATTACCTTGCAAATGATCTCTTGTAATCAAATCGATGCAGCCTGTCAAATACTATCTGTACTCCGAAAACCATTAGATCAAGTTGCCATTGCTGAAAATTCAAATGAAAGGAAGGCAACTTTTGCTTCCCTAACGAAGGAGCTTCAGGATATGGATAAGTTTTGTGATGGAGCTCAAAGACAAAGAGCACCAGCTGCTGAGCTGGCTTCGGTAGAGAATGTGGACACTGGAAATCTGACTGATACTACCAACAATGAAAAGTTACCTGGTCTAATGAAGTCTAAAGGTTGGTTTAGTGCTATCTCACTCACTCCAGCGTTCTTTTATTTTTAGTGTTAGCTTTGTTGCAATACATGTTTCGTCATCTGACATTGTAAAATATCATCAGAATTAGCCTCTGAATTCAATGAATCTTACTTGATGGGGGACTTTGCAATTGGCAACTCACAGGTATTTCACAGCTACTTGTCCTGCTCTATTTTCAGTAATCGATTCTTTCAGCTCTATTTTGATCCGTCTGTGGCAAGATTGTGACTCTAAGCATCTGGAAATTCCATCAGAACTTAATGAGTTTTGATGTTTGATGTAAATCTTTCGTCCAAACTACTGGACAAGCTGAATTAAATTAGCAGCAGGTAGCAACTGCTTGCAGGGAATGTTCAAACTAGATGCATGAGGACCTGCTTGAATTCTCTAATGCATCCCAGTCCAAAATCTAGTTCTTTTATTTACCTTGAGGACATTCTCAATTTCACTGAGCTTTGTTTGGCTAGCATGTACATCTGCTGCAATTAACGTTTGCAGCCTTCTCATGGGCAAGCTGACCCCAAGTGCTGCCGTGACAATCTTGTTTCTGAAGCATCGCTTTCACATGGTTCTCACAGCGATGCTAGTGATAAAAGAATGGACCCTGAAGGAGATAGAGATCCATTGGAAGTGAAGGCTGAGTGCCCCAGTTTTGATCTTGGATTTTGAACCATATCCATTGCTCAATCAACAATATTGCTACTGTCAAGCATCTGGATGGAGTGCGCAAGAATTTTTGTGCCTGTCACACATGAAATCTGTACAGTCGAGCTCCTGTTTTTATGTGGAGCGTTCTGGTGCCAAATTCATCTGCAGCTGTCTGATCTGAAACGATTTTAGTTATACGACATAATCAATGTATTTCCAGTGATCTTCAATATATTCAGGCACACTTTTGATGCACAGAAACTCATATATGGGTCTATCCGGTTTCCTTTATCACCCGTTCTTCTTAGTTCTCGTCCAGGAACTTGTACAACTTGCTGTCCTTTCTTGACTTCCGCATGCTAAGCAAGGCCTTGAAGAGACTTTTGTTTTTGCTGGAATACAGCTCGGTATCAGTTCTTCTGTTCCTCTCAACATGAGTAGACATTGAAGTGGATCTTCGAGGTTCCGATGGGTACTGGATGTTCATATGGGCATATAAGAGACTCGGCCATGAGAGGTCGTGTCCGCAAGACATGTCCAACAAAAAATAAAGCTTAATAGCTAAGCTGCACTGAATTTCATTGATGCTTACTCGTTTTTTGGCGTTAGAAGGGTTTGGAGATGTGGATTTATCGGCCTGAGAACTTGAACGTGTGAGTTGAAATAGAAATGGGGAGGTGCGTTGTTCTGGTTAGAAAAAGTGGCTCGCATTAGTAGCTTGTCTGACTACGTGATATATGATACAATCACAGGGCATGGAAACATGATCTAAATGCTATGTATGGCAATCTGGAGGGGGTAAGAGTACTAGAAGTGCCAATTTTTTTTCTTCTTTTTTGTTCACTCGAGTGTCACATCAGAGTAAAATCAATTACTTGAATGTCAATTATAGCAGATCATTCTACATGTAATTTATTTATTTTTTTTGAATTTTTTAAAATTTTGTTTTGATTTTGATTTTGATTTTGATTTTGATTTTTGATTTTTGATTTCTTTTGCCACGAGGGTCACTAGCAACCCTCATTAGCAGTGAAACCCTTGACCTTGGCTGTGAAGTCCTGGGCAAGGCCACAAGACCCCTTGCCAACTTCGGGCAACGTCATGGCTAGTGAGGACATGATGCCCTTGCCTAGGGCCTTCACGACAAGGGCGAGGCGGCCCTCATCCAGATCCAGCCACAAAGGCCCTAGGCGAGGGCCCTTGTAGCCTCGCCAACATAGTGGCCAGTGAGGCCTCGGCGACCTTGCCTAGGGTCTTCACGGCCAAGGGCGAGGCGGCCCTTGCCCAAATTGGGCTAGGATTTTGCAATTGGTGACTCTTGCTTGCCCAAAATTAAAAAAGAAAAAAATCCAAAAATAATAATAATAGTAATAAAATATTTTAAAAATTCTCTATGTTAGTGCCGGTGAAGTCACATTAGATGACCAGCATCGATGTCAAATTTTTTTGCGAGGTAAATCGGAATCGGCACTTAAATGATTGGTTTTTCAAATTTGTGGTACTCAAGTGAGCGAAAATAAAATTTTAGCACTAAGGTGAGCACATCCGAAAGTCTGGGGGCTCCTAATGCTCTTACCTCCAATTTGGAGTATTCAAGTCAAGTGTACCGACCTGCTTTTTGGTTGGACAAGGTACTTGCGAATGAAAAGGGGCCCGTTCGGGAGGATTGTGGAAATTGGGTTGCCAAATGCCGTCTCCTGCATCAGGGTTCCATTGTCAGCATCAGGTCTTTCCGGAGCTAGGATGATTAGCACAAATTCAGTCAAAAGTTACCTGACGATTGATGCAGAAGTCTCTATTTTTCTCGGATATACTTCTTTGGAAAGAAAAAAAGAAAAGTCATTAGTTCGTCAGTAGTAGCATTTGGTATTCTGCTTTTTGATGGAATAAGGTGAACACTTGCAAATGATGAGCGAGAGAACAGCTACTTCTATGACTCATGAACTTTTTACATCTAATAGGCCAAATCTTGTTCCGTGAAATGTGCATAGTGGAAGCTAAACTAGAAAAAGAGTCATACAATGTTAACCTGCTGATATTTCGCCATTTACTTCATTTGTCATGCAATATCGCAGATTTTTGTTGTCTCCACCGTCTTTAGCTTTTGAAACTGAAAGAAAGTTCTTAAGCATGAACCGACTTCGATCTTTTGGTCTTAATAAACCAATGACAAATTTTGTGAAGGGAAGCATGCCTGGTAAGATATATCGCATGTGGTGCTTCAGAGTCCTTATCGCTAGCGACTGTTGAGATAGGCCTCCGTGGTCTACGGACATCTCACACATTCGTCGTCTCTAAAACACAAAAATAAGGTTGAAGATTATATTCGTTATCTGTGATAAATGAGTCAATAGTACGAGAGATAGTTGTTCTCTATGTCATTTTCCATTTTATTGTTGAAGTAAGATATATTATGCTATTTAGAATATAGTTTGCTCTGCCAATTAGTTTGTTACAATGTAATATAATTCTGGCAAGTCATGTAGTTTATTTGGAGTAATTTCACGGTATCAAGAACTTAATTCTTCTTGGTAAGTTGCAATTTATTAGACCCTGCACATGGTAGATCATAGGGTATGCAAGCCCTTCTCATTCTTAATGCTATAATACAAGGAAAACCTAATTATATAGCACACCTGTTGAACACAAGAGAATCTAAGCTCAATCGCAGAAGCTTCCCCCATCTTTTCATCCAGGAGACAATTGACCTTATAAGCCATGGAGCCCAAGTGATCCACAGTGTTGATGAAAGCTTTAGTTGCATAATCTCTTAGCGTGTTCACCACTCTACAGTATTGACAAGGCCAACAAAGAGATGCGCAACATATATAAATGCTCAAGCCAGTACACTATGATGAATTGAAAACCTATGCATCTCACATTTGTTTATGATCTTGTCCATTGTAAGATAATTCAAAATATTCAGCTGCTAAGTATAATTGCTTCCTAAGATCCTTCAAGTCCTGATTAGAGAAAAGCTTATGATTAGCATGCAAGACAAATCCAAACCCTTTCACCCTGAAATTCGAACATGATGTAAACTAGATCATGAGGAATTTGATGAGCTAATAGGCAAAAAAAATGGAGGAACATCAATTGAATTTTAAGGTAGACCAAGAAAAAGTAACTAGAAATTATGTACCTTTAGGCTATCTAAAAAGATCAAACTGAAGGAGGTAACTGGCAAGCATCTATCATCCCAAAGTTTAGAGTATTTTCACCTGTTATAATGAAGATGAAGTTAGATTCAACTTCACACCCTTGGGCACTGACTATCATTATTCATTTCCACAACGTATTTTCTTCTTCTTGACGTTCTTTCCCAATTCTTATCTCAATCATTTCCTTCCAACAAAGCCGAGGCTAAAATCCTGAGATATTGCATGCTCAGAGTTCTCCATGTGCCGACGACAACAGTTATTGCCAACGGAAGCATTTCTTCTTGTTTTGTCAATTCACGGATCACATAGAGCATTGCCAAACCGCAGGTCAAAAAAGAACCAGATAAAAAATCTCAGCAGGAGAGCAAAAAGCATATGCGACGAATATGAAGCTGACATTACCTCCTTTTTATCTACTACAACACAGTCCCAAGCCTCCTTTCAGCTCCCTAACATTCTCTGATAAGGACAAGCAAAGAAAGATATCCAAAAGGCCATAACCAAAATTAGTTATCTTCACCTTAGATATTGAGAGAAGGGGAGAGAAAGTAGAAAAATCATCTTGCAGAAATGGGTCACCACCAAGTGTCAAGAGTGATTTGTGCCTTTTGCTTCTGTCACAAGGTTGTTTGAGTGTCTCCGTTGGGGAGAGCAATAATTGGGGTATGATGAAGGCTGCACCATACTAACAAGGACACGCAAGGCGCTGAGTTTTTTGGGATTAAGTACTGAAAGCAACGCTCACCCAAACTGAACACCACAAAAGTGAGACGTCCAATAACAATAATATCCCAATAATTCTTAATCGCTATTTTGCCCATAAGCCTGTCATGTATGAGCATTTTCTTCCATCTAATAGTCTTTTTCTTTAGTCGTTTCTGAAAAACATGAGAATGTGAATGTTCTTTTGTGGGCGGTGTCCTTCCATTATTTTTGTGTTAGTTTAACTGAGCATGTCCTACTTGGAGATTGACACTTCCCTGTCATGGAAAATGGCAGGTTTTGTACGCCACACAAGTAACTTGAAAGGCCAAGAAATACCATGATGGTTTTTTGCAGCTTGAAGTTCGTGGATCCCTAGGGAGGCAGGTCATTCCGAAGCACTTTTAAGGATGTTTTCATCCTTAAGCCACTGTTCTTTAAATTAGACTGGGCTGGCTACTTTGTTTGCTGAGCCAACTTGAATCACTTCATTTGTTTTTCAGATAATGGTTCATTATGTGACCCAAGCATCACACTAATTCAAGTGCATTTCACTACCCAAAAAAGTTATAAGGCCCTAAGCACCCCTTCTTTATAGGTCCTGTTTCTGCTCATTATTATATCCCCTTTGGATCATTCAGGTCCCACTATATGATGCTAGCAGGAAAGTCTTAGGAAATAAATTTCTTAGGAAAGATGAAGTGCTGGGAACCGAAAATCACTGGTATTCGATTCTCACTTAGTTGATATTGGGGAACATGCAGTAGAAGAAAAAGTGCCACTGGGTTTGAATGATCGTGAACTATGTCGTGCTGCTGGAGAATTGAGGACAGGCCATGGGGAGGTGCATGCTGTTAAAGTTGATTAATTGTCCCAATAATATAATCCTACCTATTGAGCTGCAGACGAAAAACCTTCAAACTCGAGAAGCAAGGTTTCAATGTAAGTTGGAGGACAACAAGAATACGCTTTTTCTCCAATGCCACAGCATGAATATGCACTTGATGTCGTGATGAGTTGTGGGATTTTTCATTACATTCAAGAGACGTCAAATAAGATGGGATTCATACCGATGAGATATGTCACGTCATTTTTGTAACATGATGTAACAAGTCAAATGATTCATAGATGATTAGTTCATCAAATAGAATAATTTTCCAAATGAAGAGTTGTGCTCAGTGACATAGTCTGTGCAAACCTTTTGCCTTTTGAGAGACCTGGCAAACCACTGTGGAAAAACTATGATGTGATTCAACAAATCTCATCTGCAGCAATTATTGAGGAGGAAAGGGAGGTTTAGATTGGAGGCTGCAAACTCCATCTCATTCTCTACCCCACCAGTCCCCAGTTGCAAGTACATCAACGTCCCTGCCTCTCTCTCTCTCTCTCTCTCTCTCTCTCTCTCTCTCCTCTCTCCCCATCTCTATAGCAGGAGTTACAGCTTCTTAAGCTCAAAGGAAGTGGAGAGAAATGCTTAATGTTGCTCTTTCTTCATTTGGAAGTGGTTGATGGGTTAGCTAGATGTGTTTTGAGCGGTATGAAGGGATTTTGATTGCATCACCTTTGAGGTCTCGATGTCGCCCAATTATTTTTGCATCCATTGGTAGAGCCAGATTTCAACTACCTACTGCACTGGAAGTGATATCCCATTTCTGCCTTTGATCATTGTTACAAAGAGGCGATATGGTTACAAAGTTTGCTCTCGGACTTTGGGTTAGAATAGAAAAGTGTGGATATACACTGTGATAACCAAGGTGCGATATATTTGGCATATAATCCAGTTTATCACGAGCAAACGAAGCATATCAACATCAGGTATCACTTCATCCGAGATGTCTTAGTTAAGGGTATTGTTATTGTTAAAAAGATTGCTACAGCAGATAACCCGGCAAACATGATGACAAAGTCTATTCCTTTGGCGAAGCTCAAGCTTTGCTTGAGCTCTATTGGCGTCTGTGGAGAGTGAGCGCCCGTCGGGGCGTTGGGAGAGCAGCATGGATGATGAGCACTATAACTTGGCTTCAAATATCGAGCCAAGGTGGAGAATTGTTAAATTAATGTCTCGAGTTTGGATTCGGATAACGATTTGTTAAACCGATTTTATTGATCAAGATTTCCCAAGTAACTGAAAAGTTTCGTTGGACTCTTGAAGATTTACAAAAGAGGAAATAAAGATAAAATAAAGTTTCCTCTTTGGGCACACGCATATAAAAGGGAAAAGAAGCCTTACGTAAAAGTGTTGCTGCTGAAACCCTACGAGGAGCCGCTGTTGTACAACGTCAAGTGAAGCCACCCACGCGATCAAGAAAAGAAGCTCTTGTTTTCCGCGTTTGGTTTTGAGCTTGAATGCGCAGTAATTTTGTGCCGTGAGTTTATACCCAAGTGAGTTGTTATTTATAAACACTTTGGGTTTTGGGTTAAAACTAGGTGTGGGAAACACTTGAGCGTGTGAGTGATTGTAAACTTTAATTCTCAGATTTTAGTGGATTATTTGCTACTAGCTCTCCCCGTGGACTTAGGTACCGATACTCGAACCAAACCACGTAAATTTCTGGTATCCTTATTTTTCTCGTTTATTTCTTTGGTGATTTCGTGTTGACGTAAATTGCAAGATTCTGTCGTTTTTGCGTATTGCAGAGAGAAAACCAGCGGCTTCAACGGCGAAAACGGGCCGATCGGAGCTCCAGCGAGTGGGTGGTTGGCAACCGGTGGCTCCCGAGGGTCTTAGGGATCTTGTGGGTGGATGGAATGGGCAAAGGAAGGGCTGAAATGGGGCCAAACAGCAAGAAAACGCGAAACAGTGCAAGTGGGCAGCTTCCAGACGGTTCGGCGAGTGGCGGACTCCGGCGGCTGTTTGGGACGGACAGCGGCTCTGTTCAGGGCAAGGTTGGGCTTATTGGAACGGTCTGGATGTCCTTGTCATGGCGATGGGTGGTTCGTTTGCTGATTCATCCGAGAAGTCAACTTTTTACTCGAATTTTTGGCGAAAGGTCGGCTGAAGCAGAAACTGGAAGAGAGGAAAACAGGGGAGGAAATGAGGTTGATGGCAAGGGGGAAGGGGTTGGCTCGGTTTCTTGGGTCTCCTCTAGTTTTGCTGAGCTTCCTCAAGGCCTCTTCAATGGAGAAAGCCACAAAATAAAGAGGAAGAAGGGCTGATGAAGAGGGGGCTCCCCTTGGTGGCCTTTAGCCTTCAACACTTGTCCAAACCTCCCGTCTCTTGCCCCCACCATGACATCACATGACCTCAGCCACTCTCTCTCCTCAAGCTTCCTCCACAAGCTTGTTGATAGGTCCAAAATGTGGTGTACCCCTTGGCATACGAATTTGGTACATTTGTACATCAAATTCATCCAATTTCCTTCAAATCCTAACCCAATCAATCCAATTTGAAGCTCATAATTTCATACCATGTAACCACACTTAATTCCACATTTTTATTTGACCATAGAACCATCTTGGATGCCAAAAGTGCGACCAAAAGCGGGCCTACCAATTTTCCCGAACCAAATTAACCATGCTTTGATTTTTTCGCTGAAAAACTCGGTTTGCAAAAAAATCTTCTGAATATGAGTCGACGTTCCTAAAATGATTTGTGACACAACAAAACTTCCAATTTCTGAATTCTGGTTTAAATTCACGGTTAATTTCAATCTGGTGCGATTTTAGTGCGTCCTAATATATCAGGTAGCTTTTAGAAATTTTCAATGCAATTGACCCGTGATCGATTGTTTTCTAGCCACAGCATAGATCTTCGACACATTGGCGACTCTCGATTGTCGTAAAAATCTCGAGATTTCAAATACGAATACAAGATACCCAAAACCACAGAAAAATCGGTCTAGTGCCGGTTGACGAGAATATTGAAATCAGGTGGAATCACCCACACTCTGATCACACATCTCAGTCGAATCGACCTATACCTGATCTCTGATCGATTTTGACAATGCCGTAATGACTCTTGCAGACTAGCACATTCGAGCAGTCGATTTCTAGTCGAATTCTCAAGTTATTGCATTAAAATCTCTTAATGACTTTCCCAGATAGTCTAGTTATCTCACAAGTGATCGGCTCTAAAAATAGCACTATAGACGCGTCGATGAAATGCCCGATTTATTCAATTGAAAACAATACTGGAAATTCAGGATGTCACAAATCGAGAATAGAATTCCAGATAGAGAAAGCCAAAATCCTCTCATAATATTTACCTCCTTATATATGCCGCGAGTTCTTGGTCGCAGGAGAAGAGAAACATTTGTCGTGTGTCACCAATGGACAAATAATCACATGCTTTCTCGCTACATCCAGCAATTTCATCACCGTCATTCAAAGGGAAAGACTAATGTGAGTACACATGAAAGAATCTTTAAATTATATCTTGCATCCTTTACATGTAGGCTATGTAGCACCGACACGCGACACGATATGAGTGTCTGACACGACACGACACGTCGACACGTTATTTCTAAAAAATAAAGAATTCCGACACGTTGCGACACGTTGTATATTAAATAAATATTTTTATTTTTAATTAATTTAATTCAAATTCATAAATAAATAATTAAAAAAGAGCCTATAATAAATTTATACTAATAATATTAACAAATCAATTCATTTGAAATTCGAAATATATATTCATAATTAATATGAAACATTTTTTTTTTTTTTAATTTTAACAAAAGTTATCGATGAAACTAAAAATTAATAATAAATTAGAATCAATTTATTTAAATAAATCCATGATTTTCTACAATAACCAAAATTTATCATTATTCAAAATCTAATATTTTTATTTTTCAAAATCATTTTTTAATTTTCCGGTTAAAAAAAAATCCCCAAAATTCACCCCTTCTTTCGTTCGTCCTTTTCCCTCCACCCCCACATTTATTTTACTTTTTTCCCTCCCCCACTTGACAGTGACAGGTGAGCTGTCACTTCCCCCCCCCCTCTCTCTCTCACGCCATCAGACCTCCTTTCTTATTTTTTTTGGATTTCTTTATGAAAAACCCTAGCGAGCCGCCGAGCCCTCCTTTTCCTATTCCTCTTTGCCGCGCCGCACGACCCCCTTCCCTCCTCTCCTCTTCCTCTCGTCGCCGATCCATCGCAACAGTGGCGGCCCTCACCTCTCTCTGGCCGTCTCTCGCCGTCGCGGTGGTCCGTTCGTGGCTTCGTCTCGCCGGCGGGAGTTTGCCTTCTCTCTTCTTTCTCTCTGTTCGGCTCTTTCTCTAGTCGTCTCTCGCCGTCGCGGTGGTCCGTTCGTGGCTTCGTCTCGCCGGCGCTCGTGGCCTCTGCTCCGTCTCGCCGGCGCTTGCGACTTCTGCTCCCTCGCCCTACCTCACCCTCCCTTGCCTCCACCCTCCATCAGTCCTCCGGACACGCGTCGACACGCGTGTCTATAAAAGTTGACCGCGTGTCCGACCGTGTCCGAGCGTGTCGACGTGTCCGACACGCTCCGACACGTGTCGGACACAACACGGAAGCACCGACAACGTGTCCGTGCTTCATAGCATGTAGGAGACAGGGAGAGTGATAAAAGCAAAAAAAAAACAAAAAAACAAAAATGTAGGAGACTAGGAGATGCAAAATGCACTGTTGTATTTCTCGTCATCGTTTATCTATATACAAAGAAATCAATTGCACAAGCCAAAAACAACAAGCCAATTTCATATTAATGTACCCCAGTTTCTACTCCACATCCGCATTTTGTCAAACATCTGACCAGCACTATCGAAACGATCGAATCTCCTCTCCTCTGCAATGCATCAGCTTCCACGATGACGTCTTCCAACTGTTGAAATTTAATCAAAGAGAAGAAGACACATAAGAGATGCTGCTGTAACTCTTATTACTTTTCATCAGAACATAAGCCTATTAAATAGGTAGAACATCCAAACCACTTAGCAAGAAAATAGCTACAGAATAGCAACAACAAAGACCCACTAACATACCCCACTAACCAGAACATGTGCAGAAACAAACTCTAAAAACAAGCCACATCCTATTGACTAGGACCCAACTATTACATTATTGAAGACACATAAAAAACTGAAAGCACATAACAAAACTTAAAGTTAAAGACTTCAACACCAACACCACAAGCGACAACTCTTATTTCCCCAGATGCCTCTCGTCAGCCGTCTTTTGGAGACTCATCGAATTCGCTCCTCTTCCTCCTTCTCCTCCTCATGGCGCTCGGGAGAACCTTACAGTCTTCCATGAGCAAAGTCGCCAAGTTCTCTCGACAACGAGCGAAACAACAGATTCCAATTCCACCCCCGGCTGATTGGCAAGTCCTCAGGGATGAGAGGGAAAACGAAACGAATGATGATTTATGATGGAAAGAAGACATGGAAAATTCATCAAAAAATGCCCTGCTTCTTCCCCTCCTTGAATATTTCGTGCGCATCATCATATCTAGAGACATGTGAAGGCACCACCATCAATTTGGGACACTCTGCGATCCCTAATCGAGAAAGATGAGGCACGGCTCCTTCAGCCTTCCACTCCTCCAAATGAGGTAATGCCCAAAAAAGTAAATGCTTGAGTTGAGGAAAGCCTCCTGCAGAGCAAACCATTTCCTTTCCCGTGAAAGCCTGACCTCCCAGCATGAGAAAAACCAAGTTTTCCAATTTCTCCAATATTGGCATCGGATCTTCTTCGAGTTGGGAAAATAGTAAGACCAGCTTCCTCAATTGTTGGGGAAGACTTCTATGTTCCTGTTCCGGTAACTTCTCTATTTTCCCTCCTAAGGACAGCTTATAGGAATGGGGATAGTTTGACATTTTACTCAATTCACCTTCGGTCCATAAAGATTTATAATTTTTTAAATAAAAAGACGAGGATTGAAGATGTTTCAACTTGAATTCAACAAGCTGCGGAAATATCTCCAGCCCGATAGAATCATGCTCGTCAAAGACAGTAAGTTTTTGTAGATTGGCAAGCTTGCCTACATCATTCACATCACAATTCTCCCTATTAAAGTTTTTTAATGTCCGTAGATTCTTTAAAGTGCCCAACCGCAACTTCTTTCGGTCCCAAAGGAATTTCTCCTTGATTGCAAATTTGTAGGGAAGACGGAGATACCTCAACCTTCTCATCTTCCACAACACATTTGGCATGGAAACCTTAACATATGTCTCCACAAGCCGGTCCAAGAATTCCATACATACAATGTTCCCCATAGATTGTGGCAAGCCGTTAAACCTACCACCTGCTAAACTTAAGAATCTTAAATGGACTAGGTCTCCCATTGATTTAGGTAAGCTTCTCTTCACATTAAGGTTCTCCAGTTTCAGAACTCTAAGAAACTTACAATGGTCGAAAATAGGTTGAAATTGCTTCGAGTCCCATGTGACACCTTCGAAAGACATGAGAGTTCGAAGGTGGTCCAAAGTCCTTCCTCTTGCTTTTAAGCTTGGAATCACATTTCTATTAAGAGAAAGCCTTCGTATTTTGCAACTTGACCCAACATTTATTGCCATTGAAGCAGAACAATTCTCCATCTCATTGTCCTGTTGAATGTTATGAATGCTTAGAAAACTCTCTTGCAGAGCCTTGGAGATGCATAAGTCTCGCATCAGGTCGTGGAGGTGGCAGCTTTTGATCTTTCCACTTAATTTCAATTGTACTTGAACCATTCCTCTGTTAACCAACTCCTCTAAATATTGCTCCGCTACATCTTCCACTGAAATTTCTCTCTCTTTGTCATATGCATTCAGCGACACAAAACCTTCAGCAATCCACATGTAAAGAACTTTCGTTGCAAGGATTTTTGCATCCTCAGGAAAGCTACCCAAATAGAGGAAGCATGGCTTTAGATGCCATGGTAAATCATCATAGCTTAAGGCTAACACTTTTGATACATTGTTCTTATCACTAAAATGCAAATTGATCTTTTCATGAATCGTCTTCCACTTGTTGACGGCCAGCAATCCACCAAGCACAGTGATAGCCAAGGGCAATCCTTCACACTTCATAAGGAGTTCATGTGCTAACTTCTTCATATCTTCAGTGATTTCTACACAATATCAGGCAACAAATTGCAACTCAACAATCATAGGAAGATGCAACTGTAATAAGAAGATTACTTCAAGGATGAATATGTGCTTTTAGAAGTATAAGTAAGATGCTATAGTTCTTTATAATTTGTGGTTCATTTATGCTTTTGTAAGAGGAAAATAGGGACCACAACAAACCTCCTATATATGCCTCCACCTATGCCTAGAATATCAAGAAGTCTAAGTTAACAAATGGAATGTATCGTCTTTGTTATCCGTGGCTTGAATTAAGTGACTCGAGCAAATATAAAGCATTAATAAACCTACTTGACAAAGAAATATGAAGGCAGCACAGGGACAACTCGAGTGTGATCTTCCATAACTTGAATGTGCTACTAATCTCCCGCACAAATTCTAATGAAATCTTCGTTTGCCGCATAATGATTCACGATTTTCCTTATCAATCCCTACTTTTATTGTCAAGCCAACTTTGCACAAATGCAAAAAAGGTGGACTTGAGATGAAGCCGATGGAAGAAGTAACATAGCTAGGCTTCACATTATTTCATAAATCCGATCAAAATTGCTTATTATGTTGGCCTTATAAAAAGCCTCTTCGATATTTAACCTCACTAGAGGAAAGGAGCAACAAAGCTTTGGATCTTGGTTTAGTGGTATGATTGTTAGCTATTAAGAAAAAAAAGGGGCATTTGATTCCCCAAATATTGAAATTATGTTGCCTAATACTCAATATTTCAATCATTTGAATTCCATTGTAACTATCCATTCATAAATTGCTTAAGCTTCCGAAAGGACAAACTGAGCAATGAAGTACTCAGTATTTGTCCCTTTGTTTCGGACTGTTTTGCGATACCTTCTATAGTTTGGCCCACAATAGTATCTTGACCAACTCCAGGTCCATTAGAAGAAATTTCAACAACTAATCTTGCAATGATAACCGAAGCACCATAAATCAGAATCAAACAGGCAATATAATATCTTGAAGCTACTATATGTTATGATAATAACATTAGAGAAGTCTCACCTTTTGTTTCAGGAAATGCCCTCTTCTCTAATAGATCCCAGCTCTCGCGGTCCGATAAGCATTGAAGTTCATGGATCCCTTGAGGATTGATATACTCAGCTACATCTCTATTCCGGGTTGTTATCAATAGCTTGCTTTTTGTGTTCTCAACCCGAAATGCATCTCGAAGACTATGCCATGCCTCTTTGGTCCAAATATCGTCAAGAACCACGATACAACTCTTTTCTTTCAGGGTCTCTTGTAGTTTTTCAAACAATTCATCAATTCTCATATTCTTAACCCTCTCATTTTGATCAGGGATCAATTTAATGAGAATTCCCACCAAAATATCTTTCACGTCGTATTCTTGAGATACGCAAGCCCAAGCAAAACTAGTGAAATTTTTCTTCACTTCATCCTGAGCAAGGACTTTCCTAGCGAGTGAGGTTTTACCCACACCACCCATTCCCCATATAGAAATAACTCTCTGCTGTTTTCCATCCTTCAACAGCTTTTCCACCAACTCCTTAATACTGTCTTCCCTCCCAACAAAATCTTCCTCGAAATGGGAATAAGTACGTTTCAACGTCAAATCTCTCCCCCATTTGCGATCGCTCTCATTCGCAGGTTGTACGCCAAAAGCCAGCATGCTTGTTCTAAGATTGGAAATTCTGGATTTTAAGTCCTCAATCTCTGTCCCCACCATATGAACCTCCACGCACGTGCACTTCGCCACGAAGCAAGCACACGCTCTGGTGATGTATTGTTCCTTCTTCAGCGCGACTCTGAGGGTGTATCTCTCGATGATGTCCTCGGCATCATAGGCGAAGTCTCGGAGTTGTGCGACACATTCTCCCACAGCTTCGTTGTGCTCTCGTCTCGCATCCGCATCCCTCAGCAAGCACCGGATCAGCCTAAGCTCCCTGTACAGGTCCTCGACCTTGCCCTCCACGCCCCACAAGAATTTGGCCTCGTCGATGAGCAGATTTCCTACTGCCCGCCCCACGGACGAAACAACAGCCTCGGCCATTGGTATTGCACTACTTGACAATGACTAGTGGAGCTTGTGATTGAGAATGACTCGCAGAATTCCCTTCTATGCGTTGACAAGCTCTGCACATATAGGCCTGTGAGTTGCAAAGAAGAAAGAAGAGGAATAAGTACTTTTAAAGTTGCGTATCGCATTGATAATACATATTCTACATCCACGGATGCAACAAAATCACCCCACGAATGACTTGAGCTTTATTAGGTCTCCAAGCTTGGCGACTTCTCTTCAAAGTGTACTAAGCTGGTAATTATGTTCATTCTTTTACTCTTGGAGTTGCAACAAGCATGAGCTTCGATTTATTTCTTCTGTGAATCGTGCCTTGAACCTGCACACCACAAAGAAAAGAAGTTCCCAGGTTAAGGCCCATTAAGAATCCTTCGATGCTTAAATTAGCATCGGACTAGAGCGTGTAAAGTATGGAACTAATAGAGAAAGCATAGTATTGGAATGGCTTACTCCTGTATTTACAGAGAAACAGACGGGCGGCATGTGGGTCTTAAGCTTTTGGCCTTAGCCCCCTTAGTAAAGGCTTGCTCATGGTGGGTCTATTTGTGGACCTATTTGATCATGGACTTCTTCGTTAGTAGTGGTCCTTGTTTAATATGTCGAAATTAAAGCAAATATTTGTCAAAAGCTTACTCATAGTGGGATTGTCTTACAAGTTTGGGGAAAAATCGGAACGAAAGTTTGTCATCATCAGTTTGCCTCAACTATGTTGTAATTGAGCAAAATTCAATTATTAAATTACACCCATCTAATAAGCATGTAAAATTTTTGATTACAAATGACTAAAATTTCAATACGTCCTATAATTGAAAACGAAATTGAAATTATTTAGCTATCGAATGAACTCTTGCTGCTCTTCAAATGCCTAGAAATTTAAATCTCAAATGCACGACCATGGAAGCTGTGAAGAAATGAAACGTCGCCTTCAAGAAGCTTGTCCGTGTCAGTGCCAGCCGTGCCCTGTGAGACGGCCGGCATCCGCGTAAGTAATTTCTGGCCAAAATTGACCAGATAGACTCAATTGGCGAAGCATAAAAATATTTAGGATTGACAAAATTAAAAAGCTTATAATTGAATTGACAAAAAAAATAATAAATTTAGAACTTTTTGGATAATATTCCCATACATGTGAAAGCCACAAACCGAGGAAAGCTTCCACTTGTTAATAGTAAACATTCTAAAGTATAGGACTTAGCACCACCGGCCTGTTGGAAGCAAGTGAACCAATATCTATGTCATTCAAACAGCCCAAGTGAAAAAAAGGGAACAAAGCCCAATCCATATAGACAGCATCCATGTGAAAGCCACAAATTGAGGGTACGTAGCTGAAACTACCGACAGGGGCCTTGGCTGCCTATCCGCCATCATGTTGGCGGTAGGCTGCACAATTGCGTTCCTTATTTTTATGTGTCGATGTCTGCACACTTTGCCCCCTAATTAAGGGGCAATTTTTCTTCCCCCACCTTAGGGAATATCTTCCTAAAGTTTTAAGTCTCGGAACTTGGACATAAAAGTTTTAGGACTGACTAAGGTCCACTAACCAATATTTATGTCATTTAAATGACCCAAGTAAAAAAATGGAACAAAGCACAATCCATATCGCCTCAAAGTACATAAAAATAAAACATCAAAATTTTAAATTTAGAAAATACTATTGCAAGGACTACAACAATACTAAAAAAAAACTAAAATGCACAAAAACTAGAAAAAGTAGAACATATAAAGCAAAAACTAAGTATTAGTAACTCACAAACTTAATTGCGACTTCCTCGTTCGTTTAAATGTTAGTACCTGAAATCAATTCATGAAAAACTTCAATCAAAATCAAACTAAAAGCAGAACGAATAAAGCAGAAAAATCGAGTATTAGGTTACGAGCAGTCCCCCGAGATAGACCTCTCCCAATGATCCGCTACTGAAAACAATAACTCAGAATGATAATTGCTCAATAATAATACGGGGATTGGGTCGATGAGCTCATCATCATCATCACCACTCTCCGCAGCGAACTACATATAGGCGATGGCATGTAGGGAGTGGCACATTACTCAGCATTATCTTTTTGCTTTGTGTCCCGTCAAAAGGAGATTGGTTTCGCATGGGCTGAAGGCAATATTTCAGCATAAATTTTTGGCCCTACGTGCCGTTCAAAAGATGGGTTTATCAGGGCGAAGATCGTTAAGAGATTGCTTTCTCATGGGCCAATAGCTTTATGTACCATCAATTCAGAATCATTCCTTTGCTTTATGTGTCGTCAAAAGATGGGTTTCACACTCATCATCGAACATCATAGGATATAACAAGATTGCACAAAAACATAAAACAAGAAAAATACGAAAACTCATGTCAAATTCCAAGTGGAACTTAGAACCAAATTCCAAATTCCAAGTTTCATCTAGAACCTATCTTTGGAAATGATTTTCTAATTTTTGAAATTTGGAATCTATCCCGCATATTCTTGAACCTAAACTAGTTCATTCTTCAGTTCTCGATTCTATTATGGAACCATGTTCACCCCTAATTATCAAAGCTGTGAAGAAATGGAACATCACCTTCACGAAGCACCTAAAGCAGGACCGTAAGGTCTTTCGTGATGGCTTTCTCTCTATCCACGCCTCCACTGGTAAGGTGCGTGCGATGCTCACCGGTCCCTACATAATTGGTAAACAAAGCTTCATGTCATCATACGAGAATACCATAATTGTCGCAGTTGCTTCCCGACCAACCCCCTCACTCGGTCAAATCATACATGTCTCAAGCGAAAAATCGATTATTTTATCTTTTCTTATAAGTATCCTTTCAGACAAAAAATCGATTCTCAACGAGGGACAAGGCGCGCTTACTTGGCTTTTAGCTAAAAAAAGAAAGGAACGCTTACTTGGTCATTTAATCGTATTGTCCGAGAAACACAACATGAATTCGTGCATCACAACTCTAAACATATAATACAGTGCATGTGAAAGCCACAAACTGAGGAAAGCTTCCACTTGTTAACGATAATCATTTTTAAATATAAAATTAGCATCGCCAACTTTCTGGTAGCAAGTGAACCAATATCTGTGCCACTCAAACAACCCAAGAGAAAAAGGGAACAAAGCACAATCCATATCACCTCAATGAACGTAAAAATAAAGCATCAAAATATTAAATCAACAAAATACCAATGCAATGACTACGGCAATACTAAAAATATACTAAAACGCACAAAAACTAGGTAAAGAAAAGGGTCAATTCAACTGAGAAAAGAGCCACTCACAAGCTTAACTGTGACTTCCTTGGTCGTTTGAATATTAGTACCTGAAAGTAATTCATGAAAAACTTCAATCAAAATCAAACTAAGAGCAGAACGGATAAAGCAAAAGCCAAATATAAATTAGCAACCAGTCCACCGAGGTAGATCTCTCCGAACAATCCGTTACCGATCTTACCATCAAGCCGGAACTTGTTGCCTATGCGCAGCCCAACATTTCAAAGCCCCTGCTATGAAGGGAAGAAACGTAGCTATGCACAGAGACTATAAGAAAGACTTCATCGCCATCAAAGCACGATTATTGAGCCAGCCATAAAGAGAGCGTGTGTTGGTCACTACTCATCGACATTCCAATAAATAATATGACGGCGAGCAGCCGTTGAAATTCAATGCTCAACTAACAAATTCAGCAATAAATTCGGTGCTCAACCAACAACTTCAGCATTAAATTCGATGCTCAACTAACAACTTCAGCATTAACGATGACAAATTTTAACTGCCATCTGGAGGAAGAAATTAATGAAAATTGTCACCTCGTACTTTTTCCTCTGCTTAAAGCTAACCGAGGTTAGAATTAATAAATTTAACAACTTATATGCACGGAATGAAAATTTTGGAACTTGAGTACCAGATCAATACCAATTTTAAGAGTCCTCCTGTAATTGTCCCGTACAAAGTTCAACTCCATAATTTTGTGGGCTTTTACACCCACTGAAAATTTGTGACTCTGAGGCTAGCCTATTAAAACTTGGCGTGCCCAAAGTGGAATAAGCCGGAAGAAAAGTATATCATACGTAGATTTTAGGAGATCATTTTTTATATACAAATGATCGAAGCCATAAGTGATCATAGCGAAGAAATGGACCGTAAGAATATATAACTAAGAAAAGTAAAATAAGAATATACTCTGTGCGTGCGTGTGTGTGTGTGAAGGAAACAGGCCGCCAGAAGGCAGAAATATCGTAGCGGTTCAGTTGCTTCCATCCATTATTTTCAGCTATAAGAGAAGAAAAACCAAAAAGAAAAAGACGAATGCAACCTGATGTTAGTACAAGAGCTAGTTCAGAAGAAGCTAGCTTCTATAAGAAAAAAGGAGAACGATGCTGTCTATTCTTAGATCCAGTTGCCTAGCTAATGACAAGTTAGAAAAATCATTCTCCATCGCCATTCCCCAAACCTTGGAGTTTTGAGCAGTAGTGGTAACTAAGTTAACAAACAAAGTGTTGGATTTCAAGTCGGCGGAAGACGACTTACCTTTATCCGATGCGCAAACAACAATTAACCCTGGAACGAACGTTGAATTGCGGATGAATCACGAACAAAATTACTTCACTTTAGTCTGAATGCAATCACAAGGAAAGCACCCGATTTCCACGGCGTAAATGCATACCGTCCTTATAAAGGATGAAATTGAATGCCTTCTCCTTTGATGGAAATAAGACAAGAAAAATGGAGAGAAATTCTGAATGTTCGTTCTGACAACCATTTCAACGGTTGTCTATCAAAGACATTTATACAACTCCCTCCATACCCTTTCAAAGAGGTGCTTTTCCATCGTAGCTTATTAAGACCAAACGGTGCGTTCCAATCGCACCCCATCATGGACGTACTAGCTAAAGTACAACATCTCCCACTCGGATATGATGGGCTTGATAGTGTTCTATCAAGAATTTAAGGCATTCAACATTCATCAACTTTACAAAACAATTCATACTGGCAAGTAAGCCATGCGACCAGTGAGTACACTTGCACTTGGGAGCTCAAATTATGCACTTGTTAGGAATGACATAATGGCTACAGCCCAAATATATATATATATATAAAGTCGATGTCTCACAGTGCCCCAGACATATTTTCTTACATCAATTCAAGTATACATATCCCTTAAAGGCTATACTTGATTATTCTCAAAACATCATGTATTTACAATTATATTCGCAACCACATAAGGCGATATAATCGGTCGACCAGTAAATACATGTGATAGATGTAAAACAACAATAGTATTCCTTCGCACTCATGTCTCTCTCCATTTCAAAACAACTGCTTTTCTAGACACGTCCCATAAAGCCATATCTATTCATGACCGCCGGTAATATGCTAAAGTAGCAATATTGATATTTCACTTCGAGAACATAGTCAGAAGTAACATAGGGCACAAATTGAGGTAAATTATAAATTACCTCAATGGCTCACACGATGAGTAAATAGGGATAATTTTACTCACCTTCCCTTGTCGGTCGAACAATGCACATGTAGTATGAATTACATGCTATAGTGGATTTCTCTTTCTATAAGAGCGTATGTCATTTTTTTAAATATATCCACTATATGGATCTTAGCCTAAACATAGTCACGTGCTTCTCACGTACTCTTGTTTAGCTCGAGTGTTATATCAGCTCGCTTTCTATAGCGCCCAATTAAGTGCTCGCATCCGACATCTTACAGGCATACATGATTGTAGGACTATCATGTTCGGTTTTATTATAAACAAATCACAGACCTCATCTTGACTCCAATCAAGGCAACATATTTTATGTACCATACTTGCTCTTCAGCATTTATTTGTACATAACGTCTCATCTCAACGTGCTAACTATAGCACTTGAGGCGATTGCTCGTGTGAGTGAGCCAATCATTACCTGCTGACATACTTTTCAATAATATATGTGTGTATGTGCTAGTCTCATAATGGATTTGTACTTCTTAATAAAACATCAAAGTCACTAATAGACAAACAAGTATAATACACATGTCCACATATACATAAAACAATGATCCTCTACATTAACACATATCACATTCTACACAATCCTAGTGACATCCTGTGGGTCAAGAATATGTCTCTAGGAATAGCCTTCGTAAATGGATCAGCAACCATTCTATTGGTTGAAATGTATCGTAGGATCACTTCTTTCTACGCTATAATATCTCTGATGAAGTTGTTCTTTATGTCAATGTGCTTCGTCCTTCCATGATACTTGGGATCTTTCACATAGGCAATGGCTGTTTGACTATCACAATAAACTGTCACCGGTCTTGGAACCTCAGTAACAGTGGCTAAATTTTCCAAGAAACGTTTTAGCCAAACTGCTTCTTGCACTGCGTTAGAACATACAATAAATTCAGCCTCCATTGTAGACAAGGCCGTGCATGTCTGTTTCTTGCTATTCCAAGAAATTGCACCTCCACTGAGCAAAAACGCATATCCAGAAGTTGATAGTTCATGATGCCTTTCAAGTATCTTAGGATCAACACTAGAATCGCAACCACAGAAAATAGGTTAGTCTTGTATATGATAAAGCCATCCATAAGATATCAATAGTAGTTAATATAAGCAGTCAAGTCCAAATCCAAATTCAGTCCACACATCCAGACACAAAAATAAAGTCGTAAAGTCAAACATCAATCCAAAAAAAATTCAAAGTTTTTCAAATCTAGCATCTCTCCCCCTTTTTGTCAGCATTAAAAATGTTGAGATTAAAGTCAAGATTGCTTGGGAACGCGAACAAGCTGAAATCTCCCATAGATCGAACGATTCCTTCCGGTCTTTTCAAGTCTTCCTTCGTTGAGCAATCTCCTCTCCCTTGGCATTGGCCTGAATCTGAACAGAGGGCTTGGATCCGATCATTCAATGAAACCGAAGAAGCTTGACCAGCATTCTCGCAAGTTTTGAACCTCGCATCCCTGCAGCATAAATTTGATGCGCATTTCCAAGAGAATATCCATAATTCTGCGAAAATCTGCTGTATTATCAGTCTGAGTACTTGCTTCGACACGATCTGCAGATGATGGTATATCAGCATAATCACGCAGATTTGGCGATGATACATCATGACCTTCCTCAGGAAATTGAGAGGCATAGATATCCTCTGCGGATCTCGCGGGAGAGCGACCGACTCCCTCACAGTAGGTGGATATGAAGAGGACATTCCTCTTTTCTCTTGATCTCCCCCTGTTTTCATGCCTTCAGGTGGAGAAGAACGTTCCTCAGGTTCTCCTTCTTCTTGATCTCTTTTTTCTTCTTCTTCTTTCTCAACTCTTTCCTTCTCAGTTTCTTTCTCTTCTGCTTCCTTCGTCCTTTGTTCTGATTCTTTCTCTGGAACAGAACGATTTAGATTCTTCAGAGCAGAAATGGTGATGTTCTCCTCATCATCTTCATCTTCAACAATGAGAGCTCTTCTTTTCTTGGATGAAGCCACCAAGGGCTCCTTCCCTTTTCTTTTTGATGAAGAAGAGGTTTGATGAGATTTGTGATCGCATACATCGGTTTGCCTCGCAGTTAGACACATCAGTCTTGGATGTTGATTTCGGTCCGAGACAGGTTGATCACAATTTTGTGAAGCAAGATGTTGTTTGCATGCAACCTTGTGTAGGTAATCCTCCCTTCGGTGTCTTGTCTTTAACAAGCTCCAAAGTGTGCTTGACCAAGATTGGGTTGATATCAGCTCACCAATCCCACGGCATAACATCAACCACAAAGTCCGATCTCGGACATCGAAAGATATTCTATTCGCATCCAAGAAACTAAGATTTGAATAGAAATATGCAGTTAATTGAGCATAGCCTTCGTGGTATCGGAGTAAAATTTCTCAAGCTGAAGAAGACTCGAACTTTTCTCTCAAGTTCACATTCACAGCATCCAAGAAGTCGAAATCCACACTCCTAGGGTTTATCACCCCGCTTCAATAATTTGGAGTATAGATCATTCATTCCTTTGATCTAAGCAACTCGATCTTTTCCTCGAATTTCCGCTGCAACACCCATCCTAGGTTGAAATTCGCTAAACAATTTATCATCATCATTTCCATCTCGGATTAAATCCCGCGACACGTGGATCACTCGGAATGTTTGCAAGAGCTTCCTGCCTTCCCTTTGGGAGCAATTCCCAAATTCTCCATTTTCCGCAAAAGATATACTCATTTCCATATCCCTTGTCTTTAAGAAAATCATCTACGTAGTTCAATGGAGTACTAGTGCTCTTCAAAGCACGATAAAGCTTGTAAATAAAAGAGGGCTTTTGGATTTTTACAGATCTCGCATCCTCAATGATTTCTTCCTCTTGTTGATGATCAACGCCTTGAGGACTAGATGGAGGAGAATGACGCGGTTGAGAATGTTGCGGGCTCTGTTGCTGTCTCGGTAACTCCTCTTCCTCAGTGAGATCGAAATGAGTAGGTCCCTCACTCATTCTCCGTGGTCCCCCGTTTGCGATTCTTGAGGACTTTCTCGAAGAAGACATCTTTCTTTGTCGTTGAAAGATTCCTTGCTTGACTTTCCCAAGTAAAGATGACAACTTTTCAAGATTAAACAAGAGAAGAAAACAGGAATGGAAGATCGATGCTTTTTAGGGTTTTAGAGTTTTGAACGAAGAGAAATCGTATATAACTCCGTCGAAACGAGGGAATGCCAAACGATGTAATGGAAAGTGAAAAGGTTTCTAAAAATAACTGCCTTTTCCGCAAATTACGTTGATTAAATATAGCAATAATCAAACACGGTAGACGTTCGTACCTTTTCAAGATTAGATTCGAGAGAGAGAAAAATAACATCAAGGTCTTGAATGTCTAAGTCCGAGAGTCTCTAGACTTTAACTTCTTCAAGCTTCAAAATGTTGAGTCGGGAACAGATGATATCAAATTGATTTTTTTCCAAAGGCTTTGTAAATATATCCGCTAGTTGGTTCTTTGAATCAACAAATTTTAATTTTGAAATTTCTCCATTTTGGACATGATCTTCGATGCCTGATGCATCTCTATATGCTTTGCTCTTCAGTGGGATTGGGTTTTTGGTGAGATTGATTGCATATTAAAACGTTCAAGAATCTTCATTCCAAAGTCTCTTAGCTGTTGTTTTATCCAAATTTGTGAACAACAACTTCTAAGAGTTACATACTCAGCTTTCGCTGTAGAGAGAGCTACCGTACTCGCTTTCTTGAAAACCAAGACACCGGCCCCGCCTCCTGTACCCGAGGTGCTCTTTCTATCAACTCTACATCCAGCTAGAGCGAGTATCCAACAAGAGTAAAATCTCCCCTTTTAGGATACTAGAGGCCGATGCTTGAAGTTGAGGCAATGTATTTATAATACTCTTGTGAAAGCACTTAAATGAGATTCTTTATCGATCTCTTTCGATCTTAACTCATAATATACAAACACTTAAACAAAATGTCATTATTTCAAAGATAAAGAAGTTGGAGGACAATCCTTTTCTCCTTCATCTTTGATAACTTGACATTGGTAATCACCAATTGTTAGTCCAAACTTTTTGACAAGATCTTTAGCATACTTTTCTTGATGAATAAAAGTTCCTTCCTTCAATTGCTTTACTTGAAGTCCAAGAAGGTTAGACCCATCATGCTCATCTCCACATAAAGTGATAAAATCACAAATTTATCTTCGGACCACTTGACATATACACAGTGATTTTCTTTGATCATCGTGAAACCAAAAGTTGTTATAGCTTGATGAAAACGAATATACCACTATCTAGATGATTGCTTAAGGCCATATATTAAGCGATGAAGTTTGCAAACTTTATGCTCTTGACCCTTAGCTATAAAACCTATTGGTTGTTTCATATAGATTTCATCATCTAGTTTTCCATTGAGAAATGTCATATTTACATCCATTTGATGTAATTCAAGGTCCAAATGTGCGACGATGGCTAGGATAAGGCGTATTGAGGCAAACCTTACAACTGGTGAAAATGTTTCCTCATAGTTTATACCCTCTTATTGAGTATAACATTTTGCCACAAGATGAACCTTATACTTTTCAATGGATCCATTCACCCTTCGCTTAATCTTAAAGACCCATTTGTTTCCGTTTGAGTCTTCTTGTTGTAGACTCGTACGCTTTGCTTGTGGTTGAATATCCAAGGAAGATGCCTTCATCTGACTTTTCTTCAAACTTACCAATTCGATCATTTGCATTTTTTAATATAAAACATTTGCATCCAAACACATGAAAATATGAAACGATAGGCTTCTTTTCTTTGAATAGTTCATAGGGGGTCTTTTCAAGAATAGGTCTTAGAAAAACTCTATTGATAATATAACATGATGTTGAAACGGCCTCAGCCCAAAATCGTGAAGAGATATTGCTTTCAATTAAAAGAGTTCTAGCCATTTCTTGAAGAGATCTATTCTTCCTTTCCACAACTCCGTTTTGTTCTGGCGTATATGGAGAAGAGAACAAATGCTGAAAACCAGATTCATCACAAAATTTTGTAAAATCTTGATTTTCAAATTCACCTCCATGGTCTGTTTTTATACTTGAAATAACATACCCCTTTTCATTTTGAACCTTCTTAGCAAATTTTTCAAAGTAAGAGAAAGTTTCAGACTTACTTGCCAAGAAATATACCCAAGTAAATCGTGAGTAGTCATCCACAATTACTAGGCAGTATTTCTTACCTCCAATGCTCTGTGTTCTGGTTGGTCCAAAGAGATCCATATGTAAGAGCAAAGACACGGTTAGTGGAAACTTGATTTATTGGTTTAAAGGAATTTCTTACCTGTTTTCCCAATATGCATGGTGTACATAGATGGTCTTTTGGTATGATAAATTGGGTAGACCACGAACAAGCTTCTTTGCTGAAATTTTGGCTATCGCTTCATGTTGATATGCCCAAGCTTTCGTGCCATAAGCTTGCTTCGTCTTGTATTGAAATTAAGCATTGTGATTCATCTGGTTTCACGTCCAAGAGGTAGATATTTCCATGTCTTCGACCCATAAATGATCGAGTAGAGTCTTTACCGGTTCCCGAACAAGTACCTCTTGAAAGTAAAGTCTCGAAACCGGCATCACATAGCCGATCGACGCTGGATTGTAGTTGAGCCCTTCAACTAAAGAAACATTGCTTATTGTGAGATTTCCAATCTTTACAGTTCCAAATCCCACAATTTTTCCTTTGTTGTTTCCACCAAATGAGACTTTTCCACCATTCACTTGAACGAGCTTTATGAAACATTTTGAATCTCCGTCATATGTCTTGAGCATCCACTATCCGATTGATACCATTTTACCTTTTTCTTGATAGTGACCTCGCATTTAAAAAAACTCAAATTTTCTTTGGTACCCATATTTTCTTGGGTCCATTGGTGTTAGTATAATAAGCAGATTAGCCCATACTTTCTTAATGGTTTCCAAACCATAGGACATTCTTTTTCAAAATGATCCGTACTATTGCACTTTGAACATCCGAGAGCATTGCGACCTACCGGTTTTACAAAGGTCATTTTAAAATGATTTTTGTAAGCATCTCTTGTGGGTCTTTGTTTGATTCTTTCTTTTACTTTAGGAAAATCAATTAAAGGAATGGTTTCAAGCGGTCATTCCCAAACCAGATTTATTGAAATAAGGTCTTTGAACGTAAAGTATTTTCTCTAGTTTTTTAGATCCTAAAGAAAAACTTTTGGAAATATTTGAGATATCAGTTTTTAAGAATGCATTTTCTTTTAAAAGATTATCTTTACTTTCTTTAAGAGAAGAAACATTCTTGTCTAAGCATTTCACTTTTTCTTCCAAAACATTTTCTCGTTGTTTTAGAGCAGAATTTTCCTTTTGAGTTCGGAAATTCTTTTAAGAGAAGTCTTAAGACTAAAACATAATTCATCAATGTATTTCGAAACTTTAATAGGAATTTTGAAGTCACTAATCTCAAATTCACTTTCGAGTCCGATTCGAGTTTGAGTCTCGAATCCGATTGTGCCATTAGACATATGTTGGTATAATCATCATCACTATCTTCGCACTCTGTATCACTCCAGGTTTCTGCTTTGAGAGCATTTCGATACTTTCAGTCTTTCCTTTCTTCTTCCTCAGAAGAGGACAATTGGGTCTGATGTGTCCCTTTTTCTTACATTCAAAGCAGACTACATCTTTGTTTGATTCATCATCTTCAGCAAACTTGGTCTGATGCTTTTGAAAACTTTGTTTCTTTGAATTGAATCTTCTTCCTTTTCTGTTCAGCTTTCTGAATCTTCTTATCATGAGGGCAAGCTCCTCATCATCCATAGCGTCTTCGTAATCCGAAACATCGAATCATCATTAGATTTTAATGCAATGGATTTCTTACCTTTAGGGTCTTCGTCTTCATTGATTCGTTCCACTTCATAAGACTGAAGAGTTCCAATCAACTCATCAACAGATAGAGGCATGATTCTTTGGATCTCTATGATTGAGGTCTTTATGTGATTCCACTCCTTGGAGAGTCCACGTAGTAGCTTATTTACTTTCATGGGATCAGAAATTGGTTGACCTTGATTTTCAAGACCATTCGAAATATCTCAGAAACGACTAAACATGTCGTTATAGATTCTCCCGATTTCATTCTGAAGGCTTCGTATTGACCAAGAAGAATGTTGATTCTTGTCTCCTTCACTCGATCGGTTCCTTCATAGGTAATGTGTAATCTATCCCAGACTTCTTTTGCTGTAACACAAGAAGATATTCTGTTATATTCAGTAGGTGACAAAGCACAATACAAAGAGTAAATTGCTTTTGCATCAAGAGCT
Organism: Eucalyptus virginea; assembly: GCA_014182375.1. NCBI lineage: Eukaryota > Viridiplantae > Streptophyta > Magnoliopsida > Myrtales > Myrtaceae > Eucalyptus > Eucalyptus virginea. The sequence goes on along the minus strand of CM024518.1, from coordinate 9,383,156 downwards.
TGTCTCTTGATTATCTCTTCCTGAGTCATTTTACTAAACTCAACAGCTTCTTTTCCTCTTTCTGAGACAGATGGAGCTTTTGGAGTAATTCCTCTTTCTACGACATCCCATTCCAGAGGATCCTTTGATCTTATGAACGCTTTCATCTTGTTCTTCCAGATATTGTAATCCTTTCCATCAAAGTAAGGCGGTCTGGGTATTGCTTTGCCCTTCTACCAGCCCTCGGAGCCAACATACTAGCCATGGATCTTTAATCAAGTAAAACACTTCAAACAAAGTGAGTACACGAGCTCGATACCAATTGAGATGACTAGTATCTTACGATTAAGTGGTAGATCAACCAAGTCCCAGACATGATTTGTTCTCATTGACTCCATTTCATCTTCCAAAGTTTTTTTCCATTCTTCCTTATCAGAGGATGAAAGAGCCTCTTAAACGGTATTAGACTCGGCATTGTCTTTCTGAGCAATCATAAATGCTTCCCCTTCAATCTCAAAACGACGACAGGAAATGCTTTTACGATTACTTTTAAGCAACTGAATTTCTCTTGAATTCAATTCACCAGACGATGCAACACTCCCACTAGGTCTTGCATGTTGAGGTAAATCTTCATTTCCCTCTATAACATTAGTGGGTGTGTTATTAGGATCTTCCATCTCATATAATTGGAAATCCTTATCAATCTCACCTCTACTAGGAAAATCGCTCTCCAAGAACGTGACATCTCATGACTCCATTTCGGTCACACTCCCATCAGCTTGGTCACCTATAAACACATACCCTTTGGAATGTTCAGAATATCTTATAAGCATGCATTCTTCCCTTTATGACCTAATTTGCTATATTTATGGGAAGAATTATGAACATAAGTTGCACATCCCCATGGACGTAAACTACTTAAGTCTGATTTTCTATCAATCCATAATTCATAAGGGGTGAAAGTGACCGATTTTGAGAACATTCGGTTAAGTACATAGGCAGTAGTCAATAATGCATCTCCCCAAAATGAGATAGGTAAATTTGCTTGCGCCATCATAGACCTAACCATTTTCAATAGGGTTCTATTCCTTCTCTCAGCTACCCCATTTTGTTGTGGAGTAATAGAAATAGTCAATTGTCGTATAATTCTCTTTTCATCACAAAGAACCTTGAATTGCTCCGATAGATACTCACGTCCACGATCGGTTCTCAATGCCTTTATTGTTTTGTTCAACTGATTCTCTACCATCATTATATATCGTCTAAAGCAGTCTAATGCTTCTGACTTATGGAAGATCAGAAAGACATAACCAAAACGCATGAAGTCATCTATGAAAGTGATGAAATATGAGGCTTCATGCCTCACCCTCACATTCAAAGGACCACAAATGTTAGAATGAATGAGTTGCAATGGAAATTCGGCTCTAGTCCCTTTATCGAATGGTTTTCTAGTTGCTTTTTCCGCTAGACAATGTTCACATACGGGTATATTAACATTAGTGAGTGACCCTAAAAGGCATTCTCTAGCTAATCTTTGCATTCTTTGCAACCCAATGTGACATAATCTAGCATGTCAAGTACTTGCATCAATCTCAACATTACTAGAAGATGCAATTAAAGAAAAACAACCATTAACATTAACATTGTACTGATCATAATCAATGTCTAACACCATAAAACCATTCGATACATGACCTGAACCACAATAAACTGTTCCATACAAAATGTCAACACAATCACCATGAAAATTTAATACATAACCTAGGCTAAGAAGAACAACTACGGAGACCAAGTTTCGTCGAATATCCGGAGTATAGAGGACATCATGTAGGAATAGGCTTTGACTACCACGTAAAAAATTAATTTATATGTGCCGATACCCTTCACTTCAACTCTTGAGTTATTCCCAACATATATCCATCTTCTTCCAAGCTGTATCCGACGATACTCCACAAATGCTTCTCGGTCTCTAGTTACATGGTCTGTTGCTCCTGAGTCTATTGTCCACATTAGATGAGATTCGGCAAGCATTACAGTACTAGAAACAAAAGCATTATTTAAAGTAATGGAGTAATAGGGTACCTCTTTCGACTCAGTGCATTCACGAGTAAAGTGACCCATCTTGCCACAATTGTAGTACTTCATCTTGGCCTTGTCCTTCTTCCCACCACGCTTCTTGCGTTGGAAGGTCTTAGCCCTTTTAGGTGCCTGATCAGTATTCTTCCCTTTATTGTTGAATTGAGAATTCCTTTTGTGCTTGAAGTCCGAAGCTTTGCGCAAACTCGATTTAGCAATATAAGCATGAGTAGAGGATCTCGCAGCCTCTAGGTGCTCATCCTCTAATTCCAAATGACGCGCTATATCATCAAAAGTAACAATATTCTCATTATGCGTCATATTGATCTTCATATGCTCCCAATTGTCAGGAAGAGACCTTATAACAGCCTGAACATGCTGTTCATCAGTAAGGGAGTGACCTGCCGACTTCAACTCACGAATCATATTTGACATCTCCCAAAGATGCTGCCTCATCGTTACATTTGTGTGCTTTCGGTATGTGTCAAACTTGATTGTGAGTCTCCTCAGCTTAGTAGCAGATGTACCCCCAAACATATCTTTCAAGGCAACCCACATTATTTGAGCTTTATCATAACTTTCAAACTCACACATGAGATCATCTTGCATATAGCTCAGCAACGTGATGCGATCAATGCTATTCTTCTTTTTCCAAGCTTGATAAGCTTCTAGATCTCTCATGTGTTGAGCTGAAGTTCCATGCTCAGGTTCATCCATAGTGTGGTTGAGGGTTTCCAAAACCTCTTGCTCCTCAAGGATGTACTGAACCTTTCGGTGCCAAATATCATAATTGTCACCGTTCAGCTTCTCACCCTTATTGAGGTCAGCCACAATGGTCTTGGATGCCGATACTATAATCAATTGCTTTAATACATTGACATAATAGACGCAGAATCAATACTAGCACATTTTTCAAAGTAAAACACATATTTAATTTGCAGCAAAAACAAACTAAATTAATGATAATTTAACAAAAGACACATAAACAAAAGTTCACTATGTTCCCAATCAACTTCTATGTATGATTGTTCTATTATCATTAATTAGTTTAATTTGCGCAAATTTTAAGTTCTAGGTGAGAACTCCTTTGAATTCTACCAACCTACGAACTCCCATTAGGAAAAATAATTACATGACCTCATGTAATTTCTACATTTTTCCATTAACTCAAAAGCATAGCATGATATAAACTAACATACAAAAAAAAAAAAAAAAAAACAATCATGTTGCAACTACAATCAAATCGCAATTCAAGATCTAACGGAAAAACAAGGATTTCCTACCATTGTTTGAATTTTCATGGAATTAGTAAATTGCAAGTATAATAAACTAAATACATGCTACCATCGAACCAAGCTCTACACAGCATATATGACATCACTTCCATATAGGCTAGCTACTGTATTTCCTAAAGTATAAGAAAATACAAGCTAAAAAAGAATAAACTATGCATTAAACCCCCAAAAATATGCGTACTTAGGGTTCCCTACACATTTTCATACCTTTAAAAAATTCAAAAATAAAAAATAATTATATCACAGTGTAGAGCACATCCATACGAACCCAACGCCTCCGACCACGATCCAATCCGAGCTTGCACGTGCCCACACGCGCCGCCTAAGGGCGCACGCGCCAGCGAGCCCAAGGGCTCCTGACCGGTCCGACCGGTCCAACCGTTGACCGGTCAATGGTCAACAGGTCGGGTCTGGTCAACGGTCGGCCAACTGCCGCCGATGATGACGTCATCGATGACATCATCCCAGTGGTTACCGATCGTTGGATAACGTCATGGATGACGTCATCCATGACATCAGCACGCGTCGCGTCGCTTCGCGCGATGCGCACGTGACGCGCACGCGTCGGTTCGCCGATCGGCGTGTGTTGCACACGCGTTGGCATCCCCAGCGCGTCAGGCGTGTAAGGCCCACGCGCAGCGGCTTCTGGCCGCGCGTGTGGGCGCGTCCGGCCTCGTCTGGTGGCGCTCAAACCACCATCGAACTCATCTTGACAAGTACTTGCACCCTGTATATTCAAAAGTTGATTTTGGCCAAAAAAATATTTTGAAAATTGGCCAAAACTGCACGGATGCACGCGACCCCGAACCCGTTCTTTGCTTTGGTTCGATTTTTTGACAATTCATGTATCAATTTCAATTAATAAACTTCCAACCAGTGTAGATATCATACTCTTGATCTCGATATCAAATGGTAAATTGGAAAATTCGATGAAAAAAAGGCAGAAACCACGGTCAGGCTCTGATACCAATGTTGGATTTCAAGTCGACAGAAGACGACTTACCTTTATCCGATGCGCAAACAACAATTAACCCCGGAATGAATGTTGAATTGCGGATGAATCACGAACAAAATTACTTCACTTTGATCTGAATGCAATCATAAGGAAAGCACCCGATTTCCACGACGTAAATGTAAACCGTTCTTGTAAAGGATGAAATTGAATGCCTTCTCTCTTTGATGGAAATAAGACAAGAAAAATGGAGAGAAATTCTGAATGTTCGTTCTGACAACCATTCCAACAATTGTCTACCAAAGACATTTATACAACTCCCTTCATACCCTTTCAAAGAGGTGCTTTTCCATCGTAGCTTATCAAGGCCAAACGGTGCGTTCCAATCGCACCCCATCATAGACGTACTGGCTAAAGTGCAACACAAAGATCATTCTCTATAATGAAGAGAATGAAGAATTGTCTGCGCATTCAATTGAGTGGAGGATCAGTTGAAGAATAATTACTTTGGTTGCTTTTTATTGAGAAAAGATGTATTTGATAATATAGAAATCATAGAATGAAGCAATTCATTGGAAACATGGAAACAACTTCTTTCGATATTCTTCTTGATGTATTTTCCAATCTTTGCTCTCAGTCACACACACTAAGGTTCGGCTCTTAAGTGGTTAAGTGGCCTATCAAGATAAGTCACGAGCTCTACCAGAAGATAAATCATGTACTCTATCTGTAGATGGCGATATACAAAAAAATCAATAGCACAAGCCGAAAGCAACATGCCGAATTCAATTCTATGTGCCCTAGTTCTACTCATCCACTCATTTCGCCAACGTCAACACTAATCATACCATATAAAACGATTAGAGTCCATGTCAACAATTTTCGGCTAAGACTCAATTGACAAACGATGAAAAAGTTTAAGATTGAATTGGCATAAATACACTAAATTTTGGACTATTTTGGTAATTTTCTCGAGGAAGTTAGATTTGAATGTTTTTGAGGTTCTCCACACAATCGTTGAATAGGCTAATTTCCAGTTAATTGCTACGAGTATGGAATAGATTTGGCTCCAGACTGTGCACAACAAGTCCACCTTGTCCATACACCTGCACTCCTGCAATAATATCTCATGAAAAGAAAATGTTCATAATGTTCATTCGGCCAATGGATTCCAGGTTTACATAGGAAGGAGGATATCAAAGCTGGTCCCTCAATTTTTTGTTAATGTTCAATTTGGTCTTCAAAATTTAATTTTGATCAAATTGGTCTTGGTATTCTTTGGTTTAAGCTGATCGATCCTTTTAGCCGACATACAATCCAACTGACTCCGTGAAAACAATTTGAAGCCGTAAAAGATCGAGGTGGGCCGGCCATAACACGTCAGCGTGCGCCCCAATGAATCGGGAAGCTCCACGTGGCACCACGTCAGTGAGTTGTCCCCATTGCTCTTTCTGCACAAAAAAATATGAATTTTCTCTTTCTTATTTAAAACCCCAATAATAGGTCTACACGCATTAATTGCTAAAAAGACAGTTCATCAGAGAGGCGCACGAGCTAGATTGGAGCCAATTTTCTTTTTTCCAGAAATTACTAGTCCACTTTGTTAAAATATCCAAATAAAAGTGAAATATATGATTTTTGCAATCCTTTTAGAACCATACGTCGCTTTATCACTAATTTGCATTCCCTGCTTTTGCATTTTCTTTGTCTGTTCAATTTTAAACCTCATCGATCAATTGCAATTTCGCTATGCAGAGAATTCAAATAACTCTCAGTGAACATCTTTTTCTTGGAATCATGAATATATAATCCATGGCGAAAATTTTCAATGGGAAGTATTCTCAAGAAAGTAAAAGAAATATGGCATTTAAACATAGAAAATAATATTACTCAAAATGGAAATCCATCCGCGATCATGTCTTCTACAATTTGAAGAAAGGATCTTTTAAAATCAAAAGCATCATTTCAGTAGAACCAACAATTTTCGACTTTAAAAATGAAAACCACATAACATGGTGAATCACAAATTGCTGGGAATCACCACTCTTGGCTAATAATTGTGCCGTCGTGTCTCGGATGGGAGAGCTCTCTGCTTACACAAAAAATATTCAATTCATCTTTAATTCTTAGCTTTTTAGTCAAGATTATACAATTAAAGATTTTAGTCATTAGCGATTGGATATCATGAACCAACTATATAGGAAGCATGACCTCAGATAATATGGTAAATCCTCCTAGCTCAACCCCAGACACTTTCAACGGGTCACTTTCCCCCTAAAATGTCGATCGATGTCTGTGTGAGCTGTCTCCCACTCGCTCTTCGTTGCTTTATCCGCAAGAAGTCCACTAAGAACGATGACCGTCAAGGGTAATCCTCCTCACTCCTTTTAAGGAGTCTATTTCCTTAGCCTCTCCACGTCTTCATGAATTTCTGTACGATACTACACAACAAATTTCGACTTGGCCGACAAGTGTAGATGATGTAACTGCCAATCTGGAAAAGGTGCAATGCTGGTAGTAGTTTGACTGCTTCAGCTAAAATATGATCACGGATGCCATAGCTAATTGATACTTTCAAGGAATTTTCCTGATTAGCGGAAAAGAAAGGATAAACTTTCGAACTTCTGTTGTTAATGGCATCTAAAGGATAGCAGGAATCATGCAAAATTCTTTGGAGCTATTGCGGATCCCAAGATTCTCAACTACACAAAACAAACTCAAATATGGATTCCAATCTCAGATTTTTGCCCATATCTCTTGTTCAATCTCAGTGTTGGGAATGGTGTGGGAGCATAATGGTTTTTCTTTTCTGTGATAAAGAAAGGCTCGAACGTTCGCCTGCGAGAAGGATGGACAAGGAATGAGTGATGAGGAATCTGGAAGAGTGACAAGGAACAACGTGCCGATCTCAGTTTTATGTACCCCCAGTTTCTACTCTCCCCACGCGTTTCGTCAGAAGTCTGACCAGCGCTGCGAAATGCTTGGATCTTCTCTCCTCTCCCATGCAAGCTTTCGTGATGATGTCTCCGACACCACAAGCAATGGCTCTCGTTTCTTCATGCCTCCCCATCCAGCGTCGTTGGAGAAGCATTGAATTCGCTCCGCCTCCTCTCGCATGCCCTTCACCCTTCACTTGGCCTCCCTTGGGGCGCTCGCAAAAACTTTGCAATCTTCCGGGAGCAAGTCACAAGCTTGACAGCGAGCGAAGAAACAACAGATTCCCCCCGCTGAAGTGCACAAGGATGATAGGGAAAATGAAACGAACAAGGTGGCCAATATTGCACAATGGATGAATTACGACAATGCAGCTTTCGCAAATGACAATGATGTGCGTGTGAGCTTCGAAATTATTACCCGTAATGGCTGGAAAGAAATAGTCTAACTTCCAGATTATTGTTGCTAAAAGAAAAGAGATGCTCTGGGAATGAATTCTTCTGTCCGTGATGAAATGTTCATGAGTTCATTCAGCCAGTGGGCTCCTGATATCATAAATAATTGATTCGCTTGGGAGGTGCAGAAGCTAGATTGGAGCCAACTTCTTTCTTTTTCGTTAATAAAGAATTACATGAATTCACTTGGTGCATGTACAGCTTATTAATTAGTGGTTTAGTCAGCGCTTGACTGATTCAGAAATTAATTACAAATTGTGGCTAATTTTTTGCTTGGGGAGAAAAAGTAAATTGTAGAATCAACTGCATTGACTATTGGAGATGTTCAAGCCGAGCAGATCTCACGTACTTTCAGCTGATGATGCAGCTGCACACTTGAACTCATTTTCCGAGTTCTTTGAGTTCTCTTCAATCTGATCAAGATCCTGCAGCAGGACATAATCATCTATTGGTTTTTATTGATTCAACAAGATCATGTTAATGTAAGCTTCGAGTCACGCATGCAAACGAAAAATGGGAAAATTCTTTATGGAGGGTCAAGTGCTGCAACTCATTGAATTAGATCTTTGCTAAGACGCTCATCTCAAGTATTGAACTAATAGTTTGGTGCTCAAGTTAGTGGTCGGAGATGATACAGATGGTGGCAGCTACCAAATCCCGCAAAGTGATTTTCTTGTTAAGCTTGTTGCAATGGCACTAAATATAATCGACTCTAAGTGTAGGAAAGAAAACTTAGTATAGACACGGACTTGGTTCAATCTCTACAGATGCTTGCTTAGAAATTGTTCCAAGAAAGTCGTGCCTGAGATGCCCATCGTCAACATGAGGCTGTGGCTTTATCGGCAAAACACATTGGTGGTTCTGAAACCATAACATATTCTATGCACCGACCAAAATTTGAAGTTTGTTGGTGCGGATATTAGTAGTTACAGTAAACTCAAAATTGCCAAATGCCTTTTCTAGCAGTATGAGCTATGAAAATCGGCAAAAAGTTGAAGATGGGCCCGAAGCTTAGGCAGACATGAGCATACCTATGGCTCAAGGCGTGCTCCAATCTGAGTGTGGACCTAATAGCCAGATCCCGCAGGAATTGCCTGGCGAAATATGCAATATGGGAACTTCAATAGACAAGCATTGGCCTCCTCTTCCATTAGGTACTCACAAGATGGCTTATAAACATACGCATTCATCATCTACTTAAAACGAGACAACATGGAGTTTATGCTCCCGCAAAACGGTCATATATTGAGTTCCACATACTTGGTGGTATATATCCAAATACAAGAAAGAAAAATTAACTTTAAATAATACTTCCTTCATAAGCACCAAACAATTATTCACAAGATACGCGGCAATACTTAAACTTACAAGAAGTCAACATTAGTTCCATAATATAAGTGGGGACCGGCTTTATAAGGTTGATAACATTGCTAAAATACATCAGACATTACTCGACAAACATTACTCAACCGCTGTTTGGACAGAGCTTTGGAATACTAAATACGATGCATGTACAGGCATAGACACAAGTAGCAAACCATTAATAGGTAAGTTTGATGCCTTTGGTTTTCTCTGTCATCCCACGAATTCACTAGCAAATTTAGTATAACATTCCATAAAAGATATGGTTTCACATAAAATGACGATTAAACCATGCCGAATCTGTTGAGGACTACTTGAAGCTTCGAGTAACGAAACTTCATTATTGGAGAGTTCTCTTTTATTATATGGTGTGGGAGCGCTTAAACACTAGGTACCACTGAGATTTAAAATACCATTCAAATTTCATCTATTCACTTTTGTTAGATAGTTACCTTTTTCTATCAATCTTTTTGACAGTTGATGATTGAAGATGTACGGTACATTCTTATACTATATAAATGTCTTTCAAAAAGACTCGACTTGCAATGTTCGGATTGTCGTGTGAAAAAGATAGACTAAGATAATATTTAGATGATTTATGTATTTGAGTCATTTTCTTCCTAACTGCTCGAGTTATGTGTTCCCACTATCATTGACGCATTATTTTTCGCTTTTTTTTTTTTTCTCAACACCCTTCTCGATGTGATCATTCTTCTTCTCACATTCTAAGTTCAAAGGACAAAATCCTTTTAGCCCAAATTACCCTATCCATGAGCTAGCTCAAATTAAAGAGGACCCAGCTTAATATTTTAACTTGTTGAGCCTGAATTAAAAGATATTTTAGCCTAATCATGATATTGAAATTCTAGAAAAGAGAAAGCTTGGAGTATATAAAACTTACTACTGGACCACGATTTAAGTAAATATCGAATGAAACTGCATTATCAAAGAGTCCTTCCTAATACAGAGTCTAGCACTCTTCCTCTTCTTCTTCATTGCATGAGAAAAAGTTATAGATGGAATTTCTTACAAAGTGAAATGCTAAGACATTTATTTATTGACTGCTAAGACTGTTGAAGATCACCGCCTCTCTCTCTCCTAGAGTTCTCTAGATCTCTCTCTCTCTAGAGTTCTCCATATCTCTCTCCTCCAAATCTCTCTCTCTGGATTTCTCTAGATCTCTCCCTTGTCCAGAATGTTCTAGCAAAATCCATCAAGAAAAGCTGCACCACTTCTAGACTTCTCCAAAGAAATCTAGTTGTGAGGCTATAATAAAATAATAATAATACTTCTAGAATAGTGTAGAAAGCTAGGAAAGTCACCAACTTTCCATCCTATAAATAGGAGCAACTTGCTCCTCATTTGAGTGTCCAACTAAGAGTGTGTGAGTAAGAAGTCCAAGGGGGTGTGTGGGTGTGTGTAGGGGTCTTAAGAGTGTGTTGAGTAGAGTGTGCTATGCATGCACGTCAGTGAGAGAAATTGTGTAGAGTTATCTGAGTATTGTATGTGGTGTGAGAAAATATTGTAATAGTGAAAGTTATATTTTGTAAATTATATTTGTACCACATTTCCGCAAGATTCAACAAGTGATATCAAAGCAGATCGTCGGAGACTGTGCGAAGACAGTGGTCGGGGACCATTGTAAGTGAGTAGGTGGTCAGAGATCGTCGAGCCAAGGAGTGAAGAAGCGAAGGACGTCGGAGTTCTGCCAGCGCACAATGTGGGATTGTGAAGTCGGTTGGTCCGGGACTAGGCTTACTTGGTATAGTGCGGGGCATTATACTCAAGTCACGATGGCGGATTTCTTGAGTTCGGTGAACGGCATGGAGAAGCTCAACAACTTCAATTATAATAATTGGAGTACCCATATGCAGTATTATTTGCTTGGACAAGATTTATGGGATGTCGTTGGCGGCAACAACACCACGCCACCCACAAATGATAGTGATTTAAGAAAGCGGAACGTCAAATTAGGTAAGGCTCTTTACGTTATTGCCATATCTGTTGAAGATGAATTGTTGCAACACATAAAGAGTGCGAAGACCCCGAAGGAGGCATGGGATAACTTGGCGACGCTGTTTGCGAGGACAAACGATGCCAAGATACAATGCCTGGAGAACGAGCTCCTCTCAGTCTCACAACAAAGTATGACGGTAAGTCAATTCTTTTCTAAAGTTAAATCTATTTGTGAAGAAATTTCAAAATTAGATCCTAAGAATGCCATCTTTGAGACAAGAATGAGAAGAATAATAATTCACGGGTTAAGGCCGGAATATAATGGTATTGTTACGGCCACCCGTGGATGGGCAAATGAGCCAACTCTAACTGAGTTGGAAAATATATTGGCCAATCAAGAGGCCTTAGATAAACAAATCCTAAGGTCACAATTAAAGATGATGAAAGTGCCCTCTTCAGTAATAAAAGAGGGTTCAAGGGCCATAATAGAAATAAAGCAGGTGCAAGGGATGGCAAACCATGGAAAAATCATGGAGATTGGCGAAGGCAACCAAACGAGAAGGGTTATTAGCCAGGGGGAGCTCGTCAAGATCGCGACAATGATGACGATGAAGACAAGAGCAACAAAAGTCGTAGCAAACGATGCTATGTTTGTGGCAAGGTAGGACATATTGCCAGATTCCGTTGGTACAAGCAGGAAGAAGGAAATGTCGTCACTTCTTGCAAGAAGGAGATTGAAAGCGAAGAAGAATGGGACTTTCAAGTGCTTGTTGCAGTGAAGGAACGAGAAGAGCTTGCAACCGCTTGTATAATCGAGTTGGATAATTCAACAAGTTCTATCACAACTCCGAATAAGAGCAAGCCAAGGGAGAAGTCGAAGAAGTGACTAACAACGCCAACAAGCAGTCGTGAAAAGAAACTACAAGAGATGCAGGAGATGATAAAGAAACTGAAAGTTGAGAAGGCAAAGATGGAGAATATGTTGAAAAAGAAGGATGAGATGCTAGGACAAAAGGATCGAGAGCTCAAGGCAAAAGAAAGGGAGCTAGAGAAGTTCCGATGTGAGTTCAAGAAGCCGCAGAAGCTTTAGGACCTCAAGCCCACTATGATGTTCCCAATTGGTCATATTGAGAGAGATATCAAACACATGAAGGAGAAGAAGAAAGGTTTCTTTGAGAAAAGGAGCCCATCTACACCCTACATCCCGTGGTGTAGGGATCGGTGGAATAAGATGAAGGGGAAGAAATTTTATGAGGAAAATGATCAAGAGGACTACACTAAAGTGCTTCGGATGGGATTGGATCGATTGAAGCACGAAATGAAAGTCACAAATGAGAGGCTTGATCGAATGAGTTCCAATCTCAAAATTGATATGCTGAAGATCGAATTGAGTGAGAAGAAGGAAAAGGAGACCAAAGGGCAGAATGGATTGGCATTAAAAAAATTCAAGAATCACAAAACTCAATGGAAAGTCGCAGCAAGAGAAGCAACTAAAGATGGAGCCATAGAGCCATCCACATCTGAGGAAGCTTCGCAATATGCTGAATGGAGGAAGACAGTTGAAGAGTCCAAAAGCAATATTAGCACGGCTACTATATTGAGAGAGAGTAGTCGATGAGGGGGAGTGTTGAAGATTACCGCCTCTCTCTCCTGGAGTTCTCTAGATCTCTCTCTCTAGAGTTCTCCATATCTCTCTCCTCCAGATTTCTCTCTCTCTCTGGATTTCTCTAGACTTCTCCCTTCTCCAGAATGTTCTAGCAAAATCCATCAAGAAAAGCTACACCACTTCTAGACTTCTCCAAAGAAATCTAGTTGTGAGGCTATAATAAAATAATAATAATACTTCTAGAATAGTGTAGAAAGCTAGGAAAGTCACCAACTTTCCATCCTATAAATAGGAGCAACTTGCTCCTCATTTGAGTGTCCAACTAAGAGTGTGTGAGTAAGAAGTCCAAGGGGGTGTGTGGGTGTGTGTAGGGGTCTTGAGAGTGTGTTGAGTAGAGTGTGCTATGTATGCACGTCAGTGACAGAAATTGTGTAGAGTTGTCTGAGTATTGCATGTGGTGTGAGAAAATATTGTAATAGTGAAAGTTATATTTTGTAAATTATATTTGTACCACATTTCCGCAAGATTCAACAAAGACATCCTCGAAAAATGCTAATTACTCAGTAACTTATTCTTTAGCTCTAGGCAACCTCCAAGATCCTCCATGCTAATCTTCCCGCAGTCAAAAGGTTTGAATTAATTAGGGTGTGAATAAGATGGAGCAGTATTCATGTCCCATGCCCATGATGTAATTGACTAGATGTAAACAGTGAATTATTTGATAACTTTATGATAAAAGTGATGTACCATTACTTAAGCCTAAAGAAAACTCAATATTAACGTATTATTAATTGATAATGATCATGATATAAACTACAACTTGAATAAATGAATTAGCGAACACAATACTATCATCAATATTTTATAGGTTTAATACCATGAAAAATCCAAGTCGATATATCTATGACAAATTTATCCAAAATTAATTTTTTGACCACAAAAATCCGAAATTGATATACTTATGATAAATTTACTCAAAATTAATTTTTTGACCAAAAAAAATCTCTAAATTAGTATACATGTGATAAATTTACCCAATGTTAATTTTCGTTGAATTGGATTAATACCACGAAAGCTAATCTAACCCTAAAACCCCAAATTAATACATTTGTGATAATTTTTTTTTGGTCAAGTCGAAAATTAACCAACTCTTTTAACCTGTTTTGACCCATTTAATATAGTACAAATTTACCAACCCAACCCACACCTAACCAAAAACTGACCTGATCCATTTATACCCGTCCACAAGATTGGAAAGTCAAAGCTCTATGGTGCGATAGCAGCACGTCATTCGTTTGTATATCCCTGCAACAAACATTTCTTTAAATGCAAACACTTCACATTAAATTTGGAAGCCATACGGACAGTCGAAGCTAGATTCTTTTAATAGACATTTCACCAAACAGTTTGGGTGCAACCAAACTAACCTCATCTCGCTCTCATCCTCTTCATGCCTCAGCTGTAGTAAACAAAATCGCGGAAAATAAGTACACTACAAGCCCCATGACTTTAGTGCGGAGCCTACTTTGATGTCAAAACTTTTCAATGGATCACTTTAGTGTCAAAATCAGAGAGGAACCGAATTTGCGCATGAGAGTCGTGGGAAAGAGGAAATCCCATGTTGAATGTCTAGAGATAAATAAATAGATAAAAAAAAACAATTGATAATTCCTACTTGGCACGTGATAATGAATTTAATGCCTTAGCGCACTTAAGCTTGTTTCGTTGTTTCCCGCCATTACTACTTGAGCTCCAGAAAGCGGAATCGCTCGCACAGCAATTATTCGCAGCTCTTGAAAAGCCCAAGATCTTCTTCTTGTTATTCTTCTCCTTTTTCATCCATCCCCCAAATGCAGAAACCACCACCATGGATGAGGCTCTGACGAAATGGAAGGTCGCCTTCATGAAGCATCTCAAGCAAAAGCGCAAGGTCTATTGTGACAGCTTCCTCTCTCTCCACTCCACCAATAAGGTGCGTTCCCCACTCTCTCCCTCACTACTGATCTCCTCTGCCATTGATGTCCAGCTCAACTCAATCGGGCGAATTTGGTCACCTCTGATTGGGCTTAGACGTGATTCAATTTGATTGGCTAGTAGTCCGTGTCAGTGGCAATTGATATGTGAATGTTCTTTCTCCAAATTTAGCTCAATCGCTTGAACTATATGGTGATGCCTAGATACAAATTTTAGGATTTATTCTTGTATATAAAGTTCGACCCCATAAACGTGCACGCTTTTGCCCCATTCAACGTTTGTTGCTATAAGGCTAGCGGAATAAAGCCCGACAGAAACATCATTTTCAGTTTGTAACAAGTACCAAAACACTAAAGAAAGAGAATACAATAGAGGAGGAATAAGGCCGCGAGAAGGCAGAAAGATACTGTCCTTCCTTCGATCTGGTTGCTTGTAGATTGATTTTGCTTGTTGGAATGACGAGTTGGCAAAATCGTTCTCCCGGTCATTCCTCAACTCTTGAAGTTTTGAGCAGTAGAGCTAAACTAATTTACCAAACAAAAGATCATTCTCCACAATGAACATTATTAAGAATTGTCTGCGCATGCAATTGAGGGGAGGATTGGTTGATGAACAATTTGTTTGGTTGCTTTCTATTTGAGAAAGACGTATTCGATCATATCGAAAAAATGAGACAACTAAGCAACGCATTGAAAACACGAAGAAAAGTCAAGGACGATTAGAAACAGTAGGTGTCGCTTCTTTCGATATTTTTCGGAATGTACTCTGCAATCTGCGCTCTCAAGTCACACCCGCGAAGATACGTGTACGTTCTTGTGTGCATGCAAGTCGGCAAGATAGAAGTCGGTAGATGAATCTTTGCTTCCAGTCGCACGCGCGCTCTGGCGCACAAATCTTTGCAAGATAGAGGTTGTGGCCAATCAATATAAATCATGTACTCTATCGGGTGATGACGACATGCAAATAAATCAACTGCACATACCGATTTCAGTTTTGCGTTGGCCCAGTTGCTACTCACTCGCGCATTTCGTCAAACATCTGACGAGCACTGCCTCAGCGTCTTCGGAGAAGCATTGGATCCGCTCCGCCTCCTCTCACACGCCCTTCGCCCTCGGCTTGCCCCCTCACGGGGCGCTCGCGAAGAACTTCGCAATCTTCCAATGCCCCAAGTCGCAAATTCTCTCTTAGCAGCAGGTGAAGCAACAGATTCTTCCGTCGATTGAAGCCCACGAGGATGGTACGGAGAATGAAAGGAACGAATGGGGCAAATTGCAGAATGGATGATTTAGATAATGTAAGTGTGAGCTTCCAAACTGCCACGCCCAACGGCCGAAAAGAAATGAGTCCAATTTGCAATTCGTATTGTTATATTTCTAGAAAGTAGAAACAGCCCTTGATTTTTAAATGTTGATGGTATGCAAAATGGGGACAAAAAAAAAAAAAAAAAAAACTCTAAATTATGTTCACGATTACATATTTACTTTAATTTTTTTTGTGACAAAATCTAAAACTCATACCCATATAATACATTTATCCTAAATTTATATTGGTGTGACACATTTACCACTAGTTTTTACTATGACACTAAAAATAAAAAATTAGAATATTTATGACAAATTTATTATTCATTAGTTTTTGTTAAATTAGACTAATACTATAAAAAATTACAAACTAGTACAAACGGATGGTAAAACTCTAAATTAGTTCTAACTCAGCAATTTGATTGTAAAATTTAATAAACACTAATGGGAAGTAAATTTTTTGTAGGCGTAATAGTTTCAAGTTTTTTGTGATCCAAAAATTGGTTTAAGGTAAATTTGTCACAATATTATACGAATCAAAAATATCTATAATGAATAATATATTTAAAGGAGTCTATTAAATGAGTGAGTTGAATTGGTTTTGAATCAAGTCGAAAATGATCCAACTATTTTAATCCATTTTGATCCATTTTAGTATAGTACAAATATACTAATCCAACCCATTTATATCTGTTCACACGATTTGGGAAGTCAAAGCTCCATGCCGGGATAGTAGCATATCCTTCATTTGAATATCCTTGTGACAGACTTCATTACATGCAAACACTTCACATTCAATTTGGAAGCCATATACCGGCAATCGAAGCTAGACTTTTTTAATAGGCATTTCAACCGGGAATAAGTACATTAACGGTACCACAACTTTTATACGGGGTATATTTTGATGTCAAAACTTACCAAATATGCACGTGAGAGTCATGGGGAAGAATAAATCTCGCATTGAATATCTAGAGATATATAAAAAAAAATGAAAACAAAAAACAATTGACGATTCCTACTTGGCACATAACAATGAATTAAATGGCTCAACCAAAAAACCTTAAAATGCTTGGAGACCGTCTTTAGCGCTCTTAAGCTCGTTTCCCGCCATAACATTTCAGCTCTCCGAAATCCCTAGAAAATTTTCTTCTTCTTCATCTTGCAATGGCAGAAACCGCCATGGACGAGGCTCCGAAGAAATGGAACGTCACCTTCACGAAGCACCTCAAGCAGAAGCGCAAGGCCTACCGCGACGGCGTCCTCTCTCTCCACTCCTCCTCCGCCAAGGTGCGTTCCCTCTCTCTCACTCACTACTCATCTCCGCCATTGATGTCCAGCTCAACTCGATCGGCGAATTTAGTTACCTCCGATTGGGCTGGGACATGATTCGGTTTTGATCGGCTAGTAGTCCTTGTCGAAACTGCAGTGGCGATCGATTCCCTGAATTCAGCTCGCTCGATCAGGCTAGATAGCAACGGCTCGATGCTGCTAAGGATTTCGATTTCGACTGTCCTCGCGGATTGTTCTGTTCTGTGGTTTTGGTCGTTGTGCGCCCCGCGATTGAGTTTGTTCTGAGTGGATTAGGCCATGCCGTTATTGATGATCGGATTTTTTAACAGGTAATGCTGTATGACGACAGCGACCAGCTGTTGGAATGCAGGATCTTGAAGAATGACGAAGTTGTTTGCTCCGGTGAGACGCTGACGTTCAATGCTTATTTGGTCAATGTTGGAGAGCCTGAAGGAGGGCAAAAGCCTCTCGATGATACTAATGCTCACAGCCGAGAAAATAAAGTTCCTAAGCAAACGAATCTGCTTCACAGAAACAAGTTCGTCAATGTATCTGATTGTGCTGGTATTGTCTGTTCTTATATATTTGTCTTTCTTAATGCTGGTGTCTCCATTGGTTTGAAAATCGATGACTCGTGCTCGTACGTTCGCAATGTTGTGCCCATCATCTACCTGTATTATCATATAATCGACTTGGCTTCCTTTTCAAGGAGATGAGAAGACCATAGTGGAGAAGCATAAACAGCGGACGATCAGTCTAAGCCCATCGCAGAAGATTATTAGAGGTTGGCAATGAATTTCTACATAATCTAATTCTCTTTCAATTGCAAGTAAATGCTGGGTACAAAACTTAGCATGCGTGTTCTTTTGCTCTTTTGATTTTCAGAATTCAAGAAGAATGAAATGAACAAGTATGGCATATTGCAGGCGAGTCCGAACTCAAGGACATCAAGAACGACAGGTGAGTTTGGACTTTTACTGACTCCTCTATGCCCATGCCAGGCCGTGTCTTTCTCTTGATGTATCTCCTGGATTGTGAATCTGTTCTCGATTTTCTCTGGGTATATGATTGCTGCATGTTGTTACACCACATGTGGCATCCATTCAAAGAATATTTACTCAAATTTGATGCTTTGTATATCAAATCTTCTCAGTCTCGGCAGTATTATGTTCACATATTTAAATCGCTTCTCTTGAAGAAAATTGGAGCTTCCTAGCATATTTCCAGACTTTCCCTCAGAAAACTGGTCTCTATATTCTCTATGTAGTTACATTCATAAGTTTGTTATTGTTGTCTTAGCACTGCGGTTGACGTGATATTCTTTTTGATATAGATTGGCATGTCTTGTATACAACACAATTAACTCAAAAGTCGAAGAAGTATCATGATGGCTTCTTGCGTTGTACAAGCAGTGGATCTATCACTAGACAGGTCAAGCTCTACAGTCTACATCTCTACTGATCATTAACCTTAGATAATACCAGCTGTCTTGTTGCTGAATCATATTTCAGGTCTTCCTTCCTTAATTAGTTAGTTTTCTTCTTCATGGTGTATACCTTTCTCTACAGATTAGTGAAAATTTTTTATCAGGATAAACATGGCTCAGATCATTGAAACCTTTTTGGGGCCTTTACCAGGTTTTCTTGTATGATACGAGCTGGAAACTTTTAGATAGTAGGTTCCTGAGCAAAGCTGAAGAAGTAAGCCCTGGGGAGATGATGGAATTTCCTGGTCATTTGGTTGAAGTTGGCAATCGTGAAGCAAACCATGAATCTTTGAGGGAACTAAATCTAAATGCAAGCGGAAACAGCTTCAGTTCTCTTCACAAATTATATATGCAAAAGCAGCAGTGTAATGTTACTACCGTTAAATCTGCTGTAGAAGGTACCCTGGATTAGAGTTCAATTTGATTTGCTAGCTGGTGTCCTATAAATAGCTGTTTTTTCCCTGTTGATTCTTTCTTTGGAGGTAATTTGCCTTACATCCTCTCCTAAAGTCTTGAACTGTCAATTGATTGTCAACATTTTCTCCCCGATTGTTTATATTCCCATCGATCCTATCATTCAGCTGCTCTGCAAATTTATGTAACTACGGGATGCTCCATATTCACCATACTGATATTTTAACACAATATGATTTGGAGCTTTACGGACACAAATTCATGGGATGTTTATGATCGTGGGATTTCCACAAATTTGGAACTCCACAAATTCTGGAACTTGACCAGATGCCAAGAGTCAGATTCCCTTCTTTATTGGTTTTATATGTAGTTAACATGCTTTCTTCATTGACCAAATATAGAGAGATCACAATTGAAAACTATCTGGGCATATGGGCTAAGTTACATGGATTCCTCAGCGTATTCCATCATGGTTTTTACATTTTCTATTGAAGTTTTCATTAACGAGCCAGTTGCTTTTTCTACTTCCTGATAGAGTTTCTAATAAAGTTTTCATTAAGTAGCCAGTTATCGTCTTCATATTGCTTCATATTTACTGCCTCATTTTAGCTTGAGGTTACTGAAATAATGAAATCAATATCAGGTCCACTATTGTCCTTCAGCCGTTTTTGACACCCATGAGCATGTGAAAGTGCTTTTGTGGCCTATGTGCTCCCCCTCTTTTGTATTATTCTGAGCACGTCCTACTTGGAGATTGACATTTTCCTGTCATGTAGAATGGCAGGTTTTGTACACAACACAAGTAACTCAAAAGGCCAAGAAATACCATGATGGTTTTCTGCAGCTTGAAGTTCACGGATCCCTAGGGAGGCAGGTCATTTCGAGGCACTTTCATGGATGTTTTCATTAAGCCACTTTTTTTTTCATTAAACTGGGCTGGGCACTTTGTTTGCTGATCCAACATGAATCACTTCTGTTTTTTGGATAGTGGTTCACTATGTGCCCTAAGCATCACACTAATTAAATGCATTTCATTACCGAAAAAAGTTCAAAGGCCTTTTTATAGGTCCTGGAATCACTTTTCCGCTAATTGTTTTCTTCCCCTTGGATCATTCAGGTCACACTGTATGATGCTAGTAGGAAAATCTTGGTGAATAAATTTCTTAGGAGAGATGAAGTGTTGGGAACTGGAAAATCTCTGGTGTTCGATTCTCACTTGGTTGATATTGGGGAGCATGTGGTGAAAGAAAAGGGGCCAATGGGTTTGAATGATTATGAACCATGTCGTGCTGCCGGAGAAATGAGGACAGGCCATGGGGAGGTGGATGGTGCTAAAGTTGATCAATCAATCCTGGAAGGTTTGCAGCATTATTGATTCAGCCAATGCTATTTAGATGTTTCAATAACTTCACTGTAGATGTAGTTTTGCTTGATGCATCCTGTTTGACTAGCTATGTCCTAGTGAAGTACTAAGGAGGTTATTTATGTGGATCTGTGGGTGTTAAGATACAATTGGAAATGAATATGTTGAAAGAACATGTTAGGAGAAAGTTGCTACCTTCCTAACCAAGTAGGGGCACTTATATGAGGAGGATTGTACACCTGATATGGTCACCTCAAGATGATTCAGAATTGGAACATCTAATTCTTTCTTCTATAGATATTAATTCTATGTGCCTCAATTGTTTGATGCCTAACGCTTGACCTTTGGATTTTACAGTACCCTGGCATAAACATGGAGACAAAACTTTGGGGAAGGTCCATCCAGCGAGAGATTCGGATTCAAACAGTGGAATATCTGGTATGAAAAGCACAGATTGCATCAGGAGAGTTTCCGAGACCAAGCCTCTACGTGATGGTGATTACTCTATGGAGATATTAGAATTATCTTCTGCCTTTTGATGTTACTATCTTTCACATGCGTAGTTAGATTTAGGCACAATGAAAATAATTTTATCTTATTCAGGTGCATCAAGTAATTTAAAGTAAGCTTTGTAAAGCCCACAAAATCGATAGATTGTTTCATGGACCTGCTCTAGAAAGAGAATGTCATCAATTAAGCTTGGGATTGGTTTTATTGATTTTGATGCATCGCTCACTTCATTTTGCATTTCTTTGAAAGTTAGTTCTCATGTTTATTGGAGGAACCTATGTGTGTTACTATAGCTTGCAAATGATCTCTTGCAATCAAATCGATGCAGCCTGTCAAATACTATCTGTACTGCGAAAACCATTAGATCAAGTTGCCATTGCTGAAAATTCATACGAAAGGAAGGCAACTTTTGCTTCCGTAACAAAGGAGCTTCAGGATCCAGATAAGTTTTGTGATGGAGCTCAAAGACAAAGAGCACCAGCTCCTGAGCTGGCTTCGGTGGAGAATGTGGACACTGGAAATCTGACTGATACCACCAACAATGAAAAGTTACCTGGTCTAATGAAGTCTAAAGGTTGGTTTAGTGCAATCTAACTCCCTCCAGCATTCTTTTAGTTTTAGTGTTAGCTTTGTTGTAATATATGTTTCATCATCTGACATTGTAAAATATCATCAGAATTAGCCTCTGAATTCAATGAATCTTACTTGACGGGGGACTTTGCAATTGGCAACTCACAGGTATTTTACAGCTACTTGTCCTGCTCTATTTTCAGTAATAGATTCTTTCAGCTCTATTTTGACCCGTCTGTGGCAAGATTGTCACTCTAAGCATCTGGAAATTCCCTCAGAACTTAATGAGTTTTGATGTTTGATGTAACTCTTTCGTCCAAACTATTGGACAAGCTGAATTAAATTAGCAGCAGGTAGCAACTGCTTGCAGGGAATGTTCAAACTAGATGCATGAGGCCCTGCTTAAATTCTCTAATGCATTCCTGTCCGGAATCTAGTTCTTTATTTACCTTGAGGACATTCCCAATTTCACTGAGCTTTGTATGACTAACATGTACATCTGCTGCAATTAACATTTGCAGCCTTCTCATGGGCAAGCTGACCCCAAGTGCTGCAGCGACAATCCTGTTTCTTAAGCATTGCTTTCACACGTTTCTCACAGCGATGCTAGTGATAAAAGAATGGACCCTGAAGGAGATAGAGATCCATTGAAAGTGAAGGCTGAGTGTCCCAGTTTTGATCTTGGATTTTGAACCATATCCATTGCTTAATCAACAATATTGCTACCGTCTAGCATCTGGATGGAGTGCGCAAGAATCTTCTGCCTGTCACACATGAAATCTGTACAGTTGAGCTCCTTTTTTATGTGGAGCGTTCTGGTGCCAAATTCATTTGCAGCTGTCTGATCTGAAACGTTTTTAGTTATACAACGTAATCAATGTATTTCCAGTGATCTTCAACATATTTAGGTACACTTTTGATGCAAAGAAACTCATATGTGGGTCTATCCGGTTTCCTTTATCCCTTCTTCTTATTTCTCGTCCAGGAACTTGTACAACTTGCTGTCCTTTCTTGACTTCCGCATGCTAAACAAGGCCTTGAAGAGACTTTTGTTTTTGCTGTAACATAGCTCGATATCAGTTCTGTTCCTCTCAACATGAGTAGACATTGAAGTGGATCTTCGGGGTTCCGATGGGTATGTTCATATGGGCATATAACAGACTCGGCCATGAGAGGTCATGTCCGCAAGACATGTCCAACAAAAAATGAAGCTTAATAGCTAAGCTGCACTGAATTTCATTGATGCTTACTCGTTTTTTGGCGTTAGAAGGGTTTGGAGATGTGGATTTATCGGCCAGAGAACTTGAACGTGTGAGTTGAAGTAGAAATGGGGAGGTGCGTTTTTATGTTTAGAAAAAGTGCGGCTTGCATTAGTAGCTTGTCTGACTACATGATATATGATGCAATCATAGGGCATGAAAACATGATGTAAACGTTATGTATGGCAATCTGGAGGGGGTAAGAACATTAGGAGTGTCAAAAAAAAATTTGTTCACTTGAGTGCCACATCAGAATAAAATCAATTATTTGAGTGTCAATTCTAGCAAATCATTGTACATGGAAATTATTTATTTTTTTGATTTTTTAATAAAATTTTGTGTTTTTATTTTTATTTTGCTTTTTTTTTTTTGCCACGAGGGTCACCAATGACCCTCATTGGTTGCGAAACCCTCGGCCTCGGGTGTGAAGTCCTGGGTGAGGCCGCGAGAGCCCCTGCTAGCTTTGGGCAATGTTGCTAGTGGCCGGTGAGGACGTGATGCCCTCACATTGGGCCTTCACGACGAGGGCAAGGCGGCCCTCACACAGATCTAGCCACGAAGGCCCTAGGCGAGGGCCCTCATAACTTTGCCAATGTAGTGGCTAGTGATGCCTTGGCGACCTCGCTTAGGGCCTTCACGAACTTGCTTAGGGCTTTTGCGACCTTGCTTAGGGCCTTCGTGGCCAAGGGCAAGGTGGCTCTTGCCCAGATTGGGCGAGGATTTTGTGGCTAGTGACTCTTGCCTGCCCAAAATAAAAAGCAAAAAATAAAATAAAAATAAATAAATAAAAAGTATTTTAAAAATTGTTCACGTTAATGCTTTGGTAAAAGTCACGTTAAACGACCAGCGTCTATGTCAAATTTTTTGGGGAGATAATTTCGGAATTGGTACTCAAATGATTAATTTTTCAGATTTGTGACACTGAAGTGAGCAAAAATAAAATTTTGGCACTTAGATAAGCACGTACGAAAGTTTGGGCACTCTTAATGCTCTGACCCCCAATTTCGAGTATTCAATACCGACCTGCTTTTTTGTTGGACAAGGTACTTGCGAATGAAAAGGGGCCCGTTCGGGAGGATTGTGGAAATTGGGTTGCCAAATGCCGTCTCCTGCATCAGGGTTCCATTGTCAGCATCAGGTCTTTCCGGAGCTAGGATGATTAGCACAAATTCAGTCAAAAGTTACCTGACGATTGATGCAGAAGTCTCTATATTTCTCGGATATACTTCTTTGGAAAGAAAAAAAGAAAAGTTATTAGTACGTCAGTAGTTGCATTTGATATTCCGCTTTTTGATGGAATAAGGTGAACACTTGCAAATGATGAGCGAGAGAACAGCTACTTCTATGACTCAGGAACTTTTTACATCTAATAGGCCAATCTTGTCCCGTGAAATAGCTAAACTAGAAAAAGAGTCATACAATGTTAACCTGCTGATATTTCGCCATTTACTTCATTTGTCACGCAATATCGCAGATTTTTGTTGTCTCCACCGTCTTTAGCTTTTGAAACTGAAAGAAAGTTCTTAAGCATGAACCGACTTCGATCTTTTGGTCTTAATAAACCAATGACAAATGTTGTGAAGGGAAGCATGCCTGGTAAGATATATCGCATGTGGTGCTTCGGAGTCCTTATCGCTAGCGACTGTTGAGATAGGCCTCCGTGGTCTACGGACATCTCACACATTCGTCGTCTCTAAAACATAAAAATAAGGTTGAAGATTATATTCGTTATCTGTGATAAATGAGTCAATAGTACGAGAGATAGTTGTTCTCTATGTCATTTTCCATTTTATTGTTGAAGTAAGATATATTATGCTATTTAGAATATATTTTGCTCTGCCAATTAGTTTGTTACAGTGTAATATAATTCCGGCAAGTCATGTAGTTTATTTGGAGTAATTTCACGGTATCAAGAACTTAATTCTTCTTGGTAAGTTGCAATTTATTAGACCCTGCACACGGTAGATCATAGGGTATGCAAGCCCTTCTCATTCTTAATGCTATAATACAAGGAAAACCTAATTATATGGCACACCTGTTGAACACAAGAGAATCTAAGCTCAATTGCAGAAGCTTCCCCAATCTTGTCATCCAGGAGACAATTGACCTTATAAGTCGTGGAGCCCAAGTGATCCGCAGTGTTGATGAAAGCTTTAGTTGTATAATCTCTGAGCGTGTTCACCACTCTATAGTATTGACAAGGTCAACAAAGAGATGCACAACATGAATAAATGCTCAAGCCGGTACACTATGATGAATTGAAAACCTATGCATCTCACATTTATTTATGATCTTGTCCGTTGTAAGATAATTCAAAATATTCAGCTGCTGAGTATAACTGCTTCCTAAGATCCTTCAAGTCCTGATTAGAGAAAAGCTTATGATTAGCATGCAAGACAAATCCAAACCCTTTCACCCTGCAATTCGAACATGACGTAAACTAGATCATGAGGAATTTGATCATCTAATAGGCGAAAAAAATAGAGGAACATCAATCGAATTTTAAGGTAAACCCAGAAAAAGTAACTAGTAGTTGTGTACCTTCAGGCTATCTGAAAAGATCAAACTCTCTTTCATGGAGAGCTCATCATAATGCGAAGCTCCTTGAGGGGAGGAAAATGAAGGAGGTGACTGGCAAGCATCCATCATACCAAAGTACAGAGTATTTTCACCTGTTATAGTGAAGATGAAGCAATCAGATTCAACTTCACACCCTTGGGCACTGACTATCATTATTTATTTCCACGACGTATTTTCTTCTTCTTGACGTTCTTTCCCTATTCTTATCTCGACCATTTCCTTCCAACAAAGCCGAGGCTAAAATCCTGAGATATTGCAATGCTCACAGAGTTCTCCATGTGCCAACGACAACAGTTATTGCCAACGGAAGCATTTCTTCTTGTTTTGTCAATTCACGGATCACACGGAGCATTGCCAAACCGCAGGTCCAAAAAGAACCAGATAAAAAATCTCAAGAGGAGAGCAAAAAGCATATGCGAAGAATATGAAGCTGACGTTACCTCCTTTTTATCTACTGCAACACGGTCCCAAGCCTCCTTTCAGCTCCCAAACCTTCTCTGATAAGGAAAAGCAAAGAAAGATATCCAAAAGGCCATAACCAAAATTAGTGATCTTCACCTTTGATATTGAGAGAGGGGGAGAGAGAGTAGAAAAATCATCTTGCAAAAATGGGTCACCACCAAGTGTCAGAGTGATTTGTGCCTTTTGCTTCTGTCACAAGGTTGTTTGAGTGTCTCTGTTGGGGAGAGCAATAATTGGGGTATGATGAAGGCTGCACCATACTAACAAGGACACGCAAGGCGCTGAGTTTTTTGGGATTAAGTACTGAAAGCAACGCTCACCCAGACTGAACACCACAAAAGTGAGACGTCCAATAACAATAATATCCCAATAATTCTTAATCGCTATTTTGCCCATAAGCCTGTCATGTATGAGCATTTTCTTCCATCTAATAGTCTAAGGTTTTACATATCTAGCATAAAGGTAGATTCTCACCAATCCAATCTCTGCTCCCATTCATTCCACTTACTACTTTTCTCATCTTCAGATATTTATACGCGGCATGACACATGAGAAGGGGTTTTTCAAGTTATTCTTTTGCAAAGATCAAGTGTAATATCTGCTTATGAGTAGGAAATACTGTCATTTTCATTCACTCTCGTCCATCAAAAGCATTAACATGCCGTGTCAGTGTGGCATTTGGTACTACATAGAAGTCGATCCTCTACGTAGCCAACATGCATCAGCTGTCTGGTGCTGTTAGCTCGAGTCTTTTTATCATTTGAGCCACACTAAATTAGTATAGGGAAAAAGTTGAAAAATAGAAAAGACTTCGTTCACTTAAAGTAAAAGACTAACTTGCTTTTTGCCTACATTAAAATCATGTGATGAGCTGGTAAATGATAATGGCATCGCCATTAAACTCGTTGGGAGTCCCACCTAACTTGCTCACTGATGAATTCGGTTTAATTCTTCACCCAAATTTATCAGGCTTGATTTGAACTCAAGGATGGGTTTGATTTCATTCATTAGCCTACACAGGGTAGATCCATCACATTTAAAATGTGGATTCAGTCAAATTCTCAACTCAATTTGCATTCATCTGAAAATTTATTCGCTACCAATTATGTAAAATGGCATCGTCAATGGATAGTTGTGCTTAATTTAGTTGTCAATAAAGTGATCTTTTTTTTTTTTTTGGGGATATAATCAATTTGTACAAGACACAATGGACTTTTTTAGGAAGTCGGGTGATGCGGGGCATGCACATTCAATTCAGCACCAAATGACATTTAATCTAACAATAGACCTACTCTGGTTGTGCATGCAAATCCAATGAAAGTGAGGTTTTGCCAAAGATCCTGTAAACGCAATTAAAAGTGAGGTGGCAAAATCTTTGCATTTGTCAACTTTTTATTAACATCGTCATCTTGAAGATCGAGCAAGATTTCATGATAAAGATGGAAACGAAACGTGCGCTTTGGAGCAGAAGTGCCTACTTGAAGAGAAACAAGAAAAAGCAAGTCATTTGAGAAAATAATGGAATGAACATGATATAAAAAGTCATGAATTTGGAACATTTTGGGTGGTTGGGAATTCCTTATCAGACTTTTATGACACATCATCGTACTATATGATGAGATTTGTCGATGATTGTCGCAACCCAACAGCTATGAGTCAATCAATAATGACTTTCATTGTTCTTTCCCAGTAGGAGGAACATCAATTATCATAGTCGGGCAACGGCATTTAGCGACGATTTAACCACGCGGAGGCCAAATCATCAATCATGCAAGACTCGATGAAATTGCAAACCCCAGAATAATCGATTCTGCTCTGTCCTGAGGGCTTTATGCAGAAAATGTAGAAAGCAGAATCTCATGTTCACAGAGCACAACCTGTAGTCTAGGAGAAAATATAGGGGAAAAGAAAAATCTGACACGATTCTCCTACGCAACTCGTCCGAATCGATCTTAAAAGATGGCTTCCGAATACCAACAATCAAGAGTAAGCATGAGCCTGCGGCTGTGCAACGACTATTTCAATGCTCTGTGACTCTTTGACCAATGAAGACAATTGCTGTCACCGAGGGGCGAGGGTCCATTAGTCAATTTATGAGAGACACTTCCAAAGGTCTGAACTGATGCTGGAGAGTATATTATCCATCTGAGTAAATTAGTGAAATTAAAAACAGAATTCCGAGTAGAGAAAGCTAAAATTCCCTCACCGCAGGAGAACAGCAGCATTTGCCGCGCGTCGCCAATCGACACATAATCATTTGCTTTCTCGCTACCTCCAGCAACTTCATCTCTGTATATCAAAAGGGAAAGAATAAAGTAGGCACACAGAAAAGAATCTTTAAATATACAATGAATTGAATTACTCATTCCGCAAGCAACGCGCCGGTTTCGGCTTTTAGCGACCCCAGTTTCTACTCTCACCCGCGCATTTCGTCAGACATCTGACCAGCGCTAGGAAACGCTCGGATCTTCTGCCCTTTCCAGTGCAGCTTTCATGGCGACGATTTCAACACCACGAGCGACGACTCTCCTTTCTTCATATGCCTCCCATCCAGCGTCATTTTGCAGAAGCGTGGAATTCGCTCCACCTCCTCTCGCGTGCCCTTCGCCCTTCACCTTGTCCCCTCCCGGCGCTCGGGAGAACTTTACAATCTTCCATGAGCAAGTCGCGAGTTCCTCTCCTCTCCACAGCGAGCGAAACGACGGATTCCCCCGAATTGAAGCCCACGAGGATGAGAGGGAAAATGAAACGAGCAACATGTTGCAAAATTGCAGAATGGATGGAATTTTTGATAATTAATACGTCATGTCAGCTTCGAAACACTCTACGACGCCCTTCTCGCAAAAGCTCTTATAAAAAAAAAAGAAGAAAAAAAGTACGACACTTCAATTCCGACGGCGATTTCGAGCGAATTAATTTGATTTTTCGCTCAACCTGTGATAATTGAATCTTATTGTGAACTTAAATTCTTAAAACATATAAACTCTCTCTTTGTTCATTTTATATCACTCAAAAGAAAAAAAAAAACAAGATCATATATTAAATGCAAGGGTCCGTGACTCAACAAGCAAAAGAGAAGACCGAGCATGAAATAAAGAATTACATGAATTAATTTAGTGCATGTACAGCTTTTTACTTTTATGAGCGGTTTAGTCGGTGCTTGATTGAATCGGAAATCATTATTGGGCTAATTTTTCCTAGCGTGCGTGGGGAAAAATTGTACAATCAACTACATTAATATTTGGAGTTGTCTAAGCTTAGCAAATCTCACATACCCGTTCAAGGTGCATCTGTTCACTTGAACTTATTTTCCAAGTCCTGCCCCACTTCTATGGAGCCTTTGATTCTTTCAAGCGAGTCAAGCAAGACATAAATTTATTGAAAGCAAAAGAGGGTATTGTCAAGAAAAAAAAATGATACAAGTTTATTAAAAGAAATCGGAATCCAAAATAATATAACTATTTTGAAACTGACACGACTTGATATGTCGTCTTGCTTTTAGTAACAAGATGGGAATTACATTGCGTGTGTAGCGTGAAAACCTTATTGTGATCAACTTTTCTTTATGGTGCTAATGAAGATTTCCAATCCCAATTAAGCATGAGGTGATTGTTAATCTTGGATTGAGATGGTTGTATTTTAGTAAATGAAGTTTAATGGAAGCAATTTTCTAATTCTATGGACGACAAAATAGATTTCATGAGACTAATTCTTAACCCATTAGCCAAATACACAGTGATCCTTGAGTTACTAGCGCCGATCTATCAGTTTGAACAATAGAAGTGAACATATAATCCCAATTTTTTTTTTTTGTCAAAAGGTGGTATTTTATTTATATCATAGGCGGAAGCCGCGAAGGCCCACTACCGGGTCATCTATACATAATAAAGCCCAAAGGGCAGAGGGGGGTGAGGCTCGCCAATTCAAAGGAAGGGTCTTCGTTCGGTGATTGCGAGCGGCCCAGTCCGCTACAGAATTTGCAGAGCGTGGACAGTGGGTCAGTTCCACTTGCGACATGTTCTGAAGCAGAATTCTACTCTCCTTCAAAGCCCCACGTGCAGTTGACTCCTCGTGGTATTCGGAGTTCAAGTGTTCGACAACCATTTGACAATCAGTTTCCACCTCGGCTTCGACGATAGCTTTTTCCTTCAGATATTTTAGGGCTTCAAGGACGCCTAGGGTTTCAACCTGAAGACTCGATTCTGCCCATACCGTCTTCGTGAATCCGTCTAAGAGAGCGCCGGAGGAGTCTCGGACAACACAGGCTACTGCTTCCTCCGTTGATTCTTCCCCCAGCGACCCGTCAACGTTCAGCTTGAGGTCGCCGGTCTTCGGAGCTCGCCAGGTGGGTGGGTTCTTCTGTTTCGCTTCTGGTTCGGCTGGATCTTCACCAAATCCCCATTTTCGGTAACTAATTTGCTGAGATCTTGCTAGATCTACTACTCTACAGACCTCTGGGGTTGTTCCACGGAATAAAAAATTGTTGCGCTCCTTCCATACCTGCCACAGAAGGTAGCCGATTGTTTCCAGAGAAGGTAGGTGTGACTTCTTGCTTGTAAATTTGATCAACCATTCATCCAGTCTTTTAACTTCATGTTCATCAATTTGCAGGTTAGTATCCTGGCCACTCCACACTTCAGCAACCCAGGGACATAGGAGGAGGGTGTGCTCGGCCGTTTCTACCTTGGATTTACAGAGATTACACAGCGGATCAGGTAGGATTTTTCTTTTCCACAGATTTTCCTTGGTTGGTAGGGCATTTTGACAAGCCTGCCATACAAATAACTGCACTTTTGGGTTAGTTTTCATACGCCAAATTGCATTCCATAAAGTTGTAGGGGTCTGATATGAGGAGGAGGGTTGCTCTTTTGCTCTGTTTTCTGTGGTGGTGTCTCTTAGCATGTTGTAGCCATTCTTGACTGTAAATGAACCATGTTTTGTACCCGTCCATAATAATTCATCACCGAAAAATGGGCTGTTGATTGGTATTGCAAGGATCTCCTGTGTTATCTGCTCATCAAAAAGATTTCTGAGCAATGTTTCATTCCACCTTTGAGTACCCGGTAAGATTAGCTCTGAGACTTTCTGAGGATCATTCTTATTTGCTGGCCCTCCTATGTAGCCACGTTTCAGCCATGTATATGTTCTGATTTTAACAGATTCGCCATCTCCTATTGACCATCTGATTGATTCCGCTATGGCTTCTCTACCAATAAGTAAACTTTTCCAACCCCATGAAGGATTACAGTCAGTTTCAGCATGCCAGAGATCTTAGCGATTGAAATACAATCCTTTTAATAGTCTACTCCATAACGCATTTGGGTTTTTGACCATCCGCCAAGCTTGCTTCCCTAATAAAGCTTTATTCACAGTGATTAAATCTCTGAAGCCCATGCCCCCTCTATCTTTCCTCATCTTCATAATTTCCCAGTGTTTCCAATGCAAACCAGCCCTTGAGTCACTGTTTTTCCACCAAAAATTTGCTATTTTTTTCTCTATAGCTTTACATATTGAAACTGGGATTTTAAAAACTGACATGGCATATTGTGGTACCGCCTGCACCACTTATTTCAGGAGAGTTTCTTTACCAGCTTTTGATATGAGTTGCTCCTTCCAGCCCTCTAATTTTATGTTGATCCGGTTCAAAATCCACCCAAAAACTTGCCTCTTTGATGCACCCCAATCAGATGGAAGTCCCAAGTACCTTCCTGATCTTTCTAGCTCTGGTACCTTGAGTTCATTCTTCATATTGTCTTTTAATAAAGCTGGACAATCTTTACTAAAGAAGATCCCTGATTTGTTTAAGTTAACAGCTTGTCCTGAGGCATAACAATATTCGTTAATGACAGCTGCAACGTGTTGGCATTCCTAAATAGATCCGTCTAAGAAAAAAACTGAGTCATCTGCAAAAAACAAATGAGTTAAAGTAGGACAGTATCTATTCAGCTTGATTCCCTTTATGTTCCCTTCTTGTAGCGCATTTTTCATCAACATGGATAAACTGTTTGCTACCAGAATAAATAGATAGGGTGAGAGAGGATCTCCTTGTCGGATGCCTCTAGTTGGAGCAAAAGCCGGAAGTGTTTCCCCATTAAGCTTTACATTAAATGTGACTGTGGTAACACACTGCATGATCCAATGAACCCATTGAGCACAGAAACCCAACTTCAGCAGGCATCCTTCTAGATAATCCCATTCAATTCTATCATAAGCTTTTTTCATGTCAAGTTTTAGTATCACCTGAAAATGCTTCTTCCTTTTACGCTTCCTCAATTGATGCAATACTTCTTGTACAACATAAATGTTGTCTTGAATCTGTCTCCCGCTAATGAATGCACTTTGCTCTTCTGAAATCAGCATAGGTAGCCATCGTTTCAGTCTGTTTGCCAAGATTTTTGCAATAATCTTGTAAGCAAAATTGCACAAGCTGATAGGGCGATATTGGTCGAGTGTCTCCGAATGGGGAACTTTTGGAACTAACGTGATATGCATTCTGTTAAGGGTTGGATCCAGAACCTCATGTTGAAAAAAATCTCGAACTTCCTTTAAATTATCGGTTTTGATTATGTCCCAATGATGGTGATAGAAAAGTCCGTTTAAACCATCTGGACCCGGGGCTTTCTGAGCTCCTAGTTGGAAAACAACATCATGAATTTCTTCCATTGTCACTTCCGCCACTAGACAGTCATTCATATCATTTCCAATTAACGTAGGCTGTTGATTTAGTACTGGAATGTAGTTTCGTGGGCCTTCCGAAGTATATAGCTCCTTGAAAAAAGACATAATGAGGTGCTGAATTTGCGGTTTCCCCCTGACCCACTGATTTGCTGCATTTTTCAGCATATGAATTCTGTTTTTTTGTCTCCTTTGGATCGTTGTTGCATGCAAGTACTTTGAATTTTTGTCTCCCCAACGAAGCCAATTGATCCGTGATTTCAAACCCCAAAACATTTCTTCTCTACGCCATAAAGTTTCCATCTCTTCTTTAATACTCTTGATTCTGCTTTGGTCTTGACATCTCCGATGGCTGTTTGTAATGGATTGGAGCTCCTTTTTTAAGGCTATAATGCGGCATTATTATTGGGAAATTTCTGTTTGCTCCATGTGTTTAAGGCATGGCTAGTAAAATGTAATTTATCTCCCAAACCTCCCTGGATACAAGATTGAGATTGCCATGCATATTTGACTATCTCCTGACATTCACCATCTTCAACCCAGAAGGCTTGAAAGTTAAACTCTTTTTGTTTCTTGACAGGTTTGGCACTACTTACCACAAGGAGTGGACTATGATCAGAGCCCACAGCTGGTAGGGCAAAAGCTTCAGCCTCCGGAAACATTACCCGCCAATCCATTGAGCAAAATACTCTATCCAATTTCTCCTGAACCAGATCAGCCCCTTCTCTGTTATTGGACCGGGTAAATGCACACCCTTTACAGTCAATTTCCATCAAGGAACAGTCACGGATGCAGTTTTGGAATGCCTGCATTCTAGAGTTTTCTGCCATTCTTCTGCCCATTTTCTCCCAGTAATAAAGAATTTCATTGAAATCTCCCATACACACCCATGGGAGTGTATTCGATGATGCAAGCTGTCTCAACTTCTCCCATAGTTGTAGTCTCTCCCCATATATGTTCGGAGCATGTATACAGCTGAGCCTCATTTTTATGTTGCTTTTATAATCAAAACATGTCAGATTTATCATTTCTTGAGAGCTGAACTCCACTTCCACCTCTATTTCCGTATTCCATAATACCGCCATCCCCCCCCCCGCAATGCCTTTCGGTTCCTCCACATAACTGTTTTGAAAATTCAGTTTTCTTTTAAGACGATCTACCACTAATTTTTTGTTTTTTGTTTCCATGAGCAGAATTAAATTAGGCCTTTCCTGAGCCACCATGGCTCTCAAATTCTGAACTGTCAGTGGTGTGCCCAACCCCTGACAGTTCCAACATATAGCTCTCATTTGTGAACCGGTGGCTTGTTTGGGCTAGCCACCAAAGCCCTTCCCCCGGTTTCTTCGGAAAGACTGATAGGAGTATCCTGCAAGGTTGTTTCATCCAAGCTTGCCAAATCAGCAGCTGAAGAGAGATAAGGAGTATATCTCTTTAACTTTTTTGCTGGAGAGCTTTTCACAATCCGACTTTCCTTCTTTAAAACCGTTTTTTTTTTCCAGGAAGAGGAGAATTCAGCTTGCTGCAGCTGCAGTGCTGGTTCAGCGGTATTCAGGATGCCTTTTCCTTTCTCCTTTTGCTGTTCCA
The DNA here is from genome assembly GCA_014182375.1 of Eucalyptus virginea. Lineage (NCBI taxonomy): Eukaryota > Viridiplantae > Streptophyta > Magnoliopsida > Myrtales > Myrtaceae > Eucalyptus > Eucalyptus virginea. Next base: position 9,349,073 of record CM024518.1, on the reverse strand, counting down.
GTTGGACGTCAGGTAATATTACATCCATTTGTACCCTGCTTTGAGATTGTGTTTGTTCTGAGTTGTTTGCTTCAGTTTGCTCTCCTATGAATATAACAATTTGAGTATCATGAGAAGATATGACACTATCCTCCTGTGTTTCCGCCTCTTCTTCAGCCACCTTTTCATCATAGAATAACTCCCAGAAAGGGCTGTTTTCTTTTACCTCAGCTTTTAGCCAATTGCCAAACTTGTTGTTCTTTCTATCTTCAATTTTTGCCACATCATACGGGATTTCTTCACAATTAGTTGTAAAGTGCCCAATCCGTCCACATGAATAACAGAATCTAGGTAGCCTCTCATACTTAAAGTCTAACCAGACCTTCTCCTCTCCCAGATTAAATAAGATACCTGGCTTTAAGGGTTTTTCCAATTCCAAATCAACTCTAGCTCTCCCCACCTTCTGAAAAGCCACCCCTTTTTTCTCCACTTTTACTTCCTTTACCCCTCCTAGTTGTTGGGCAACAAGAAGCACAATCTCTTCATTACACCATTCAATTGGAAGACCATGCACTTGAACCCAAAATTCACAGCTTGTAAACTTGTAGCATTGCGCTGGTTTATTTGGCTCCCAAGGTTTTAATATCAGTAGATTACTCGAAAAAGACCATGGGCTAGTGGCTAATATTCTGTTTTTGTCCCTCTCAGATTCAAAGGTAAAGGATAAGATATCAGATTCGCGTTGCACAAAATTCAGGGAATCAACCTTCCAAGCCAGCGTCATAGTAGAAATAAAGCCTTGGTAATTTATATTTCCTCCCGAATATAGCTTTCCGAACACCGTGCGTTTGCATTCATCAAGTGTTTCTGCTGAAATGCCTCTTGCTCGAGGCGGTGCGACCACCTCAGTTTTCAGATTCCCTAGCCTCTTACACAGTAAGGCTAGGCGATAGTCTTTTTCCCCAGATTCATCCATTAAGAGTTCGCAATGAGCAGCAGTGAAAAATCACCAAGAAAGCCAGAGATCAAATCCAGGTTTTACCCATTTGTTGCCTTCCTTCCATTTCAAGATTACCCTCGGATGACCCTAATCAACTATATTTTCCAGATTATGGAGACTCCATATCAGTCCTAAAAGAAAACTTACAGAGAAATGGACCAGGGCGCATCAACATCTTCAGCTATGCCGAGAGACTATCAAGCCTGTCGCCCCATTTGCTAAGAACCTCCAGAAAACTCCAAAACTTCGTAGGCTTCCGCGAAACAAGGAGGAAAACAGAGTGGGTCTGGACGAATCCTTACTAGAAGCTAGCAAGGAGACAGAAGCAGCGAACCCAGTAAAAGACGAGATGAGTCTGACCTAAAAGAGTACGCATGGTGTTATGATTTAGGGTTTTTCAGCCGAATGGATTTTTAGGGTTTAGGGATGGCTACCATAGTAGGTAGAGAGAGCTCTCAAGCGAGAGAGAATTTGTTATCGTGCATTGTCCCTTCAGGGCGGGGAGTTTATGCCAATTTAGACAAGTCGCTATGAGCTTCTTTTAACCAGTTTGTTGCCAATCCCATCCTTAACTAACACCAATTTAACATTTCCCCCGGTTCAATCTGAAAACTTGTAAAGAAATGGTTTTGTGATAGTTTTTAATCTACTATTAAAATAATAATTTATTCCGGACCACAAAAAATCAAATAACAAATAATTATAATTTGTTGTGGGGCTTACTCCTTCAAAAATTCATGACAAACGACAAGTTGTTATTCTCACAGTAACCAAAAGACTGTTATGCTAGCAAAGCCAAAACTCATACCCATGCCTAAACAAATCCAGATGCCACTTCACTGAGACTACATCAAATTGACCAAGATCTGTAGCGGAACGTAATCAGCTATTGGTTTTTATTGATTTGAGATCATCTTGACGTGCTTCTAGTCACACACACAAACAAATAATCCGAAAGTTCTTTATGCGGGTCAAGTGTTGCAGCTCGTTGAATTGTATATTCGCCAAGATACTGATTTTGAGAGCTGAACTAATAGTATGGTGCTTGAGGTATTGGTTGGAGATAATACGGATGGTGGCGCCCGCAATCCGATTTTCTCTAAGGCCAGATACAGCAGACATACTAGGCTTGTTGCAACGACACTAAATATAATCACCTAAGAGCAGGAAAGAAACTTCGTATAGACAGTGACTTAGTTCAATCTTATTGGTGCTCGCTTAGATATTGAATTCCAGGAAAGTGGGGCCTAAGATGCCCATCGTCAGCGTGAGAATTTGGCTCCATGTGCAAACATATTGGTGGTCCTCAAACAAAACATATCCTATGCACCGACCAAAGTTGATTGGTGCTGACTGTAACAGCTACAAGAAACTCAAAACAACCAAATGCCTTGTGTAGCAATACGAGCTATAAAAATCAGGAAAATGTTCAACATGGTCCCGAAACTAAGGCGGACTTGAGCAAACCTAGGGCTCAAGGATGAATGTGGAACTAATAACCCAATCACGCAGGAACTGCCTGGTGAAATTTGCAATATAAGAACTTCGATTGACAAACATTAGCTTCCTCTTTACAATAGGCACACGCGAGATGGCTCATAAACTTATACATTCGTCATCTGCTTAAAACAAGAGAATGGGGTGTTTTAGCTCCAGCATACTTGATAATAACTGGCCATATACAAAAGAAAACTAAATTTAGATATTAGTTCTTTCTGGAGCACCGAACAATTCTTCACATGGTACAAATTTATAAATAAATAACAATAAATTTATACTAATAAACTTAACACTTACACTTTTTTTTTTAATTTCATTAGCATCATTTATTTTTTACACCCCCAAATTTAAAACCCCAGTCTCTTTGCCGAAAACTTTTTTTTTTTCCCTCCACCTGACAGCCCACACTTCCCCCTCCCTCCTGTCACTTTCCCCTCCCTCCAACAAAGTCTTTTTTTTTTACAAAACTGAAAACTCAAAAGGTAACATGATTTGACTGTTTTAAAGACAAATACTTCTACTACTAGCATTACCGGTCCCCGTGCACCGAGAGGCTATACCCCCAATTCGCCGCCGCCCCACGCGACGACGCCGGAGATCGGCTTTCGCCGAGGTTGCACAGCACGCGTGTCGTGTCTAAAATATGAAGATTGAGCATTACTTGGCTCCGAACGTGTCGGAAACGTCGACACGTGTCTCTAGATAGAGCCCATGACACTTAATACGGCACACGACCAGACAAACATGAACTGCAAACCATTAATTACTACATGAAATATATAGATCCTTTCATACCTTTGGATCTCTCTATTAGCCCATGAAGTTATTAGCAAATTGGGTATGACATCCCGCAGCAGAGAAGGTTCCGCAGGAAATGACGAATAGACTATTGCAAAAATTGTCGAGTGCTCCTCATAATCTTCAAGAAATGAATCTTCATCATTAGAAAGTCGCACTCATCGGACGTCTCATGCTCTTCTCCTTCTAATCATCTGCCGAATGGAAACAAGACTAGATCAATTACACTCTTTCATGAATATGTAATCAATTAGAAAGGAAAAGAAATTATTCAAAAATAATCGAGACAAAAGAAGGTGAAGGAAATAGAGGCATTGTGTTATATTAGTGTTCGGATGCTAGCGGGAGAAAGGAGCATAAATAATGAATTATGACTTAAACGTCATTTTATGTAGCTGAAATTTGAAATAAAGATAAGTGTATTTGAAGGAAAGAAAATAGAATTGCTAAATAATAAAAGAGTGTGTCCATGAGAAGGAGTGTGGGAGGGGAGCAAGTGCAGCCAGAACTCCCCCTCGTTTATCGCTGGATCTTCCCATAACATCTATCAAGGATTCTATACCCATTCAGAGGGGCCAAAAGTGCTTTTTCGAGTCACCACTAAAATTCAAAATAATTTTTAAATTTCATTGGTTAGTATTTGCTAATTATTTGACTTTTTTTTAAATCAATCATTGTCGTCTAACTCTTAATAGTTTTTGATGTACAATACAATTTTACATCATAGAAATGTAGATGGACTCAACTTGCCACGGTCGGCTTGTTCTGATGAAAAAGACGACAAAGATAAGAAAAAGATGCTTTGTGAGGGTGAGAGATTTTTTTTTTCTACTTAACTCCCCAAGCTATGTATTCCATCTATTATCGACATTTTCATTTTCATATCTTTTCATACCGTGTCAATGTTATCATCCTTCTTCTCACTATTCTCATTCGAAGGGACCTAGTCCTTTTAGCCCAAATTGCCTGATTCATGAGCTAACTCTAATTAAAGAGGACACAGCTTAATCTTTTTTCAATGTGTTAGGCTTGAATAAAACTATTTAGCCTAGTCATAATATTGACATTCTAGAAAAGAGCAAACGTGAAGTTTCCATAATTAGAGATAAAGTAATCATGATATTTTTACCAGATAAAAAAGGCAGCTTAATGATTAAAAAAAAAATGATGTACGAAGCGTTCAGCGTGAAGACAACTTAATCTGAATGTATTATTAGATAATAATAATTAGGATGTAAATTCAAGAATTTAGGAACAACTTGAACAAATGTATTCCCAAACACTATTTTGTCGTCAACATTATATTATTTATTAACATCTGTAAAGTAATACAAGAATACCAAATTATGAATGTGAGCGCGACCAGGTTTCTATCTACCTACCGTCAATGATGTACTATTGTATAATAACTAGCTTTTTACACTTTGAAGGAAAGTTGGCAAGGTTCAAGACCAAATAAGCCTCCATGGGATCTATGCTAGTGGTAAGATTTGCTGTATTCTGAAATTTGAGTTGCTGAGAAGATCCAAAAGAAATATGAAAAGAAAGATTCATCTTTGGAACCATTGGAAAAAGGCATTGTTTCTCACATTGATTTCCCTCCCAGTGATGCACAAAACGAGTTTAAAGGCATTAGGACAGTCGCCAACATTCAGTTTTTTTGGGAAAATTATCCAAAAAAATCTTAAATATATGCACTTTGATCAATTCAGTTTTAAATCTTTCAATTGATTGTCTTATGTGGTATTGTGGTGTTTACATTAGTAATTTCCAGCTAAAATTGGTAAAATGTGAAAATATTTAAGATTTAATTGATAAAACTGAAAGATTTAAAATTGAATTGATTAAAGTACAATAAATTTAGGATTTTTAGTTTTTTTTTTTGGGTAATCCTAATGAGGCCGAAGGCCGGGACGGTCTTCTCATCGGGTAACCACGCTTACGTGACTTTCTCCTCATCTTCCAGATCTTAAAGCGCATGGTTCTGGTTGGCTATGTGGCACTTTTGTTCCCATTTTCTCACCGTACTTTTAAGACAATCTCACCGCGGCAAGCCTCTAAGAAGAAAGCATCAAATTTAACAAGCACCATCAGGGAAACTCATGATTCGCCCTTTGAGCAAGAAAGCAAAAGCCGCCATATAATGGAGTTGTGAACATTTCTTTTCTTTTTTGGTCTAGAGATGGCTAAATTAGGGCTATCATCTCCAACAATCACGGTCACATTTTATCATCTATCCTTTAGTAAATGCATTGAAAATCATTAGGAGACTTTACATCTCCAACAGAGTGAAGGTTTTTGCTTGATTTTGCTTTGATCACAATCTTATGTTGTAAATGAAGCATCTCAAAATACAGATCATTTTTATGTAATCAAATTAGAGATGCAGATGTAGTCTATAGGATATGCAAAATTAGCTGGCAATTACCACTAGATCACAAATAGAATAGGAAATTGTATAGGAAAAATCTCACATAACAAAATGGATGATCGATCATGGCACAAATGGGGAAACTACATTTACAGGATTGCTATAGTGGCTCCAATATCTCTCACAGAAAATAAAAGTATGTTACTTAAATTAATTGTCGATTGGCCATATTATGAAAATTATTACGGCTACAAAATCAGAAGGGCGGCACTCCACTAGTAAGTGCTAAAGTGCTTGACTAAGAAGAGAGAATCGTTGAAATCATGCACGATCAATTTGCGTAAGCAAAAATTGGTAGCTAGGATTAACTAATGTCCGATTGATGAACGGTGAAGATGGGTTGGTCATGTCAAATACCGTGGCGTGAAGCAATTGGTGCTCTGTCCATGCTTCCTATTTATTTTTAAATTTTTTAAAATATTTGTTAATTACTATAATTCTATATCATTCTTTTTATGCATTCTAATCTTCTGATTATGATAATAGATTCTACCATGTCGTATAAGAGAGATATATTTAGACAGCATGAAATTTTTCTAAATTTCATAACTATTCTGCACAGTCAATTTTATTGCATGTATAAAAAGGATAATACAATGAAACATTTGTGGGTATTATATACAATGAGATTTAAAAACATTTATTCCAATTTTAACTTTATTAGCAATATTCTTAATTATTTTTCTTTTTTGGGGAAAGAAGAGACTCATTCCATTCAATTTATGCATCTAATGTACAATGTATACTTTCATGTAATATATTTGATAAGATATATACTCGAGAAATTCTATGAAGGATTGTGATACAACGAATTTGAGCTAAAATATAGTGAAAAGCTGATTTTGTGCTTTCATTTTCCGCATCTGCTATAATCTGGGGGCCCACCCCCGACAACACACAAGCCGACGCCCCCTTTTTTTGCCCCTATAGCCACCCGATCTTCGTAAGTTGATCATAAAGGTCACCCGAACCACCCGACCTTTGTAAGCTGGTCATAAAAGTCACCAGATCCGTCATACGGGCGGACCGCTGGAGGTAAAGTCCTCAAATTGAGACAGTTGCCGATCCCTAATCGGGAAAGATGAGGCATGGCTCCTTCGGCGACCCTCCACTCCTCCAAATTATCTAGCGCAAGAAGTTCTAAATGCTTGAGTTGAGGAAACCCTCCTGCAGAGCAAACCATTTCTTTTCCCAAGAAAGCATTATACCCCAGCATGAGGATAACCAAGTGATCCAATTTCTCCAATATTGGCATCGGATCTTCTTCGAGTCTAGACCATAGTAAGACTAGTTTACTCAATCGTTGGGGTAGATTCTTATGTTCTGGAAACTTCTCTATTTTTCCACTTAGAAATAGTTTACAGTAATGACAACAGCTTGATGTCGTACTCAATTCGCCTTCAGTGAATGAAGAGCTTGTGAATATGAAAGACGAGGGTTGCAGATGTTTCAAATTGAATTTAGCAAGTTGTGGAATTGTCTTCAAGTCATTAGAGCCTTGCTCGCCGATGATAATTAGTTTTTGCAGATTAGTCAATTTGCTTAAATCGTTCACATCACACATCTTCAAAAAAAGGTTTTTCAATATCCGTAGGCTATTTAAAGTGTCCAACCGCAACTTCCTCCGATCCCCACAAAATCTCTTCTTGACGGCAAATTGGAGAGGAAGATGGAGATACCTCAACCGTGTCATCTTCCACAACACATTTGGCATGGTTACCTTTTTATATGGAACCATGCGAATGTCCATGTCCAAGAATTCCATATATATAAGGTTTCCCAAGGATTGTGGCAAGCCCTTGAAACTACTGTTTGCTAAACTCATGAATCTCAAATGAACTAGGTCTCCCACTGATTTAGGTAAATTTCCTCTCATATTATAAAGACACTCGAGTTTCAAAACTCTGAGAAACTTACAGTTGATGAAAATAGGTTGAAATTGCTTCCACTTCCCTTTAGCAAATCCGAAGAACTTGAAAGTTCGAAGGTGGAGCATAGTCCTTCCTATTTGTTTTACACTTGGAATCATGTTTCCTTCAACATTCATATTGAGACAAAGCCTTCGTGTTTTGCAAGTTGACTTCACTTTTATTGCCATCGAAGAAGAACAATCCTTCATTTCATGATTTTGCTGGATATTAAGAATGCTAAGAAACCTCTCCTGCCTAGCCTTGGAGAGGCATAAGTCTCGCATCAAATCATGGAGGTGGCAGGTTTTGATCTTTCCACTCAAGTTGAATCGTACTTGAACCATTCCCCTATTAACCAACTCTACTAAATATTGCTCTGCTACATCTTCCATTGGTATTTCTCTCTCTTCGTCATATTCATTTAGCGACACAAAGCCTTCAGCAATCCACATGGGAAGAACCCTCGATATAGGGATTTCGGCATTCTCCAGAAAGCTGCCCATATATAGGAAGCATGGCTTTAAATGGCATGGTAGATTGTCATAGCTTAAGGCCAACACTTTTGGTACATCACTCTTATCATCAAAATGCAAATTGATCTTTTTGTAAACCGTCTCCCATTCATTGACTGCTAGAAGTCCACCAAGCACAATGATAGCCAAGGGTAATCCTTCACACTTCTTAAGGAGTTCATCTCCTAATCTCTTCATGTCTTGAGTGATTACTACACAATATCAGGCAACAAATTGCAACTCAACAATCATAGGAAGATGCAACTATAATAAGAAGATTACTTCAAGGACGATTATATGGTTTTAGATGTATAAGTAAGATGCTATAGTTCTTTATAATTTGTGGTTCATTTATGCTTTTGTAAGGGGAAAATAGGGACCACAACAAAGCTCTTTTATATGCCTCCATCTACGCCTCAAAGATCAAGAAGTCTAAATTAACAAATGGAATGTATCATCCTTGTCATATGTGACTTGAATTAAGTGACTCAAGTAAATGTATAACAACAATAATCCTACCTGAGGAAGAAAAATGAAAGCAACATAGGGACAATTCGAGTGTGATCTCTCGTAACTTGAATGTGCTACTAACCTCTAGCATAAATTCTAATGAAATCTTCATTTGCCGCATAATGGTTCATGATTTTCCTTATCGATCCCTACTTTTGTTGTTAAGCCAACTATTCATATATGCAAAAAATGAGGACATGAGATGAAGCCCATGGAAGAAGTAACATAGCTAGGCTTCACATTATTTCATAAATCCTATCAAAATTGCTTATTATGTTGGCCTTCTTAAACCCGCTTCGACATTTAACCTCATCAGAGGAAAGAAGGAACATAATTTTGTATGTTGGTTTAGTGGTATAATTGTTAGCTATTAAGAAACAAAAGAGGCATATGATTCCCAAAATATTGAAATTATGGTGCTTAATACTCGATATTTCGGTCATTTGAATTCTGATGCAACTATCTCTTCATAAATTGCTTAAGCTTCCAAAATGGCAAGTTGAGCAATGAAGTACCTGGTTGTCCCTCCGTCTTTGACAGTTTTGCGATACCTTCCATAGCTTGGCCCGCAACAATACCTTGACCAACTCCAGGTCCATCAGTAGAAATTTCAACAACTAATCCTACAATGATAACCAAACTACCATAAATCAGAATCAAATAGGCGATATAATCTCTTGAAGCTACTATATTGTAATATTATAACATTAAAGAAGTCTTACCTTTTGTTTCGGGAAACGCCCTCTTCTTTAGTAGATCCCAACTCTCTCGATCCGATAAGCATTGAAGTTCATGTATCCCTTGAGGATTGATATACTTAGCTACATCTCTATTGCGGGTCGTAATCAATAGCTTGCTTCTTGTGTTCTCGACCGGGAATGCATCTCGAAGACTATCCCATGCCCCTTTGGTCCAAATATCATCAAGAACCACGATACATCGCTTTTCTTTTAGGGTCTTGTGTAGTTTTTCAAACAATTCCTGAGTTATCATCTTCTTAATACTGTCATTTTGGCCAGGGATCAATTTAACGAGAATTCCCACCAAAATTTCTTTCACATCGTATTCTTGAGATACACAAGCCCAAGCTGAACCATTGAAATGGTTCTTCACTTCATCTTGAGCGAGGACTTTCCTAGCGAGTGAGGTTTTACCCAAACCACCCATTCCCCATATAGAAATAACTCTCTGCTGTTTTCCATCCTTTAACAGCTCTTTCACCAACTCCTTAATACTATCTTCCCTCCCAACAAAATCCTCCTCGAAATGGCAATAAGTAGGTTTCGGCATCAAATCTGTTGCCCGTTTGCGGTCGCCCTCATTCCCAGGTTGTGCGCCAAAAGCCAGCATGCTCGTTCTAAGGTTGTAGATGCTAGATTTCAAGCCCTCAATCTCTGTCCCCACCACATGAATCTGCAGGCACGTGCACTTCGCCATGAAGCAAGCACACGCTCTGGTGATGTATTGTTCCTTCTTCAGAGCGACTCTGAGGGTGTATCTCTCGATGATGTCCTCGGCATCATAGGCAAAGTCTCGGAGTTGTGCAACACATTCTCCAACAGCTTCGTTGTGCTCTCGTCTCGCATCCGCATCCCTCAGCAAGCACCGGATCAGCCTCAGCTCCCTTTGCAAGTCCTCGATCTTGCCCTCCACGCCCCTCAAGAATCTGGCCTCCTCGATGAGCAGCTTTCCTATTGTCTGCCCCACGGACGAAACAACAGACTCGGCCATTGGTATTGCACTACTTGATTATGATCAGTGGAGCTTATGATAGAGAATGACTTGAGAATTCACTTTCTATGCGTTAACAAGCTCTGCACATATAGGCCTGCGAGTTGCAAAGAAGAAAGAAGAGGAGTAAGTACTTAGAAAGTTGCGCATCGCATTGATAGTACATATTCTACATCCACGTATGCAACAAAATCACCCCACGAATGACTTGAGCTTAATTGGGTCTCCAGGCTTGGCAACGTTTCGTCGAAGTGTACTAAGCTGATAATTATGTTTATTCTTTTTCTCTCGGAGTTGCAACAAGCATAAGCTTCGATTTTTTTTTTTCGGTAAATTGTGCCGTGAACCTGCACACCACCAAGAAAAGAAGTTCCCAGGTTATGGCCCATTAAGAATCCTCCGATGTTTAAATTAGCGTGGGACTAGAGTGTGTTAAGTATGGAATTTATGGAGAAAGCATACTATCAATATAGTGGGTCTATTTGTGAACCCATTTGATTATGGGCTTCGTTAGCAGTGATCCCCGTTAAATATGTTGTAATTAAAGTGAAATTTGCCAAAAGCTTGCTCATCGTGAGATTGTCTTGCAAGTTGGGAAAAAATCAGAATATAAGTTTGTCATCATGAGTTTGCCTCAATTATGTTGTAATTGAGCAAAATTCAATTATTAAATTACACCCATCTAATATGCATGTAAAAATTTTGATTACAAATAGCTAAATCTCAATACATCCTATAATTGAAAAAGAATTCGAAATTATTTAGCTATCAAACACACTCACGCAGCTCTTCATATCCTTAGAAATTCAAATCCCTAACAAACCACCATGGAAGCTGTGAAAGAAATGGAACGTCACCTTCACAAAGCACCTCTATCATGATGGCTCTCTCCTTTCTCTCTCTCCAGGCCTCCACTAGTAAAATACGTGCGTTGCTCACTAGTCACTCTCACTACTTAATTGGTAAAAGAGCTTCGTGTCATCAAAAATTGCCTCAATTGCTTCCCAATCAACCCCCTCATGGATCTCATTCAGTCAAAACATACATGTTTCGTGCAAAAAATCAATTTATCTTTCTCTTAGAAATAACATGTTAGGCAAAAAGTGAATACTCAACAATGTACAAGGGGCATAGACTTGATGCAAATGTTGAGACATACAACGTAAGAGTTCACCAAAGATAAATTGGGCTTACAGTCATACTATACCAGAAGCTGAGAAGCACAACATAAATTCATGCATCACAACTCTAAACATAAAATATGCATGCATGCATGTGAAAGCCCCATACCGAGAAAAGCTTCCACTTGTATATAATAATCATTCTAAGTATAGAAGTTAGCACCGCCGACTTGCTGGAAGCAGCAAGTGAACTAATATTAATGTCATTCAAACGACCCAAGGGAAAAAAAAAACGGAACATGGCATAATCCATCTCACCTCGACGAACGTAAAAACAAAACATCAAAATTCTAAATCATCAAAATACCGATGCAATGATTATGATAATATTAAAGAAAACTAAAACCACAAAAAGTAGAAAAAGGAAAGGAGACAATTCGACTGGGAAAAGAGCCACTAACAAGATCAATCGCGACTTCCTCTTTTGTCTGAATATTGATGCCTAAAAGTAATTCGTGAAAAACTTCAGTCAGAATCAAACTAAAAGCAGAACGAATAAAGTAAAAACCGTGTATCGGTTCGCGAGCAGTCCATCGAAGTAAATCTCTCTGAACGATCCGCTTCCAATCTTACGATCGAGCCAGAAACAATAACTCAGAATGATTATTGGTATTGGGATTGGGTCAATAAGCTCATCATCTTCATCATCATCACTCTGCACAGCTAACTGGATAAAGGCGATGGCACATATATATAAGTAATGGCACATGGGCTAATGGTAATAATTCAGCATCGCATTTTTGCTTTATGTACCGTCAAAAGATTGGTTACACACAGACAAAGATCAATAATTCAGCATCATATTCTTGCTTTATGCCCCGTCGAAAGAATATTGGTTTCGCATGGGTTAATGGCACTAACTCGGCATCACGTCTTTGCTTTGCGTTGTCAAAAGATGAGTTTATCAAGGTGAATCGCTTTACGTGTCATCAACTTAGCATCATATTTTTGCTTAATGTGTCGTCGAAAGATCAGTTTCGAATGGGCTAATACTGATAGCAACATTTTTGTTCTTTGTAGTTGGAATACATACCTTCGCAAATTATATCTACTGTAAGATATATCATGGCTTGTACCATTTAATATATATACACACACAAACTGATCAGACTTGTTCATGTAATTAAATTCAACTCCACAAAGTTGAGGATAAGTTACAATGATGGAACTGCACGTATAATTTGAAAACTCATATATGCATGATTAGAAAGTGTTACAGCGATTTTGTGGTGCATTAATACTTAAATGTTTTAACTCTACAATGAAAGTGTAGTAGTTTTCTACGATATCATATGAGAAATCATAATCCAAAAATTCAGTAATTAACTAGATGAAAGAGAACCACATATATTTAATGCCCATTAAAAGCTCCATCAACAAGTGATTTTGAATCCTTGAACACGATTGCAACATGCCATATACAACTTTATAATTATATATGATGTGTAATTTGTATTTGTGTATTCACATACAAAAGATTAATGAGAGGGTGTCGCATTTTTTTTATTTTTTTTATTTTTGTTTTTTTACAAACCAGGGGGACAAACGTAAAGGCTGGATTTCCTGGAAACAGCAGGATTCAGGCATTGCACTTAGCAGTAACCAGGAGGAAGTTTCCTGGTTTCTGGATTCTGGCATTCCACAGCAGAGACGCAATAAAATTGGCGAACGGCAGTACAGTGAGAGTTAATGCAGCCACGTGGGTAATTTCAAGTTCCTAGTGGGAAAGAATTGGATGATCGTGATTAGCCTTCTCGATAGACATGCGCAGTACTCCCCTTCACTGCATGCCACCAACAAGAGTATATGATGCATCTCTTTATAAACCAATCTTTATATCTCTAGTATTCTCTTTAAATACAATAAAATCTCCGCCCGAGGATCTTGGAAAGTAACTATGGACCATAGGAAGAGCTAACCTTATCTATACCCCTTTAAGCGAACAATATTATAACCGAGCTGGAACTTATTGCCGACGTGCGGCTCCATCGGAGAGCAAATTTCAAAAGGGAGGAGCCCTAGCTATGCACGCTCTTATCCAAAGACTATAGGAGAGACTTCATCGTAATCAAACCGCAGCCACTGATAAGGAGAGAGAGTGTGTGCCAGTCATTACAATAATTGGGCATCATTATCCTTTAACAGTAACAGTGGGTTTAGGTCATTGAGCTCATTATCTTCATCATCGTCATTATCATCGTCACTTTCTAAAGGTAACTAGATAAAGGTAATGGCATCTAAGTAATGGCACTTAGACTGCTAGCAATAACTCGGCATCATATTCTTAAAGTAATGGTGCACCAGCTGTGGGCAAATATTCTTAAATAATAGCACATCGACTGCTAGCGATAATTTGGCATCATATTCTTACTTTATGTGTCGTCAAAAGTCTTGTGGGTAGATTCCTTTTATGTGCTTGTCATTTCAGCATTTGCTTTATTTGCCATCAAAAGATTGGGTTCTCATGGGTTTATTTTGAAAAAATTATTCAAAAAATCTTAAACAAATTATGTTTTTGCAAATTCAGTCATTAATTTTTCAATTTTACCAATTGAGTCCTAAACATTTTTCTTTTTGCTAATTGAGGTCCATCCAATCAATTTTGACCAAAAATCAATGATGTGGACATTAGCGGTGCAATCGACTTAAATGCTCCAAATTGCCATACATAACATTTACATCATGTTTTCATTCTCTCTGATTGTATCATGTCATGTATGTAGACAAGCTCCTAATGGAAGCCACACTTTTTCTACCCAGAAAAGCCCGCCTCCCCATTTTGATTTCAATTCACACGTTAGGGTTCGCTTGTCCATAGATCTACTTCTCCAAACCCTTCTAATGCCAAAAGACGAGTAAGCATCAATGAACTTCAGTGCAGATTAGCTATTAAGCCTTTTTTTTTTTTTTTTTTTTGGTTAGACATGTCTTGAGAACATGATCCTTTATGACCGATTCTCTTATATGCCCAAATAAACATCCAGTACCCATCAGAACCCCGAAGATCCAATTCAATGTCTATTCAGGTTGTGGAATCAAAGAACCGATACCGAGCTATATTCCAGCAAAAACAAACGTCTCCTCAAGGCCTTGCTTGGCACGCGGAAGTCGAGAAAGGACAGCTAGTAATACAAGTTCTTGGACGGGAACTAAGAAAAACAGGGGACAAAGGAAACCGGATAGATCATATCTCAGTTTTTTTGCATCATAAAGTGTACCTCAACATATCGACCAAAAAGCAGGAAAAAAAGAAAAAAAAAAAGAAGCGTACCTCAATATGTTGAAGATCACTGGAAGTACGTTGAATGGCATAGCATTCGTCCTCATTCACAGAGTGCATTTTATGACACTGCATACTAATTCTCAGATTGGAGATGCTGGATTTTAAGCCCTCAATTTCTGTCCTCACCACATGAACCTGCACGCATGTGCACTTCGCCACAAAGTGAGCATATGCTTTGATGATGTTTTTCCCTTCTTCAACACGACTCTGAGGATGTATTGCTCTATGACGTCCTTGGCATCATAAGCAATGTCATGGAGTTGTGCGACATTCTCCAACGGCAGGGTCGTGCTCTTGTCCAGTGTCTGCATCACTCAGCAAGCACCAGATCAGCTTCAGCTCCTTTTGCAGGTCCTCAACCTTGCCCTCCACAACCCACAAGAATTTGGCCTCGTCGATAAGCAGCTTCCCTATTGTCTGCCCATTGACAAAACAACAGACTTGGTCATTGGCATTGACTACTTGACTATGATCAGTGGAACTTACAATGGAGAATGACTTGAAAATTGAAAATTCACTTTTCATGCGTTAACAAGCTCTGAACCGATAAGCCTGTGAGTTGCTAAGAAGAGAGGAGGAATAAGCACTTAAAAAGTTGCATATTGCACTGACAGTGCATATTCCACATCCACGGATGCGCAAGAAAATCACTCCACACAAGACTTGAGGCTTATTGGGTCTCAAAGCTTGCCAACTCTTGGAGCTACAAGCACAAGCTCCAATTTTTATTTATAAAAGAAAATTGCACCTTCAACCTGCAAACCAGAAGGAAAAGAAGTCCCCGGGTTCTGGCTCCTTAAATATCTTGTTATTAAGGAAAAATTTGGCAAAAGCTTGCTCATAATGAGATTGTCTTAAAAGTATGGGCAAAAAAATTGGAACAAATATTTGTCCTCATAAGTTTGCCTCAAATATGTTTTAATTGAGCAAACTGCACATATTATATTATGCCCATCTAATAAGCATGTAAAAATTTCGATTACAAATATCTACATTCAAAAATAAAACCTCTAATGATTGAAAAGAAATCGAAATTACTTAGCTATATCAGGTCAGTTTTGCATAAACCTGATGTTCTTGCACATATAATAACATGAAAAAAAAATAGATACAAAATAAGAAGAAAATTGAATTACTTTATCTGAATGTGTGTTTTATACGTGTTGTGTTATCCTATTAATAAAGAAGGCATGCTTTTCGTAAGTTCAAAATACGTACTAAAAGAAACAAAAAGAAGGTTTGGACTTCTATTAGATCCATTATTAGTGTGAGAATTAAAGTACACATTTACCATTGAGTGATTGACATGTGGAAGAACTCTATCACATTATTATCTTCGAAGTGTGTAGAAATTTTGTTACGGACATAGTAGTTGTCCCAAAACTTTTAGCCCAGGTCAAGAGGATTTTAGGTCAAACCACACACCTCACATTTCATAATTTAGCTTCTGCCATAACTTATAAAGCTTTCGAGATCCCTAAAAATTCAAATCCCAAATGCACGGCATTGGAAGCTGTGAAGACTTCACAAAGCACTTGTAGCATGACCACAAGGTCTATTGCAATTGCTCTCTCTCTCTCTCTCTCTCTCTCTGTGCCAAGGTCACTCACTAGTCCAAGTAATTGGTAAACAGAGCTTCTCCACATCATCAAAAGAGAATACTATAGTTGCCTCACTCTCTCTCTCTCTCTGTCGGCCTCCACCGGTAAAGTCGCTCACTAGTCCCTACGTAATTGGTAAACAGAGCTTCTTCACGTCATCAAAAGAGAATACTATAGTTGCCTCAGTTGTTTCCCTAGCACGCCCCTCATTGATCTCGCTAAGTCAAAACATACATGTCTCAAGCGAAAAATCAATCTTTCTTCTTATGAGTAATCTTTCAGGCAAAAAGTCGATACTCAACAAGGGATGAAGGGGCATTTACTTGGGCATACAATTGTATTATAGCAGAAGCACGACATCAATTTGCGCATCACAGCATTAAACATATACTCACAAGCATGTTTGAAATAAAGAAGTTACCACCGCTGGCTTGCTGGAAACAAGTGAAACTATCAGTATCTATGCCAGTTGCGCAACCCAAGGAAGAAATGGGACAAAGCACAATCCATGTCGCCTGAGAGAACATAAAGATAAAACATCAAAATTCTAAATCAACAAAACACCTATCCATTGACACAGCAATACTAAAATTTAACTAAGATAGGCAAAAGCTAGAAAAACAAAACGATCAATTTAACAGGGAGAAGAGCCACTCACAAGCTTAATGGCGACTTTGTCATTTGTCTGAACAAAATCAAACTAAAAAGCAGAATGGATAAAACAAAAATCAAGTATTAGTCAGCAAGCTGTCCACTGAAGTAGATCTCTCCTTATGATCAGCTACCGATCTTATGACTGAGCCGGAACTTGTTTCTAGGAGCAACCGGAAACTATAATGCAGAATGATTATTGTTCAACGATAATACTGGGATGGGGTCAATGAGATCATCATCTTCATCCTCACCATTATCATCATCAGCGATAATACTGGGATGGGGTCAATGAGATCATCATCTTCATCCTCACCATTATCATCATCATCGCTCTCTATCGCTCTCTACAGGTGATGATACAATTTTGTTTTATGTGCCATCAAAACATTCGTTTCCCATGGGCTAATTCTAATAGCAATCACTTAGCATCATATATTTTGTTAATATTCGTTATTGCAGTTCTAGCATGCTGAAAAATTAATGGCGACTCATCATCAAAATGATTAAATTTTTTTGAAAAAGGAAAACCTCCTCATTTCAAGATTCAGACAACTTCTGCAGCAAACACTTTCGCCCGGACAACTGCAAGAAAATAAAATGTTAAAAATGACCAACGCACATGAGAGGGTAGTCAATAGTAAACAGAAACTGTCAAGACAAAAGAAGAAATGAACAGCTGGAGCGGAGAATGTATTACAGGAATTCTACAAAGAACGGCGGAAAACTAGAGAGGTTGGTTCATGGCTTCGCGTTTCTGACCACCTATTGCTTTGTCGCTTTTGGTTTCTTGTTTTCTTCTTGTCTTTTTGGGTCCCTTTGATGGTCAACTGCACGAAAAATTGCTAAGAAAAGCGCGAGAGCCAAAGAAATTATGAGAAGAAACTGCGGAGGTGCCTCGACGTTGCTTTGTCGTTTTTCCTCCATATCGCTTGTCCCTTCGATTAATGTATAGTGGATACACCTATTGGTCTTTTTCTTAATCGCGGTTTTCTTCGTTTTCATCGTTCATCACAATGCAAGAACTAAACCACAAAAACGAGAGCAAGCCGTCGCTTCCATTTCATGCGCCCGAACACCGTCTCAACTCCCCACGTGGGCATTTTGTCAAGCACCTGGCCACCACTTGAAAATGCTCGGATCTTCCCCTCTTCTTCGGTTCTGCACCGACTATGATGACGATGTCTCCAACCTCATGAGCAGTGACGCTCATTGCAACTCGTCTCGCATCAGCGTCCTCCGAGAAAAGCATCGGATTCACCGTCGCCTCCTCTCGCATGCCCTCCACTTGTCCCCTCGCAACCCGCAAGAATTTTGCATCTTCTACGAGCAAGTCACGAGCTCTTTCAAGTTTCTACGGCAAGCCGAATGAGAGAGGTTCCGCCTTGGATGCCCACAAGGATGAGAGGGAAAATAAAAGTTGGTCCCTAAAATTTAATGTTCAATTTGTTCCTTGAAATTGAATTCTGGCCAAATTGGTATTTGTGCTCTCTGATCTAAGCTAATTGATCCTTTCAGCCGACACATAATCCAAATGACTACGACAAACCAATTTTAAGCCACAAAACATCAATTCGCCAGAAAGGCTGTGCATGAGCTAGATTGGAGCCATGCTTCTTTTTTTTTAACAGAAATTACTAGTCCACTTTGTTGAAAGATTCAATTAGAAGTAAAATATTTAATCCTCGCATTCTTTTATAGAACCATCCGTCATTTTATCATTCATGCGCACTCCTTCCTTTTGAATTTTCTTTGTGTGTTCGTCAATTTTAAACCTCATCAATCGATGACAAGTTCGCTATTTATAGAGTCAAAATAACCCTCACTTGAATAGGAGTCAAAGATTTTTTATTTATTTTTTAAATTACAAGTAAATAATCCAAAGAGATGATAGGGAAAATGAAATGAACAATATGGTCAAATTGCAAAAAGAATAGATTTCGATAACTGATGCAAGAGCTTCAAAGCCATTACACCCAATGGCCAAAAAGGAAATAGTCTAATTTCCAGTTCATTGTTGGAAAAATAAAAGACATATCTTTGGGTATAAATATCACGCCCCGAACTTTGAACGCGCGCACATCTCTTGATGGTTGATCAAATTGTGACATTTCTAGGACACATCGTCGACCCAAACGATTCATGCACATGCAAAAGCGAAATAAACATTCTCTAGACAACAACCAAACATGGGATATAAAAGTAGGACAACCCATTTCAATAAACCATACTTTCTAAACATACTAGTTTAAGTACACAACTAGTCTATATACAAGAGCCTAACTCCAAAAAGAAGAGCTACTAAGCCATCTAGGCACTAGACTCCTCATCCATGGACTCAAGGTCCACCACGACACCATCAAGAGTGTCGAGATCCATAGGGTGCGCTGCTTTCCACTCCCCGGTCCTAACGGGAGGCCCGTCGAAACCCTGTAAGGGACCCTCCCAACCCCCTTGAGGGAAGCCAATGAACTATGCTATGAATTGGTGAGGTACCAATTGGGGTAGGCTCTCATCGACCCATACCACGGACTCAACTAGCTCTCGAGTCAGGGTGGTCCCGGGAATAGGGAGGAAGGTGAACTCAAAATCCATTGTCTGCGGAACCCCGTATCGTACGTGACACTCCTCCATCTAAGAATCTGTAAATTGTAAACCACGACGGGGTGAGATAATGTCTCTACGAGTCTACACCCTAAACCCCGATTATGATGATAATACCGCCTAGAAGTAGCCTAATCACACATCACAAAAGACTTACCTCACCTCGGCACCTCCATGCACGTCAGTACAACTCATATAACACATATATATGCAGTAATTGCACTTGGCAATTGGAACACTTCTAATCATATCTTAATCAATCACAGGGGTCCTGATTATAAGGTCGAATCATTATGACACGTCCCATTTCGTGCCACATAATTTCGTCCCATAATCAGGCGCGATTATATCTCACTCAATCAAGCGTTCAAATTAATTACGACTCAATGATCTGGCCAACTCAATAGTCAATGGTCATTCGGCATAGCCTGGCATCGTCTCGCCTCATCAAGCACGGCAACATCTACATCTAGACGGCATTCCCGAAGGAGTATCAACCCAGCCTTTATTGCGACTAGCATCCATTGACGTGGGGCATTCCCGAAGGAGCATCGTCCGACATAAAAGCTTGTGATGGGTTCTCATAACGATCACACGAGTTCTCATAACATAATGACATCATGCTTTGCACTCAATGCCTCAATTTAAAATAATGAACTTGGCATATTTTCTTCATATTAAAAACACCTGGTAAAATAAGTGTATGTGGACACACGATCAAATCGGACCGTAAAGCGTGATATTCTTCTATTTAAAAATCCCACGATTTTATATAGTACTTAAAAATATTTTTGGTGTCAAAATCCGACACCCGGTATTTTTCTAATTAAATACTAAAAATCCATAATTTTGAAATAATAGCCCGAAATCACCAATTAGCATTCAATTGCACAAACTAACTACACCACGACAATCGGCACAAAATTCTATCAACCGACTATCCGGAATAATTTTCACTAATTAATAAATAATTAAATAAATTACAAATAAATAAATAAATTGTAAAATAATTAAATAAATCATTAATTAACCTATATACATTAATCTAACCACCTAATTGGACTAATGAAATTAATCTACCTAGGCTAGATGTACATAACCTACTAAACTAACTAATTAAATCGACTGACCACCTAATTGGCCTAACTAATTAATCTAATTAACTAAACAAGCTAAATAAATACACTAACCTCACTTAGACTAATCTAAACCTCTCATAAGCATAATTAACCTCCTAATTAAGGTTTAGAAAGTAAACTCACCGGTTTAACGAGCCAATGAGTTCACGGTGATGGCGACGCGGATGCAAGCAAGACTCGGGTCTACGACGATGCCAAAGGAGGTTTGGACCGGGCTGAAAACAGCCACAAGGCCCACGGCTTGGGCTGGCCTTCGGTTCTGTGGACTAAACCGAGAGGGTGGTCGGACTGCTTGGCAGGCGTGGGAATAAGCACGGCGGGACCAAGCGAGCAGGCGGAAGCGGCGACTAGAACTACAGACGGCTGCAATAGCTACTCGGGGACCTGCGATGGTAGCTAGGGCGTGGACAGGGACGGCTCGAGGCGAACGAAGCACAGCGGACAAGTAGGACGGCATGGGGGCGGCTTGCGGCCTCGGCGGGGTGGCTAACAGCGACGAGAGGGCCTAGTGGTGGCTGGCTCGGCTTGCAGGGGTGGTGGCTAGTTGCTGCTTTGGAAATGGAGTCTTCAGCTGATTCAAATGAAGAAGAAGCTGAGGAAGAAGAAGATAGAGCTACTGCTAGTGGAAGGGGAACAAAAGGCCACAAAGTCAAGGAAAAATATCCCAAAACTCAAGTGCAAAGCCCCACCAGTCTTCAGCCTCATCCAGCAGCCATTTCCCCGCCAAATCTTCTCCAAGAAGCCAAGGATGATGCCCAAATGTTGCAGCCCCCATGGCCTATGAATTTCAAGTAATTTCCTCACTAAATCAACTTAAGTTTACACCAAATGGCTTCCAATTCAAGGCCAAAATGCTGAGGTGGAAGTCCACACTAAATTCTTGCATTCCCATCACCATTTGATCCAACTTGGAGGCCAAAATGTTACACAAAAACGGCCCTCCGAATTTCTCGGTTTAAAATTGCCCAATTTTGAATTTTCGCCAAAAATCCGGGCTTGCCGAAAATTTTTCGAATGATGAGTAGACATTCCTAAAATAAATCATGATATGCCAGAACTTTCGATTCCCTGAAAGCGGGTTCAATTTTGTGGTTAATTTCAACCGGACGCGATTTTAACGTGACATAATCTACCGAGCAGCTTTTAGAAATTTTTAGTGCAATTGACTCGTGGTCGATTATTTTCGATCTACATTATGCATCTTCGACTCATAGGCAACTCTTGGTTGTCATAAAAATCTCAAGGTTTTCATTATGGGCACAAGGTACAGAAACGACAGAAAAATCGGTTTAATGCCGTTCGACGCGAATTTTGCAATTAGGTGGAATCACCCACACTTTAATTACATGCCTCTATCGTATCGACCTATCTTCGGTTTGTAATCGATTTTAACAGTGCCGTATTGACCCTTGCAGATTAGCACGGTCAAGTAGTCGATTTTTGATCGAATTCTCAAGTCAGTCGCGTTTAGATTATTTAAGAGCTTCACCTAATAGATTAGTTATCTCGTGAGTAATCAGCTCAAAGAAAAAGACTATAGGCACGTTGATGAAAAGCCCATTTTATTTAGTCGAAAGCAAAGTTGAAAATTAGGATGTCACAATAAATATGATACAATATATTTTGGAGATGATGTTTGGGTAAGCCGAGCTTGAGGTAGCGGTCTAACTTGTTGCCTGGGTTTGAGACCCACAATTAAATATGTAACTTTCAACTAAGTTGATCATCTGTTCCGTTATTTACAATTCAATTAATAAATGTCTTTAAAAATATAATTCCACTCATATTGTCACATGACGATAAAGGATTAAATAAGGTACAACACTAGTGTAAAAATACTTTTTTAAACAAGTGATGATAAAATGGAACCTTAATGGAATAAATTCATTTCTTAAGATTAAAAATAGTATAATTGTCGGTGCTTGAACTTGGCTTGTGTAATGATTTCTTCTAGACAAATAACGAGAGACATCAATTAGATGTTTTACCTCATTAGCCATTGTACTAAATATGCCATCGAGCTTCATTAACGGATATTTTTTTTTTTTTACTAGTCAATGACAGCGAGCTTCATATTGAGAAGCCTAAGGGAAGGGAGAGGGACTGTAGTCTTGGCTTTGGACTTACTATCTCTTCATTAAGTATAATGCAAGAACTTATTTCCGCGCTGCAAAATTTTGCACGACAAAGTTATTGGGCAAAATCCGATTGTCGATATGAGAAGAATTTGATCTAATGGCGAGGATTAGTTTGTTGTCTCCTGATCGATGATGCACCTTTTGCACGTCCAAGGTAGAGATAGGGCACGATTTATTTGCCATTCGAACTGTCACAGCAACTTTCTAAAACCATAAAAAAGAAAAAAACTCTAAATTATGTTTACTGTTGCATATTTACTTTAATTTTTTTTTTTGGTGATAAAATCCCATATATATATATATACACACACACATGCATGCACCCATGTAACACATTTACCCTAAATTTGCATTGGTGTGACACATTTACTTCAACTTTTTATTATGACACAAAAAATTCAAAACTGGTACATTCTGTTAGTTTTTGTTAAATTATATTGATATTACGAAAAACCGCAAACTAGTATACTTACGACACACTCAACTTAGCAATTTGACTGTAAAATTTAATATAAACTAATGGTAGGTAAATTTTTCATAGGTGTACTAGTTTGAAGTTTTTCTTTTTTGGTCTAATAATTAATCTAAGATAAATTGGTCACAAGTGCACAAATTTGGCGTTTTTGGTGATGAACTCTATTTTATACGATTCATAAATATCTATAATGAATAACAAAAATATATTCACTTAAAGGAGTCACAAGTAAAGTAGGTTCGTTAGACGGGCGGATAGAATTTGGGTAAAGTCAAAAATGATCCGACTCTTTTAATCTGTTTTGACCAATTTTAGTATAGTACAAATTTACTAACTCGACCCATTTATGCCCGTCCACATGAATAAGAAGTCAAATCTCCATGCCGCGATAGCAACACGTCATTCATTTGAATATCCTTGCAACAAACACTTCATTTCATGCAAGCACTTCACATTCAACCTGGAAGCCATATCGGCAATCGAAGCTAGATTTTTTAACAGGCATTTCAATCGGGAATAAGTACGTCATGACTTTTGTATAGAGCATATTTTGATGCCAAAACTTACCAAATGTGTGAGTGAGAGTCGTGGGAAAATCTCGCATTGAATGTCTAGGGATATAAAAAAAATGAAAATAAAAAACAATTGATGATTCCTACTTGGCACATAATAATGAATTCAATGGCTCAACCAAAAAACCTTAAAATGCTTGGAGACCGTCTTAGCGCTCTTAAGCTCGTTTCCCGCCATAACATTTCAGCTCTGGAAAGCGGTACCACTTTACTTGCAGCTCACCTCTTCTATGGGGTTGCTAATTTATGTCCCTTTCAATGGTTAGGATAGTTTATCCTGTCCTGGTATTCTTTATTTGTTGGAATGCAGGAACGTCCCTAGTGAGTTTGTATATTTCCAGAAGGCGAAGGAACATCCTGAGTGGCTCCCGAGTGCGGAGCTTGAACATTTCTATATCTATCATTACTCGTTTCTCACTTTTATTTTGTACACTGATGAAAGGAAAAGAAATCATTAAACAAGCCCAGTTCTAGTGCTGACATGTATATTGTATTTAATTTTAATAAATGAATGCATTCCACTGAGGTTCCATTTTATCGTCACTTGTTTGAAAAGTAATTTACACCAGCATGGTACCTTATTTAATCCTTTATTTTCAGCATATTTGAGAAAAGGCATTTAGCATGAGTAAGATCCTCAATGAGTCAGGAGATTTGGATGTGATAGAAGAGAAACTCTTGTGGAAAGAATTGATGATCAAAGTTCAATAAAAGAATGCTTGAGAAAAAGAAATCACCATGGCTTTGAAGAATTTGGGCCTCTATGCTCATTATCAATTCAATTGTTAACAATGGAATTGAGGATCCACTTAGTTGAAAGTTGCATCTATAATTGTGGATCCCAAACTCGGGCAACAAGTTAGACTTCTAGCTGAAGCTCAGCTTACACAATAATCATCTCTAAAATTGATTGCATCTTATAGATAGGAGCCTGTCATTTTTTTTTCAAGGATGAACTGGAACTTAGATTCTTTGTTTTCAGCCGGAGGGTGTAATAGTTTCGAAGCTCACATATATATTATCATAATTTATCCATTCTGCAATTTGCCCATTTTGTTCGTTTCATTTTCTCCTATCATCTGTGTGGATTATTTATTCATATTTTTGGGGAAAAAAATAACTTTGACCCCATAAGTGAGAGTTATTTCAGCTCTATACAATTCGAACCTATAATTGCTTGATGAGGTTTGATATGGAGCATATAGTGAAAATTCAAAAGGAAGGAGTGTGCATGATTGATAAAGTGACGGTTGGTTCTCAAATGCAGTAATTAAATAATTCACTTTTAATTGGATCTTTTAAAAAATGATTAATACCACGAAAAAACCCCAAACTGATATAAATGTGACAAATTTACTCCAAACTAATTTTTTTACCATAAAAAAAACCCAAATTGGTATATAGTGACAAATAAAGAATCTAAGAACAACTTTCAATAAATGAATTAGTGAATACAATTGATATTGTCATCAATATATAATTTAGATATTTAACAAGTAGAACAAAAATATCTTTTCACATAAAGGAGTTACAAAATGGATAGATTATTTCATGAACCTGGTCCTAAAGAAGAATGTCATTAAACTAAGCTGGGGAGCGGTCGTATTGATGTCGATGCATTGCTGTCCCCCTTTATTTTGCATTTCCTCCAAAGTTAACTCCCATGTTTATTGGAGGAACCTATGTTGTATTACTTACTCCAGCTTGCAAATGAGCTCTTGTAATGCAATCGATGCAGCCTATCAAATATTATCCATCCTCGGAAAACCATTAGATTAAGTTGCTATTGCGGAAGTCATATGAGAGGAAGGCAAGTTTTGCTTCACTAATGGAGGAGCTTCAGCATTCAGATAATTCTTATGATGTTGCTCAAAGACAGAGCGCCAGCTGCTAAACTAGCTTTGGTGGAGTATGGGACACTGGAAATCTGACCGATAACTTCGGCAATGAAAAGTTTCCTGGTCCCGTGAAGTCTAAAAAGTTTGGTTTAGCCATGACGTCTTTCAATTCAGCGTTTTTTTAAATTTTAATGTTGGCTTTCTCATAGTTTATGTTTCCTTAGCTACATTGTAAAATTTCATCAGAATCATCCTCTTATTTCAATGAATATGACTACAGGAGGCTTTGAAATCGGCAACTCCCACCTATTCCACAGCTACCTGTACTGTTAAATTTATGGCGATCAATTCTTTCAGCTCCATTTTTTAACCATTGGTGGCAAGGTTGTGACTATAAGCATCTTGAAACTCCATTAGAACTTCATGAGTTTTGATGTTTGTTGAAACTCTTTGGTGCAGACTACGATACAAGCAGAAACAAATTAGCTGCAGGTAGCAACTGCTGGTAGGAAACCAAAATCTAGTTCTGTATTCACCTAGTGGACATTCTCAATTGCACTGAATTCTGTATGACTAGCATATACATCTGGTCCAATTATCGCTTCCAGCCTTCTCACAAGCAAGCTGACCCCAAATGTTGTGGCAACAAGCCTTGCATCTAAAGCATCTCTTTCACGCATTGTTGGGGTGATGCTGATGATGAATTGAAGACCCCTGAAGGAGATAGGGATCAATTGAAAGTGACGGCCGAGTGTCCCAGTTTTGATCTTGGATTTTGAACAATGGTCATTGCTCAATTGACTGTATTGCTACTATCCAGAATCTGAATGGAGTGCTCAAAAATCTCATGCCTATCGCATTTGAAATTTGTACAATCGATCTCTTGTTTTTATGGGGAGTGTTTTAGTGCCAAGTTCATTTACAGGTGTTTGGTCTGAAACACTTCATATTTATACGACATAATCAATGTATTTGCAGAGCTATTCAACATATTGAGGTTCACTATGCTTACATATCAAAATGGAAAGAGGCCAGCCACGTTGATCTGAGATATTAGTTAAAATTAAGACAAGTGAACGCATGGTGAAGAAATTCGGCTGAGGAAGCAGAAATAATACTGTGTATGTTCTCATGTCTTCAAATATCTATATGGCAGGTCAAAGTTGCATCATAGACCGTTCATTTGTAGACAATGCTCGTTCAATTCCTATCAAGAAAGATGCTCAGTTTAGATGCTCCGTTAGATAACATATACCCGGCCCTTGAAAGTTGCCCAGTTTTAGCTGTGTCTTAGCATGCAGATCATGTAACAGCAGCTTCTTAGTGATCAAACTGAGGGTCAAGCAGCCTGTGACTGTGATAAATAGCTGCTTAAGCCATTTTATGGGTTCCTTCCAAGGGCTGCCCAGTTTTAGCTGTGTTTTCTGAACTGTGAGCCTATCTTTATATAATTACCAATAGGAAACAGTATCTCAGCTTCCACAACATTCTTTATTATTTACCTTTCCTGTTTGTAATAACAGGCAAGAGTGAACAACAAACTATAGAGCGGCAACGATCTTCCAAAAGAATTCCTTGTAGAAATTGTGATTTTATCAGGACTTTCTTTTCGTTTGGTTTCTTATTGCATTAAATTATTCTCAAAATCTTAAGCTAGCTTAAGCTACCATAACAAATACAGCATAGGTCATACTTGTGGTGCAAAGAAACTGTGATATGGGTTTCTCCACTTTCTTTTATCCCCTGTTCTACTTAGTTCTCGTCCAAGAACATGTATAGCTTGCAGTCCTTTCTTGCCTTCCGCATGCTAAGCAAAGCCTTGAAGAGACAATTGTTCATGAATATCGCTCGATATCAGTTCTACTATTCCTCTCAACGTGAGTATAAATTAAAGTGGATCCTTGGGTTTCCAACGGGTACTGGATGTTCATGTGGGGGATATAATGTCAATTCAGAAGAGAATCAGTCATAAAAGATGGTGTCCTCAAGATGTCCGAAGAACAAGAAAAGTAGTTCTGTAACTCATGAATTTTCTGTCTGATAGACCAATCTTGCTACGTGCAATATGCTATGGTAGTTAAACCAGAAAATGGGTCATACAATTTTAGCCTATAGGGTCATGTAGTATCGCAGTTTCTTAGCTTCTGAAACTGAGAGAAAGTTACTAAGCACGAGCCAACACCAAATTTTGTGTCCTAATAAACCAACGGATAAATCTTGTGAAGGAAGCGTGCCTGGTAAGGTATATCGTAGGTGGTGCTTCGGAGTGCTGAGAAAGGACTCCATCCTCTACGAACATTTCACGCATCCGCATTCTGTAAAACACAAGGACAAGGTTCAAAGTTCTAATCATATGCTTTCTCACTCCATCCAGCAATTTCATCGCTGTTGTTCAAAGGGAAAGAGTAATGTAAGCACACATAAAAGAATCTTAAGAGTAATGTAAATGCCGGTTACAACAACTTAGCATGCGTTTTGTTTTGTTTTTCGATTTCCAGAATTCAAAAAGATCGAAATGAACAGGTATGGCATATTGCAGGCGAGTCCGAACTCAAGGACATCAAGCATGACAGGTGAGTTTGGACTTTTGCTGACTCATCTATGCCCATGCCAGGCCGTGTCTTTCTCTTGATGTATCTCCTGGATTGTGAATCCGTTCTTCATTTTCCTTGGGATACAGTTTCTGCACATCTTTATATTACGTACAGAGTCTTTTCAAGATCAATAAAGATTCTCTCAGCTCTGATGCTTCGTATATCAATTCTTCTCAATCAAGGTGGTTTCATATATTTTCGTGGCTTCTCTTGAAAATCATTGGAGCTTTTTAGCATATATCCAAACTTCCCTTAGAAAAATGGTCTCAATGTTCTCTATGCAGTTATATTCGAGAGTGTTATTGTTGTCTCGGCACTGCAGTTGACATGATATTCCTTTTGATGTAGATTGATAGGCCTTGTATACAACTCAATTAACTCAAAAGTCGAAGAAATGTCATGATGGCTTCTTAAGTTGTACGAGCAGTGGATCTATGATTAGGCAGGTCAAGCTCTACAGTCTTCATCTCCTCCTGATTTTTACCCTTGGATAATACCAGCTATCTTGTTGCTGGATTAAATTTCAGCTCTTCCTTCCTTTATCAGTTGGTTTTCCTCTTCATGATGTATACCTTTCTCAGCAGATTAGTGAAAAAATTTTGTCAGGATAAATATGGCTCAGATGATTGAAAACTTATTTGGGTCTTTTACAAGGTTTTCTTGTTGATATGAGCTGGAAACATTTAGATGGCAGGTTCCTGAACAAAGCTGAAGAAGTAAGCCCTGGGGAGATGATGGAATTTCCTGGTCATTTGGTTGAACGTGGCAACAGTGAAGCAAACGATGAATTTTTGAGGGATCTAAATGCATGTGGAAATAGTTTCAATTCTCTTCAAAAATTAATATGCAAAAGCAGCAGCATAATGTTATTAATGTTAAATCTGCTTTAAAAGGTGCCCGGAATACAGTTCAATTCGATCCATTTCCTGGTGTTCTATAAAGTGTTTATTTTACATGTTTAGTCTTTGTGTGAAGGTAATATACCTTACCTCCTAACCTAAAGTCTTAAAATTCCAATAGATTATTAACATTTCTCCCTCATTGTTTATATCCCATGGACCCTATCATTCAGCTGCTGCAATTGATGTAATTGGGTGATACTCCATACTCACCTTAGGAATGATATTGCAAACACATTGTGATTGAGCTTTAAGGATGCAAGTCCAAGGGATGTTCATGAGATGTGGGATGATTTCCGCAAGGCCTTGAACTTGCGGATGCCATGAATCAATTCATTGTTTTTATTTGAAGTTAATACTTTCTTCATTGACCAGATAAAGAGAGTCGACAATTGAAAAATCATCATTTTTATCCATGTTATCTCTTTCTTTTCTGTTGAGGAGCATGATTCCCCTCTCTTCATGTTTTGCATGATCTACAATAATTACCCGATTTTGTTTGTGATGCACTGAACATGCATTCATTAGTACTCTTTCAGAAGGAAAAAAAATGGCCAGATGCCTCAGAATGGGGTAAAGGTGAGGATATTAGATGCCAGAATATCAGGGGTAACAGGTCGGATTTTGTTTCATAATAGATAAAAGCTTCACCGAAAATACAAAACTATCTATTGAGTTTTCAGCTTTGTGCTTCACAGAAGGGCTGAGTGTGTCCATTCATTTGAAAAATCCATAATTCACCTCGACCGGTTACGTTCTTGAGATTTTCCTAGCTCTAGCACTGTGCTCTAGGTACTTAAGAATAACTCATAAGTACGAGAACTTCATGTAAAAGAGGGCAATGAACCGAGTTACATGGATTCCTCAGGATATTCCTTTATGCTTACATTTTCTTATGAAGTTTTCATTACTTAGCAAGTTGTTCGTTCTACTTGCTGATAAATTTTCTAATGAAGTTTTCATTAACCAGCTGACTATGTTCTTGATATTTCCGTGGATTTACTGCCTCCTTTTAGCTTGAGGTTATGGAAATAACGAATACAATAACAGATTCATTATTTTTCTTGATCGTTTCGACACACATGAGAATGTGAATGTTCTTTTGTGGGCGGTGTCCTTCCTTTATTTTTGTGTTAGTTTAATTGAGCATGTCCTACTTGGAGATTGACACTTCCCTGTCATGTAGAACGGCAGGTTTTGTACACCACACAAGTAACTCAAATGGCCAAGAAATACCATGATGGCTTTTTGCAGCTTGAAGTTCGCGGATCCCTTGGGAGGCAGGTCATTCCGAAGCGCTTTTAAGGATGTTTTCATCCTTAAGCCATTGTTCTTTAAATTAAACTGGGCTGGCTACTTTGTTTGCTAATCCAACATGAATCACTTCATTTGTTTTTCAGATAATGGTTCATTATGTGACCCAAGCATCACACTAAGTGCATATCACTACGCAAAAAAGTTATAAGGCCCTAAGCACCCCTTCTTTATAGGTCCTGGAATAACTTTTCTGCTCATTATTGTATCCCCTTTGGATCATTCAGGTCCCACTGTATGATGCTAGCAGGAAAGTCTTGGCAAATAAATATCTTAGGAAAGTGCTGGGAACTGGAAAATCACTGGTATTCAATTCTCACTATGTTGATATTGGGGAACATGCAGTAGAAGAAAAAGTGCTGCTGGGTTTGAATGATCGTGAACCACATCGCGCTACTGGAGAATTGAGGACAGGCCATGGGGGGGGGGTGTGGATGGTGTTAAAGTTGATCAATTGTCCTGATGTTATAATCCTACCTATTGAGCTCCGGTCGAAAAAACTTCAAACTCACGAAGAAAGGTTTCAATGTGAGTTGGAGGATGATGAGAATACGTTTTTTCTCCAATGCCACAGCATGAATATGCACCTGATGTCGTGATGATTTGTGGGATTTTTCATTACATTCAAGTGACAGTCGAATAAGATAGGATTCATACAAATGAAATATGTCACATCATTTTTGTCACGTGGTGTAACGAGTGAAATGATTCATAGATGATTAATTCATCAGATAGAATACTTTTCCAGAGGAAGAGTTGTGCTTAGTGACAAAGTCTGTGTAAACCTTTTGCCTTTTGAGAGACCTGGCAGACCACTGTGGAAAAACTATGATGTGATTCAACAAATCCCATCTACAGCAATTATTGAGGAGGAAAGGAAGGTGTAGATTGGAGGCCGCAAACCCCGTCTCATTCTCTACCTCACCTATCCCCAGTTGCAAGAACGTCAACGTCCCTGCCTTCTCTCTCTCTCTCTCTCTCCCCCTCATCTCTGTAGAAGGAGTTACAGCTTCACAAGCTCAAAGGAAGTGCAGGGAAATGCTTAATGTTGCTCTTTCTTCATTTGGAAGTGGTTGATGGACTTAGCTGGATGTGTTTTGAGTCGTATGAAGGGATTTTGATTGCATCGCCTTTGAGGTCTTGATGCCGTCCAATTATTTTCGCATCCATTGGTAGAGCCAGATTTCAACTACCTACTGCACTGGAAGTAATATCCCATTTCCGCCTTTGATCATTGTAACATAGTAGAATTGCATACTTTGAGACATTGATGTAGGTGATGAAATTTTTTACTAGGCTGAATTGAAAACCAATCTGCTCTTGTCGGGGGTCCTATTTAAACTTGCTGAAACGATCCGATTGTCGCCAGCACATGCCTTTGGATAAATAACAGACTAGCAATAAAATAGCATCTTCAACTTTGCACATTCGGTTTGGTCTTATGTTTAAATGTAAATATATGCTTGTTAATTAGTGTGCTTCAATTGATGGGCGGGGGTAAGGACTTCTTGTTTCATATGTTTCCAAATTTGTCTCTACCTGCACCTTGAAGATCATCCATTCATCCATTTTCCATTTTTGTAGGTCAATTAGGTAGCCCCTGCTGATGTGCATCATGTTATAGGAGATGGTGAAGAACAAGCGCCTCGAGTCAAATACTATAGCTTGAGTGAAACAATTGAAGCTTATACTACAATTTGGTGTCGGTCTAAATGGTGTCTACCCCTGCTTGCTTGTGTATGTCGGGCAGGGGGATTTAGGTTTATTTGTCAATATTATCACTATGTTCTTTTAACTTTTAACTGAATTTAGTACCCAACATTTACATCTTCATGAAGGTGTTGATG
The DNA here is from genome assembly GCA_014182375.1 of Eucalyptus virginea. NCBI lineage: Eukaryota > Viridiplantae > Streptophyta > Magnoliopsida > Myrtales > Myrtaceae > Eucalyptus > Eucalyptus virginea. Next base: position 9,316,566 of record CM024518.1, on the reverse strand, counting down.
TCGATGCTGCCACCAAAAATGGAATAAATGTAGCCAGAATTCTAGGTGACGTCATGGGAAATGCAGCATCATGTGCAGAGATGGCGATTTATCTAATGCTGGATTTACTCCGAAAGCAAGTATGTTTGATCACTAGAAAAATCTTTAGTAGCTGGGGTACTTCATGCGATTCATTCTTACATGCTAAGTCCACAGGTTAGGTATGTCGTATGTCGTGCTTCTTTTTGTTCAGTCATAGGGAATGACAAGTTGAATATTCTAGCTGTAACATTTTCTGAAACGTGAATGAATCCCCTACCGTTTTGCATTCTCATATTTTTATTGTCGAAGTTCCAAGTGAATATTCAATCATCAACGCCAGTAAATTCTATTTGAAGCCTATGTAGTTTCTTCTAAATGAAAGTGCGTGGGTGTTTATATCTTCATCGATATACTGGGAAACAGGAAAGAAAAATCGTTCAAATTATACCCCAACTTTCAAAACATAACTTAACATCCTGCATAAGGCCTACATCTGAATGAAAATGTTCATTTACAATTCAAGTTGACATAAGGCTTCCGATAAGGCTTCCTGTGTTGGCATAACACCACTTGACGTAGGGCTTCCCACATTTGCATTCATTGGTTGCATGCCGCTACTGCCAGCCATATTACTCATAGGTGCATCCATTGAAGGTGTCGCCATCATGGTCGAATTCCCATTATGCGACAGTCCAGGAGGTGGAATCATTGTTATGGTTGAATTAGGATTGACTGGATTTCGATTATTAGGAGAACGACGCTTGATCAAACTATGCAAACGGGACTCCAATGTGCCTAAATTCACGTACTCATCCTACATAATTGTAATTTTAAATTAGCAAAAGAATGTCAAGTGCTATTCACCAAAAAATAAATAAATAAATACATAAGAAAAAGGAAATACTGATAATGATGAGAAAAAACAGGTGAAACCAGGCAAGAGAACTGAACAAATAATTGGCTTTCGCAAATGTAAAATGTGTAACAATAAAAAATAAAAACAAAAATAAAAATAAAAAACCAATAAAGGGCAATCATAAGCCGCTTCTTGTACTTTTACAAAGAAGAGGAGAGAATTGATGAGGAATGGGAAGACCTTTGAGTGAGAAGATTTAAAGAGACCGTCTTCCAGGCGTTTAACAATCTCCTTCAGCTTCTGCATTTGAGAGTCATTCATTGGCTGCAGATGCCGCTGTGCTAAGAGAACAAAGCTGAAAAGGGACAGTAAAAAGTTCAATCAGCAAACAAGGATTATATGGAACTGTGGAGGTTAAAGCACAAGAAGAAGTGCTCTAGATTAGATTACATCTTCTCTTGCATATAGTTGCGAGCTCTAAGGAGATCCATGTCCATGCTCAACGCAGAATGAGGGACACCACTGCCTGCAGCCACTAAATTCAGGACAACATTGCCACTTTGCTGGGACACCCCAGGCAACTGAGTGCCCAATTGACTAGATACATGCCCCGACGTATCTGCCTGTACATTCGTCACATCAATCTACAAAAGCTCTCACTCTTCCTGTAATCATTCAAACTCGCTACACATGCCTTAGCTTGTGCCACATACATTAAAACTCTATTCACAGTGAACAAACCACACCCAATACCGCCAGGCATCGGCGCAGACAACCATAACAAGAAATTATAGAGAGCACATGCCTTTGGATAAATTCTGTTTGGCATAAGGCTTGACATAAGGCTTCCTGTGTTTGCATTTGTTGGCTGCATGCTGCTACTCCCAGCCATATAACTCATTGGTGCATCCACTGAAGATGTCACCATCATGGTCAAACTCCCATTATGCAACAATCCAGGGGTTGGAATCATCATTGTCATTGCATTAGGATTGATTGGATTTTGATTATTAGGAGGTCGATGATTGATCAAACTATGCAACCGGGACTCCAATGTGCCTAAATTCATGTACTCATCCTACATGATTGTAATTTTCAAGTAGCAAAAGAATGTCAAGTACTATTTACCGAAAAGAAAGGAAATGCTGATAATAACGAGAAAAAATAGGTGAAACCAGGCAAGAGAAATGAACAGATTATTGGCTTTCACAAATGTAAAATGTAAAACACTAAAAAAACTCAATAAAGGGCAATCATAAGCTGCTTCTTGTACTTCTACAAAGAAGAACAGGAGAGAAATGATGAGGAATGGGATCTTTGAGTGAGAAGATTTAAAGAGACCGTCTTCCAGGCGTTGAGCAACATCCTTCAGCTTCTGCATTTGAGAATCATCAATTGGCTGCTGATGCTGCTGTGCTAAGAGAAAAAAGCTTAAAAGGGACAGTAAAAAGTTCAATCAGCAAACAAGGACCAGCGGAACCCTGGAGGTTAAAGCACAAGAACAAGTGCTCTAGACTAAATTACATCTTCTCTTGCATATAGTGCCAAGCTCCGAGAGTATCCATGTCCACGCCAAATGCAGCATGAGAAGCGCCACTGCCTGCGGCTACTATATTTGGGATGACGTTGCCATTTTGCTGGGACGCCCCATGCAACAGAGCCCCCGACTGACCAGATACATGCACCGACATATCCGCCTGAACATTCATCACATCATTCTACAAAAAGGGTCGACGCATGCCCGAGCCGGAACGACATACATATAAAAAAAAAAAAAAAAAAAAAAAGTGCAGACAGCTATAACGAGAGATTATAGAGAGCATCAGCAAAACAAGCAAAAGCAGACGACGTTCCACATCACTCGCTCGAGAATCTTTCAAGCAAGGGAAGAGGGAGAAAATTGGGAGAAATTCACACCCAGATGCAGCAAAAAAAATCAAATCTTTGATAACGGGAGACAGGTTGAAGGACTGGAGAACCGTCGAGTGCGAAACAAAAGACGACGAAATCGGGACCGACGAACCTGAAGCGATGTGCGATTGGGACAAGAAGAGCGATGGTGCAGTAGGAGTGATCTCAATTGGGAGCTCAATCGGATCGATCGCGACGATCTACGATCATCTCAATTCGGAGCGAGAATTCCCTTTACTGGAGAAATCATTGGTTGATCAGATACGAAGAAAGAAATTCCACAATTTTTTCTTATTTTATTTTGATTGAATTTCCTTTCTCGAAGGCCTTATTACTGCACATAAAGGTTTGACCGGTTTCACCGCTTGGGACTTTTCCTTTTGTAGTGCGTACGGTGTGCCTTCAAAGGAGGGGCTTTTATGTAAATTGAGGGGCGAGTGCCCCTTAATTCGCTTAGTACGGTGCGGAGCCAACTTCTTTCTTTTTCCCTAAAAAAAGAATTAAATGAATTTTCCCTTCAGGAGAAAAAAGAAATTGTAAAGCCGACTGCATTTGTGGTTCAATCGGTCCTTGACTAATTCAGAAATCAGTTATCAATTGGGCTAAATTTTTCCTTCAGGAGAAAAAGGAAATTACAGAGTCGACTGCATTAATTATTGGAGTTGTCTAAGCCGAGCATGTTACACGTCCTTTTCTTTGAATGTAGCAACACACTTTGACTTATTTTCCAAGTTCTTTGAGTTCTCTTCAAACTGACTAACTGAGACCTAAAATAGGGTACTCTTGAGGAGATGGTGGAATACGGCCACCGCTCAACCATAAGAATTTTCAAGTAAGTCTACATAAAAATGATGAGTGCAAAATGGTCAATAAAGCAATAGGGATGGGAAATCTTTCTCATAATCTAGCAATTCAGGTCTAATGCCTATTAGTGTCTGCAAATGCACGTGACATGAGTATGAACAAACAATTTTAAGCAACGCCATGACAAAAGTTACCCTGCATCTGTATAATAAGGCTTCAGTTGAAAAAAATCTCGCTCAGGGACTTCTTGATCTTCCATCTTCACACTTATAATAACAGCACGCTGATTAAGTACTAAAGAGTTCTTTAGGAAGGCAGGTGATGTGAGGCTTCCACATTCAATTTAGCAACTGAATGACATTTAATCTTTCTCATCATAACGCCTTGATTCAGAAGAGGCGGACCATTGTTGCATACCCGCCCATTAAATTCTTCCTCTTGCTCTTCCCCGATCCGTCAGAAGTATCAATTAAGCAAACTAATGATGACTTTCATTGTTCTTTCGCAGCAAGAGGAACATCACTTATCAGAGAGGGGCAACGGCCCTTAGCAATGATTTTGCCATGCAAAGGCTACATCATGGATCACTCAAGACTCTATCAAATTGCAAACCCCAGATTCATTGACTCTGCTCAGTCTTGAGAGTGTTATGCAGCAAATATAGAAAGCAAAATCACATGTTCACAGAGCTCAATCCAGAGTCTAGGAAAAAATAAGGGGAAAGACATTTCTTATATGATTGTCCTATGCCGTCTCTTCGGAATACCATCAATCAGGAGCAAGCACAAGCCCATAGCCGGTGGCTATTTCAACCTACTGAACTAAAAATTGAACTGGACACAAGCAACCCTAGTTGGCCTTCCTATGTCGATGCTTTGCAACTCTTTGACCAATGGAGACAATTGATGTCACCAAGTGTGCATATACTCGATTCTACCATAACAAATTAAACCTAATTGTATCTAGGCCTATTCATAAGGTTAGACTGATTAAGAACGACGTATACATTCGCCAAGTTGTCCATCTCCATGTGACTAGATTGATTTCAGTTTCTGGTTCTTCCAAGCAGGTAAACCAAGGAAAATATACTACATACCAAATACAAAATTGTATTCAACAACGAAATGGATATGATTACTAAAAATAAGTATCAAATTTCTCAAAAAGAGCAAAAGGGATGAGATGCCATCAGCACAAAATAACCAATCTTCAAAGTGTCACACCCCAATCCTCGGGTATGCGTCCATCCCTACGTCAGAGGATGCATTGCTGACCCTTTCATTTTAATACGCATGCATAAGTAGATAAGAAATCCCCATACAATAAAACAATGGGATAGAAAAGTAGGGCCATATTTTTCAAACCCGAAAAACCATGACCACACTTTTATACAAGCAAACCTCATAGTATATATTACAATACTATTCACAAGTCAGACCTATCACACATTAGATCACGACTTAGAGTTTGCAAAACAGGATGGGGTCTCAATCTTCATCCGGGTCATACTCTGGATCCTCCTCGGGATCATCCTCCTCTTCTTCATCTTCAAGGTCTTCTTCAGGGTCCTTCTCTTCAGGTTTGTTCTCAGGCTCCTCATTAGGTTCATTCTCAAGCTCCTCATCAGGTTCCTCCTCTTCGGCGTCCACTCCTTCTTCGACACCCCAATTGGAGTCCATGTTAGAGTATATCGGAGATTCAGGATCGTCGAGTTGGGGATCCTTTGCATCCACTACTAACCCATCCTTAGGATCTGTCGTCCCCTCTCCAAATGCCTCTTCCAGTACGTGCAAAGGCACATCACTTTCCGGTATGGGACCCTCTCTTCACCCATCATGGTAGTGACAGTACCACGACCGATACTCGTGGGGTATCTTATCGAGTTTATTCACGTCAACCCAGATGATGGACTTGATCAGTACATATTCCAGTCCTTCGGGGTGGTTATGTATATGGAAGTGGTATCCTATCTTTGTGATCTCCTTGGGAATACCAAAATGCATGGGAGGATGAGGAGGTGGAGGTATTGCTATCTAGGAGCCTGAAATGTTATCCTACAACGAGGGTGAGATGACGTCTCAGCGAATTCTACCCCTAAGACTCGATTAGGAAACCAATACACCATAAGGGCTGCTTATGCACAACACAAGTCAGAGGACTTACCTTGGCCTCAGTTCGATCCTGCAAATCAATATCATTTACAGATACCTCAAATCACATCAACCACTCAAGTCAAAACATCATATCAAAACATTGATCAATCGACCTAGTCAATTACATGTCACCACGACATTTCCCCGGTCGATACATTTAATACTATTTATAAGGTCCTATCAAATTAGGACCGCTCACCCAAAGCTGAAAATATAGATAATATAACTCGCCCAAAGTTGATAATATAGTATACTATGTATATGCTAAGCTGATAGATTAGGGCCCCCAAACCAATTTAGTATACTATATATGCTCGTCCAAAGCTGATAATAAGTTGATCGTCCAAAGCTAATATTATGGTATACTATTTATATGCTCACCCAAAGCTAATAAATTAGGACCCCCAGGCCATTATAGAATACCACTAACACAATACAATCAACTTATCATTTTTATCATACCTGATAAAAATAGCCGTGTGTGGGTACATGGCCGGCCTTAACCAAAATACAATAATTTCACTTTTGATTCACCCTCTCCTTTTAGCAATCCAAAAATAGATTTTTAGCGCTATAGACCGACGCCCGGTAATTTTCCAAGTAATTACCAAAATTAATTAATTTAGGAATAAACCTTAAAATCACAATTAAATCAATTCAACACAAATTAAAGCTCGAATAAATAAACAAATTGCACCACGATAATCAACATAAAATTTTGGTCACCGGCTATTACGGTCTAATTTTCGGAAAATAAATAAATAATTAATTAATTACGAAAAATATTAAATAAATGCCAATAAATCCAATTTAGGCCCGTAATGCCTAATTGGATGCCGAAACGGACCCGGAAAAATTTCGAGATTCATTCAATAAATACTAAAACATATTTCCTTGTTAATTACACTAATCATTTGTCTAACATGCATCAATAAGGCACTAAATTAATCAACCTAATCTAATATATCTACCTAATTGCACTTAACTAAATCTAATCAACCCCTAAACATCATTAACCTATTAAGTAAGGTTTAGTGAGTTTAACTCACTTGTTTCGAGATTCAATCGGATCAAATCGTCGGGAATGTCGCGGGGGACAGAAAACTCCAAAGCGAGCCTAGCCTTCGAGGCTCGAAACCACCTCAAAACGGACCAAACAACATCTCTAAAACCCACTATTTTTCTATCATGTTCTTACTAAAACAAAAGACCATAAGTTCGGTTTAGGGCGGGGATTGATCGAGGAAGAATGTAAGGGCCAAACCGGGCCTTGGTGGGCACTCATGAGGGTCGGAGGCGGACCAGTGGAACAAAGCGGGAACACGCACGACTGGGCGGTGGCTCGCATGGCACGTGGACGGGGGCAGAATCGGCGACGATGGTGTGTGGCTTACGGTCCGGTGGTGGTGCAGCTGCTCCGGCTTCTCTCCTGCACCTGTCTTCACACAGCAGCTTCGATGGAGGAGGAAGAGGACTTGGACAGTGGATAAGGGAGAGAGGGAGAGATGGCGAACAAGGGGGCCACCAAGGGCCATTTCTTCCATTCTCTTGTCTCCTTGAGCATCCACCACCACCCATGTCTTCCTTGACTGCAATTCAGCCAACCATGCACCCTTCACAACCTTTGAAATGGTCCAAAATGTGCCAGGCAAGGGGGCATACGAATTTGAAAAAAAAAATTCTGAGACTGAGTCGACATTCCCAGAATTTATTGTGACATGATAGAATCTTCAATTTTTGAAATCAGACTCAAATTCACAGTTAATTTCCATTCGGCCCGTTTTTAGCGTAACCTAAGCTACCGGGTAACTTTTAGAAATTTTTCAGTGCAAATGACCCCTGATCGATTTTCTTCGAGCCACAGTGAATCCACTCTACTCATTGGCGACTCTCGGTTATCGTGAAAATCTCGAGGATTCAAATACGGACATAGGGTACCAAAATAATAAGAAAATCAATTTAGTGTCGGTCGACGAGAATTTTCCAATTTAGTGGTGTCACCCACGATTAGCCACACATCTCAGTCGAACCAACTTATCTCTAATTTCAAATCGATTTTTAACTGTGCCATAATGGCTTCTAAAGACACGGTCGAGAAGCCGATTCCTAGTCGAATTCTCAAGTCTATTGCCTTAAAATTCCTTAATGACTTCCTCAGATAGTTTAATTATCTCGAGAGTGATCAACTTTGAGAATAACCCTACAGGCGCATCAATGAAATGTTTGATTTATTCAATAGAAGACGAGACTGAAAATCTAGAATGTCACACAAAGTATGCAAATACCAATGCAAACCACCGTGCACTATCGCAGGTCCTAAACAATCCGCTCCAGCTCTCTTGTATAACCCAATGTCTGATTGATAAGCTACAGGGAAGGAATTTCCTTCGAAGATGCAGATTCCTTGGCCTTCTGAAAATATACAAATCCGCTCTTAATCTGCCATTGGGGATGCTCCTGCATTCCAACAAGTAACATATGTAATTGTTCAATCTCCACAATACATCTTTTATGTGGATAAATTCTTCCACATACACTCCAAAACACTTTTTCAAGCACAAGGTTTCCATACCGAGCACAAATTGCCAAGTTCGAACTCAGCAAGTGATAGCAACGGCCAAATGACACATGGATGTTGTAAGCGTAAGTTTAACATCAGTCCTTGATTCCAGAAGAAAAAAAAACAATCATAATAATTGAAGAGGACATAGATTAGCAACATAGATTAGCAACTCAATAGAACAGATTTTATGACACCCTATGAAGATCTGAACTAATACAGGAGCGGATATTATCTTTTTGACTAAATTAGTCAATTGAGAACAGAATTCCAGGTAGAGAAAGCCAAAATCTTCTCATAATATTTACCTCCTTATATATGTTGCAAGTTCTTGGTCGCAGGAGAAGAGCAACATTTGCCGTGCGTCACCAATTGACAAATAATCATATGCTTTCTTGTTAGATCTAGCAATTTCATCACCGTCGTTCAAAGGGAAAGATTAATGTGAGCACACATGAAAGAATCTTTAAATTACATGAAAGAGTCTTTAAATTATATCTTGCAGCTTTTACATGTAGGAGACAGGGATACTGATAAAAACAAAAGAAAAATGTAGGAGATTGGGAGATGCAAAATGCACGGTTGTATTTCTCGTCATCGTTTATCTATAGACAAAGAAATCAATTGCACAAGCCAAAAGCAACACGCCCATTATTGTACCCTAGTTCCTATTCCACATCCGCATTTCGTCAAACATCTGACCAGCACTAGGGAAATGATTAGATCTCCTCTCCTCTCCAACTGTTGAATTTAATCAAAGAGAAGAAGACACACATGAGAATTGCTAATGCTCGTTACTATTCATCAGAACATAAGCCTATTAAATAGGTAGAACATCCAAACCACTTAGCAAGAAAATAGCTACAGAATAGCAACAACAAAACCCACTAACATACTCCACTAACCAAAACATGTGCAGAAACAAACTCCTAAAAACAAGCCACTTCCTATTGATTAAGACTCCATTATTACATTGTTGAAGACACATAAAAACTGAAAGCACATAAAAAAAAAAAAAACTTGAAGTTAACTACTTCAACACCAGCACCACAAGTGATGGCTCTTATTTCTTCAGATGCCTCCCGTCAGCCTTCTTTTGGAGACGCATCGAATTCACTCCTCCTCCTCCTCCTCCTCACGGTGCTCGTGAGAACCTTGCAGTCTTCCATGAGCAAAGTCACTGAGTTCTCCCGACAGCGAGTGAAACAACAGATTCTAGTTCCACCCCCCACTGGCTTGCAAGTCCTCAGGGATGAGAGAGAAACCGAAACGAATGATGATTTATGATGGAAACAAGACATGGAAAATAATTTGTCAAGGAATGCCATAATACTCTATTTTCACTCATGATATATGAGATTAGATATTTATTCTCGGGGGCCCACCCCCCTAACAGCCCATAAGCTCATGCCCCTCTCCCTCCTCTCCTGCTGGACAGCTGAGGCCACCTTTTCAGCTCGTTGTATATTTCGTCCCCACCGTAATATGTAGAGACATGTGAAGGTACCACCCTCAATTTAGGACAATGCTCGATCCCTAATCGAAAAAGATGAGGCGCGGCTCCTTCAGTGGCCCTCCACTCCTCCAAATTAGGTAATGCATAAAAAATTAAATGCTTGAGTTGAGGAAAGCCTCCGGCGGAGCAAACCATTTCGTTTCCCCATAAAGCATAATATCCCACAATGAGAAAAACCAAGCTTTTCAATTTTTCCAATATTGGCATTGGATCTTCTTTGAGTTGGGAACATATTAAGACCAGCTTCCTCAATTGTTGGGGTAGACTCTTATGTTCTGGCAGCTTCTCTATTTCTCCATTAATGAACAGCTTACATGAATGGGGATAATTTGATATTTTACTCAATTCACCTTCAGTCCATGAATTATAAGAATGCGCAAAATAAATAGTCAAGGATTGAAGATGTTTCAAATTGAATTTAGCAAGTTGTGGATCATACGAATCAACGACAGTTAGTTTTTGCAGATTGGTAAGCTTGCCCACATCATTCACATCACATTCCTTCAAACTAAAGTTTCTCAATGTCCGTAGATTCTTTAAAGTGCCCAACCGCAACTTCTTTTGGGCCCCATGGAATTTCACCTTGACATCAAACTTGTAAGGAAGACGGAGATACCTCAACCATCTCATCTTCCACAACACATTTGGGATGGAAACCCTAATATATTGAAGCATAACCAAGTCCAAGAATTCCATACATACAAGGTTTTCCATAGATTGTGGCAAGCTCGTAAACCCACTACGTGCTAAACTTAAGAATCTTAGATGGACTAGGTCTCCTACTGATTCAGGTAGACTTCCTACTTTCCCATCAAGATCGTCCAGCTTCAACTCGAGAAACTTATAATTGATGAAATTGGGTTGAAATTGCTCCCAATTACATCCCCTAGATTGGAAGAACAAAAGAGTTCGAAGGTGGAGCATAGTCCTTCCTATTTGTTCCACCCTTAGAGTTATGTTTCCTTCACCAATCTCATTCATAGTGAGAGAAAGCCTTCGTGTTCTACAAGCCATTGAAGAACTACCCTCCCTTTCATTGTCATGTTGAATTTTACGAAAGCTTAGAAACCTCTCATGGCTAGTCTTGGAGACACATACCTCTCGCGTCGAGTCATGGAGGCGGCAGGTTCCAATATTTCCATTCCAGTTGAGTCGTACTTGGACCAACCCCCTCTTAACCAACTCCATGAAATATTGCTCTGCTACATCTTCCATTGTAATTTCTCTCTTTGCGTCATCAGGCAGCACAAAGCCTTCAGCAATCCACATGCAAAGGACTGTCTTCACAGGGATTTCTGCATCCTCCGGAAAGCTACCCAAATAGAGGAAACATGGCTTTAAATGCCACGGTAGATCATCATAGCTTAAGGCCAAAACTTCAAACAAAATACTCTTATCACTCAAATGCAAATTGATGTTTCTATAAACCGTCTCCCACTCGTTGTCCGCCAAAAGTCCACCAAGCACAATAACAGCCAAAGGTAATCCCCCACACTTCTCAAGGAGTTCATCTCCTAACTTCTTCATGCCTTCAATGATTTCTGCATAATATCAAGTAATAAATTGAAACTCGATAGTAGTAGGAAGATGCAACTATCATAAGAAGATAACTTCGAGGACAAATATTTGCTTTTTGATATTTGAGTTGGATGTTGTAGTTCCCTTATGTTCTATGGTTCATTTATGCTTTTGTTAGGGGAAAAACTATAGAGACCCCAACAAAGCTCCTATATATGCCTCCATCTATGCCTGAAAGATCAAGAACACTCATTTGACTAATGGAATGTATTGTCTTTGTTATCTGTTGCTTGAATTAATTGACTTGAGCAAATGTATAACAACAATAATCCTACTCAATGAAGAAAAATGAAAGCAACGAGGGGATAAATCACCCGTGACTTGAATGTGCTACCGATTTCCCTCAAAATTCTAGTGAAATCTTCATGTTGTCACTCTATTTTGCCACATAAAGATTCACAATTTTCATAACAATCCCAAGTCTTATTGTTAAGCCAATTATTCACAAATGCAATAAAAGGTGGACCTAAAATGAAGCCTATGGAAAGTAACATAGCTAGGCTTCATATTATTTCATAAATCCTATCAAAATTACTAATTATGATGGTCAAATGAAAGCTTTTCGATATTTATCCTTATTTGAGGATAGGAGGAGCAAAGTTTTGGATGTTGGCTTAGAGGTACAATTGTCAGCTATTGAGAAACAAAAGGTGCATCTGATTCCTCAAATATTGAAATTACGGTGTCTAATACTTGATATATTGATCATTTGAACTCCACTGTAACTATTGATTCATTAATTGTGAAAGCCTCCGAAAGGCCAAATTGAGCAATGAAGTACCTGGTATTTGCCCCTCCATCTCCGATTGTCTTGCAATACCTTCTATAGCTTGACCCACGGCAATACCTTGACCAACTCCAAGCCCAATAGAAGAAAGTTCAACAGCTAATCCAACAATAATTATAGAAGTGTCATAAATTAGAATCAAGCAGGCAACATAATCCTTTGAAGCCACAATATGTTAGGTTAATAACTTAAGTGAAGTCTTACCTTTCACTTCAGGAAATGCCCTCTTCTTTAGCAGAATCCAGCTCTCCTCGTGCGATAAGCACTGAGGTTCATGGAGAAAACAATGAGGATCGATATGCTCTGCTACTTCTTTATTGCGGGTTGTTATCAATAGCTTGCTTCTTGTGTCCTTGATCGGGAATGCGGCTTGAAGACCGTCCCATGCCTGTTTGGTCCAAATATCATCAAGAACCACGATACATCTCTTCTGTTTTTGGGTCATGTATAGAGTTTCTACCAATTCGTCATTTCTCATATCCGTAACCTCTTCTCTTTTATTAGGGATCAACTTAACAAGAATTCCCCCCAAGATATCCCTCACGTGATATTCTTGAGATATGCAAGCCCAAGCAGAACCATCGAAATGGTTCTTCAATTTGTCGTGATTGAAGACTTTCTGAGCATGTGTGGTCTTACCCAAACCACCCATTCCCCATAGAGCAACAACTCTGTGTTTTCCATCCTTCAGCTCTTTTACCAACGCCTCGATACCATCTTCCCTCCCGACAAAATCCTCCTCCTGGAAATGGGCATAAGTCCATTTCAGCAGCGAAGCTCTCGCGCGTTTGCGTTCGCCCTCATGCAGAGGTTGTATGCCATATTTCTGCATCTTATTACCAATATCGGAAATTCTGGATTTTAAGCCCTCGATCTCTGTCCCCACCTCATGAACCTGCACGCACGAGCACTTCGCAATGAAGCAAGCATCCGCTTTGATGATGTTTTGTCCCTCCGTCAGCGCCGCTTTGAGGTAGTATCTCTCGATGACATCCTCAGCATCATAGGCAAAGTCTCGGAGTTGTGCGACACATTCTTCCACAGCTTCCTTGCGCTCTTGTCTTGCATTTACATCCCTCAGCAAGGCCTGGACCTGCCTCAGCTCGCTGTGCAGGTCCTTGACCTTGCCCTCCACTCCCCTCAAGAATTTGGCCTCGTCGATGAGCAGGTTTCCTATTTTCTCCGCCACGAACGAAACAACAGACTCAGCCATTGGTATTGCACTGCTCAGACTTTGATCAGTGGAGATTATAATAGAGAATGACTTGAGAATTCACTTCTGATGCGTTAACAAGCTGTGAACATATAGGCCTGCGAGTTGCAAAGAAGAAAGGAAAGGAATTAAGTACTTAGAAAGTTGCATATTGCATTGATAATGCATATTCTGCATCCCCCGACGCAAGAAAAGCACCCCAAGAAGAAAATAATGGAGTAATGGAGAAGTCTACAGGTATATATTCTCTCCACAGGTAGAAGAAATGCTTGATAGCAACAGCTCGATGCTGCATAGGTTTTCGATTTTGACTGTCCTCACGGATTGTTCTGTTCTGTGGTTTTGGTCCTTGTGCTCTCCGTGATTGAGCTTGTTCTGAGTGGATTAGGCCATGCCGTGATTGATGGTTGGATTTTTGACAGGTAATGCTGTATGATGACAGCAAGCAGCTGTTGGAATGCAGGACTTTCAAGAACGAAGTTGTTTGTTCCAGTGAGACGTTCAATGCTTATTTGGTTGATGTTGGAGAGCCTGAAGCAGGGCAAAAGCCTCTCAATGATACTTATATTCACAGCCGAGCAAAGAAAGTTCCTAAGCGAACAACTTCGCTTCACAGAAACAATTTCGTCAAAGTATCTGGTTGCGCCAGTATTGTGTGTTCTTACATATTTGTTTTTCCTCATGTTGTTGTCTCTAATGATTTGAAATTTGACAACTCATACTCGTACATTCGCAATGTTGTGATTATCTGCCTGTGTTGTTGTATAATCCATTTCACTTACGTTTTAAGAAGATGAGAAGACCAAAGTGGAGAAGAATAAACAGCAGACGATCAGCCTAATCCCATCACAGAAAATTATTAGAGGTTGGTGATGAAATCCTTCATAATCTAACTCTCTTGATAGCTAGTAAATGCTGGGTACAAAACTTAGCATCTGTGTTTCTCCTTTTCCAGAATTCAAGAAGAATGAAATGAACAAGTATGGCATATTACCAGGAGGTCCCAACTCAAGACATCGAGTATGGCAGGTGAGTTTGGACTTTTGCAGATTCATATATGCCATGCCTGGCCATATATCATTTCCTTTGATGTCGTATCCTGGATTGTGAATCATTTCTTAATTTCCTCTGGGTTTACAGTTTCTACTTATCTTCATACTACACATAGAATCTGTTCAAGGACAATAGATGTTCTCTCAACTCTGATGCTTTTGTGTATCAATTCTTCTCAATCATGGCGGTTTTATGTTCACATTTTTCTCATGGCTTCTCTTGAAAATCATTGGGAGCTTCTTAGCATATTTCCAAACTTTCCCGCAGAAACTGGTCTGAATATTCTGCTAGTTATATTCTGAAGTTTGTTATTATGGTCTCAGCACTACAGTTGACGTAATCTTCCTTTTGATATAGATTGGCATGTCTTGTATACAACCCGGTTAACTCAAAAGTCGAAGAATCATGATGGCTTCTTACGTTCTACAAGCAGTGGACCAATTACTAGGAAGGTCAAGCTCTACAGTCTACGTTTCCTACTGATCTTTTTGACAATTTTCTCATGCATGTGAAAGTCACAGACCAAAGAAAGCTTCCACTTGTTAATAACAATCATTCTAATGATTGAAAGTTAGCATCAATGACTTATTGGAAGCAAGTGAACCATTATCTACGTCAATCAAACGACCCAAAAAAAAAAACAAAACAAGCCACAGTCCACATGGCTTTATAGAACGCAAAAATAAAACATCAAAATATTAAATCAACAAAATATCAATGCAATGACTATAACAATACTAAAGTAACTAAAACGAGCAAAAACTAGAAAAAGAAGAACGCACAGAGAAAAAACCAAATATCGGTTAGCGACTCACAAACTTAGTTGCGCCCTTCTCGTTCGTCTGAGTGTTAGTACCTAAAAACAATCCACGAAAATCTTCAATCAAAATCAAACTAAAAGCAAAATGAATAAAGCAAAAATTGAGTATCAATTAGCGAGTAGTCCACCGACGTAGATCTCTCCGAATGATCTGCTGCCAATTTTACGACCGAGCTCGAAACAATAAGTCAAAATGATTATTGCTCATTAATTCACTAGGATTGGGACAAAGTGCTCATCATCACTCTCCACAGCTAAACTATATATAGGCGACAGGCATATCGGTAATGTCACATCAGCTATAGCAATAGGTCTAAAAGGAGTGGTTTAATTTATATTGGAAAATCAAACATGCCCATAACCGGACTTTCAAAAGATTGGTTTCACCACGGGCTATGAGCAATATTCAGCATCGTATCTTTTGCTCATATCTTTTGCTCTATGTGCCGTCAAAAGAAGATTGGTTTCGCCTCGGCCGACGGCAATAATTTAACATTAATCATCATATTTTCGCTTGACGTCAAAAGATTGCTTTCTCAGGGCCAATAACTTTATGTGCCGTGAATTGATCCATCATAATTTTGCTTCACGTGTCGTCAACAAATTGGTTTCACACAAGCTAATGCCGATAGCAACTCTTTTTTTTCACGTGGTGGGAAAAACGCACAACCGCAGATTATATCTATGGTAAGATATATCAAGGCTCGTACCACCTAATAAACACGTATACACACATCAATCCGACTCATCCATGTTAATCAAATTCAACTCCTTAAAAGCAAAGGTAAATTGCAATGATCGAACTGTATGACTAATTTAGAAATTTCATATATGCACTTCTCGCATTCTAAAGATTTAGTGAAGTGCTATATTGATTTCACGGCGAGTTAATAATCAAACATTTTGGCTCTAAGTCTTCGTTCGTTTTACAAAAAACACCGCATTTTCGAAGAATATTTTTCAGGAAGTCATTTTTCAAAAAATTATCATTATTTTCTGCTATTTGGCTAAAATCTAAAAATGAAGTGAAAAATATTTTTCATTATTCGATAAGGAAAATATTTTTTTATGCACTTTTGTTAGATAATTTTATTTTTTTATTTTTAAAATTAAATTTTAAATTATTTTTTCAAAATCCATTTTTAATTATTTTTCTTTTTCTTTTCTTTTCTTTCTTTTTATCTTCTTTTTCTTTTGCCCGTTGCCAGCCACGACAACAGCCGGCGACCAGCCAGAGGCCAGCTTTCGCTTGCGAGCGGTGAGGGGCGAACTCGAGCTCGTTGGCTTCTGGCCTCTCTAGATTAGCGAGCCAGAGGCAAGTTGGCTCGCTAATGTGGCTTGCGGTGAGCGGCGTGCCTTGAGCTTGCCACTCGCTAGAGATTGGCGAGCGTAAGGGTGAGCCTCAAGCTTGCCGACCTTTGGCCTCGCCAGATCAGCGAGCTAGAGGCTCATGCTCTCGCCGCCGGTTCACCGAGCCGGCGACTAGTGAGCTTGAGCTCGCCAAAGGTCGGCAAGCCTTGAGCTCACCGCTCACCAAAAATCGGCAAGCCAGGCAAGGCCCGGGCCCAAGGCCGGTGAGCTCGAGGCTCGCTTGTGGCCAATCGCCAACCGTATAGTTGTGTCGGGACTCGGCCAAAGAAGAAGGTGGAAAAAAAGAAAAAGAAAAATAATTTAAAGCTTGAATTATTAGAAAAGAAAACAAGAAAGAAGGAGGTGAGTAAGTATGAGATAAGAGAGAGAGAGAGAGAGTGAGTAAGAAAAATATTTTTCCCAATTTTAAAAATGGAAAACATTTTACCCTCTTTTACAATACTTTTTTTCCTTGGTGGAAAATATTTTTCACAACTAATTTATTTTCCATGAAACGAATACCGAAAAATACCGAAAAATATTTTATTGGAAGTTATTTTTTATTAAACGAACAGAGCCTAAAATATGTTGATATGACATTAGAGATTATAATCCAAAAGTTTAAAAGCAATTAGTTAGACGCAAAAAGACCGCATGTATATAATGCCTATGAAAAACTCCACCATTGAATACTTTTAGATGTGGCGGCAATATACTATACACAACTTTATACTTAAAGAGAGGATACAATACTTATTTTCTCAACTACTTTTAGACCTTACCAACCAAAAAAAAAAAAAAAAAAAAAAACTATTTTTAGACCTTGAACCGAAAGAAAATATCAAATAGTTAATAGCCACCACATTATCAGCCTACATGGCGTGCATGAGAACAAATTGGTTACTTAAAATAGCCAATTTCAAAATTGGTCAGCAGCCAAATTTAGCCTCAACTACACGATTGTTCATCTTAAACCTTGAAGAAATTGGAGTTCGAGGCTAATTTTGATAATTTTCAAGAAAAATGCATTGCCAATATACAGCACAATAGAGCGAATTAAGATGGGATAAATATGTTCCAGTTGGTTTGGTTTGACAAAATCTAGTGAAATCAACAAATTTCGCTTTATGGTTCCGAATTTGATTTGACATGGCGATGCCAAACCAATTAATCTTCTTACGTTATTATTGTTTATTGTCACTGCTACTTAATTTGCAAAATGAGCAATTCACTAGCAAAATTATTAGCTTTCAAGAAATGTCGCTTTAAATTTGACAACGACACAGAGCAAGTCGCCAAGTATTACTCACATAGCGTTTCCATTTCTCCCTTTGACGTGGCTTCCAAACGGCCTCCATAATGTCTTCCTCAATGTTGCATACCTGGATTCCTTTAGATACGTCCTCAATTTGGATAGACAACGATCCCGACAAGAAAAAGACGTGGCATGTCTCCTTTTGTGACTCTCCATTCCATTCCACGGCCAAACCAAGACCAACCTCCGCAGATGTAGGGGCATATACTTGTGTTCTGACATCTTCTTGGTTTGACCATGTAAGTATAGTTTACAAGGATAGGGTTGCCAGACATTCTACTCAAATCATCTGGACATCTTCTTGGTTTGGCCATGAAGATAACAATCTTTTTTATTTGACATGATTAATGAGTGCCATGAAAGACTCTTTAATAAGATTCTGATAAATTTATAAAAAGCCTTTAAAGTAGTTTTGGGGGGCGACTCGTTCTTACTACTTTCATTCACATGTTTAGAGAAGGATTACCATAAGATTATAATGTGACCTCTCATCTACCAAATTAAACAATTAGTATCACAAGAGACGGAGAAAAAGTTTGTTAGATAGATGACAATTCTTGTAGAAAAACTTTTGCCCAAACAGCTGTAAGAAAAAGACGAACTCTCGCGATGTAGAGTTTCTCCCTACCAATATGGTAGTCGTCATCTTCCATCTAAACCCTAGTTTTCAGAAATTCTCTTTTCTTTTGGACCTTCTGTCTAAACTCTGGTTTATCCGTTAGTTTCACCCATGATTTGCTTGGATGGGCTCCATCTCCTCGCCTTTGGACGTATCGACATCACATACTTCCTCATTTTGTGTCATCGTCTTATCTCAGAACCCTCAACTTCCACTGTGTAGATTTCCAACCACCGTCTTCGTTAGTTCCGCATAGATTTCGCATGCATCCAACAAGATTTCCATTACGCCACTTCCAGATTCTGCATGCAACCAATTTAGTAAGCCACCTTGCCTGGTTTTCCACTTGAAGCTATTCCCATAATGGAGGATGCGAATTCGGTTGAGGAGAATCGGTTAGCTGTGTTATGTAGTTGGTTAGGCCGACTTTGGTCAACCCAGGCAATTGAAGTGTGGGACGAAGCACCTCCTGCAGAGAAAGTCGAAGAATGTAAGTTGATCCTTGTGGGCAAACTTCTTGCAAACACATATGTTAACTTTCTAGCTTTTCAGCACACAATGAAAAAAGCTTGACGTTTAGACCATGTTGATATTACTCAACGAGAAGAAGGACTTTATGTGTTCAAATTTAATTCGGAGGGGGGAAAACAGCGTGTTCTAGACAATGGACCCTGGTTATTCTCTAGCAATTTGGTTATACTCAAACCCTGGGTTCCTAACACGCCCTTGCACTGCTATAGCTTTATTACTTGTGCTTTTTGGGTGCAAGTATTCGGTCTACCATTAGAACGATGTACAGAGCAACTATTAAGTAAGGCAGTTCGGGATGTTGGCAAGGTTGTGGAAGTCAGAATTGAGGTGAAAGAATGATCGACTTTAAGAGTAGGGAGAGTTAGAGTTGAAATTAATCTCAATGAACCTCTTAAACCAGGTAAACTCATTCGTGTGGAGGGGAAAAATATTTGGCTTGATCTCCGTTATGAACGGTTGCCACATTATTGCTATTCCTGTGGTGTTTTAGGCCACTATGCATCGTACTGTAAAGACATTCCATACGATGAGGCCAAATTTGAAGGGCGGGACAAGATGTACCATGGACAATGGTTACAAGCTGAAGTCAGGGAACATAGCCCTTTCTGGCAGGCATTCTATGAATTTAACACTACTCAAGAAGAATTTGAAGAAACGGTTTATAAAACACCTTAGCCTAGGTTGCTGTTACTCCCTGTTGCACCTCACGATGTACACACACAGCCAGCCTCTATGGATAATCAGACCATTCAGCATATCCATACCTCAACCGTAAACTTAATGCCCACTTCCCCTCTTGTTGACACTTCACAAGGCGTTATTCCAAATAAGATGGAATCTGTTGCTTCCCCTGTACAAGCAAACAAGACAGAGGTCAAAGCATTTGCATTTGAAGCGTCATCATCCAAAAAATCCAAAAATCCTCGCTTGCAGGGTAAGATTACTCCTTTAAAGAAAGCAAAGAGAATTTCTACTTATGGGTTACATCCTATTCTGCCAGATATACTCGATGAAAGCACTCTGATGGAGACTCCAGTACTCCATGCCGAAAGGGCCAATAAGGGGGCTGTGGTGGCTTGCCCGAATAAGCCACCAATTGACAAATAAAGATCCTAAGTTGGAACTGTCGGGGACTGGGCAATTCCTTGACAGTTCAAGCACTAAGGGCCGTAGTGGCTCAAGATAGGCCTGATATAATCTTTTTGATGGAGACTCGGAATTAGGAACCTATTATTAACCAAATCCAACAAAGACTGAATTATAGCGAGAGTTTTGTGGTGAATCCTCAAGGTTTGGCTGGAGGGATGGTTCTTTTTTGGACTGACCAGATTTCACTTACTGTCAAGGCTCATACCTTCCATTTGATTGACACTGTTTGTTCTGAAGATAGTGGCGTCACTTCTATGTGCCTTACTATTTTGCATGCTCCAATTGTTTATCAACAGAGACAACTATTCTAGGCATAATTGAGGCAACTTAGCCACTTAAACACTCAACCTTGGGTGTGTTTAGGGGATTTTAATGAAGTTTTATATCACTGGGAGAAAGTAAGTAAGCAACTAGCTGAGCCTTATAGACTACACTCCTTTCGGGAATTACTACATAATTGTGCTTTGATGGATCTAGAGACTAAGGGTTGTGCCTATACTTGGGTCAACAACAAAAGTGGGCAGGAAATGGTAAAAGAAATATTGGACCGAGCTTTGTGCACTATTGAATGGCGTTTAACTTATCTAGAAGCTGAAGTTGTGGCTTTACCTGCTATAGGGTCGGATCATAGTACGATCCTGTTAACTACCAATATCAAAACAAGTAGGAGGAACAAAGTTTTTACCTTTGAATCCTTTTGGCTTGAACATGAAGAATGCCGACAGGTGGTAGTGGATTCTTGGTTAGCATTTTCACTCAATAGCTCCTCAATTTCCCAGAAGATTCGAGCAATGACTAGAGCGCTGGCCAAGTGAAGTAAATCCACTTTCACAGAAGGTCATCGTCAAATAAATCTTCTACAGCAGCAACTTCAACAATACACTAATCACCCTGCTTGCAATCATGACAAACATCGGGTTATATCTTTGAATGAACAAATTCAGAAAATATGGTTACAGGAAGAACAATATTGGGGGATGCGTTCTAAGATTAAATGGATGCGATGGGGGGATAGAAATACGAAATTCTTTCATGCCACCACAGTACAAAGAAGAAAAAGAAATAGAATCAGTATCTTGAAGGATGACAATGAAGAGTGGATCAGAGAACCAGATCAGTTGAAACATAAGACTCTTTCTTTCTTTAAGAAGCTTTACACTTCGAGTGGTCAAAGAGCATTTGAACCTATTCTAATGCAATGTCCTCAAGTTGTAACAGAAGCTATGAACACGCACCTAATAGCTGAAATTACTCGAGAGGAAGTCAAGAAGGCAACATTTCAATTAGGAGCCATAAAAGCCCAAGGACCTAATGGTTTAAATGGACTATTCTATCATAGTTATTGGGATAATATTCAGGAAGATGTTTTTCAAATAGTCCAAAAAAATTTCATCACAGGAAGAATGCTAGCTAATATTAACAGAACAGCCATCTCCCTAATCCTTAAGATTCCAAACCACGAGAGGTTAGATCAATTTCGCCCTATCAGTTTATGTAATTTCATCTATAAGATTATTTCAAAAGTTTTGGCAAATCGCCCGAAGCCTTGGTTGCCAGATTTGATCTCTAAAGAATAAAGTGCCTTTGTATCAGACAGATAAATACAAGACAATGTCTTGATAGTTCAGGAGGTACTTCATCAGTTAAAGGTTCGAAAAAGAAAGAAACGGTTTTAGGGGATTCTTAAATTGGATATGCATAAAGCATATGATAGGGTGGAGTGGGACTTTTTACAAGCTTATCTTTGTCAAATAGCATTTAATGATTGTTGGGTAAATTGGATGATGCAGTGTGCTACTACGACCTCTCTAAGTGTAAAGTTCAATGGCGAATTTCTTACATATTTTCAACCATCGCGGGGACTCAGGCAAGGTGACCCTCTCTCTCCTTACTCGTTTATACTGTTGGCTAATTTGTTCTTGAATCTCATCCAGCAAGCTGTTGACATGGGTAATCTACGGGGTATCAAACTTAATAGATGATGTCCAACTTTATCCCATTTATTCTTTGCCAATGATGCTATCTTCTTCATTGATGGTAGAATCTAGGAATGTCAAAACTTAGCAAACCTCTTAACTCAGTATTGCCTAGCTATTGGTCAAAAAATCAATAGGAACAAATCAAGTTTGTTTCTTAGTAAATACTGCCCTCAGCTTCTTAAGACAAACTTGGCTAGAGAATTAAGGGTACCACTGTTGGATAAAATTGGCAAATATCTAGGCATACCTTCTGATTGGGGATCATAAAAAAAGGATATGTTTGCTTGGATTCTAGGACGAGTCAATGCTAAATTGGATGGGTGGAAAGAAAACCTAATTTCTAAAGGCGGGAAAGAAATTTTGTTGAAATCAGTGGTTCATGCTTTACCTCAGTATGCTATGATGATATTTAAAGTTCCGGTTTCTATATGCAAATATGTTGAGCAAAAAATAGCTCGGTTCTGGTGGCAAAACAATAGTAACAGAGCTGGTATTCACTGGAAAAGTTGGGACTTTCTGAAAGAGAGTAAAGAGAAAGGAGGGATGGGATTTAGAGACCTAATATCCTTCAATAAAGCCCTTTTGGGGAAGCAAGCTTGGCATCTTTTTCAAAACCCTTCATCTCTATGGGGCAATGTTTTTAAAGCTTTATATTTTCACTCTACATCCTTCTGGCAAGCGGATAAGGGGACTAGACCTTCTTAGGGATGGCAGAGTCTTCTACTTGGCAGAAATTCTATTTTAGATAGACTTAAATGGTCAATCGGTAACGGTAAATCAATCAGTGCTAGAGAGGATAAATGGTTGAATATGGGCATTCTCGGTGGGCCAGCGAATAGGGAGGAACCGAAATTAGTAGCAGATTTTATTCTTCCTAAGCAGAATGAATGAAATGTTGAGCTTCTTAATCACACATTTTAGCCACAAATTGTCAAGGAAATTCTAACTATCAAGCTATGGACAACCTCATCTGAAGATAAACTCCTATGGACAGCCACACAAGATGGAAATTATACTGTTAAGAGTGGCTATCATTGCATCAAACAATCAGCATCTGGCAAGGTAAATTCTCATGCATCCTCTTCTTATATTCCACCTACAAAGCTATGGAAGCAGATCTGGAAAACACAGACAGCCCCAAAATTCATACCTTCCTTTGGTCTTTATGCCAAAATGTGTTACCTACTAAAAATAATCTATTTCAACGAAGGATTACCCCCGACCCGTTTTGTAAACTCTATTCATCTAACACCCCTGAAACCCCTGAACATCTATTTCTCTTTTGTACCTCGACATGTTATCTTTGGAGCCACCCCAAAGTGCAGATCAACATTTCAAGTTATACAACAAACCGCATAGATGCATGGCTTGCAAATATTATCGAGCAGAAGGGGAACATACCGGATTTTGAGATCATTGCAGCCCTTTTATGGCAGATTTGGAAGGCTCGGAACCAATTTATCTTTCGCCATCAACGTACCCAGCCGAATATTCTTGTGGACACAGCCCTAATTCTAGCCCAATTTTGTCTCAGATCATAAAAGCAGGAATCACTCACAAGGACAACTAGGCTGAATCTAATCGAATCTAGCAACCACCGAAGTGAGGAGTTATTAAGGTAAATATGGACGGCACCTTTCTTAACACTAATCACATGGGTGTGATTGCAAGTTTAGCTCGAGATCACACCGGTAGATTGATCGATGGATTTACACGCAACATTCATGCATCTACATCACTTGAGACGGAGACCCAGGCACTCTTGTATACACTTAAGGACCTATTGCAGAAAGGAAAAACCGATTCTCACCTGCTGCTTGAATGTGATAATCTCATACTTGTCAAGACCATTAACCGGAGCCATCTGCCGCCATGGGATTGCCGTGCTCTGTTCGCCGAATGTGCAGCCCTAATGCTCTATTTTTCCAACCTCTCAGTGAAGCACTGCCGACGTGAGGCAAATGCCCTAGCTGATTGGGCTGCGAAAGCCCACGGGCGAGGCCTCCTTCCCCCAAATTGGGTTCATTCTCCTTCTCAAGTTATGTTGGATATAATATGTATTGATGCCCTGGTTAAGGGTTGTTCTTTCTTTCCTACTTGAATATAAATCTAGCCTTTTTCGACCAAAAAAAAAAAAAAAAAAAAACAGCTGTAAGAAAAGAAAATCTAAAGAAAGAACAACGCACCATGAGAGAGTAGTCAATTAAGAGAGATTGTTAAAAGAAACAAAAAGAAAAAGAAATGAGCAGTTGGAGCCAAAAATTCAACTCTACAAAGGATGGCGAAAGACGAAAGAGGTTGCTTCTTGCTTTGTGCTTCACATTTTGACCCCCAATGCTTTGTCTCTTTTCTTTTGTCTTTTGGGGTCCCCTTTGATGGACAACTGCACGAAAAATTGTAAAGAAGGACCGATGCATGGGAGTTACTTTGTCGTATTTTTCATGTTGCTCGTCCTTTGATTGGTATTACACTTTTTCGTTTTTCTCCTTAAGTTTATATGTTACATCTCATCATTAATCTAAATGCAAGAATTGAACTATACAAACTCAAAGCAACATGCCGTTTCTATTTCATGCACTCAAAATCATATAGGCAACATTTGAAAAAGCTCGGATCATTGCAATCACCATCACCACTCACCGCTGGAAACTGTTGGAAGATGATTTGATTCTTAGCTTCGATTTTGATCACGGATGTTGACACCTAAATTTTGGCTTCACATTTAGTCATTTCTTGCATAAGAAAATTAGGGATCAAAACCGATCTCTAAAAAATATAAATATTAATTTTTACTTTGCATGTTTAGTTCTTGTAAAGCATGTCTGCATCCAATAAATTCATATGAGCTAGCATTATTATGCTTGAACTCAAGAAGCCATGAACATGCTCCGAGTTGGCACACAGATTAACAAATCCTTAGAACATGCTCGATTATCAATTATGGATCACAATTTCCGCAAAGATGAGGATACCAGAATGCACAAGAGGAAACAAATATGTGGGCTGCGAAATCACGAGCAATTTTGTCAAACCGTAGGTTGAGGGAAATGAATTAGAAAAAGGAAAAGAAAGATAAAATTTTCATGGATAATTCTCCACGACTTTGGCCGAGATATCCCAAGTCCAAAAGCTCAACCCCACCAAGTCTCACGAATCATCTTTCGCATAATAAGAGGAGTTGATCTTGGCAAATCATCGGAAAAGCAATCTCACGTTTTCAGCTACTGATCATGGAAAGATCGGGAGCTCGGAGTGACGAGGACGGACTGAATTCCCATCCCTTCGCAGACACCTCCGGCTTGCTTGGGATTCTTTCGAAAAAATTGAAATTATGAGGGGAATTAATGGGATTTGTCCAGCAATATGGAAAAAATGGACACTCACTTGAATATTGGATGTTCACGTGCAAGTAAGTGAATCTGGACACGTTCGCGGCAATATAAATGAATCGAAAAAAGGAACAGATTGCGAAAGAAGGTGAGGGAGGCGTACTTGAGAGATTTACGGTGACAAATCAGGGCTAAGATTTGGCAATCCCCACGATCAAAGGAGCACGGGTTCTGACTTTCCAATGTTAAATGGAAGTCTTATGCTATAAAAAGGGACATGTCAAGTCATTAAAAGGGAGGAGGTACACACCCCGGAGATCTCATGTCCACTATCTCGAGAATTCTCCGATTGGTCGATCTCGACGTTCCACGTTCATCTTGCTTTGTGGATATTGACAACAAGCATAAAGCTAAGTCAAGCATTTTTAGTTTGATCGTGTGAAATTCCATTTTACTATTTAAATTATTTCTTTATTTATTTTCGTGTTTTCGCTTGCTGTCCAGGTTCAGTCTCCCGGTCATCGTGAACTTTCATGCCTATTCTACACCAACACCCACAACTTCCGCATGATCAAGATCGATCCCACGAAGCTTTGGTGTTTGTTATGTCTTGCAGGTTTCCGGGCGAGTTCCAGCAATAATTCTGCAGTTTTATTTGTCTCCGCTACAGCGACATCAGCCTTCGACGACCTTTGCAGCCTTCAAGCGAGACCCAACAGCAATTCCAACGATCTTTCAGTCCAACGGTCACATCTAGTGACGCCAGCCAGCCCAATCATGCGAAGCTCTTCATCGACGCTTCAAACGAGTCCGGTACCAACCGCCATAGCATTGCTGGATGTAGGGAATTCCCTAAAATCAGTTTCAATTCTTAATCGAACCCCTTAAACGAGCGCATAAGACGAGCCCAGAAACCCAATCAAAGATATGTACCTTATTTGTCATAGATTAAACAAAGTTCGAGGAAGAATCCTAATTCTGTTCTACCAAGGAGTGTACGGTTGCTATTAAGGGAGCATACTACCCCTATTAAGGAGAGAAAACTCTGGGGGGGGAAATAACTTCAAACGTATGTATACCAAAAGGTACGTTCGCATTTTTTGTTTCTTTCCCTCAAAGTGTCTCCTACGCAATCCTTAACGCATCCTTTCATATCTCAACCTTTCATTCATGGGCCATCAACCTGCGGCCGGGTTCTTAGGCCCAACATGGGCGGATGGGCCTACTTACACCCATCAAGTCATAGAGTAAACTCATCACTGGAGGCTCTCCATCAATGACCAAGGGCACTATTGGCGAGCGCAGATTCTCTCACATATCTTCTCTAATATTGTTTGTTTTATTTGAAGGAAATCCTGGACTTAGTTGAAGACCACCTTCAGTCAACATAGCAGCAAGGGTGACGTGCACAGAATCATGGAAAATTCTATTAATGAGCGGTCACGTTCACACAAAACAAGAGGCAAAAGCGATGAAAGGACTTAGAGAGCGATGCACTGAAGCGGTGAAATTTGTCTTCTTCTTGAATAATCCCCACGTGGGAAGCAAAAGTTTCTCAAACGATCCTGCCATTTAGCAAACCCCGATCTCCATCCGAAACTAGTGAAGTCTCTTGCGACGATTTGGTAGCGGTTCGAGCCCGCTGCCGCTGCCGCCCTCCTGTCGAGCATCATCCATGACCCGCGCCCAGCTGCTACTCGCCAGTCACCGACGCCAACCAACCTGCTGCCCCCTTTCCTTAGGTTGCTTACTTTTCTTTTTATTTTTATCTTTCATTTATTTTATTTACTTTTTTAAGTTTTGCTATTATTGTACCTATTGGAACATTGGGAGTTGATTTTCATTTTATAGCAGTCATTATCCACAGGCGTTTTGCCCAAAATTATTGTAATTATTTAATTTGATTCATAAGACGTCGGATCATTTTTTTAATTATATTAATTTTTGGTGCATTGCGATAGTATTTTAATTGTTAAATCATTATAATTATTAATTTGATTAGTAAAACTTCGGATCAAATTTTTAATTATTTTGAATTTATATATATGTTGTGATATTTAGGGTTAAAATAATCGTTAATTTAAGCCGTGAGACAACGGATTATTTTTTCGATTATTTTAATCATTTATTTGATGAATGTCTTGATTAGTTTAAATATAATGTTTATTTGATAATTGCTTGTCTTGGAAAAACACTAAAAAAAAAAATCAAAATCTTGCATCAGAGCATATAGATTTAGTATATTAGGATTGCATTTTTAGGATTACATATTTTTAGGATTGCACTTTTAGATAGATAATTTTTGTAATAAATTAGGATTGATTTTTTTATATATAGACAAACTTTTAAATAATGTTGGCACATTTGATAATCTCTTTTTTCTAAAAAAAAATAGTTTTCTAAGATAGGATAGGGTTTAGGTCAAATTAATCCTTAAAATAAATTAGAAAATTATTCATTATAGATAGTTTAATTAGGGTTTTATTAATTCCGAATTTAAAAAAAATACAAAAATATTAGGTGCATGTTAATTAGTTTGCATAATAGGTTCATTTAATTAGAATTTTTTTATTAATATAATTAGGTCATGTAGTTAAAATGCATGTTTTATAAAAAAAAAATCTAATTTCAAGAAAAACCCAAAAAATAATTGCTTGCTTTGTGTGCTTAATTCTTTTGAATGTTTAATAGTGGATGAACATCCATGTGGTCACAATTCAGGTTAAAATAAATCTTAACTGCTTGCAAAAACATTTTTTAAAAAATAAAATAAAATGGTACCGAAATGACATTAGAGAATCTAGTGTAATCAAGTTCCCGTACCAAAAATCTCTAGTTTGTAAGAGTAAAATAATTCTCCCATTATTTTACTTAAGTGTTTAATCGACCTACTATAAACTGATTAGTGACGACTCATAACTAATAATCTTTGGCATGCTAAATATTTGAACCATAAGTCGTGAATTGGTATGAATTTGGGAGAGCCGAGCTAAGTTTAAAATTTAGTAGTTCATTAGCCTAAACTAGGTGGTGCACCCGAAATTTTAGGTCGCGACAACGGAGATTGTGGGATAATTGATTCGATCACAAAATATTGTCACAATATTTAGAAGATATAATAGGAATTGTAATATTATTTGATTTCCTTTTGTATTATAAATATGGGCACGTACATGTACGAAATACAGAAA
Source organism: Eucalyptus virginea (assembly GCA_014182375.1). Taxonomy (NCBI): domain Eukaryota; kingdom Viridiplantae; phylum Streptophyta; class Magnoliopsida; order Myrtales; family Myrtaceae; genus Eucalyptus; species Eucalyptus virginea. The sequence goes on along the minus strand of CM024518.1, from coordinate 9,287,831 downwards.
AGTACAATCACAATTTCCCCCATTTTCTTCATTTCTTGTCATGGTATCAAAGCAAAGCATTTTGACCTAGCTTCTGCAAATACCCTGAATTGCCTTCGATAGTCTTTTCAGTTGTTGTTGCAAATTTCTTTCTGCAAAACAAATTGACACGCCGATTAGGAATTCATACATTCAAACACCATGCCCAAAAATCAAAACAACAAATCAAGCAGCAGCAACAACGACCAAGAGATGATCTCACCTGTGGAGGAATCGTTCGACACCAACAATTTTCCTGAGAGTCTAGCTTCAGATCAGATTGACCAAACCCAGAATTTGCAGCAGCAACTTTTGGCTCCATCGCCCACATCTGTTCAACCGTCTGCACCAATCCAATGGCCACCAATGCAGTGGATTCCAGTCCCAGGCCCATGGACCGATGGACCCAATCAACAACAATGGGCTCCTTACAGCCCATCTGGAGAAGGTACGAATCATGGGCTCCAAATTGATGGATCGGGTCACAGATCCGAATCGAGTTCGACGGGTCATGGGATGAATCACTACCCGGGTTCTACCCGTACCCCATCCTCGGCGCCGGCCACCGTCTAGAAGCTGGGGACGTTCTTTACACCTCGCCAGCCGACGGACCGGAGCTCCGAATCATGAACCTGCAACTTATTGGTCCAGACAACTACAATGCGTGGGCTTGAGATTTCCAGCGGGCTCTTGTGACCAAGGACAAAGATGGGTTCCTTGTGATATGGCTAGTACAAGTACCTAGAGGGGGGGTGAATAGGTATAAAGAATAATTTCTCACAATAATCGCACGATCTTGGACAATCGATAGAAATGAGACAATTTATCTTTGTTAATAAGCACGCAACGATAAAGATAAGACTGAGAGTAGGGAAGAGAAAATTGAACGCAAGGTTTATAGTGGTTCGGTTTGTTTCCAGCCTACGTCCACTCTTCTGCACTGACAGCCCACTAGCTGGATTCCACTATGAACAAAGAGATGTTACAGCACTGTTCTTCCTTGATTTCTCGGTGTAGAAGATGTACCACACTTTCTCAAGGTATCACTAAGTATAGACTCTCTTTGTGTATACAGTTTCGCTCAATATGAATTGACTAACAATCAAGGAGCTTCGGACTGGAATTTTTCTATCGAGCACACACTAGAACAGCTTGGAACATCTTCCTTTTATACTCCTTTATGCCATCATACCCGTTGGCACTTACCAAAGGAATTCTTCCAATCAACCCGTTGGACAGAATCAATCAAGAAGATTATTCGAGCTATTAAAGGAACATGTCGATAGCCCATCAATCTGTTCGCCCATACAATCGGGATCTTGGTTTCCAAGAATAGAACCTTCCAAGAATATTTCGTCAATCATCGGATCTTCAAACGATCTTGAATTCGAATAAATAATCCATTATATCAAATCCAACCAAGTGATCTTCTCCAGTCGATAAGACCAAATCCTCAACCAAACACTTTAGTTCTGGATCGCCTTCGTCGCTGGATTAGAGACTGTCAATGAGAATAGTCTTGAGTCTTGAGTCTTGTGAGCTGAGTCTGGTGATCTGAAAGTCTTCAGACTCACAGTACAAGGGTCTGCACAGCTTCCAGACTAGACTAATGGAAACGTTTTGTCAGCTTCAAAACACTTTAGAAAGATTTCTCCAACAATCTCCCCCTTTTTGATGGTGACAAAACTTTCCCGTAGATTTGAACAACTTTGACCGCAAAACATTACTCAAGCAATATGGATATCTCATGAAGATTAAACATTCAACTAAACTGCGTCCACGAAAGATAGGTTAGTCTTTCATGAGTAAAGCCATAAAATAACACTTGATTGTAAATGCAAAGTCAATTTCAAATCCACACCCAAGTCAGTCAATTTCACCAAGTCCACCACACTCAAGTCATACTCAAAACACATAAACAAACTAAAGTTAAAACACAAATAAAGTCAAAGTTGAGTTTAGTTCAATTCAAAGCTGGCAATTCTCCCCTTTTTGTCATCATTAAAAAGGTGAGAAAGAGTCAAGTCTCGCTTGGGAACGCGCACGAGCTGGAAATCTCCCATCGATCGTACGATGCCTTCCAGCCTTTTCAAGTCTTCCCGTAGATGTGTCACCTCTTCTCCTTTGGCATTTGCTTGAATTTGAAGAGTGAGGTCTTGCATTTGATTCGACGGGGTAACGAGAAGATGCTTGTCCAGCATTCTTCAGGGACTTGAAGTTCACATTCCAAAGCGTATATTTGACCCTGCATTTCCAGAAGAAGATCAAGGATGCGACGAAAATCTGCTGTATTGTCTGTCTGCATATTGGCATTTGCTCTATGGGATGGTGCAAAGGCAGACGATGGAACTTCGGTGTAATCGAGCAGATTTGGCGTTGAGGTGTCATGTCCTTCCTCAGGCATTTGAGAAGCCTGAATATCTTCTGGATTTACTTGCGACTGACTCATACCTTCACTGTGGACAGGTGTAGTCCTTCCTTTCTCGCCATCTCCCCCTGTTTCTAAGGCCTCATTTGGGGAAGAGTGATGGTCATGCTCGGCAGAGTCTTGATTGCCTTCCTTTCCAGACTTTTCTTTGTCTGCTTCTTCTTCTACTTCAACGTCCTTCTCCTTTTCCTCTACTTCTCTCTGTTCTTCTCCCTCTGCTTCTTTTCCTTTCCCCTGTTGTTCCGTTGATTCGGATACAGAACGACTGAGCCTTTTTATTGCCAAGGCAGAGATAGTGAGTTCATCCTCTTCATCTTCATCCTCTAAGATAAGAGTTCTTTTCTTCTTGGATGGAGCACCCATGGGCTCCTTCCCTTTCCTTTTGATGCAGAAGATCTTGGAGTTTTCACTTTGAACTTCTCCATTGCCTTATCAAGCTCTTTCGGACGCATTTTTGTCGGCATTTTCAAACCCACCACCATTTTGTCGCATGGTCGAACACAAAGAGTCCGGGAGGTTCAATGTTCAAGTGTCTGAAGATCTTGGTCACAAGACCTGCATAAGGCAACTGGCCTCTGTCCTTCACCATCGCTCTGTACATGTGAAAGAGAATGGTGTGAGGAAGAGAGAACTTCTTTCCTTAATTGATTGTGTACATCAATTTCGCCTCAGAATTAGACACGTCTGTCTTGGATGTTGATTTTGGCCGGAGACAGTTGATCACGATTTTATGCAGCAAGATGTTGATGGCATGCATTCTTGTGTAGGTAATTCGCTTTTCTGTATTCTTGTCTTTGACAAGTTCCAGTGTGGTACGAGTAATGGAAACTTTGACCGGTTGATATCGTCCTCGTTCAACTCCTATTATGTTTGCCAACATGTCCACATCCATCACATAATCTTGGTCTCGAACACTGAAGGATATTCTATTCGCATCTAAAAAGCTAAGATTCGAATAAAAGTATGCTGTCAATTGTGCATAACCGTCTGAGGTGTCAGAGCAAAATTGCTCTAGTTGAAGCAGTTTGAACTTCTCCCTTAAGTTCACATTGATAGCATCCAGAAAATCAAAATCGACGCTCCTGGGGTTTATTACCCCACGTTTCAACAATTTGAAGAACAGATCCTCCTGTTCCTTTGATTTGAACAACTCCGTTCTTTTTCCCTTCACCTTCGCAGCAACACCCATCCTGGGTTGGAATTCACTAAACATTTTGTCATCGTCATTCCCATCAATTGGATTTAATCCACTTACACGAGGGTCACTTGGAATGTTCGCAAGTGCTTGCTCAGCCTTTCCTTTGGGAGCAATTCCCAAATCCTCCATCCGTTTCAAAAAGATATACTCATTTCCATACCTTTTGTCTTTAAGGAAATCATCTACATAGTTCAGGGGTGTACCAGTGCTTTTCAAAGCACGATAGAGCTTGTAAATAAAAGAGGGTTTTTGCGTTCTTACAGGATCTGCTTCCTCGATTATTTCTTCCTCCAGTTGATGACCCACACCCTGTGGGGTAGATGGTGGAGAGTGACGTGGTTGAGAGTGAATTGGGCTCGTTGCTGTCTCGGTAACTCTTCCTCCTCGGTGAGATCGAAGTGGGTAGGACCCTCCTTCATTTTCGGTGGTCCCCTACTCGTGATTCTTGACGACTTTCTTGAAGAAGACATCGTTTCTTGTCGATGAAAGATGCTTTTACTCGCTTTCCCAAGAAAAGATGACAACTTTCTCGAGGGTGAACACGAAGTTGAGACAGGATTGGGAGGAGAATGCCTTTTTTTAGGGTTTTGTAGTTTAAGCAAGAAGACAACTGACTATATATAACCCCGTTTTAAAAAAGAAAAAAAAAACCAATCAATATAAAGGAAAGTGAACAGTCGTCTCTTTTTAAAAACGATAACTGCCATTTTTAAATAGAAGTTATCTTTTTGAAAAGGCAAGTTTCCAGATTTTCACGGAAATTAAGAATAATATAAATTATTTATAACTGAACGAATAATCGTACCTTTTCGAGATTGAATATAAAAACAACTTACAGTCTATAGCCATGAATGTCTCGAGTCTCGAGGGTCTCGAGAGTCTCTAGACTTTAACTTCTTCAAGCTTCAAAATGTTGAGTCCGGGAACGGATAATATCGAATTGATTCTTCTCCAAAGGCTTTGTAAATATATCCGCTAGTTGGCTTTTTGAATCAACAAATTGAATCGAGATTTCTCCATTTTGAACATGATCTCTAATAAAGTGATGTCGAATCTCTATATGCTTTGCCCTTGAGTGAAGAATTGGATTTTTGTAAGATTCATAGCGCTGGTGTTGTCACATCTAATCTCCGTGCATGAGTCTTCAATTCCAAAGTCTTGTAGTTGTTGTTTTATCCATAGAATTTGCGAACAACGGCTTCCAAGAGCTACATACTCTGCTTCTGTTGTAGAGAGAGCCACAGTATTTTGTTTCCTTGAAAACCAAGACACCGCCCCGTTCCCAAGCAATTGGCAAGTTCCCGAGGTACTCTTTCTATCAACTCGCAACCGGCTAGATGCTGGCGTCGAATATCCAAGAAGATTGAAGTCTCCCTTCTTAGGATACCAAAGACCGATGCTTGAAGATGAAGCAACGTATTTAATAATACATTTCGCAGCACCGAGATGAGATTCTCTAGGGTCGATTGAAACCTAGCACGAGATGCAAACACTCAACAAAATGTCGTCTAGAGGCAAGTAAGATAAAGAAGTGAACCGATGATACTCCTATACAGCTTTTGATCAACTTTCTTCCCTTCTTCATCTTTGTCTATCTTTAAAGAACTTGACATCGGTATGTCGGTCTTTTTGCACTTTTCCAGTCCAAACTTCTTGACAAGATCAATAGCATATTTTTCTTGATGAATGAATGTTCCTTCCTTCAATTGTTTTACTTGAAGTCCAAGAAAGAAAGTTAATTCTCCCATCATACTCATTTCAAACTCATCCCGCATAGACTTAGAGAATTTCTTGCCTGAGACTTTCATTAGAGGATCCAAAAATAATATCATCCACATATATTTGAACAAGTAAAAAACTTTTGTTTTCTTTTTTGATAAACAGAGTAGTATCTACTTTACCTTTGACAAAACCATTCTGAATTAAAAACTTACTTAGTCTATCGTACCAAGCTCAAGGTGCTTGCTTTAAACCGTACAGGGCCTTTTTCAGTCTGAAGACTGAGTCTGGCTTCTTTGGGTCTTCAAACCCTGGTCGTTGTTCCACATAAACTTCCTCATGGATAAATCCATTTAGGAAGGCACTTTTGACGTCCATTTGGAATAACCTGAAATTTTTATAACAAGCAAAAGCAAGTAACAATCGAATAGCTTCTAACCTTGCTACTGGTGCGTAAGTCTCATCATAGTCTATCCCTTCTTCTTGCGTGTATCCCTTGGCCACGAGTCTTGCTTTGTTTCTTACGACTTTTCCTTTCTCATTCATCTTGTTCCTGAACACCCATTTAGCTCCAATAACAGCTTTTACCTTTTGGTTTGGATGTCAATTCCCGGACATCATTAATGTTAAACTGCTCGAGCTCTTCTTGCATAGCTTCAATCCAGCTTTCATCAGATAAAGCTTCTTCTATGCTTTTTGGTTCAATTTCAGAGATGAGAGCCACAGCACTAGACTCTTCAAACCTTTTGGATCTGGTGCGAATTCCTTCATTAATTTCGCCGATAATGAGATCTTTGGGATGACTGGACTTATGCTTCCGCATTCTTGGTTGATTTATCTCGGTTGATGATCTCTTTCTTTACTTGAATCTTCACGAACAATTTGATGCTGGTCTTCCAGTCCGAGATGCTTCTTGAGTTGTAAGCTTTGGAGAGTTCGAAGCGATTCGGACTCTTCATGTTGAGTCCGATGAATTCATTTTGCACCGAGTCTTGAAATTTGACATTCATTGATTCCTCCACCGATTGACTCTTCTTGTTATAGACTCGTAAGCTTTGCTTGATGTAGAATATCCAAGGAAGATGCCTTCATCCGATCTTTCTTCAAATTTACCAACTCGATCTTTTGCATTTTTCAATATAAAGCATTTGCAACCAAATACATGAAAGTACGAAACAATAGGCTTCTTACCTTTGAATAACTCATAAGGGGTTTTCTCTAGAATAGGTCTTAAAAAGACTCTATTGATGATATAGCATGCTGTTGAAACAGCCTCAGCTCAAAATCGTGAAGAAATTTTACTTTCAATTAAAAGAGTTCTAGCTATTTCTTGAAGAGATCTATTCTTTCTTTCCACAACTCCATTTTGCTGAGGAGTGTATGGAGAGGAGAACACATGCTTAAAGCCGATTCATCACAAAATTTTGTAAAATCTTGATTTTCAAATTCACCTCCATGGTCTTCTTATACTTGAAATAACACATCCTTTTTCATTTTGAACTTTTCCAGCAAATTTTTCAAAATACGAGAAGGTTTCAGACTTACTTGCAAGAAAATATACCCAAGTAAATCGGGAGTAATCATCCACGATTACTAGACAATATTTCTTACCTCCAATGCTCTGGGTTCTGGTTGGTCCGAAGAGATCCATATGCAGCAGCTGCAGTACATGATTAGTAGAGACATGATTTATTGGCTTAAATGAATTTCTTACCTGCTTTCCCAATATACATGGAGTGCATAGATCGACTTTTGGTATGTTAAATTGGGTAGACCACGAACAAGCTGCTTTGATGAGATTTTGGCTAATTGTTTCATGTTGATGTGACCAAGCTTTCGTGCCACAAGCTTGCTTCGTCTTGGATTGAAATTAAGCATTGCGATTCATCCGGTTTCACATCCAAAAGATAGATATTTCCATGCCTTCGACCCATGAAAGACTCGAGTAGAGTCTTTACCGGTTCCGTAACATATTCCTTCTTGAAAGAAGATCTTAAAGCCGTATCACACAATTGGGCGATGCCGAGAAGATTGTAATTGAGTCCTTTTACTAAGGAAACATTACTTATTGTGAGATTTCCAATTTTCACAGTTCCAAATCCCACAATTCTTCCTTTGTTGTTTCCTCCAAATGATACTTTTCCACCATTTACTTGAACGAGCTTTGTAAAGCAATTTGAGTCTCCCGTCATATGTCTTGAACATCCTGTCCGGATACCACTTTACCTTTCTCTTGATGGAGACCCGCAATCAAATGAGAGTCTCAAGCTTTCTTTGGTACCCATATTTTCTTGGGTCCATTGTTGTTAGTGAGATAAACAAGATTAGCCCAAGTTTTCTTAATGGGTTTCCAAACCATAGGACACTCTTTTTCAAAGTGATCCGGGCTATTGCACTTTGAACACTTGAGGGCATTACGACCTACAGACTTTACAAAAACCTTCTTGAAATGATTTTTGTAAGCCTCTCTTGAGGGTCTTTGCTTAATTCTTTCTTTTACTTTAGGAAAATCAATCAATGGAATAGTTTCGTTGTCATACCTAAACCAGATTTATTGAAATACGGTCTTTGAGTGAAAGAATTTTTTCAAGTTTTTCGGACCCTATTGAAAATTTCTTTGAAATATTTGATGAGTCAATTTTTAAAAGAGCATTTTCTTTCAAAAGATTTTCTTCACTTTCTTTAAGTGTAGAAACATTTATGTCTAAACATTTGACTTTTTCTTTCAAAACATTTTCCCGTTGTTTTAAAGCAAAGTTTTCCTTTTAAGTTCGGAAATCCTTTTAAGAGAAGTCTTAAGACTAAAACACAGCTCATCAATATACTTCGAAACCTTGACAGGAATTTTAAAATTACTTACCTCAAATTCACTGTCTGAGTTTGATCCAGAGTTTGAGTCTGAGTCTGATGGCGCCATCATACACAAATTGGCATACTCATCTTCACTTTCTTCACACTCTGTATCACTCCAGGTTTCGGCTTTGAGAGCCTTTCGAGACTTTCCAGCTTTTCCTCTCTTCTTCTTTAGAAGAGGACAGTTGGGTCTGATGTGTCCATTTTTCTTACATTCGAAGCAAACTACATCGTTGTTTGATTCATCATCATCAATGAGACTTGGTCTCGTTGTTTTTGAAAGCTTTGTTTCTTTGAGTTGAATCTTCTTCCTTTTCTATTCAGCTTTCGAATCTTCTTATCATGAGAACAAGTTCCTCATCATCCATATCATCTTCGAATCAGTAACATCGAATCATCATTTGATTTTAATGCAATAGACTTCTTACCTTTTGGATCTTCATCTTCGTTAATTCGTTCCACTTCGTAAGACCGAAGAGTTCCAACCAGCTCGTCGACGAGATAGTGGCATGATTCTTTGCGTCTCTCTTATTGAAGTCTTTATGTGATTCCAATCCTTGGAGAGTCCACGCAGTAGCTTGTTTACCTTCATGGGATCAGAAATTGGTTGTCCTTGATTTTCAAGACCATTTACAATTTCGTAAAACGGCTAAACATGTCGGTTATAGATTCTCCAGTTTCATTTTGAAGGCTTCGTATTGACCGAGGAGAATGTTGATTCTAGTCTCCTTCACTCGACTGTTCCTTCATAAGTGATATGTAATCTATCCCAGACTTCTTTAGTCTGTATCACAAGAAGATATTCTGTTATATTCGGTAGGTGACAAAGCACAATATAAAGAATAAATTGCTTTTGCATCGAGTGCTTGTCTCTTGGTTATCTCTTCCTGAGTCATTTCTCTTGACTCAATAGTTTCTTTTCCTCTTTCTGAGACAGATGCAGCTTTAGGAGTAATTCCTTTTTCTACAACGTCCCATTCCGAGAGGATCCTTCGATCGTAGGAACGCTTTCATCTTGTTTTTCCAGATGTTGTAATCCTTTCCATCAAAGTATGGTGGTCTGGTATTACTTTGCCCTTCCACCAGCCCCCGGAGCTAGCATACTAGCCATGGATCTTTTACTCGAAGTAAAACACTTCAAATAAAGTGAGTACACAAGCTCGATACCAATTGATATGGCTAGTACAAGTACCTAGAGGGGGTGAATAGGTATAAAGAATAATTTCTCACAATAATCGCACGATCCGGACAATCGATAGAAATGAGACAATTTATCTTTGTTAATAAGCACGCAACGATAAAGATAAGACCGAGAGTAGGGAAGAGAAAATTGAACGCAAGGTTTATAGTGGTTCGGCTTGTTTCCAGCCTACGTCCATTCTTTCGCACCGATGCCCCACCGGCTGGATTCCACTATGAACAAAGAGATGTTACAAAGACTGTTCTTCCTTGATTTCTTGGTGTAGAAGATCTACCACACTTTCTCAAGGTATCACTAAGTATAGACTCTCTTTATGTATACAGTTTCGCTCAATATGAATTGACTAACAATCAAGGAGCTTCGGACTGGAATTTTTCTATCGAGCACACACTAGAACAAGCTTGGAACATCTTCCTTTTATACTCCTTTATGCCATCATACCCGTTGGCACTTATCAAAGGAATTCTTCCAATCAACCCGTTGAATTTAATCAATCAAGAAGATTATTCGAGCTATTAAAGGAACATGTCGATAGCCCATCAATCATGTTCGCCCATACAATCGGATCTTGGTTTCCAAGAATAGAACCTTCCAAGAATATTTCGTCAATCATCGGATCTTCAAACGATCTTGAATTCGAATAAATAATCCGTTATATCAAATCCAACCAAGTGATCTTCTCCAATCGATAAGACCAAATCCTCAACCAAACACTTTAGTTCTGGATCGCCTTCGTCGCTGGATTAGAGACTGTCAATGAGAATAGTCTTGAGTCTTGAGTCTTGTGAGCCGAGTCCGGTGATCCGAAAGTCTTCGGACTCACAAGACAAGGGTCCCGCACAGCCTTCCAGACTAGACTGATGGAAACGTTTTGTCAGCTTCAAAACACTTTAGAAAGATTTCTCCAACACCTTGATGTCCCGACAACGACCGTATGCGGCGACGATGTTGGCGGAGGTGTAATCAGCTCGTGCGCACCTGGATCGGGAACTGCGTGGCTGCTGATATCATCGCCGCCAGCCCTCCACCGACTGAAGATTCGAAACAAATGTGGGACAACATCAGAGAAATGTACAGGAAGTTGGACAGAGCGAAGCTATTTTCGCTCACTCAAGCTCTGTTAGATCTGAAGCAAGGGAACCTATCGATTACCGCTTGCTTCAACCGACTCTCTTCTCTCTGGAATGAGCTCGAGGCTGCTAAGGTAGAGCTCAAAGGACCCAAAGAGACTCTCGAGCGGTACAGACGGATTAGAGAGAGGGAGAAGGTTACCCGTTTTCTGTCGATTCTGAATGAAGGCTTCTCAAGGACATCAAGCATGACAGGTGAGTTTGGACTTTTGCTGACTCATCTATGCCCATGCCAGGCCATGTCTTTCTCTTGATGTATCTCCTGGATTGTGAATTCGTTCTTGATTTTCTTTGGGATACAGTTTCTGCACATCTTTATATTACCTACAGAGTCTTTTCAAGATCAATAAAGTTTCTCTCAACTCTGATGCTTTGTATATCAAGTCTTCTCAATCAAGGTGGTTTCATATATTTTTGTGGCATTGGAGCTTTTTAGCATATATCCAAACTTCCCTTAGAAAAATGGTCTCAATGTTCTCTCTGCGGTTATATTCGAGAGTGTTATTGTTGTCTCGGCACTGGAGTTGACATGATATTCCTTTTGATGTAGATTGATACGCCTTGTATACGACTCAATTAACTCAAAAGTCGAAGAAATATCATGATGGTTTCTTACGTTGTACGAGCAGTGGATCTATGACTAGGCAGGTCAAGCTCTACAGTCTTCATCTCCTTCTGATTTTTACCCTTAGACAATACCAGCTATCTTGTTGCTTGATTAAATTTAAGCTCTTCCTTCCTTTGTTTGTTGGTTTTCCTCTCCATGACGTATACCTTTCTCAGCGGACTAGTGAAAAAATTTTGTCGGGCTAAATATGGCTCAGATGATTGAAACCTTATTTGGGTCTTTTACCAGGTTTTCTTGTATGATATGAGCTGGAAACATTTAGATGGCGGAGTTCCCGAACAAAGTCAAGAAGTAAGCCGGGAGATGATGGAATTTCTGGTCATTTGGTAGAAGTTGGCAAAAAGTGAAGCAAACCATGAATCTTTAAGGGATCTAAATGCATGTGAAAACAGTTTCGATTCTCTTCAAAAATTAATATGCAAAAGCAGCAGCATAATGTTACTAATGTTAAATCTGTTTTAAAAGGTACCTGGAATACAATTCAATTTGATCCATTTCCTGGTGTTCTATAAAGTGTTTATTTTTCCTATTTAGTCTTTATATGAAGGTAATTTGCCTTACCTCCTAGCCTAAAGTCTTAAACTTCCAATAGATTATCAACATTTTTTACCTCATTGTTTATATCCTATGGACCCTATCATTCAGCTGCTCTGCAATTGATGTAATTGGGTGATACTCCATACTCACCAAAATGATATTGCAAACACATTGTGATTCAGAGCTTTAAAGATACAAGTCCAAGGGATGTTCATGAGATGTGGGATGATTTCCACAAGTCCTTGAACTTGCAGATGCCATGAATCAATTTGTTGTTTTTATTGAAGTTAATACTTTCTTCATTGACCAGATAAAGAGAGTGGACAATTGAAAATCATCATTGTTATCCATGCTATCTCTTTCTTTTCTGTTGAGGAGCATGATTCCCTTCTCTTCATGTTTTGCATGATCTACAATAATTACCTGATTGTGTTTGTGATGCACTGAAACATGTATTCATTAATACTCCTTCAGAAGGAAAAAAAATGGCCAAGATGCATCGAATAGGGCAAAGGTGAGTATATTAGATGCTGGAAAATCAGGGGTAACAGTCGACTCGTTTAGATGCATATTCAGTTTACCACTAGTGTTTACTAGTTGCCTTATCTCTACGTTTGTTGCATGTTCTAATGCAATCGTGGTCTCAAAAAAATTTTGGTTGATGAAATCAAAGTTGCCTGTTAGGAGACTTTGTTGCACTTTTCATAGGCAAGACATTATACTGCTTAACCAAATGGATTCTTAAAATTCCTTACATATGACAGAAATCACACTTTAGTTCAAAAAGAAAAATTCATAATAGATAAAAGCTTCACCAATAATATAAAACTATCTATTGAGTTTTTGGCTTTGTGCTTCAGAGAAGGTCTAAGTGTGTCCGTTCATTTGAAAAATCCATAATTCACCTAATTCACCTTGACTAGTTACGTTCTTGAGAATTTCCTAGCTCTAGCACCGTGCTCTAGGTACTTAAGAATGAGTCACAAGTACGAGAACCTCATGCAAAAGAGGAGGGCAATGAACCGAGTTACATGGATTCCTCAGGGTATTCTTTTATGCTTACAATTTCTTGTGAAGTTTTCATTACTTAGCCAGTTGTTCGTTCTACTTGCCGATAGATTTTCTAAGGAAGTTTCCATTAACTAGCCAACTACGTTCTTGATATAGTTGTGCATTTACTGCCTCCTCTTAGCTTGAGGTTATGGAAATCACAAAATCAATAACAAGTTCATTATTATTCTTCAGTCATTTCTGACACAAGTTCAATCAATCACGCATGGGCATACGAATGTTCTTTTGCAGGTGTACTTCCGTTATTTTTGTGTTAGTTTAACTGAGCATATCCTACATGGATATTGACACTTCCCTGTCACGTAGAATGGCAAATTTTGTACACCACACAAATAAACTCTAAAGGCCAAGAAATACCATGATGGTTTTTTGCAGCATGAAGTTCGCGGATCCCTAGGGAGGCAAGTCATTCCGAAGCACTTTCAAGGATGTTTCCATCCTTTTGCCACTGTTCTTTAATTAAACTAGGCTGGCTACTTTGTTTGCTGATCCAACATGAATCACTTCTGTTTTTGGAATAGTGGTTCATTATGTGACCCAACCATCACATTAATTCAAGTGCATTTCACTACCCAAAAAAGTTATAAGGCCCTAAACAACCCTTCTTTATAGGTCCTGGAATAACTTCTGCTCATTATTGTATACCCTTGGATCATTCAGGTCCCACTATATGATGCTAGCAGGAAAGTGTTGGCAAATAAATTTCTTAGGAAAGATGAAGTGCTGGGAACTGGAAAATCACTGGTATTCAATTCTCACTTAGTTGATATCAGGGAACATGGAGTAGAAGAAAAGGTGCTGCTGGGTTTGAATGATCGGGAACCATGTCGCGCTGCTGGAGATATGAGCAAAGGCCATGGGGAGGTGAATGGCGTTAAAGTTGATCAATCGTCCTGATGTTATAATCCTACATAATGAGCTCCAGTCGAAAAACCTTCAAACTCGAGAAGCAATGTTTTGATGTAACTTGGAGGACGACGAGAATACGCTCTTTCTCCAATGCCATAGCATGAATATGTACTCGATGTCGTGATGAGTTGTGGGATTTCATTCCATTCAAGTGACGTCGAATAAGATGGGATTCATACCAATGAGATATGTCGCATTCATAGATGATTAGTTCATTGGATAAAATACTTTTCCAGAGGAAGAGTTGTGCTTAGCGACAGAGTCTGCAAACCTTTTGCCTTTTGAGAGACCTGGCAGACCTCTATGGAAAAACTATGATGTGATTTAACAAAACCCATCTGCAGCAATTATTGAGGAGGAAAGGGAGGTGTAGATTGTGGAGGCTGCAAACTCCATCTCATTTTCTACATCACCAGTCCCCAGTTGTAAGTATGTCAACATCCCTGCCTTCTCTCCATGTCGCGCTACTGGAGATATGAGCAAAGGCCATGGGGAGGTGAATGGCATTAAAGTTGATCAATCGTCCTGATGTTATAATCCTACATAATGAGCTCTAGTCGAAAAACCTTCAAACTTGAGAAGCAATGTTTTGATGTAACTTGGAGGACGACGAGAATACGCTCTTTCTCCAATGCCATAGATTGCCATAGCATGAATATGTACTCGATGTCGTGATGAGTTGTGGGATTTCATTCCATTCAAGTGACGTCGAATAAGATGGGATTCATACCAATGAGATATGTCGCATTCATAGATGATTAGTTCATTGGATAAAATACTTTTCCAGGGGAAGAGTTGTGCTCAGTGACAGAGTCTGCAAACCTTTTGCCTTTTGAGAGACCTGGCAGACCTCTGTGGAAAAACTATGATGTGATTTAACAAACCCATCTGCAACAATTATTGAGGAGCAAAGGGAGGTGTAGATTGTGGAGGCTGCAAACTCCATCTCATTCTCTACATCACCAGTCCCCAGTTGTAAGTATGCCAACATCCCTGCCTTCTCTCCATGTCGCGCTGCTGGAGATATGAGCAAAGGCCATGGGGAGGTGAATGGCATTAAAGTTGATCAATCGTCCTGATGTTATAATCCTACATAATGAGCTCCAGTCGAAAAACCTTCAAACTTGAGAAGTAATGTTTTGATGTAACTTGGAGGACGACGAGAATACGCTCTTTCTCCAATGCCATAGCATGAATATGTACTCGATGTCGTGATGAGTTGTGGGATTTCATTCCATTCAAGTGACGTCGAATAAGATGGGATTCATACCAATGAGATATGTCGCATTCATAGATGATTAGTTCATTGGATAAAATACTTTTCCGAGAGGAAGAGTTGTGCTCATGTGAGTCCGCAAACCTTTTGCCTTTTGAGAGACCCGCGGACCTCGTGGAAAAACTATGATGTGATTTAACAAAACCCATCTGCAGCAATTATTGAGGAGGAAAGGGAGGTGTAGATTGTGGAGGCTGCAAACTCCATCTCATTCTCTACATCACTAGTCCCCAGTTGTAAGTATGTCAACATCCCTGCCTTCTCTCCAGCCCCCCTCTCCCCCGTCTCTGTAGCAGGAGTTACAGCTTCACAAGCTCAAAGGAAGTGGAGGGAAATGCTTAATGTTTCCCTTTCTTCATTTGGAGTGGTTGGTGGAGTTATCTGGATGTGTTTTGAGCGATAAGAAGGGATTTGATTGTATCACCTTTGAGGTCTCGATGCCATCCAATTATTTTTGCATCCATTTGTAGAGCCAGATTTCAACTACTTAATGCACTGAAGTGATATCCCATTTCTGCCTCTGATCATTGTAAAATAGTAGAATTGTATACTTTGAGGAACTGTAGTAGGTGATGATATTTTCTTGGCTGAAATAAAAACCAATCTGCTCTTGTTGGGGTCCTACTTAAACTTGCTAGAACGATCCCATTGTCGCCAGCACATGCCTTTGGATAAATAACAGACTAGGAATAAAAAAGCATGTTCAAGTTTGCACATTTGGTTTGGTCTTATGTTTAAATGTAAATATATCCTCGTTAATTAGTGTACTTCAGTTTATGACAGTGTAAGGACTTACTGTTTCATATGTTTCCAAATTCATTGATCTGTTTTCCATTTTCTTAGGTCGATGAGGTAGCCCTTGATGATGTGCCTCATGTTATAGGAAACTACCATATTTGTGTGGTGAAGAGCAAGTGCCTTGACTCAGATACTATAGCTCGAGTGAAACAATTGAAGTTTAAATTGCAATTTGGTGTCGGTCTGGATGGTGTCTGCCCCTGCTTGCTTGCGTATGTCGGGCTGGGGGAGTTTAGTTTATTTTGTCGGTATAATTACTATGTTTTGTTAGATCTTAATTGAATTTAGTACTCAACATTTACATCTTCATGAAGGTGTTGATGTGGACGCAGTCACCAAAAATGGCATAAAAGTTGCCAGCATTCCAGATGACATCACGGGAAATGCAGCATCATGTGCAGAGATGTTGATTCATCGGATGCTGGGTTTACTTTGAAAGCAAGTATGTTTGATCGCTAGAAAAATCTTAAGTAGCTGGGGTACTTCATTTGATTCATTCTTACATGCTAAGTCCTCGGGTTTGTCGTGCTTCTTTTCAGTCATAGGGAATGATAGGTTGAATATTCTAGCTGTAACATTTTCTGAAATGTGAATGCATCCCCTACCATTTTCCATTCTCATCCTTTTCTCGTTGAAGTTCCAAGTGTATGTTTGATCATCATTGCCAGTAAATTCTGTTTGAAGCCTATGTAGTTTCTTCTAAATGAAAGTGCGAGGGCATTTATATCTTCATTGATATACTGTGAAACAGGAAAATCGTCCAAATTATACCCCCAACTTTCAAAACATAGCAAAACATCCTGCATAGGGATACATCTGAATAAAAATGTTCATTTACAATTCAAGTTGACATAAGGCTTCACATAAGGCTTCCCGTGCTTGCATTCGCTGGTTGCATGCTGCTACTGCCAGCCATATTACTCTTAGGTGTATCCACTGAAGATGTCGCCATCATGGTCGAACTCCCATATGTGACAATTCAGGAGTTGGAATTATCGTTGTCATTGAATTAGGATTGACTGGATTATGATTATTAAGAGATGGAGGCTTGATCAAACTACGCAACCAGGACACTAATGTCCCCATATTTATATACTCATCCTACATAATTGTAACTTCAAAGTAGCAAAAAGAATGGCAAGTCCTATTCACCAAAAAAAAATGAAAAATTGAATATCCCGAGAAAAAATAGGTGAAACTAGACAAGAGAATGAATAAATTATTGGCTTTCGCAGATGTTAAATGTAACCCACTGAAAAAAAAAAACAATAAAAGGCAATCATGAGCCGCTTTTTGTACTTTTACAAAAGAGAGGAGAGAAAAGATGAGGATGGGAAGGCCTTTGAGTGAGCAGATTTGAAGAGACCCTGTTCCAAGTGTTTAACAATATCATTCAGCTTCTACATTTGAGAGTCATTAATTGACTGCAGATGCCACTGTGCTAAGAGAACAAAATTGAAAAGGGAAAATAAAAGGTTCAATCAGTGAACAGGGACCGATGGAATTGTGGAGGTTGAAGCACAAGAACAAGTACTCTAGATTAGATTACATCTTCTCTTGCATATAGTTTTGAGCTGTGAGAAGATCCATGTCCAAAAGCTTAACGCAGCATGAGGGACACCACTGCCTGCAGCTACTAAATTCAAGACAACATTGCCACTTTGCTGGGACACCCTAGGCAACCCGATTGACTAAATACATCCTAACGTATCTGTCTGTACATTCATCACATCAATCCACAAAAGCTCTCACTCTTCGTATAATCTTTGAAACTTGCAAGGGGTCTACACATGCTTGAGCTTGTGCTACATACAGTGAACAAACCAGACCCAATACCACTGGGCACCAGTGCGGACAACCATACTAAGAAATTATAGAGAGCACATGCCTTTGGATAAATTCTGTTTGGTGTAAGGCTTGACATAAGACTTCCTGTGTTTGCATTCGTTGGTTGCATGCTGCTACTCTCAACCAAATAACTCATAGGGGCATCCACTAAAGATGTCGCCATCATGGTCGAACTCCCATTATGCGACAATCCGGAGTTGGAGTCATTGCTGTCATTGCATTAGGATTGACTAAATTTGGATTGTTAAGAGATGGATGCTTGATCAAACTACGCAACCGGGACTCCAATGTGCCTAAATTCATATACTCATCCTACATAATTGTGATTTTCAAGTAGCAAAAGAATGTCAAGTACTATTTACCAAAAAGAAAGGAAATACTGACAATAACGAGAAAAAAAACAGGTGAAACCAGGCAAGATAAATGAACAGAGTATTGGTGTTTGTAAATATAAAATCTAGAACAGTAAATCCAATAAAGGGCAATCATAAGCTGCTTCTTGTACTTTTTACAAAAGAGGTGAGAGAAATGATGAAGATGGGAAGGCCTTTGTGTGAGAACATTTGAAGAGACCGTCTTCTAGGCATTTAACAATATCCTTCAACTTATGCATTTGAGAATCATTAAGAGCGCGTTTGGTAACGATTCTGTTTTCGGGAGTAGATTTTGATTAGAAATGATTATTTTTTATTTTGTTTTCAGGAATAGATTCTAAGCATTTTAAGACGTTTTGTAACTGTTCAAAATTTCTGATCATCGAATAGAATTGCGTTTGGTACCGTGCTCATTGATTATATTCCAAATCAATTTCTTTTAATTCTTAAATAATTTTTATACATTTTTCCTTTTTTTTTTTTCTTTTCTTTTTCCCTTTTTTTTTCTTTTTCTCCCTATTCTTCTTTTTTCTTCCGGCCGACAACCTCATCGGAGCATCGCCGACCCTCGCCAAGGCCAGCCCTCGTTGGCCGAGCCTCGTCGGCACTGGCGAGGCTCGCCTAGCCCCTTCGACAGCCTAGGTGAGGCCCACTTGGCCACCAACGAGGCTCGCCCAGTTCCGCCGAGGCTTGGCCTCGCCGGGGTTGGGTGAGGCCCGCCTGGCCACCGGCGGGCTGGGCGTCGCAAGGCTTGCCCACCCCAAGCAAGGCTCGAGCCTCCGGTGAGCTCGGCCGGACCGGTTGCCGGCGGCGGGCGGCGACGGGCGACAACCACGAGATTGCGGTCAATGAAGAAGAAGAAGAAGAATTGGTTTTGATTCTTAGATTTGTTCCCGGAACAAGAATCAACTTTTTTTTTTGTTCTTGATTCTGTTCCAAATTTAATTCTGGAAACAAAAAAATATAAATTTGTTCCTGAAAATAAAAATTTTACCAAACGCGATTCTGTTCCCAAACTGCTCCTGGGAACAAAAAATCAAAATCAGGCACTATTGGGATGGTTACCAAACATGCACTAATTGGCTGTGCTAAGAGAACAAAGCTGAAAAGGGACAGTAAAAAGTTCAATCAGCTAACAAGGACCAATGGAACGGTGGAGGTTAAAGCATAAGAACAAGTGCTCTAGTCTAAATTACATCTTCTCTTGCATATAGTTCTGAGCTCCGAGAGTATCCGTGTCCATGCCAAACGCAATATGAGGGGCACTGCTGTCTGGAGCTACCATGTTCAGGACAACATTGCCATCTTGTGGGGACACCCCAGGCAACTGAGTGCCTGACTGACTATATGCATGGCCTGACATATCCGCCTGTACATTCATCAGATCAATCTACAAAAAGCTCTCACTCACTCTTCCTGTAATCATTCAAACTCGCAAAGGGTCCACGCATGCCCGAGTTGGTGCGACATACTTAAAAAAAAAAAAAAAAAAAAAAAAGACTCTTTTCACAGCGAACAAACCACACCCGATACCACCAGGCACCGCTGCAGATAGCCATGACAAGAATAGAAAGAATAAAATAAAATAAAAAAGCAAAAGCAGACGAAATAATACATCACTCTGTCGAAAATCGTTGAAGCACGGGAAGAGGGAGAAAATTGGGAGAAATTCACATTCAGATGCCGAAAAAAAATCAAAGCTTTTATAATGGGAGACAGATTGAAGGACTGGAGAACCGTCGTGTGCGAAACAGGAGCCTTATAAGACCCAGAATCCCGCCGTAGCAAGAGAACAAAACGCTGGAGAGGATGAAATCGTGACCAACGAACCTGAAGCGATGTGCTATCGGCGACATGAAGAGCGACGGTGCAGTGGCAGTGATCTCAATTCTGAGCTCAAACGGGATTGATCGCAACGATCATCTCAATTCGGAGCTAAAAAGATAAATGAAGTATAACCCAATTCCATAAACACGAAAGTAGAAAATATAGAGAAAATATTATTAAATTATGTCTCGAATTCAAATTCAAAATCCAATCCGAATTCATAATATTGAGGACGATTTACTGGAGAAATCATTGTTGGTCAGACGCGAAGAAAGGAATCCCACATTTCTCTTATTTTGATTGAATTTCCTTAATCGAAGGCCCTATAACCGCACGTAAAGGGTTTGACCGGTTTTGACTGCTTGGACTCCTCCGTGTAACCCAGAGTGCGTACAAATGAGGGGCTCATACGTAAACTGTGGGTTCAGTGCCCCTTAATTCCCTTAGTAAGGTGCAAGAGCTAAGATTGGAGCCAACTTCTTTCTTTTCGCCTAAAAAAAAGAATTAAATGAATTCATTTAGTGCATGTACAACTTTTTGTATTAGTGATTCCGTCGGTTCTTGACCGGTTCATGAGTCAATTACGCATTGGGCTAAATTTTTTCCTTCAGAAGAAAAAAAGAAATTGTAAAATCAACTACATTAATTACTGGACTTATCTAAGCCGAGCAGACCTCAGATACTTTCAGCTCATGATGCAGCTGCACACTTGAACTTATTTCCCAAGTCCTTTTGAGTTTTTATCAAATTGACCAAGATCCTACAGCACAACATAATCATCTAGTGATTTTTATTGATTGAAGATCATCTTAATGTGGGCTTCAAGTCGCACATGCAAACAAAAAGTCGGAAAGCTCTTTAGGGAGGGGCAAGTGCTTCAGCTCGTTGAGTTAGATCTTTGCTAAGACACTGTATCTCAAGTGCTGAACTAATAGTTTGGTGCTTGAGGTAATGGGTGGAGATAATACAGATGGCCGTGGCTCCCAAATCCCGCAGACTGATTTTTCCTTAAGCCAGCTCTAGCCGACATACTAGGTTTGTCACAACGCCACTAAATATAATCGACTCTTAAGTGCAGGAAAGAGACCTGGTGTCGGCGCTGACTTAGTATAATCTCTATTGATGCTCCCTTATATTTTGAAATCCTGGAAAGTGGTGCCTACGATGCCCGTCGTCAAAGTGAGAATGTGGCTTAATCGGCAAACATACTGGTGGTCCTGAGACCAAGCATGTTCTCTGCACCAACCAAAGTTTGTTTTGGTGCTGACAGTAATAGATACAGTAAACTCAAAACAACCAATTGCCTCTTTTAGCAGTATGAGCTATGAAAATCAGCAAAAAGGTTGAAGATGGGCCCCAAGCTAAGGCAGACTTGAGCAACACCTGGGCTCAAGGCCGAGCGTGGAACTATAACCCGGTGAAATTTGCAATATGGGAACTCCAAGAGACGAACATTAGCTTCGTCTTGCAATAGGCACAGATGAGATGGCTCCAAAACCTATACATTCATAATCTTCTGAAGACAAGGCGACAGGATGTTTTAGCTCCAGCAGAATGGTCATATATTGACTCCTGCATACTTGATGGTAAATAGCCAAATACAAGGGAGAAAACTAACTTTAAATATTACTTCTTTCAGGGGCACCAAACAATGCTTCACAAGATAGATGACAATACTTAAAACTACGAGAAAGCAGCATTAGTTCTAGAATATAAGGGGATCGTTTAAATAAGTTCCACAACATCAGAAGAATATAACATTGAACGTTACTCGACTTCTCACTAGACAGAGCTCAGTTTACTTAATATGACACACGATTCTGACACATATAGGAATTACAAACCATTAAATACCACATTAAAAATAGAGAAGTTTCATACTTTTGGATCTTTTTGCCGTCCCATAAATTCACTGGCAAATCAGTTTAACATCCCGTAACAAATAAGGCTTCTCCAGAATGATGATTCGATGATGCCAACTTTGTTGAGGACTCCTCAGAAGCTTCAAGCAACGGAACTTCATTATTAGAGAGTTTTCCCTAATTAGATGTCGCATGTTCCTTCCCATGCTGTTCTTCCGCCAGATGGAAACAAGACTAAATCAATTATACCATGTCTTGATTAATAACGAGAGAAAAGAAGGTAAAGTTAAAAGAGTCATTAAGTTACGATAAAAAAAAAATTACGCCAAGGAGAGAAAGGAATTTAAAATAATGTATTATGACTTGAATGTCTCTTTATGTATCTATAATTTGAAATAAGGGTATTCGGAGTAAAGAAGAAAGAATTGTTAAATAATAAAAGAGAGTGTGGGAGGGGAGCAAATGCAGCTTGAACTCCCCTTTGTATTATTGATGGTTCTATCACATCAATTAAGGATGCTATATCCTTAAACATGAGAAAAAAACCACCTTTCTTCTTTGCTAGGGAAATTTATTAATTAGCTGACCTTTTCTATCTATCATTATCACCTAACTATTGATAATTAATGATGTGCGGTACAATACAGGGACCCCACTTGCGATAGTCGGCTTGTTCGGATGAAAAAGAATACGAAGATAAGAAGAGTCTTTGCGAGAGGGAGATATCTCCTTTTTTCCCTAACTCCGCGAGCTATGTTCCCGCTATCATCGACGTTTTCATTTTCCCTTTTTTTCAACCCCTTATCAATGTATTTTTCTTCTTCTCATTATTCTAAGTCCAAAAGACTAAATCCTTCTAGCCCAAACTGCCTGATTCATGAGGTGGCTCAAATTAAAGAGGACCCAGCTTAATCTTTTAACTAGTTGAGCAAAATGTTTCAGTCCAATCATAATATTGAAATTCTAGAAAATAGAAAAAGTTAAATATCCTTAATTTATTACCGAACCGTGATTCAAGTAAATATCGAATAAAACAGCATTACCAGAGTTCTCCCTGGTACGAACTCTAGTGCTCTTCCCTCGCTGTCTTCTTTTTCTCCACTGCACGACAGGAAGTTTAGGATGAAATTTATTACGAGAGAAACGTTAAGACCTTTATATATGATTAAGACATTCTCAAAAGGGCTAAGTACTCATCAATTTATTGTTTACCTATAGGAAACATCCACGTCCCTCGTTCTCCACTGCAATCAAAAGGTTTGAATTAATTAGGGTGTTGGAAAACTATTGAATATTATTCATGTCCCATGCCCATGTTGTAATTAACTAGATGTAATCCATGAATTATTTGACAAAAATATGATAAAAAGTGATGTGCGATATAATTAAGCGAAAAAAACAACTTAATATTATTAGATTATAATAATTATGACATAAACTTCGGAATTTGGGAACAGCTAAAACAATTAAACTAACGAACACAATGTTGTCATCTGACATTTTATATAATTTAAAAATATCTCTAAAGTTAAACCAAAATATCGTTTCACATGAGTTAGAAATAAAGTAGAGAAACAATGACCAAAAGTGGACGGAGGGGAGGGAGACGACTATTAAATGAATACTAATATGGAAGGGGAGAGAATAGCTCTCACATTTCCAACCATGCAAATCGACAAAATAGGAGTAGAAAATCTCTAGAATTGCTCCATTTGAAAATATGTAGATCTGATTCAAACGTTATGTTTACTGATTAGCTAATGAAAAAAAATTATCGACAATAATTGTGACACGACTCCATACCATGGTGGATATGCCATGCTTGGCCTTTCAAAAGAATTATTAATCCTATTTAATTGAACTGCGGAGGTAATTGATGAAGTGGTGTACTTAACCTGAATCCCTCGCATTAGTTTTTCTGATAAGAAGTGGAGCAATACTCACCCTGGGAATATATCTCCACACGTCACGATGCTGCCAACGCTCATCATTAACATATTCAGAACTGTCATAGGCGTGGACTCCTTCAGGTACTGCCTTCAATTTGGGACATCGCCTGATTCCCAATTGAGAAAGATGAGGCATGGCTCCTTCAGCGACCCTCCACTCCTCCAAATTTTTCAGATAACAAAATACTAAATGCTTGAGTTGAGGAAAGCCTCCCGTAGAGCAAATCATTTCCTTTCCCACAAAAGCGTTAGGATCCAATATAAGCATAACCAAGTGATGCAATTTCTCCAATATTGGCATAGGATCTTTTTCGAGTTGGGAATCAAATAACACCAGCTTCTTCAGTTGCTGGGGTAGATTCTTATGTTCCGGCAACTTCTCTATTTTTTTATACAGGGACAATGTACAAGAATGGCAATAGTTTGACATTTGACTCAATTCATCTTCAGTGAATGGATGATCCCAGTTTGAAAAACTAAAAGATAAGGATTGTAGATATTTCAAATTAAATTTAGCAAGTAGTGGAAATATCTCAAACTTTTCAGAACTAGAGTGGGTAGTGATAGTCAACTTTCGCAGATTGGTCAGTTTGCCTATATCGTTCACATCATTGTTCTTCAGACTAAAATTTGTCAATGTCTATAGGTTCTTTAAAGTGTCCAACCGCAACTTCTTCCGACCCCAATTAAATTTCTCATTGACGGCAAAACTATCAGGAAGATGGAGGTACCTTAACTTTCTCATCTTCCACAACACATTTGGCATGGTTACCTTCCAAGAAAAAGGCACTTTTAGCTCCAAGAATTTCATACATACAAGGTTCCCAATAGATTGCGGCAAGCCCTCAATATAACTTCCTGCTAAGCTTAAGAATCTTAATTGGACTAGGCCTCCCACCGATTCAGGTAAATTTCCTATCACACAAAATAGATTTTCCAGCTTCAGAATTCTAAGAAACTTACAGTCAATGAAAATATGTTGAAATTGCTTCCACACTTTGACAGATCCAAAGAACATGAGAGTTCGAAGGTGGAGCATAGTCCTTCCTATTGGTTTTCCGCTCGGAATTATGATGCCTTCATCTCTCACGCGCATATTGAGAGAAAGCCTTCGTGTTTTGTAAGTTGACTTGACTTTTATTGCCATTGAAGAAGAATAATCCTTCGTCTCATTGTCCTGCTCAACGTTGAGAATGCTTAGAAAACCCTCCTTTGTAGCCTTGGAGATGCATACGTCTCGCATCAGGTCATGGAGGTAACATGTCTTGATCTTTCCACTCCAATTGAGTTTTATATGAACCATTCCCCTACTAACCAACTCCGCTAAATATTGCTCTGCCACATCTTCTACTAGAATTCCTCTCTCTTCGTCATATGCATCTACCGACACAAAGCCTTCAGCAATCCACATGCGAAGAACCTTCTTTGCAAGGATTTCTACATCCTTCGGAAAGCTACCCAAATAGAGAAAGCATGGCTTTAGATGTCATGGTAGATCATCATAGCTTAAGGCCAACACTTTTGATACATTACTCTTATCACTAAAATGTAAATTGATCTTTTTGTGAACTGTCTCCCACTCGTTGACTGCCAGAAGTCCACTTAGCAAAATGATAGCCAAGGGTAATCCTCCACACTTCTTAAGGAGTTCACATGCTAACCTCTTCATGCTTTCAGTGATTTCTAAACAATATTAGGCAACAAATTGTACCTCAATAATAATAGAAAATGCAACTATAATAAGAAGATTACTTCATGGACAAACATTTGCTTTTAGATATAGGGAATATATAAAAGTAAGATGCTATAGTTCTTTATAATTTGTGATTAATTTATGCTTTTGTAAGGGAAAAATAGGGACCACAATAAAGCTCTATATATGCCTCCATCTACGCCTAGAAGATCAAGAACCCTAAGTTAACAAATGAAATGTATAGTCTTTGCTAACTGCGGCTTGAATTAAGTGACTCAAGCAAATGTAAAACAACAATAAACCTACTTAATGAAGAAATATGAAAAAAGTGCAGGGATAACTTGAGTTTAATCTCCCATAACTTGAATGTGCTCCTAACTTCGGCACAAATTCTAATGAAGTCTTGGTGTTTCCACATAATTCATGATTTTCCTTATCAATCCCAAATTTTATTGTTGAGCCAACTATTCACAAATGCAAAATGGTGGGCCTAAGATGAAGCCTATGGAAGAAGTAAACATAGCATCCTATCAAAATCACTTATAATGTTGGCCATATAAAAGCCTCTTCAATATTTATCCTCATCAAAGGAAAGGAGGAGCAAAGTTTGGATGTTGGTTAGATGTACCACTGTTATTAAGAAACAAAAGGGGCATATGATTCCCCAAATACTAAAATTATGGTGTCTAATACTTGATATATTGATCATTTGAACTCCACTATAATTATCGATTCATAAACTGCTAAAGCTTCCAAAATGCCAAACTAAACAATCAAGTACCTGGCATTTGTCCCACAATCTCTGACTGTCTTGCGATACCTTCTACAGCTTGGCCTACAGCAGTACCTTGGCCAACTTTAGGTCCAACAGAAGAAAGTTCAACAGGTAATTCTACAATTATAATAGAAGCGCCATAAATCATAATCAAATGGGCAATATGATCTCTTGAAGCTACTATATGTTATGATAATAACGTTAGAGAAGTCTTACCTTTCGTTTGTGGGAACACCCTCTTCTTCAACAAATCCCAACTCTCTTGGTCTGATAAGCACCGAAGTTCATGGAAAACACCTTGAGGATCAATATGCTCCGCTACTTCTCTATTGCGAGTTGTTATCAATAGCTTGCTTTTCGTATCCTTGACGGGGAATGCGGCTTGAAGACCGTTCCATGCCTCTTTGGTCCAAATATCGTCAAGAACCACGATACAACTTTTCTTTTTTTGGATTTCATGTAGAGTTTCAAACAATTGGCGATCTGTCATCTCCTTAACCCCATTTATTTGCTTAGGGTCCAACTTAACAAGAATTTCCATCAAGATATCTTTCACGCAATATTCTTGTGACACGCAAACCCATGCGAAACTATCAAAACTGTTCTTCACTTTGTCATGAGCGAAAACTTTCTTGGCGAGTGAGGTTTTACCCAAACCACCCATTCCCCATATAAAAATAACTCTCTGATTTTCTCCATCATTCAGTAGCTCTTTCACCAATTCCTCAATACTATCTTGCCTCCCAACAAAATCCTCCTTGACATGGTCATAAGTCCGATTCGGAGTCGAGGCTCTCGTCCGTTCTCATTCGCCCTCATTTGTTGGTTGTGTACCGAAAGCCAGCATGCTCGTTCTGAGATTGGAGATGCTGGATTTTAAGCCCTCAATCTCTGTTCCCACCTCATGAACCTGCAAGCACGTGCCCTTCGCCATGAAGCAAGCATACGCTTTGATGATGTTTTGTCCCTTATTCAGCGCAACTCTGAGGATGTATCTCTCAATGATGTCCTCGGCATCATAGGCAAAGTCTCGTAGTTGTGCAACACATTCTCCGACAGCTTTGTTGTGCTCTCGTCTTGCATCCGCATCCCTCAGCAAGCACCGGATCAGCCTCAGCTCCCTGTACAGGTCCTCGACCTTGCCCTCCACGCCCCACAAGAATTTGGCCTCTTCAGTGAGCAGCTTTCCTATCGTCTGCCCCACAGACGAAACAGCAGACTCGGCCATTGGTATTGCACTATTCAGACTATGATCAGTGGAGATTATGATAGAGAATGGCTTGAGAATTCGCTCCTGATGCGTTAATGAGCTCTGGACATGTAGGGCCGTGAGTTGCGCAGAAGAGAGAAAAGGAATAAATACTAAGAAAGTTGCTTGTTGCGTGGATTATACCTAAACTGTATCCGCCAACGCAAGTAAATCGCCCGAAGAAGGAAAGAATGGAGTGATGGGGAAGTTTACAGGCAAATATTCTCTCCGCAGGTAGAAGAAATGCTTTGTCGCTGTAGTAACAGGCGCAAGAGAATCACCTCCCCAACTGAATGTGATTAAAGTTCTCAAAAGGGTTATGATGCTTTCTTGTTTGAAGAACGAATCATAAATTTGCTTGACCAGCAATCACAAATACAATGTGTCGCGACCTAAATTTTGGGTGCACCACCTAAGTTTAAACTAATGGATTCCTAAGTTTTAAACTTTAACTCGAGCTCTCTCAAGCCTATACCAATTCGCGATTTGGGTTCAAATATTGTAACATGCAAATGTCGCCACTAATCTATTTTTGGTGGGTCTATTAGAAACCCAAGTAAAGTAACGAGAGATTTAATTTACTCTTACGAACCAGAGATTAGAAATGTTTGACAAGCAGTTTGAATTGATTTTAATTCACTTCCCTAACATGTGAGGTGTTCATGCGGTGCGCAAACCACCAATTTAACACCTAGGAAAAGCCGTGAATAAATTGCAGGACTTACATCATAACAACTCATGACAACGAAAGTATCTGAAATGTTATATTAGAATTCACATCAACAGTCCTAGATATGATTTTTAATTAACACGCAATCACTCAATTTTTATTTTCACTTATTTAATGAAAATCATAATTTATGCAATGCATGTCACTAATCTAACATGAAATGATATGACATGGCAATGTGACATAAACTATATGACATAAATAAGAATGCTGCCTATCCTAAAGCATGAGATGAATTTATTCTAAAAAATTTTTTTGTATTTTCAATAAAATTCGAAATTAAAGAAATGCAATAATTAAAGATGCAATCTAAATTAACTAAATGACCTAATTCTAATGACGAACGATTTCTAACTAAATGAACCTAGCAATAATCACTAGCATTTCAAAAACCTAATCTTACATGACATGGGCATGATTTTTTTGTATTTTTTAATGAAAATTTCTAATTAAAATCACTAAAGATAAAAATCTAACTAAAGTGAAAATTAAAGTGAAATGCTATCTATTCTAAATGCCTTTTAAACATGCATTTTTTAAAAATAACTAACCCATCATGCCTTCAATTCTAATATACATGGGATGCAAATGCAATTTTTTTTTTTTTTTTCGGGATAAATAGAACAATTCAAAGATAAACACCAAATCATCCATGGTCATTCAAAACGTTATCCATCACTCAATTTGAAATTCAAACCTGATTATCTCGCTAATAAAATCAATAAATTGATATTAAGTCTTAAAGATCAAAATATCAATTTTTTCGCGTGAATAATTATTCCATCTAAAATCTTATAGATAGAATAAAAAATTGTGCGGTTGCGAATTGGACGTTACATCAAGGATTTCAATCATGTATTGGGAACTATTCCAAACAAAGAAATAAGATATCAAAACTAAAATAAGATAAAGTAAATTTACCTAAATAAATTAAATCTACCTAAAAATAAACCTATCAAATAAGATAAAACAAATTTCTACCAAAATTTGGATTTTTTTCCTAAAAATCCGATGGTAGATTGAACTACCAAGAAGCGCGGCACGGCTACGGACGGTGCAAGGGCAGCGGCTATGGTGTCGCTGGCCACCGTCGATCGGAGGTCTCGGTGGTCGGAGCTCCGGCGAGGTCAGGCGAATGCAGGCTAGGGCAAGGGCAGCAGCAAAACAAGGGGTTGCAGGCACGGGCGTGGCGGTCGCGGGCCTGCGGTGGCAGGGGCGTCGCTCGGGCGTGCGATGGCTCCGCTCGGGCCCGAGCAGAGGGAAAACCCAGCAGCAGGGAGGCTCGGCGAAGGCGCGGTGCTGGGTCAGGCGGGACAAGGGCAGCACCCAGGCAGGAACAGCGTCGGTTGCTGGTCAGAGCAGAGACAGAGCTAGGCGGCTCGGCCCACGGACAGAGCAGGGAGGAGTTGGCTCGTGATCTGCTGGGGCGCAGCGCGGCAGAGGCTCGGACCAGGAGGAGCGGCGTCGCTCGAGCGTGCAGCAGCTCGACTACCGGTGGCGTCGCGGGTCGTCGGAGCAAGGGCAGAACTGCAAGGCTACGCGGGTGCAGTGGATGGTGGTGGTCGCGCGGTGAGCTTCGGCTCAGGGCGGCGTCGGTGTGGCGAGACGGCGACGTCCGGCAGGCAGGGAACGGAGCACGGGCAGACGGCAGCGAGCACCCGGAGAAGAAGAACAGTATTCCTCTTTTTTCTGACTTTTTCCTGTCTTCTCACGACCCTCTCCCTCCTGTCTCTTTCTCTCTGCCGCTGTCAGCACAAAGAAAAAGTCTTCTGCTCACTTTTCCTTTCCTTTTGTTTTCTTTCTTTGCTGATTTTGTTTTTGCTGCTCCTCCGAAGAGAACCCCCCACCCAACGAAGGAACCAAAAACAAAAGGAAAAATCTCTCATTTTCTTATGTTAAATTTCTGACCAAAAAAACGAGAGAAGAATCCTCCTTTTTCTTCATGAATTGTGGCTCCTCAAAACCCTATGCATTTAACCTATTTATAAGCCATGGATTAGGGTTATATTTTTTTTCAAATCCATATCCACGAAAATTCTTTTTCCGAATGCAATATTTATTTTTGATACGATTCAAGATTGCAAAATGATCTTTTTCAAATTTGAAATATCGCAAAGATAAATTCGTAAAATATCTTCGAGGATACGGGTTTAAGCCGATTTGCTTTCTTCGTGGGTTTAGCCCAAATTTCTGTCAATTTAAAGTTCGTAACCACTAATTTAAACCCATATGCCACCGGTCTAATAAATAAATGCAAAAAATGCAAATTAAAAATAAATGCACCTAAAACTACATGCTATGCGATTAACTATTTTTTCAGGGATAAAATTAACCCTTAATTTTTTTAATGCAATAAATGACTAAACGGGTTGCCAAAATTTAGGTGTCAACACGATGCTTTCTTGTTAAAGCGGTATCACCCTCGTGGCATTACTCGCAGCTCTCGAAATCCCCTGAATTCTTCTTCATCCTCCCAAATGCAGAAACCACCATGGATGAGGCTCCCACGAAATGGAACGTCACCTTCACGAAGCACCTCAAGCAGAAGCGTAAGGTCTATTGCGATGGCTTCCTCTCTCTCCACTCCTCCACCGCCAAGGTGCATTCCCGCCCACTGCTGATCTCTGCCATTGATGTCCTACTCAACTCAATCAATAAATTTAGTTACCTTTGGTTGGGCTCGGACATGATTCGGTTGATGGCTTGTCTATGTAAAACTGCAGTGCCAATCGACCTGTTACCATTTATGTCTGTCATCGTCGATTGATCTGTTCTGTGCTTTTGGTCGTTATGCTCTCCATATTAAGTAGCCAGTTACGTTCTTGATACTGCTGTGTATTTACTGCCTCCTCTTGGCTTGAGGTTACTGAAATAATGAAATCATTGACGGGTCCATTAATATCCTTCAGCTGTTTTCGACCCGCATTGAGCGTGTGATGTTCTTTTGTGGGATCTGTTCTCCCACTGTTCTGCGTTAGTTTAACTGAGCATGTCCTTCTTGGAGATTGACATTTTCCTGTCATGTCGAATGGCAGGTTTTGTACACGACACAAGTAACTCAAAAGGCCAAGAAATACCATGATGGTCTTTTGCAGCTTGAAGTTCGCGGATCCGTAGGCAGGCAGGTCATTTCGAAGCACTTTCAAGGGCGTTTTCATCCCTAAGCCGCTGTTTTTTCATTGGACTGGGCTGGCCTCTTTGTTTGCTGATCCAACATGAATCACTTATGTTTTTTGGATAGTGATTTATTATGTGCCCCAAGTGTCACACTAACTCAAGTGCATTTCACTACCCAAAAAAGTAAAAAAAAAAAGCCTTTCGCACCCCTTATTTATAGGCCCTGGAATTACTTTTCTGCCCATTGTTTTCTTCCCCTTCAGCTCATGCCGTATGATGCTAGTGTCAGGGACAGGACCCGTGACACTAGCAGGAATGTCTTGGTGAATAAATTTCTTAGGATGCATGAACTGTTGGGAACTGGAAAATCGCTGGCGTTCGATTCTCACTTGGTTGATAATGGGCGGTTCTTTTTTCTTTTTTTTTTTTTTGGGGGGGAGAGGGGGAGGAGGAGGGCGGGGGCGCAGCACGTAGTAAAAGAAGGGTGCTAATAGGTATGAACGATCATAAACCATGTTGCGCTGCTGGAGAAATGAAGACAGGCAATTGGGAGGTGGATGGCGCTAAAGTTGATCGATTGATCAATCCGGGGAGGTTTGCAGCGTTATCCATTTATCCAACGCTATTCAGATGTTTCAATAAATATATTGTATTCACTTGTAGTTTTCCTTGATGCATCCTGTTTGTCTAGTTACGTCCTAGTGAGGTACTGTAGAGGTTATTTAAGTGGCCCTGTGTGTATTAAGATAGACTTGTAAATGAATATGTTGAAAGATCATGTTAAGAGAAAGTTGCTAACTCCCTAACCAAGTAGGCCCTTCTATAGTCACCTCAAGATGATTCAGAATTGGGGCATCTAATTCTTTCTTCTGTAAATATTAATTCTATGCGCATCAATTATTTGATGCCTAACTCTTTATCTTTGGATATTGCAGTACTCTGGCACAATCATGCAGAGAAAACTTCAGGGAAGGTTCATCCAGTGAGAGATTCAATTTCAAACAGTGGAATGTCTGACGTGAAAAGCACAGATCGCATCGAGAGAGTTCCCTAGACCAAGCCTCTAGGCAATGGTGATTACTCTATGGAGAAATTTCTCTTTATGAAGATTGTCTTCTGCCTTTTGCTGTTACTATCTTTCGCATGTGTAGTTAGATTTAGGTACAATGAAAATAAATTTATCTTATTCAGGTGCATCAAGTAATTTACAGTAAGCTTTGTAAAGCCCGCAAAATGGATAGATTGTTCCATGGACCTGCTCTAGAAAGAGATTGTCATGCAATAAAGCTTGGGATTGGTTTTATTGATTCCGATGCATCACTCACTTTATTTTGCATTTCCTTCAAAGTCAACTCTCATGTTTATTGGAGGAACCTATGTTGTGTTACTTCAGCTTGCAAATGATATCTTGTAATCCAATCGATGCAGCCTATCAAATATAATCTGTCTCCGAAAACCATTAGATCAAGTTGCCATTGCCGAAATTCATAAGAAAGGAAGGCAACTTTTGCTTCAGTAACAAAGGAGCTTCAGCATTCAGATAAGTTTTGTGATGGTGCTCAAAGACAGAGAGCGCCAGCTGCTGAACTAGCTTCAGTGGAGGATATGGACACTGCAAATCTAACTGATACTACTGACAATGAAAAGTGACCTGGCCTCATGAAGTCTAAAGGTTGGTTTTAGTGCGATTTCACTCACTTCAGCATTCTTTTAATGTCAATGTGAACTTTCTTGCAATATATGTTTTCTCAACTAACATTGCAAAACATCATCGGACTCAGCCTCTGATTTCAATGAATCTCACAATACGAGGGTCTTTGCAATTGGCAACTCACGGGTATTTCACAGTTACTTGTTGATGTGGACATCGAGTCATATTGAGGAGGTAGTGCTAGGGACCCATTGTCTATTCCTACTGGTTTGATTACTCGAGCGAGGGCCAAGCAATTTAGGCAAGCTATTGGCATCATGGTTCGTGATCTTCAGCATGGAGATAACTTTGATCAAATCTTGAAGAATCTTGGAAATCTTGGCGTAATTTGATTATCCGGTCACCAAATATTTGACCAATTCAAAAATATTATATATATATATTCTTGTTTAGGTATATTCTAGAATATGACGCATTAGATTTTTAGGATTGGTTTTAGGGTTTGTGTAGTGGCTAGAAGGCCTATATTAAAGACTGACTGAATTTCTTTGGGACATATATCTTTTTTTTAGGAAAAAAGTTGAGAGATTCTCTTCTACTATTCTTTTGAGGACTTAACCTTATCAAGGTTTCCTTGTGGTGGTCGATTTGACTTATCGAGTGAGATAGCGAATTTTTCGCTCGTGGCGTCTATAATGTTGGTTGGTTGACACGCATTTGTCAACAGGTCATGTTCATATCGAGGTTGCCAATCACAGGTTTGATTGGAGGTCAAGATTCGCAATTCGCACCATCTGAGCCTTCGTAGAACGATCTTTCCGCAACGATTCACTTTATTTGGTATCAGAGCTTGCTTCTACGAGGTCTATTTATCTTTAATTTTTTGTTTATATTCAACAATTTGAGATTTATTGACCTAGGGTTTTGATTCTAGCCAATTTAGGGATCCGATTGCTTTTGTGCTTCCATACATAATTGTTTGCTGTTAGTTTTAATTTTCTTTTTCCTAGCATCTTAAATTGTATCTCGAGTTTGTCAAAAAAAAAAAAAGAAAAAAAGAAAATTCATCAAAAAAAAAAAAAAAAAAAAGAAGAGAAAGAAAACACACACAAGAAAAAAAGTGCACAAGAGAAAAAAAACAGATTCAGCAGAAAAAAATAGCCGAACAAAAAAAAATCAAGAAAGCAACTCATTTGTTAATGGACCGAATTGAAACAAAATCAGTAGTGATTTGCGTTTCAATTGGAATTTCGAAAGTTGTAATTGTTGGTTTGAAATTGTTACTTGCTGAAACAAAATCAGTAGTGACCTAATCTTGTTTGATTAATTTGATTGATTGTCGTGAGGGGGTTGAAAGATGGGTTTTGAGTCCAATAAAGAGCTTGTGAAAAGAAAATACGAAAGGGAAAATGCAAGAGTCTGTAAGTTTAATTGAGGGTGAAAAAAGCCTAGACTTGAGTTAAATACGAGGGGTGTGACAAACACTTTGAGAGAAACACGTGAGGGAGCGATTGGTGAGAATTTTTGTGACTAACGTTTACTTGTGAGTCTAAAATATGTCACGCGAAGAAAGCGTGAATCAAAGGGAGGTTGACTCCATACGAAGGGATGTAGCACTCATAGAAAGCATCCAACAATTGAGGGCCGTAGTGGAGGAGCTTAGTGGCCGAATGATGGGGAATGGTAACCGAGAGCTACCCCGAGAAAGGACGCAACATCAGCGAGACACCTCTAGAACATGACATAGAAGGCGGCGGCATTATGATAATGATGAGGCCGACATGGAGGACGATCGAGATGCTCGATTTGAAAGGTGGAATAGAGTCCAAGGGTTTAGACACCGAGAAGATAATGAACTTGGCAATATCAAGATGAAGATTCCTTCTTTCCAAGGGAAGAATGATCCCGAGGCGTATCTAGAATGGGAAAAACGCATGGAGATGGTATTTGATTGCCAACAATACTCCGAGCTCAAAAAGGTAAAAATTGCAATTGTTGAATCTATTGATTATGCTATAATTTGGTGGGATCAACTTGTAACTAGTAGGAGGCGCAATGGTGAAAGACCGATAAAGACGTGGGATGAGATGAAAGCGGTGATGAGGAGGCGTTTTGTACCAAGTCATTACCATCGAGATTTGTTTCAAAAGTTACAAAATCTCACTCAAGGCAATAAGAGCATGGAAAAGTACACAAGAAGATGGTGACTGCCATGATCCGTGCTAATGTGGTGGAGGATCATGAGGCCACAAGGTCAAGATTTTTGAGTGATTTGAGCCGAGACATAGCAAGGGTGGTAGAGCTGCAACACTATGTTGAATTTGAGGAATTGGTGGACAAAGCCATCAAAGTTGAGCGGCAATTGAATTTGGGCCGAAATCATAAGAGTAGAGGAGGTTCAAATCAGAATTGGAGATCCAATTGGAAGAAAGATGAGAAGCCAAATTGGAGAGGAAACAATACCAAAACCGAAACCTCAAAGGAGAAGGAGAGGGATGGTAAAGTTGGAACGAATCCAATTTCAGGTAAAACCGAAAACACTAACACTAGAACTCGTGAGATTAAATGTTTTAAGTGTTTGGACATGGGTCATATGACGAACCAATACCCTAATAGGAGGGTGATGATCATGATTGGACATGGTGTTATTGAGTCCGAAAGTGAAAGGGAAGAAGAGGATGATGAGATGCTACCATTGGAGGATTGTAGTGATGAAGAAATAGCTATAAAATGAGACTTATTGGTGGTTAGGATTTCTCTTGGTGTGCAAGTAAAGGAGGAGGAACATCATCAACAAAGAGATAACTTGTTTCATACAAGATGTGTGGTGAATGGTAAGATCTGTAGTTTGATAATTAATGGAGGTAGCTATGCAAATGTGGCAAGTTGTATTATGGTAGATAAGTTGGGTTTGAAAACGACAAAGCACCCTAGGCCTTATAGACTTCAATGGTTAAATGATAGTGTTGAGATGAAAGTGTCGAAACAAGTTCGAATCCCATTTGAGATAGAGAGATATAAGGACGAGATAGAGTGTGATGTTGTACCTATGCAAGTGGGTTATATCTTACTTGGAAGACCGTGGCAATATGATCGAAAGGTACATCATGATGGGTATACTAATCGTTATTCATTGGTGATGAATCAAAAGACTTATACCTTGGTACTAATGACACCTAGTGAGGTGTATCAAGATCAGTTAAAGTTACAACGAGAAGTCGAGAGAGAGAGAAAATGTGAGAAATTTGAGGGTTTGCGTGGTGTGTCTAAGACGCAAGGAAAAGGAGAGGCCGAGAGAAGGATTGTGGTAAAAACCGAGGAAAAAAAAGAGAGGCAAAAAAATAAGCAAATGAATTTTTATGCAAAATCGAGTGAGGTGATGAGAGCTTTAGTTCTAAACCGACCGATACTTGTACATTTGTACAATGAGGTTTTGTTTTCTACTAACGATCTTGACCCAAGTTTGCCTAGTCCTATTATGTCTTTATTGCAAGCATTTGAATATGTCTTTCCTGATGAACTTCCTGGAGGGATACCACCGATTCGAGGCATAGAACATCAAATTGACTTGATTCCTGGTGCGTCATTACCTAATCGACCTGCATATCAAAGCAATCCTGAGGAGACAAAGGAACTTCAGCGACAAGTTAGCAAACTATTAGAACGGGGGTATGTGAGAGAGAGTCTTAGCCCGTGCGTTGTCCCTATTTTGTTAGTGCCAAAGAAGGATGAAACTTGGTGAATGTGTGTCGATTGCCAAGCAATCAATAACATTACGGTAAAGTATCGACATCATATTCCTAGGTTAGATGACATGTTGGATGAGTTGCATGGTTCTTGCATTTTCACTAAGATCGATTTGAAAAGTGGCTATCATCAAATTAGGATGAAAGAAGGTGATTGTGACATCCCGATTTTCCAATTCTGGTTTCAATTAAATAAGTCGGGTATTTTATCTTCGCGTCTATAGCTTTCTTCTCTGAGTTGGCCACTCACGAGATAACTAGTCTATCAGGTGAAGCCGTTAAGGAATTTAAACGCAATAGACTTGAGAATTCGACCAGGAAACGACTGTTTGACCGTACTAATCTGCAAGGGTCATTACGACACAGACCGATTAGAGACCGGAGATAGGTCGATTCAACGAACCATGTAATTCAAGTGTGGGTGATTCCACCTAATTGCACAATTCTTGTTGATCTAAGCACTAGACCGATTTCTCTATCGTTTTGGTACCCTGTGTCCGTATTTGAAACCTCGAGATTTCTACGACAATCGAGAGTCACCAATATGTCGAAGATACACTTTGTGGCTTAAAAATAATCAACCATAGGTCAATTGCACAGAAAATTTCTAAAAGCTACCCGGTAGATTATGACGCACTAAAGTTGCGCCAGATTGAATTTAACCGTGAAATTGAACTCGATTACAGAAATTGGAAGTTCTGTCAAGTCACAATTCATTTTAGGAATGTCGACTCATCTCCATAAGATTTTTCTACAAACTGAGATTTTTGGCGGAAAAGCAAAGTAATGCCGTTTTTGTTCAGGATTGTCAGAGGGCCGTTTTTAATTGAATCTTCGGGATGCAAGTTGGATCATTTGACAGGGAAATGTCATGAGAAGGCCGAGGACATATGGGTTGATTTAATTGAGCTTCAATTGGATGGAATTGAGTGACAATTGATTGAATTTGATGTACAAATGTATGAAATTCGTATACCATGGGGGGAGAGCTATTTTGCACCTATTGGCAAGGTTGTGGAGGAAGATTGAGGAGAGAGAGTGGATGATGTCATGTGATGTCATGGTGGGGGCAAAGCAAATGAGGTTTAGACAAGTGTTGAGCTCTAGTGAGCCACCAAGGAGGCCCCTCTTCAGCAGACCATCTTCTTCCTTCATTTATGGCTTTCTCCATGGTTGAGGCTTAGGAAAAGCTCAAGAGAACTAGAGGAAACCGAGCTCACTAGCCCCTCCATCGTCGCACGCCCGGAAGCCCATCGTCGGCCGTTTTCCTCCCTTGTTTT
Organism: Eucalyptus virginea; assembly: GCA_014182375.1. Classification (NCBI taxonomy): domain Eukaryota; kingdom Viridiplantae; phylum Streptophyta; class Magnoliopsida; order Myrtales; family Myrtaceae; genus Eucalyptus; species Eucalyptus virginea. The sequence goes on along the minus strand of CM024518.1, from coordinate 9,249,964 downwards.
CCCCTCGTTCCAGCTCGCTCCACCGACCTTTCGCCAAAGATCCGAGAAAAAGTTAACTTTCCGATTGAATCAGCGAACGAGCCACCCATCGCCACGAAGACGACATCCAGACCGTTCCTCGCCGCTCCCGAAACGATTCTCCGGCCGTCCCGTACGGCGCCCGAAGCCGCCGCTCGCCGGACCGTCTAGACTCGCCTGGTTCTGCCTGTTTCGCCCGTTTCGCGGTTTTCAGCTATTTACTCCCCATTTCTACCCTACCTCCACCCATACCAACCACCAGCAAGACCCCCAAGACCCCGGAGCCACCGGTTGCAACCACCCCTTGCCGGAGCTCCGATTGGCCCGTTTTCGCCGTTGAAGATTCTTGCCGGTTTCTTCTCGTAGTTCAGCCTGCATCGGGCGAAGACAGCAAGAAGTTTCAGACTTCGTGGCCCGTTTTCAAGCCCTTCCCGGCCTCCGTTGGTGTCGCCGCTTTGGGGTTTATCGACCGCCTTGGTGTCGTGGTCGCCGTGAACTCACCGGCGCGCAAAACCGGTGAGTTTATCCTCTAATCCTTGCTTAGTGAGTTAATGACGCTTAAGGGGTGTTTAGATTAGTCTAATTATGTTTAGGTGGTTAGATTAGATTATTTTAATGTAAATTAGATTAGTTGTATGATTAGCTTAATGGATGTTTAATTAGGGCTAATTGTATGATTAAATTAGTGTAATCTTGTTTAAGCCCTAATTAATTATTTTCAATTAATTAATTATTTCGAATTTATAAATATTATTTTATTAAATTATATTATTATAATATAATATATAATTATTTAATTTTCGGAATTAAATTTAATTATTTAATAATTTCGAAAATTTTGCCAGGATGGCCGGTCGTTAGAATTTCACGCTGGTCGCAACAGTGCGGTCGGTTTGTGTTAATTGTAAGCTTAAATTGAGAAATTGAGTGATTGATGGTTATGATTAATTATTCCAAAAGTGTGGAATTGAGTGATATTGATGAAGTTTTGGTATTTAACTTGAAAATACCTGGTGTTGGCTTTTGGCACCGTAATTGGTTGGTAGGCCCGGCTTTGTATCAATTGATTGAATGTATGTTTATGTGGGGATTTATCCCAAAGTTGATTAGTGTTGGTTTTTTATGGGAAAATGACCGTGAGAGGTTGTGAGTTGAACCTAGAAAGCCATCAAATCTAAATTATGTCGAGTGGGGCCGTAATGCCACTACATATAGACTTGCCTGTAAGGCCGTGATTGAGAGTCGAGAATGAATAGTCAGAATGACTGTGTGATGATTTCGATGACATGTAATTGACTAAGTCGATTGATCGCTGAATCGATCCGAGTAATTGAATTGTTTGGATGATATGGTTGTCAATATTTATTAATTAAACTGACGTGCAGGAAGGAATTGAGGGGAGGTAAGTCCTCTATCTTATTTGTGTGGCTAGAGCGCCCTGAGGCGTATTTTCTTCCTAATTGAGTTTTAGAGGGTAGGACTCGCTGAGACGTAGTCTCATCCCGGTTGTGGGATAATATTTCAGGTCCCTAGATGACGGTCGTAGAGGACCGGAAGTCCTGGAGTTCGGAAGGTGGAGGCTGAAGAATCGGCGAACGTGTTTGACAAGTTGGTCATAGGACAGTTCCCTAGTTGTTGAGCCTGTCTATTTTGTAGACAATCCAGTGTTGTATATAAACCTATGTGTTTATAGAAAGCTTGTTTGGTTGTGATTGATTGCCTGCTTTTCTATCCCAAGTTAAATGTTGTCAGGGGATTTGTTTCGCTTCCGCATGTGCAATATACAAATGAATGGGTCGGCGACGTGTCATGGGAAGTCGCATTTGTATCAACCAGAGTGGGATGTTCGCGCGCTCGGAGGATCGGGGTGTGACAGTGATGAATAGAAAACTACATTTAAGATCAAGTATGGATTATATGCAAGGAAAGCCAACAAAGAGCGCAAGGAAGTGGTGTTTGAACCCGGCGATTGGGTTTAGGTTCATATGCACAATGAGCAATTTCCTGAGCATCGACATTCTAAGTTATTACCGCGAGAGGATGGATCATTCATGGTGTTGGAAAGAGTTAACAATAACGCATATAAGCTTGATCTTCCAGGTAAGTATAATGTTAGTGCTACATTTAATGTTTCTAACTTGACTCTTTTTTATGCAAGTGATGATTTGAGGGCAAATTCTTTGCACAGGGGAGGGAATAATGTGGACATCGAGCCATATCAAAGAGGTGGTGCTAGGGACCGATTGTCTATTCCTACTGGTTTAATTACTCGAGCGCAGGCCAAGCAATTTAGGGAAGTTGTTGGCGTCATAGTTCGTGATCTTCAGCATGGAGATAACCTTGGATCAAATCTTGAAGAATCTTGGAAATCTTGGCGCAATTTGATTATCCGGTCACCAAATATTTAACCATATATCTCTTCTTGTTTAGGTATATTCTGACGCATTAGATTTCTAGGGTTGGTTTTAGAGTTTGTGTGGCGGCTAGAAGGCCTGTATTAAAGACTAACTAAATTTTTTTTAGGACATATATCTTTTTTTTTAGGAAAAAAGTTGAGAGATTCTCTTCTACTGTTCTTTTGAGGACTTGAACTTATCAAGATTCCCTTGTGACGGTCGATTCGACTTATCGAGTGAGATAGCGAATTCTTTTGCTCGTGACGTCTATAACGTTGATTGGTTAACACGCGTTCGTCAACAGGTCACGTTCATATCGAGATTGCCAATCACAAGTTTGATTGGAGGTCGAGTTCACAATTCGCACCATCTGGGCCTTCGTAGAACGATCTTTCCGCAACGATTCACTTCAGTTGTCCTACTCCATTTACAGTAATCGATTCTTTCATCTCTATTTTGACCCATCTGCGGCAAGGTTGTGACTCTAAGCATCTTGAAATTCCATTAGAACTTAATGAGTTTTGATGTTTGTTGAAACTCTTTGGTCCAAACTACCAGACAAGCTGAATTAAAATTAGCAGCGGATAGCAACTGCTTGTAGGGAATTATCAGACTAGATGCATGAGGACCTGCTGAATTCTCTAATACATCCCAGTCCAAAGTCTAGTTCTTATTTACCTTGAGGACATTCTCAATGTCACTGAGCTTTGCATGACTAGCTTGTACATCTGCTGCAATTAACGTTTGCAGCCTTCTCATGTACAAGCCGACCCCAAATGCTGCAGCAGCAATCTTGTTTCTGAAGCATCTCTTTCACGTGGCTCTCACGGTGATGCTAATAATGAAAGGATAACCCCTGAAGGACATAGGGATCCACTGAAAGTGGAGGCTCGGTGTCCTCGTTTTGATCTTGGATTTTGAACCATGTCCATTGCTTAATCAACTATAATGCTACTGTCGAGAGTCTGGATGGAGTGCACAAGAGTCTCATGTCTATCACACGCAAAATCTGTAGGTGTGAGCTGTTGTTTTTATGTTGAGTGTTCTAGTGCCAAGTTCATTTGTAGCTCTCTGATCCGAAATGTTTTTAGTTAGACGACAAAATCAATGTATTTCCAGTGATCTTCAACATATTGAGGTACATTTATGATGCAAAGAAACTAAGATATGGGTCTATCCAGTTTCCTTTATCCCCTGTTCTTAGTTCTCATCCAAGAACTTATACAACTTGCTGTCCTTTCTTGACTTCCGCATGCTAAGCAAGGCCTTGAAGAGATGTTTGTTTTTGCTGGAACGTAGCTCAATACCAGATCTTCTGTTCCTCTCAACATGAGTAGACATTGAAGTGGATCTTCGGGGTTTTGGATGGGTACTGGATGTTCATGTGGGCATACAAGAGAATCAGTCATAAGAGATCATGTCCGCAAGACAAGTCCAAAAAAAGTAAAGCTTAAAAGCTAAGCCGCACTGAAGTTCATTGATGCTTACTTGTCTTATGGGATTAGAAGGGTTTGGAGATGCAGTTCTATCGACAAGAGAACTCGAAGGTGTGAATTGAAATTGAAATAGGGAGGCGCGTTTTTCTGGTTAGGAAAAGTACAACTGGCATTAGGAGCTTGTCCAACCACACGACAATCATAGGGTATAAAAACTTGATGTACACGCTAGGTATGGCAATCTGAAGCGTTCGAGTCAAGTGTGCTGACCTGCTTTTTTGTTGGATGAAGTACTTGTGAATTTAAAGGTGCCGGCTGGGGAGGATTGTGGAAATTGTGTTGCCGAATGCAGTCTCCTGAATCAGGTTCCACTGTCAGCATCGGTTGTTTACGAAGCTAGGATGATTAGCACATATTCTATCAAAAGTTACCTGGCAAATGATATAGGAGTCTCTATATTTCTTGAATATATGTCTTCGGAAAGAAAAGAAGCTATTAGTACATCAATAGTAGCATTTGATATCATTCTGTGACTCGTGAACTTTTAATATCTAGTAGTCCAATCTTGTTCCGTGCAATGTGCATAGTGGCAGCTAGACTAGAAAAAGAGTCATACATTACCCGCAGGCATTTCGCCATATACTCCATTTATCATGCAGTATCGCAGATTCTTGCTATCTCCACCATCTTTAGATTTTGAAACTGAAAGAAAGTTCTTAAGCATAAGCCAAGTGCAAACTTTTGGTCTTGATTAACCAACGACAAATCTTGTCAATGGAAGCGTGCCTGGTAAGATATATTGCATGTGGTGCTTCGGAGTTCTTATTGCTAGTGACTGCTGAGAAAGGCCTCCATGGTCTATGAACATCTCACACATTCTTAGTCTCTAAGACAAATAGACATGGTTGAAAATTATATCCATTATTTGTGAGAAAAAAGTCGATGGTACCAAAGATAGTTGTTCTCTATGCATTATTCCATATTATCATTGAAGCAAGATAGGTTCTGCTATTTAAAATATCGTTTGCTCTTCTATTACAATGCGATATACTCCAGCACGACATGGAGTTATCTGGAGTAATTTCAGATTTTCAGAAACTTAATGCTTCTTGGTGAGTTGCAATTTGTTAGACCCCACACATGGCAATTCAGAGGGTATGCAAGCCCTTATATAGCACACCTGTCGAGCACTAGAGAATCTGAGCTCAATTGCAGAAGCCTCCTCAATCTTGTCATCCAAGAGACAGTTGACCTTATAAGTCATGAAGCCCAAGTGATCCACAGTGTTTATGAAAGCTCTCGTCACATAATCCTTCAATGTGTTCGCCACTCTGCAATTTTGTCGAGGTAATTAACAAATGTGCAACGGGAAAAAAAAATGCTCAACCCGGTAAACGACAATGAAGTGAAACCCCATCTATCTCACATTTGTTTATGATCGTGTCTGTTGTAAGACAATTCAAAATAATCAGCTGCCGAGTATAACTGCTTTCTAAGATGCTTCAAGTCCTGATTAGTGAAAAAGGCTACAATTAGCAGGCAAGACAGATCCTAACCTTTTCACCTTGAAATTTGAATGTAGACTAGATCGTGAGGAATTTGATCTAATAGGCAAAAAAAAGTAGAGAAAAATAACTTGTTCGTGAACACAGACAAATAAAAAAATGGATAAATGTGAACGTAAGGAAACATCAATCGAATTTTAAGGTAAACCCATATATACAAAGTATCTTCAGGCTATCTGAAAAGTTGAAACTCTCATCATAATGTGAAGCTTCCTGAGGAGTGGAAACTGAAGAAGGCAATTGGGAAGCATCCATCATACCAAAGTCTAGAGTATTTTCACCTGCTACAATAAAGATGAGGCAATCAGATTCAAATTCACATCCTCGAGCACTGACTATCATTATCCATTTCCAAGACATTGTCTTCTACTTCTAATTTTCCTTCTAACCAAGAGAAAATTTTCCTTCACTATTCTCTTTCACCGTCCTGCCAAATTATGAAATCGTATTTTCTTCTTCTTGATGTTCTTCCCTATTCTTATCTCAACCATTTCCTTCCAAAAAAGCTAAGGCTAAGATCCCGAGATATTGCAATGCTCACAGAGTTCTTCATTTGCTGAAGACAATAGTTCTTGCCAACTTAGGCAAACTTATTGTTGAAAATATGTCTCGATTTGAGTCCGTTGAACGAGAATACGTGAACTCGACCACGTGCAAGTCAAAGTAGCGCATGTGAATTGGCCAAAATTGTCAGAAGATCGCATGCGGATCTATGAGCCGCAAGCGTGAAGAATGAAGAGAGCGTGCAGCCGCGAGAGGGGAAGACCATTATTTTATTCTACCCCTTTAATTGCATGCACATGGACGTGCATGCATGGTGAATGGACGTGGAAGACTGAAGCCAATTGTGGGCTTGTTTTGTATTCTTTCTTTAACTCCTTGCTTCTTTCCTTTGTTATTTTATTCAACTGCAGACAACCAAAGGAAAGAAATGATAAAATATTACTTGAAGGAGTTCAACGTCGTGGAGATGGTCTTGACGGCGGCCATCCTTCTTTCGCGCTTACATTATGGGCGCATGTTTTCTGCCTCATTAAATGCAAAGTGTGCATGCGTGCCCATGAATTTTGGTGGGCGTCAGTGCTGATTGCGAGGGCCAAATGAGTTCACATTTCCTGTCTTGTTTCGCTTTAAAAGGCAGAGGAGCGAAGGAGAAGATGGCGCTGAGTTATTTCGGTGGCCGAGAGAGAGCTGAAGAACTGGTGAGAGAGGTCGTGAGACTTCCTGGAGAAAAGCCAGAAGCTCTCGGCAGAGAGAGATTTTTCTCGTTGTAATTATACCTGAGTGTTTTGGCCAGTTAAATTCTTGTGAGTAGAATTTGTTTAATTCCTTGAGTGAAGTTTCACTAGAAATTGTGAGGGGCTAAACACTGTGTGAGTTATCTGGGTGTAATTTGGGGCTGGGAAACACTAAGAGTGTATTTGAGTGCTCGAGTGATTGTAATCTCCGGTGTATTGCTTGTTTCTATAGTGGAATTCCGTGCTGCTCTCCCCGTGGACATAGGTTCCGATATTTGGACCGAATCACGTAAATCCGGTGTCTAATTTCATTTCCTTCATTCCGACCATTTTATCCGATTTGCTTGGTCTCCGTATTCCGCGCGCGCGACTACAAGTGGTATCAGAGCCTGGTTTGGCTGACGTGAAGTGAATCAGTAACGATGGAAGAAGGAAAGGTGAGAATCGACCGATTTGATGGGAATGATTTTGCTTTTTGGAAGATGCAGATTGAAGATTGTCTATACCAAAGAAATTTGCACTTGCCCTTATCTGGGGAGAAACCAGACTCGATGAAGGATGCCGAGTGGGAATTGCTGGATAGACAAGCGATGGGTGTTATTTGGCTGACGTTGGCTCGTAACGTCGCATTTAACATCGTGAAGGAGAAAACCACTGCGGGACTGATGAAAGCCCTGTCGAATATGTATGAGAAACCCTCTGTGATCAATAAGGTCTATTTAATGCGACGTCTGTTTCACTTAAAAATGGGCGAAGGTACGTCAGTAGCTGAACATATCAACGAATTCAATGAGGTCGTTAACCTATTGAGTTCGGTTGAGATTAACTTTGAAGATGAGGTACGTGCGTTGATTTTATTATCCTCATTGCCCGATAGTTGGAATACTAATGGTTATCGCTGTTAGTAATTCCTCCGGGGTCAAGAAGTTTGACGTTTGATGAGGTTCGCGATTTGATTCTGAGTGAAGACATTCGTAGGAAAGAATCTAGTGAACCCGTGTCTACTGCTTTAGTAGGTGAAAGTAGAGGAAGAACTAGCACACGTGTTAGCAGGAACATGTATGCACGAAGTCGTCTAGGACTCGGTAGGATTGTCTCGTTAGAATTGTGGCAATAGTGGGCATTGTAGAAGAGACTGCGTTTTTAAGCTGAAAATGAAAAGGGTAAGGGAATTAGAGTTGAGTCTATAGAAAATGTTGCTGCTGTAGCTGAGAATGATTCTGATGGTGTCGATTGTGTCTTGTCTGTCACTGAGGATTCGTCATTTGACGGATGGATAATGGATTCTGGTTGTTCATTTCACGTTACACCAAATAGAAACTGTTTTATCACTTATCGGCACGGGTAGTGGTAAAGTCCAAGTTAAGGAACAACGCTGAGTGCGATGTTGTGGGTGTTGGTGATATTAAAATCAGAATGCATGATGGTATTGTGAGGACATTAACTGGAGTAAGACATGTTCCAGAATTGAAAAAGAACTTAATTTCCTTTGGTGCCCTAGATTCAGCTGGTTGCAGGTATTCTTCAGAAGGTGGAGTTCTGAAGGTTGTTCGAGGTGCCCTGGTGATAATGAAAGGAATCAAGCACGGAGGCCTGTATAAACTTCAAGGTGAGACGGTGACAGGTTCCGCCCCGGAGACGTTGGATGCATCTGTTCGAGAGTCTTTTGACTGCTCGAGGAAGACATGGGTGTTTGTGCCGATGCACAAGTTTGATGCTGGTGTCAGGATCACGCAGTCGAGAGCTTTGATCGAGAAGGAGACTGGTAAGTTGATCAAGCATGTGCGGACTGACAATAGCATGGAGTTCTGCTTGGAGCTGTCAAATAAATTCTGCATGAAAGAGGGCATAGCGAAACACCGCACTAGTGCTAGTAAATCACAACAATTTGCAGAATTGATGAGTAGAACATTACTAGAGACGGCCCGTAAAATGATCTCTAGTGCTGGTGTTGCTAGGAGAATCCTAACTGATGTGCTTAGTACGGTAAGCTGCCTAGTGAATAGATCCCCATCAACTGTTATTGAATGGCGGACTCCTGAAGAAGTGTGGTCAGGTAACGTCGCTGGTTATTCTATTTTTAGAATGTTTGGTTGCCCGTATTATTTTCAAGTGAGTGATGGTAAGCTCGATGAGAGGGCAAGGTGCATATTCCATGGCTATGCACAAGGTGAGTGGGGCGATTAGTTGTGGTGCCCGGATATAAATTCACATGTTGACAGCAGAGAAGTTACCTTTGACAAGTCTTCAGTACTTCTGGATTGGAGTGTTTGTGGCAGTGTTAATACGGATCTGGACGGTGTTCAGCTCAAGGTGGAGTTGCAACTAGAAACTCCTTAGGTAGCGGGTACTAGCGTAATAATTGACACGGATGATGCTTGTAGCGAGGTGGAGCCAATAGAGCCAACAGTTGCTGTAGCTGCTGAATTTGACAAGGTGCGTGTTCGACCTTCTGTCAGATATGGAAGCAATGATGGTTTTGCTTTATCTATGATACAGGAGGTCATGTCGGAAAATCCTTGTGGAGTAGCTAATTATGCAGGTAGAGTTGGTGTCTTGATGAGGTCCATGATTATGGAAAAGTTCAAGCGCGGCTTGAACTTGGAAGCACTATGTGGCGGTTGAGCCCGTTGGGGTTGTGGGAGAGTAGTAGCGAGGTGTCCATTGAAGCGATTATGATTTGGCTCAAACGTCGAGCCAAGGTGAGGATTGTTAAAAATATGTCTCGATTTGAGCCCGTTGAACGAGAATACGTGAACTCGACCACGTGCGAGTCAAAGTAGCGCATGTGAATTGGCCGAAATTGTCAGAAGATCGCATGTGGATCTATGAGCCGCAAGCGTGAAGAATGAAGAGAGCGTGCAGCCGCGAGAGGGGAAGACCATTATTTTATTCTACCCCTTTAATTGCATGCACATGGACGTGCATGCATGGTGAATGGACGTGGAAGACTGAAGCCAATTGTGGGCTTGTTTTGTATTCTTTCTTTAACTCCTTGCTTCTTTCCTTTGTTATTTTATTCAGCTGCAGACAACCAAAGGAAAGAAATGATAAAATATTACTTGAAGGAGTTCAACGTCGTGGAGATGGTCTTGACGGCGGCCATCCTTCTTTCGCGCTTACATTATGGGCGCATGTTTTCTGCCTCATTAAATGCAAAGTGTGCATGCGTGCCCGTGAATTTTGGTGGGCGTCAGTGCTGATTGCGAGGACCGAATGAGTTCACATTTCCCGTCTTGTTTCGCCTTAAAAGGCAAAGGAGCGAAGAGAAGATGGCGCTGAGTTATTTCGGTGGCCAAGAGAGAGCTGAAGAACTGGTGAGAGAAGTCGTGAGACTTCCTGGAGAAAAGCCAGAAGCTCTCGGCAGAAAGAGATTTTTCTCGCTGTAATTATAGCCGAGTATTTTAACCAGTTAAATTCTTGTGAGTAGAATTTATTTAATTTCTTGAGTGAGGTTTCACTAGGAATTGTGAGGGGCTAAATACTGTGTGAGTTATCTGGGTGTAATTTGGGGCTGGGAAACACTGAGAGTGTGTTTGAGTGCTCGAGTGATTGTAATCTCCGGTGTATCGCTTGTTTCTATAGTGGAATTCCGTGCTGCTCTCCCCGTGGACGTAAGTTCCAATATTCGGATCGAACCACGTAAATCCGGTGTCTGATTTCCTTTCTTTCATTCCGACCATTTTATCCGATTTGCTTGGTCTCCGTATTCCGCGCGCGACTACACTTTTCTTCTTGTTTTGTCAATTCACGGATCGCGGAGAGCATTGCGGAATCCCAAGTCCAAAAAGAACTAGAGAAAACTTCTCAGTAGAAGAGCAAAAAGCACATGCAACGAATATGAAGCGGACATTACCTGCTCTTTTCCCTTTCATCTACAACAACACAGTCCCAAGCCTAGTTTCAGCTCACTAACATTCCTCGGTAAGGAAAAGAAAAGAAAGATATCCGAAAGGCCATGATCAGAATTAGTGATCTTCACCTTAAATATTGAGAGGGAGAGAGGGCAGAAAGATCATGTTGCAATGATGTGTCACCGCCAAGTTTCATAGTGAGGCAGTGATGACTCTTGCTGAAGACGGGCTATAGATAATTGTTTTGTGCAATTTGTGCCTCTTACTTTTGTCACAAGCTTGTTTGAGTGTCCCTATGGGGGAGAGTAATAATTGGCGTATGATGCAGGCTACACTGTAGTAACAAGGACAAGAGAGGCACTGAGTCCGTTGGGAATAAGTCCTGAAAGTAGTGCACATCTACCAGCAAAGCCAAACTTCCAATAACAGTAAAATCCCAATAATTCTTAGTCACTGTTTTTGCATATAAGCTTCGTGTACGAGCATTTTCTTCTGTCAAATATTTTAAACTTTTACATATCGGACATAAAAGGTAGATTATCGTCAATCCAATCACCGCTCCCGTTTATTTGGCTTACGAGTTATATCATCCCCGTATCTACGCAAGGCATAACACGTAAGAAGTGTTACAATTACATGCAATGATCAAGGGTAATATCTCATCTTGACTGGGGTAACACAAGGGAAAACACTAACCTTCTTCTTTTGTGAAAAATATTGTGTCGGTGTGACATTTGGTACTGCACAATAAATCAATCCTCTATAGAGCCAACACACATCAGTTGTCACTTGATGTTAGCACAAGTCTTTTCATCAATTGAACCCCACTACATTAAGACAAAAAAATTATAAAAAAAAAGGGACACAGTTCATTTAAAATAAAGGCCACCATTTGCCCACATTAAAATCATGTAGGGGCTGGTGACTTATAATGGTATCGCCATTAAAGTTGCTTGGATTTTTATTTAATTTGCTCACTGATGAAGTCAATTTAATTCTTCAACAAAGTTTGGTAGACGTAGTGTATAACTCAAGGGATGGACTGATCTCATTCATCGGCCTACACAAGGCCGATCTTTCGCAGTCCTACCTCTTGCACTCGCCAGACAATTTTTTTTTTGTTCCGGATTTGATTATGCAAAATGATAGTCATAAATGGACGCTTTTAAGAAGTCAGAAGATGCAGGTCTACGACAATCCATTCGATAACTTATTGATATTTAATCTAACATAGGCAAGCTCTAACTTATGTACTACATTTTCTATGTACGTCTCAAGGATTCGCTGGTCATCCACTGTGCATGCAAATCCAACCATAGTGAGGTTTTGCTATAGGTCACGTAAATCCCATTAAAAGTGAGGTGGCAAAATATTTGCATCCGTTAACTTTTTTGCAGTACCGTCATCAAGATAGGAGATCAAGCAAATGCTACAGGATAAGATGGAAACAAAACGTGTGGGGCGGCCTACTTGCAGGGAAACAACAAAAAGGCAACAATAATTTAGAAAATAATGGAATAAACACGATAAAAATGTCTTAGAAATTGAAAACAGATGAGTGGCTGGGAATTTCTTGTCAGACGTTTGGTCATTACATCATCATACGATATAATGAGATCCGACCATGATTATCGCAACCCAACAGCAAAGAGTCAATTCGTCATCGCACCATCATTTTAAAGAGAGGCGGAACCATTGTTGGATCCCCCGCCCATTAAATCTCTCCTCCTTGCTCTTTCCCCGATCCGTCATAAGTACTAATTGAGCAAATTAATGGTGACTTTCTTCGTTCTTTCCCAGTCGGAGGAACATCAAACAGAGAGGGGTAACAGCATTTAGCGACGATTTTGCCGGCTAAATCATGGATCATGCAAGACTCTATGAAGTTGCAAACCCCAGAAACATCGATCCCTTCTCAGTCCTGAAAGCTTTATGCAGCAAATGCAGAGCTCCATCTAGAGTTTAGGAATAAATAACGGAAAGGACAAACAAGTCTCTATGCCGTGTGTCCTCCGAATACCAACAGTCAAAGAGTATGCAGAAGCCCGCCGCTGGTGCGACAACTTCTTCAACCCTACTGAGCTAAAAGTTGGGCTGGGCTCTTGTCTCTCTTCGTTATTTTAAACTGTAATGGACCATGAAAACATTAAAAGAGATGGGCTCAACGGAGAGGGGGAAAAAGTGGGCCAAAAGGAACAAATGAAAGGGAAGATGGGCTTAACTTTTGAAAGGGCCGAAAATTCATTGGAAGCCTACTGGACCCGACTTTTCATTCTATTACATTCATTTTTTTTCGAATTTCTATTTTTATTTTTTTCTTTTTACCTTTTTATATACTTTTGCAAAATAAATTGATATTTAAAACGTTGACAAAAATTCGAGGGTCAACAGAAATTACAAATTGTATCTATTTTATCTAGTCAATAATTTGTTATTAAGAAGAAGTGTATCATCTTGTGCGCTCATTGCACCTTTATGTTTACCGATCTAAACCGTGCCAGATCAATTGTGCATTCACAAGACTGGATCAGACGCATATTGTAAACCCATTCAGGAGTCATGTAACCCCTTGTTCCTCTGATTCTCGAGAAACTTGTATTCTTAAGGCCCTCTCTGTTAAGTAGCTTAGAGAGCCCAAAATCCGCCACCTTTGGTCGGTAATCAGAATTGAGGAGTATGTTCTATGGCTTCAAGTCACAATGGAGAACCCATTCCAAGCACTCTTCGTGAAGATAAGCAAGCCCCTTGGCTGATCCCACTGCGATCTCATACCTCTTCTTCCAGTTGAGTTGATCGAAAGAAAGGTTTTCTACTAAGGAACCTTGATTCGTGATCGGAAGAAGGGTTTTATGTATATTTACAGGGTTCATGTTACAATTGAACCAAAGTAGAAGGGTGTCTAAGCAAAGACATTCTAGTGTAGAACAAATCAATGTATTAATGAGACCAAACGAAGAGAGAAAGAGTTGCAAATCGAAATCGAAATGATGAGGAAATTAGAAGAGATAAAAAAAAATTAATAAAGGTGATCTTATTCCATCCAAATCACGACATGGCAACTCGCCACATCATTTTTCTCCATCATACATTCATGTAAGAGGTTTTCTCCCCATATGTGAAGGAGGATTCCAAGGAGAACATTTTGTGAAACCTCCGGTCATCTTATCAAGCAAACAAGGATCATTGGGCGAAATCTTCCCAATACAAGTGGAGCATTGCATTTCGTCCCTGTTTTGGTCATATATGTCGAAAATGAAATTGACCGGGCCATGGAAAGCTACAAAAAAAACAACGTATTCCCAAAGAAACTAGGTGTGAATGAGAAACTCCAGCTCCTCGTCGTTGTAACATCATGGAATCCGAGATCGTCCTGCTTCGATTTGCAATGAACTCTCACAGTAATTCCATCCGCCATATTGCTCTTCATCTCGACATAGGTCTTTTTCCAAATGCTTTTTCCGACACATCCAGTTACAAATAGGGAGCAAATAAATATGAGCGTAGCTAATGTCTTCATTGTGGCGTAAATTGCTTCGATATCAAAACCATTAAGCTATTTAAAGATGAAGAATGGGGCATATCAGATCTATTACCTTTTATTTTTCTTCCATTTTACTTTGGGACGGGAATTGCGACATTAGTATTATTATTTTTTCCTTATTTTTTTCCATTTATCGAAGTTTCCTTTGTGGCAGACGCCACTATGGGAAAAGAATTGCAATATTAGCTCTTTTATTTTATTTTTTTTCCTTCTTTTATAGTTTGGGATAAGAATTCCCATATCACATTTTCCGTTCCATCTTATTTTTTATATTCTTTCGTTTTTACACTGGTATAAAAATTGTCACGTGAGATTAACTACATTGCTCCAATATCATCGTCATTCAGATATTTAAAGATGGAGAATGGAGCATATCGAATCTTGCCAGCTTGCCGCAACCATCTTTTACCTTTTATTTTTCTTCTTCTTTTCTGGGGAGGAGAATTGTGATATCAGTTTTGTTTTTTTCCTTTTTGGCAGACGTCAGTATGGGAAAAGGATTGCTATATGACCTCTTTTTCTTTCCTTCATTTATAGTCTGGGATAAGAATTTCCATATTACCTTTAAAATTCTTTCCTTTTTACTCTTGCATGAGATTTGCCATTTCTTCTTTATTACTTTTAGATAAGAATTGCCAAATACGATCAGCTAAAAATCAAGTATAATATCTCATGCATAGCTTAATTAAATGAGAGAAAACGCAAACAACTTTGTGATAATTAATGTCTATTTTTTTTTGCTGTCATTAGCATCTTTGGATTTGCTTGGAATGATGTTCATTTTTAACTTGTTACAGATTTTTTTTTTCGAACTTTACACCACGCTCAATTAGAATTTTATTTAACTTAGTACAAAACTTTTAAATATACAATACAATGTAAATTAACATAAAATTCTTTTTGTAAACTTTTATAAGAAAGGGCATAATTGTCAGTTCATTATAATACTTGAATAGCCTTTTGTTTCTTGTGAAACTGACATCCTCAGGCTTAAATTAGATGTGGTCCACTTATGGTTCTGAGCAATGGTTACCTTTTAGCATTTAAACAAGCCAATTACTGTTTATCAATCTCTAATTGCAAAAGATTTGGCATAAAATGATCATTTTGATCAATTTTTTCACAAAATCAAAATGAGATTGTGCAATGGTTTCCTTTTGGCATTTAAACAAGCCAATTACCGGTTATCAATCTTCATTGCAAAAGAATAGGCATAAAAGGATCATTCGATAAATTTTTTCACAAAATCAAAATAAGATTGTACAAGGGTTTCCCTTTAACAAAATGACAGCCAGATCCCTAATTGCAAAAGATTTGGCATAAAACTCACAAATAAATTCTAGAGATATTAAGAGCTATGATTAAAGCTATTTATTCTGGATCGTTTGATCAATTTTTTTACAAAATCAACATGAGATTGTGCAATAGTTTCCTTTTAGCATTTAAACAAGCCAATTACCATTGATCAATCTCTAATTGCAAAAGTTTAGGCATAAAAAGACCATTCGATCAATTTCTTCACAAAATCAAAATGAGATTGTGCAATGGTTGCCTTTTAGCATTTAAGCAAGCCAATTACTGTTTATCAATCTCTCATTGCAAATGATTTGGCATAAAAGGATCATTTGATCAATTTTTTCACAAAATCAAAATGAGATGGTGCGGCGGTTTCCTTTAGCATAATGATTGCTAGATTTCTAATTGCAAAAGATTCGACATAGAACTTATAAATAATTCTAGAGATATTGAAAGCTACCATAAAAGTTATTTAAAAAGGATCATTGGATCAATTTTTTATAAAATCAAAATGAGATTATACAACCGTTTCCTTTTGGCATTTAAACAAGACAATTACAATTTATCAATCTTATTGCAAAAGATTTGGCATACAAGGACCATTTGAATTTCTTTAATAATGACCGACCAGATTTTTTTTTTTTTCACAACAGCTTTTGCTAGCAAAATAGCCTTTAGGCCACTATGAGAATAACAGTAGGTTGTAAGTCATAAATTCTTGAAGTACCCGATCACGCAACAATTTTCAATTATTTGTTATTTGTTTTTTCATGACTTAAAACAAACTCTTGATCTCAAGAACTATCACATGAGCATTTCTCTTTTCACAACATCAAAACGAGATTGCACAATGGTCTTATTTTAGCAAAATGATAGTTGGATCCTTAATTGCAAAGGATTTGGCGTAGAACTTACAAATAATTCTAGAGATATTCAGAGGTTAAATTTTTTTGGTCCGTACCATGAAATTTATTTATTAAACATTATTTGATAATTTTTTTTTTTACATAATCAAAATGGAATTGTGCAATGGTTTCCTTGCGAAAGATTTTGTTATCAAACAAAAACTCGATTTGTAACTTACCGTATGTGACAATTCTTATCTCAGAGTAGATAAAAACAAAAATATGAATTATTTCCGCAATTAATTGTGTCAAATTAAGAAAGAAATATGGTTGCTGCCAGCTGGTGAGCTCTAACGTGCTCCATTCTCCATCCTTAAATTGCTTTAAGTTGTTGATATCTGAACACTGTAAGCCACGATGATGAAGACATTAGCCACACTTACATTCATTTGGTTTTTATTTGTAGCTAGCTATCCAGGAATTGCTATGGGCGAGGCAACTGTTTTGATCAATAACCGTTTGGGGGATGGCGCTATTCTAAGAGTTCATTGCAAATCCAAGGACGTCGATCTTGGAGTCCACGATATAAAGGAAAGCTGGTCATTCTCATTCACACCCAATTTCTTCGAAGACACATTGTTCTTTTGCAGCTTTTCATGACTGGGTTGATTTGAGTGGTTTGATATATACAAGGAGAAGAGGGACCGGCATTATTGCGAACAGTGTATTTGGAATATCTTGCCCGATAGTCCTTGTAGGGTAGACTCCCCAGAGTATGATGCTTGTTATCCATGGAATTTGAAACCTCTTATGTGAATGTCTGATAGAGAACTCATAATTCTCAATTTAGATGGAATAAGAATCATATTTGCTATCTTTTAAATCAAGATTCACGCACATGCGTTTCTCTTCTAATGTCCTCATCATTGACTTTTGATTGGCATCTCTTTCTTTAAATTGTTGTCCCTTCTCTTTTTGTCATTCTATTATGCTAGTCATATCATATGACTCATCGAACAAATCTGATTATGCAGTGACAATGAATTGCTACAATGTATATATATCAAAAGCTTAAGGGTCAAATTGCACATTGGAGTAATGTTTGCGGTTCAGTCTTCCCAAACCGCTCGACATCCTCCTCCTCCTCCTCCTTTCAGCAAACACCTCAAGGGCACAGCCACTCGCAGCTCCAAACCGGGCTCTTTGCTCTTTTAACATCGAATCCCACCGTTTCCACCTCCACAGCCACTGCCGATAAGAACCACGTAATCAATATTGGCGCGAAAAGGGCGAACTGAAGCGGGCGATTCGCGTCCTCTCTCGAGAACCCGACCACACCTGGCGCACCGCCATCTTCTGGAGAATGGCTTCGACCAGGACCCGTCCCTGGCGACCGAGCTCATCCACATGTACTCCGAGGTGGACGCCATCGAGAATGCCCGGAGGGTGTTTGATAAAACTCGCAAGAGAACTATTTATGTTTAGCACGCGCTGTTTAGGGCGCTCGCCTTGGCGGGTCATGGACACGAGGTCGTTGGCTTGTACAGAAGGATGAACCGGATCGGGATTCTTTCGGATAGGTTCATTTACACCTATGTGTTGAAAGCATGCGTAACTTCGGCATGAGCCCTCTCGCCTTTGTAAAAGGGAAGGTAGTACCGTGCCCATATTCTGCGGCATGGGTACATCGGTTATGTTCATATCATGACTATTTTGGTGGACATGTATGCCAGGTTTGGGAGGGCGAAATGTGCTGGAATCATGTTTGGTGAGATGCCTGAGCAGAATGTAGTTTCTTGTTGTGCTATGATTGCTTGTTATGCTTGGGATGCCTTTTGAAGCTTTCAAACTTTTCAGGGAGATGATGCTTAAGACCCATGATTTGCTTCCAAATTCTGTGACAATGGCCAGGGAGCTGCAAGCCTGTGCTGCACTTGCTGCATTAGAGCAGGGTAGGTTGATTCACGGATACGTTCTGCGAAGAGATCTACAGACTTGCCGGTCATTAGTGCCCTGGTGACAATGTATGCAAGATGCGGTGAGCTCAACTGAGCACAACAAGTTTTTGATAAGATGGATGAGTGGGATTTAGTTTCCTGGAATTCTTTGATCTCAAGTTATGGGGTTCGTGGGTTTGGAGAGAAGGCAATTCAGGTTTCCAACAAGATCATCATCAGTGGAATCTTGCCAAGTCCCATATCCTTCATCAGTATTTAAGGAGCCTGCTGTCATGCAGGGTTTTTCGAGGACGGGAAGATGTCGTTCGACTTGATGGTAAGGGAACATAAGATTTTCCCTAGTGTGGCGGATCTTCTCGGCAGGGCAAATAGATTGCATGAAGCAGCCTAAATTATAGAAGACATGCGGATTAAATTAGGTCCTAAAGTTTGGGGATCGCTCCTTGGATCGTCCAGGATTCATTGCAATGTTGAGCTTGCAGAAAGAGCGAGCACAAGGTTTTTTGAGCTCGAACCCACAAATGCTGGGAATTATGTTCTCCTAGCGAACATCTAAACGGAGGCTGAGATGTGGGATGAGGTGAGAAGAGTGAAGGAACTTTAGAAGCTTGGAGACTGCAAAAGGTCCCTGGTTGCAGTTGGATTGAAGTCAAAAGGAGGATATAATGAATTGAATCCACAGATTGAGCAGCTTCATTCCTTATTGCTGAAGTTGTCGATGGAGATAAAGGAAGATGGCCACGTGCCACAAACTGGAAATGTGCATCACAGTCTCGATGTAAGAAGGAACGCATTTTGTTGGGGCACAGTGAAAAACTAGCTGTGGCCTTTGGACTCATCGACAGCGCTAAGGGGGAGATGATATGGATTACCAAGAACTTAAGGTTGTGTGAAGACTGGCACTCTTTGACGAAATTCATTTCCCAGTATACAAAGAGAGAGATCCTCGTTCAGGATATGAATCATTTTCGCCATTTCAAAGATGGGGTGTGCTCCTACGGGGATTATTGGTAGGCTGCTGGCACAATTCATTTGATTAACTCTAGAACGTCACTGAAAGATCATGTTCGAGCTATAAATGAAGGAATGAAGGCATCTGGATCTGACATTCAACTACGAATTCAATCTGCCCCTACCATGATGATTTACATACAGAGGGTTGTTTGAGAACAAGGAGAGAGCGACTTGATGTACTGTTTGAAACCCACATTTTACTTGTATATCTTTTCTGTACTCATGAGATTACAATGGCTTTTGAATCCTTTTTCATTTTTGTATCTTGCGGTACTGTGATTGATGAATGAATGTCGGTTAGATGCAGTTTCCCAGGTTGCAAATAAACTCTCTACTATGACATAGCAGCACCAATCTAGTCAGTCTCCTCGTTCCTTCTGGCTTAGCAGAGAGTTTGTTCAGGAGAAGACGGGAACATCTTCCCGCTATCACTAGTGCTTTGACAATTTGGGAATGAAAACAGAAGTCAAAATCGATGACTCTGGCTAATGGTGACAAATGGCAATCGAAATCCAGCGTCATCACCTACAATCCAGAAATAAGTAAAGCTCTGTGGAGCACTAATCCTAGAGAAACCTGTTTCATTTTATCTTTTCCCCTTTTGATTATTTATCTGATGCAACTGATGACATACCCCTTACATTACTTTGCAAAATGGCAATGACAACGACGTGGGTGAAAACAAATGCGTTCATCACGTGTCACTAGCAGGCAAGCCATGGGAATGATGCTTGCCGATTTCACTAGCCACCAATGCACCTTCCTCAATGCTTGTGATGCTGCTAAAGCTTCTTATAAGGGTATCAGACTCATGAGGATTATCTTTTTTGGATGAAAATAGCGCAATAGCTATCTTCACAGTACAAGGCATTACATTGTTCGGTCTTAAAAGAAAGTACAAAATTATAAGACACTGGAGAGCATTGGCTGAAGAACACTTTTTTGAACAATATTTATTTGACAGAGATTTTCACATGTTCCTCAGATTGTAGAAATGTGACTACCATTAAGCATTTCAGAGAAACTATCTGGCTTTCGATATCCAACCTCAGTTTCTTCAATCCTGACTGCGGATCTTGAAGACCAGCTAGATAAGTGAGATTACACCTCTCCAGTTCTCCGAAACATGTCGTACCCATCTTCATTTGGAAAAGCACGCATCCACGAAGCATAGATATATATTTATCAAGGAGAGCTTTGACTTGGTATTTATCTTGAGCAATGAAGCATCCGCTCATTCGTTTTTAAGGTGTTGTCCTGGGCAAAAGTGGAACGGGTGGCCTAGGCGTTTTTGTTTTCTCCATCAATATTGCTTGGGTAGTCAGGACTATCCCTGCAATGGAGACTGCGCTTTGTAGCGTGCAGCATGAAACCTTGCATGGATTTATAACTCCAGCAACGAGAAGATCTTCACATTTTCGCATCATTGCATTGTAACTGATTTCCCAATCACATGTTCGGAATTGACTCTACTATAATATTGCCATCCACTCCTGCATTAGTTGCAATGGCTTTTGCAAGAGCAAGGAGTGCCTGCAATTGCAATCTGCAATTGACCACCAATAAGAACAGAGAAACCTCCAAAACAACAGCAAAATGCTAGAGAAGATCCTGGACTCGATACATTCCGCTTAGAATGCCCAAGAGATTATGGAAGACAGAAGGTAGGTTATCGATCAAAAGAAAAACTAGAACATTGTTTCCTCAAGTCCCCACGAGAGGTTGTTAAAATATGGTTTCCTCAAGTCCCCATGAGAGGTTGTTAAAATATGGTTTCCTCAAGTCCCCATGAGAGGTTGCTGGCCTCAAGCCCATGCCGAGCCTAGGTCCACAGAGGCTTGAACTGGAGCTGAAAGTGGTGAAGCATTTTGAGGAGTTGATTCTGTCGAGTAGAATAAGATTGTAGTGATAGCATAGAATTGTTTTAGTCTGTATCAAGAGATCAGGTAGATTCTTGCTGCTGATCTTTTTTCCATGGCCCTGAGTGCAAGTTGAAGTATGTAGTCGTAGTTATCCATTGTAAAACACACACATCCACCTGATTTGCTACATGCCTTCCTCTGTTCAGGACTGATGTTTCCTTGAATTGGAAAGTAAGGCATGTTAGGCCAACTGGCAGATTCCTTTTTAAATTCTGTGGATCACACAAGATGTTTAGGGGGGTCGCATCTACATTTTTGTACGTTGTACATAAGTTTTTTCAATTGCATCCACAACGTAAGCAGTCTCTGAATCAATTGGCAGGTTTAGAACGTGAGCCAGCCATGATTAATCCCGTTCATCAAAAGGGTAGATAAACCAGATTTTGTACCCTCCTGACCAAGTCTCTAGACTTCATGCTTTCATGTTATTTAGTTGAATAAGAAGTCCCCATCACTTGAAAGCTTCTTTGAGGCAGTTCAATCAAGGTTTAGTTTTTCTGGGGGCAATCAGGTATATTATGGCAATTTTTGTGCGTGTACATGACCAAGAAGGCAAGAAGCTTCACCTTCTTCGAGGCAGTACAAGTTCTCTTCTTGTTCCTTTTGACCATATTATCGAAGCTTAATAGGCAGTTTCCAGTTTGCTTGTGTTTTCTGCAAGGATTGGAGCTGAAACACATGATGCAACTTTTCTGTAAGAGGAATCTATCTAGGTTTTCTTCATGTCTTCATAGTCAAGTAATTCGGCTAAATGAATTCATAGCCAAGTAGTGCAAATCATCTGGAGAGTCTTTTGCATCTGTTTGAAGGTGATGTTAACGACCTCCAGTATTCTAATTAACCTAAAGAGACATGACTGATTAGCAAAGGCAAGATCAAGAATTTTCTAGCGGCAACCAAGTACAATAGTTTCTTACCGGATGCTCCTCAAAACCTAGTCTTTGCCTTTGATTGAATAGTACTCTGTTGATGAAGTAGCAGATATAGAAAGGTAAAATTGCTTGAAGTTTCTACTTTCTTTTGTGCATGTGGCAGACGTTCTGTCCAAAAGAACTCTCTAGTTCTCTAAGCAAAAATGTATAGAGAACTCAACTTCATTAATTATCACTCATCTGGGCAATCAACAGAAAATAGCTAACCTTAACTATAAATCCTCGAGGCTTCCAATAATACACTGCTGAATCGCTGATAATTCAAAAGATTGAGAAGATCAGAAATACATTTTTACAAGAAAATTGGGAACATGGCCAAGTAAAAATTCTTTGAAGTTACAGTTCTTGATGGGGAATGGAACTACACTACGCCAAAGCCAAAGCAAATATTCAACCACTGGATATCCCACCGTGACTCTGTGTTTCGAGCCAGAGCAAATATTCCGCAATGACTCTGGAATCATCATATTTCCTGCAAGCAAATTATAGAAAATGGAACTCTCATGCATCATAAACAAGGAAAGTGCCCACCTTTATCACGTCGCAAACTAGGGTTCCGTTGGGGACGGCACCGTAACTAGCATTTGTAGAGATCATGCTGGTCTAATTGTTACGGGCTTTGCCATACTTGAAGTGTTCCAACTTGCAACTTTGAGTGAAGACATAGATATGTGAACTTTTTGCTATATGAGTCCGACCATGCTGATCTCGTGGAAGCTCTGATAAGCAGGTCTACAGATCAGATCACATCAATTGGGACTAGGAGGAGCGCCTTCTTATCATGGACTACTTAAAACTTGTTGTTTCGTGTGATATATTTAATTCAAAAATTATGGATAAATGTGTCACATGGGCATAATATGGGATTTTGGTGTCATAGAAAAAATTTGTGATAAATGTGTTACATTGGTGCAAGTTTAAGGTTTTTGGCATCATAAAAAAATAGTTTAGGATAAATATATTTTAGCGGGTAAAGTTGGAGTTTTTTTTATGACTTTTTTCATACTAAAAAAAAAGATGGGAAGTAATAACTCAATGTACCCTTTCTTTTCAACCCAAAAATAAAAAAAAAAAAAAAAATTCAAGCAGCAATTACTTGATTTCTCAAAGGGTTTGTTAAGGGACCCTCCAGAAGGGACGTGCTTATGATCTCTGGATCATACGGGGGTGCAAGTATCATAGTCCCTCTTTCCATTAAAAGCTTCTTGTGACACTAAAGTCCCAAAAATGACAATTAAGGTAGAAGGTTCCAACGCATAACTCATGACATGAATGAAGTCTCAAAAATGACTCACGCCAAAAGCTCCTCCAAATCAAATGAAAAGTAATCAGAGGCAGACGTGGAAGCCATCATCCATTTGCTGTTCTCAGCCAAAATTTCTATATATAGTAAATACTTAATTTCTCTATGTTCTGAAAATAAATCAATGCATGGTTCAGTATTTGATATTCACTATTTTGAAGATTTCCAAATATTTTGTAATAAATAAAAATCAAAGAGATGATCTTGTAAAATTTAAAGAGAGTAAAAACGAATGAATTGTACCCTTCAAGATTACATAAATGGACCAATTGTAAACTATGTTATTTGATATTTCAATAATTTCAAAACTTTCAAGTAATTTGTGAAGACGGTGGACAAAGTTTTATCATAACCAAGTACATCAATAAATTTTTTTAATATCATGGTTATGATAGTGCACCAAGGATTTCCCATTTATGGTATAAGTAAAAGACTTTATTTTTATTTACAATATGTAAATTTCCAACATTTGATTACATGGTATCAATATTTTAATTTTGGACCAATTTGTCATCTAAAATTGGTAGTCAATTCCTCATGAATTTCTCTTTCTTGGATATTATTAGATTTGTTTCTTCAACTACTACAAATATGCAAAATAAATGGTTTCCATAACAAATTTATGTTTAGTCGCTTGTTGACACATAAATTTTTGTCAACGTTTTATGTATCCATTTATTTTATAAAACTATAAAAAAAATTATATAAAAAAGGATAAAAGAAAAGAAGCCAAAAAAAAAAAAAAACTGAAAAAATGGACCAAATGAAAAGGAAATAAAAATGAAGGAAAGTGATATATAAAAAAGAAAAATGAAAAAAAAAAAAAAAAAAATCGAGCAGGCCGGTGTGTCAAGCCCATCTTTTAAATCCTTGGGCCCATCTTTTTTTTTCCTTTAGCCCATCTCTGTATTTCTTTTTCAGCCCATCTCTTTTGCAGTGTCTTGACAGGGCAGCTCAGGCCCGTCTCCACCCGCTTCGACAATAATTTTGTCGGAATTGTAAACGAGTGTGGGTACGGATTGGGAGGCCCAATTCTTAGAGGCCCGTCGTCCAACATTAAGCCGAGTGGCGAAGGAGAGAGAAGGGAGAGAGCAGCGGAACGAGGCATGGAGGAAGAAACTGGAGCAGTTGACATTTACTCTCTTTTGTTTACAATAGCTACTTGCATCAGACTGGACATGTGATTGACGAGCTTTGGCCGTACACCCGTTATAATCATCTTCCTTCTTCCTTCTCTCCCCTTATTTTATGAACAAAGAGAGAGAGACAAAAACAGAGAGGATAAACTTTATTCAATGAGAAGCAGTTTTATATTTGAGAGCTCAATAACTAGTATATCAGCTGAACAGAAAGTTCGACTTTACATGCTTAAAACCAAATATTGATTCTCAAAGTAAACATGCTACACATTATTTTCCTTCCTTTGTTCTCGGCAACACCAGCTTTCCTTCCTCTGTTCTCGGCAGCACTAGTAGTAACTCCATCAACAATTTCCCCTGTTTTTGACACAGCACCAGTACTTATCATATGACTCTTAACAGATATAACGAAGAATTTGTTTGTGAGTGTTGGGTTGAGATTCGGGAAACGGATTCCCAAAACGGTGATTCGACACAAAATCAATCACAAACGTAGCGGAAGCGAAGCCCAAGAAATTCACATGTATCACCGATCCTAAAGCACACCACAAAATCGAGCGTACCTTGTTAGCCACAGATTAAACACCGACGCCGATATGAGAAAAAGAATTTAGCCCTATTCGATCCGATGACGCCAATTCGCCTTGAAGGGAAAATGGGTGTTGCCTCTTGCACACTGTTCTTTCCTTTGGAGCGTTTTTGAGGGAGAGAAGGGGGAGGAATGTACGTTATGCCAAAAGGTGCGTTCCTCCCTCTCTTTTCTACCTTATATATGTCCCCTCCAAAAAGAAACATACCCCTTCATCATATCCCTCCATCCATGGAACCTAATCTTGTGGGCCGGGCTTTTAGGCCCAACATGGGCGGACGGGCCAACTTAGGCCCATCACATTAACAATAAAAACCATCATCTCCCACTCGCACATGGTGGGCCGATCAGAATCATCTTTACCTCTCTTCAACATTCATACCGGTGAATAATCCGTGCGACCAACATACTTTGAGAGCTCGTTGCCATACATCTGTTAGGAATATATAGCAGCTCATAATGGGCATCACATTCTAAGTAGATTAAGTATGCAGTACCCTAGATCGATCGATCACATTTATATCTCTCTTGATCTCTTTTAAATAATGTATATATATATTGTATTCACAATTATGATTATCCCAAAGACAATCATAATTGGTTAATCAGTAAATACAAAACTACAATGTGATTCTCCAAATTCGATCTTCCTCTTTCCTTCAAACTCTCAATTTCAGTTCAGCTTGCTTTTCTAGAAATGTCCCATTAGATCGAATCAACTCATGACCATTGGCAACATCCTAAGATAGCAAATACTAAATAGAAATCTTGAGAATAAGTAAAAGTCATTAGGGCACTAAAATTGAGAAACTCTTTTCCTCAAGAGTCTCACACGACATAAAAGTTGAGATCAAAACTTTTGCCACTCTTATTGGTCGTTTCATGCATACGTAATATGAAATACGTATTACGGTATTAACTCCTTTCCGATGGAGCGTATGTCTACACCTTCAATACCGTACATATGATAGTTCGACATACCCAATGTCTAACTCGAGTTCACGTATCTACTCATTCACAAAATTCATCGAACTCACATCGGCATCATAGATAGATAAAGTAAAATATGTTGGTTATTTTACTTTCGGATATAGTAAGTATTATGTCCCCATCTTAACACTCAGTTAAGGCGACATATGTATTTTAAGCTTGAGCTCTCGATTATCACCTAGATAATAAGCTGATAATAAGCTTAAAAACAGTCTCATCTCTATTTATCACACAGTAAATAAGAGGCGATTACCCGACATACTTTCTCAACTTAAAGTAATGCACTGAGCATTAAGATGCATAAAGATCAAACAAAGATTCATAGGCATTAATGATGGAAACACAAATTCATCAAATGTGAACACTTAGGGAAATTACAATATTCAGTATATCAGCCTCTACGCAATCCTAGAGATTTCATATGGCCACAAAACACATCTCTAGGTATTGGCTTTGTCATAGGATCTGCTACCATTCTATGCGTAGATATGTACTGTAAATTCACATCCTTTCGTGCAACCATATCTTTGACAAAGTTATACTTGGTATCTATATATTTGGTCTTGCCATGATATTTTGGATCTTTGGTGTACGCTATAGCTACTTGGCTATCACAGTTAACTAATGATGGATTTGCAGCTTTCTCAATAACACCTAAATGATCCAAAAATCTCTTAAGCCAAACATCTTCTTGTATTGCTGCTGATAATGCCACGAACTCAGCTTCCATCGTGGATAAGGCTATACACGTTTGTTTCTTACTGCTCCAACATATGGCGCCATTAGTTAGTAAGAAAACAAAACAAGAGGTAAATTTCCTTTCATTTAAATCTCCTCTATAATCAGCATCAGAATAGCCTTAGAGTCGCAGATCCTTTCCTTAATAACTCAGCGTATAATCAGTAGTTCCCTTTAGATACATCAATATTCTCTTTTAACGGCTTTCCAACGTGCTTGACCTGGATTGGGTTGGTACCTACTCACCATTCCAACTGCAAAAACATATGTCAGGTCTTGTACACATCATAGCGTACATCAAGATTTCAACAGCACTAGCATAAGGAATATGTTTCATTTGTTCCTTCTCTTGTGGAGTCCTTGGACACAGTCTATGGCTCAATCCTTCACCTTTTGAAATCATTCAAGAACCTTATTTATATATGTTTCTTGCGAAAGAGATAACGATCTCTTCGAACGATCTCTTGAAATCTTAACTCCAAGAATGTATGCAGGCTCACCCATATCCTTCATCTCAAAGTTGGAAGACAACTAACTCTTGACAGTATTAACAAACTCCATATTGTTTCTGGCAGTTAGTACATCATCAATATATAATGATATGATCACAAATTGATCTTTGGATCTTTTGATATATACACAATGATTCTCATCTATCATTGTAAAGTCATATGCCATTATGGCATTATGAAAGCGTATATACCATTATCTCGATAACTGCTTAAGGTCGTATATCGATCTCAAAAGTCGACATACCTTTCCTTCTTAGCCTTCTTTAATGAAACCAGCAAGTTGTTCCATATATATTTCTTCCTCTAATTGTCCATTGAGGAAAGTAGTCTTTACATCCATTTGATGTAACTCAAGATCCATACCTACCACTGTTGCCAGAATAATGCGAATGAGGTAAATCTCACTATAGGGGAAAATGTTTCTTCATAATCAATTCATTCCTGTTGATTATACCACTTCGCCACAAAGCGAGCCTTATGCCTTTCTATCGAGCCATAAGCTTTTCGTTTTATTTTGAGAACCCATTTGTTCCCAATAGCTTTGCGTCCTTTTGGAAGATCAACCAGTTCCTAAACTTGGTTTGACTTCATTGACTCCATTTCCTCTTCCATTGCATGAATCCATTTTTCCTCACTAGGGCAATTTAGAGCCTCATTAATATTTCTTGGCTCATCCTCATCTTGTGGAGCAACCATAAAAGTTTCCCTTTCAATGTTAAAACGTCGACGGGGAATACTTTGACAACTTGTTCGCCGTATGGGAGATTGTACACTTTGCACATCATTCCCCACCATGCTCCCACTCGGATTAGATAATGACGATATCATCTCATCATGTGGTTATAATTGAGAGTGAGTTGAATTAAATTCATCACTTCTTATGTTACTCCCATTTGGACGAACTCCATTTAGTTCATTATCTTGATCCAAGGTTTCAAATAGGAAGTAATCCTCACCTATTTCGCCCTTCTTAGGAAATTCATCCTCTAAGAATGTGACATCCCGTGATTCAAATTCAGTTATACTCCCACTTTCATACTCACCTATGAACACATGCCATTTTGAGTGTTCGGAGTATCTTATGAAAATACTCTTCTTTCCTCTGGGACCCAATTTCCCAAAACTTGTGAGATGACTCATGAGTATAGGCAGCACAACCCCATGGCTTAAGAAAACTTAAGTCGGATTTTCTACCTGTCCATAACCCATATGGAGTGGAAGTAACTGATTTGAAAGGCACCCGGTTAAGTATATAGGCAGCAGTTAACAACGCATCACTCCAAAAAGTGATAGGTAAGTTAACATGCGCCATCATGGACCTAACCATTTCCAATAGGGTTCTGTTTCTTCTTTCCGAAACACCATTTTGTTGAGGAGTATATGGAATAGACAACTGTCTTTCTATTCCTTTTTCATCACCTAATTTTCTGAACTCATCAGATAAATATTCTCGACCTCGATCGGATCTTGATACTTTTATTTTCTTATCTAATTGATTTTCTACCAAATTCATAAACCTTTGGAAACAACTCAATGCTTCAGATTTATGAGAAATCAAATAGGCATATCCGAATCGAGTATAATCATCTATAAAAGTGATGAAATAAACAGCCCCATGCCTTCTTCTCACATTCATTGGACCATAGACGTCAGAATGGATTAAATGCAGAGGAAATTCAGCTCTTTTACATTTTCCAAATGGTTTCATTGTCGTTTTCCCTACTAGGCAATGCTCATATATGGGCAAATCGACTTTTTCAATGTTGCTCAACAAGCCCTCTTTGACTAGTTTATTCATACGTTGTTGGCCAATATGATCAAGTCTAGCATGCCACATATTCACATCATTATCATATGAAGTGGAAGACGTGAAAAAAAAGGGAATAACTAATATTGACATCACCACAGTCAACATTTAGTGCAATAAAACCATCCAGAAAATGACCACAACCATAGTAGTTTGTATTCAAATACAAATTTACACCTCTATTATGGAAGTTCACACAAAAACCAAGCTTAACCAACACCAAAACAGACACTAAATTTCGACGAATATTCTGAGCATATAGAACATCATGTAGGAACAAGATGCGTCCACCACACATGTTCAATTGGCAGGTGCCAATCCCTTTAACTTCATCTCTTGAGTTATATCCCACATAGATCCACTTAATTCCAGTTGGTACTCGTCGGAATTCCACAAATGATTCTCTATCCTTCGCTACATGGTCTGTCGCTCCTGAATCTACGGTCCACAAAGGATTGGATTCAGCCAATAATGCAGAACTTAACACATAAGCAAAGTTCTCAAATGTACAAGAGGTGTTTACCTTTTTTGGCTCACAACAGTTGCGAGCATAGTGACCTTTCTTGTCACAATTGTAACACCTCACCCTTGACATTTTCTTCACTTGAGGACATTTTCCTCTCTTATGTTGGTTAACTCTTGATTTCTTGCAATAAGGACTTAATCCTTTGCATTCCCACATATTGAACGAATCAATACGCTTGCGCTTAGAGCTCAAAGCCATTTTTGAGCTAGAACCAGCATTGCAAATATCTATTTTCGGCTCAAATGCCGTTAGGCAGTCCTCTACTAGCTCAAGGTGGCGCACGGCATTCTCAAGATCTTCCATAACATGGTTAAGAGCTTCTAGTGCTTCTTGCTTTTCCAGCATATATTGAATCTTTATATTCAATATTTCACAATTGTTGCCGTTCATATCAGCAATTACGTTCTTAGTTGTTGAAACCATCGATCTGAACACATCAGACATATATGCACAAATAATTAATGCCTATCATTTATGCATCCACTTTGCACAAACCCATCATATCAATGAACAATTTCAAGTAAGATTTCAGAATCAAAAGGTCACTATGTTTCCAATCATCCTCCAAAAATCCTAACTTAAAATTATTATTAATATAATTGTCTTATGCAAAATAAATTCTATGAAGTTACAAAAACTTCTATGAACTACCCACAGCAGCCAACAATGACAGAAATCAAATAATATTTGACATCCAATATAATAATAATGCTTTCACATAATATAACTATTCACTACACTAAGTAATATATACATAAGAAAACATCAACATAAAAAGAGATATTCACACCCAAAAGCATCTCAAACTAATCTAAGATATAAATAGGGAATGTCCCTTCTTATCTATCAGTCAAAATATCTAAGAAATCTAAAGGCACATTTGCCAACCATGGAAAAACTTTTGGAGAGCTTTCATGTTGCCTCCAAGACGCATTTACTCTGTGCCATGTGGCGCTCAATCTAAGGGTTGAAGTTTTTGTTAACTCAATCCTGTAGTACTCTCTTACAAAAGCTACTACTAGCCTCCTATAACTCGGGACAACGTTGACCTCCCATAGGCGATCTAACACTGCTTGCCGTTCAGGTGGAAGAGTGTTCATCAAGACCGGCACCTTCTCAAAATCCGGCATAAGATAACCATTCCAGATGATTTCCTGTATCATCTGATTGACTATGACCACATGTGATACTAAATTACCGTCATGCCACCGGTAATTAGCTAACTCTATCATCAGCCTTTTAAGTCTTGCACTTCCCTCGTCCGTTCTCGGGATTGCAGGTATCCGTGCATAACACATCATAGTTTTTTTTTTTTTTTTTGGTGACCCAGGGAACCTCGCATAGCCGACAGCTGCGTAAGTAAACCTTGGGGAGGCACGTAGGAAACCACCACCCACGTACCCCGGGTATGTCACCAATGATCTGCCTGCCTCCATGCAACTTGCGTTGCAGGGGCTTCAAACTCCAGACCTCCAGCGTGGAAGTCATGGAGCCTACCAGCGAAGCCACCACGGCGGGTGGTCATAACGCATCATAGTTCGTGCAACAAATGCAGAACTAAAAATGGATCACTTATAATCCATAATGAACATAAGGGAAAATACATAATTTTTCATGATTCATGCAACAAATGTAGAATAAAAAATAAATTACTTATAACCTACATAGACATAATTGAAAAAGAAACAGATTTTTTTTTCTTCGGGTCAACGGTCAAAGTCAACGGTCAACGGTCAACGTCGGAGTCAACAGGCGGCGGGTCGGACCGGACGGGCTGGTCGGGCCGGGTCGGACGGACCGACCCAGCACGTGCGGCACGCGCCATCGACGGCCCCCGCTCACGTGCGTCGCACGTGCGTTGCACGTGCGCGCGTCAGCCCCCGCTCACGTGCGTCGCACGTGCGTTGCATGTGCACGCGTCGGCTCCGCGCACGTGCGGAAGATTAGGTACGAGCATTCCGGTGATAACGAGGCATCAAATTCTTCCATGGATGATCAGGGAAGATCTTCCAAGCGCACACAGTGCATTCGCCCTCGGCACACATGGCGTTCTCGTTGCATCGGGCCTCGTCTCTTGACTGCACGTATATGTCAAAGCGTTCAAACTGTCCGGGCCACGAAAAGCCACAAAAGAATAAGGTTCTGCCGAGGAGGCTGGGTCTGAAGGAGAACTTCCAGCTGTCCTTCACCTGATGGGTTCCCAGATTGTCGTCCTTCGATTTGCAGTGGACGGTGAGAGTGGTTCCGGCCGGCAAACCGTTCTAGATCTCCATGTGCGTCTTTTTCCAGGTGCCTCCGAGGCAGCTACTCATGAAAAAGGAGCAAACGAGCAGGAGCGCAACCCATGGCTTCGTCATTCCTGCGGCGGGCGGCGACGAAATTGAAGGCGCACCCCTCTGCCCCTGTTTCTCCCCCCTGTTTTTCTTCCCTTGCGTATCTCAAGCTCCAAACGCCGTGGGAATGCTCTCTTAAATGTCTAGAGTTGGAGTCCCTCCTTAACCGTAGTCTAACTTTGGATGCCATTTTTGCACTTACTTGTAGAGAAAACCTTTGCAAGTCCAAAAATGGCTAACTTTAACTTAGGCTTCCCCGAACGAGAACTTGGTGGAGAAGATGGGAGAGAGATGGAGTGGAGTTTAAAGCCCGTCAACTTCGATTCTTCTTTTTAAGGAAAAAAATGATGATGCGTTTTTTCATTGAAAAAATTAAGCTTCTACATATTTATTATCTGATGACTAACCCCCATCCAAAACTGAGCAATTCCGTACTTCCATCGCACTAAATGAATTCGCACATGGGTTGCTTTGCGAGACTAAAACCTACGACATACGACTTGCAACTACAAAATGAATGCATTTGTCAAAACTACAAACAAACATATTATTATATATGCTAATAATTCCTTAAGAAGAGAGCATAGCCTAGGGTTGAACATTGCTGGAAATTCAAGACGAAACCGATACTCAGTTTTTCAATTGAAAATTTGGTAGCAAATTAAAGCGAGCTGATGTGGTCATACCAATCGGCATTTAGTGTCTCACTACTTCTTCAGTGATTGAGTCATTTGCAACTAATAGAACGCTAACTTTCCCGATAGGTGGCAGCCAAAACTCAATGCACCATCCAGTCAATGCCTTTATCCGTGATAATGGATGCCTTGCGCAATTGCAAGGATGTTTACTGGAGCTGTGATGCAAAAAAAAAAAAATACAAAGATGAGAAGTACCGAAAAAGACCTGTTAAGGTCAACACAATCACGTTGATGGGATAGGGCAGACTTGGGGCTATGCGACGAGGGGAAAGCAGAGAGGAGAAAAGAAAAAACACAGGACCGCGTGTGAAATTTAATGCGTTATATATTTAATTTAATATGTGTATGGATTATCTTTCGTGACACGCGACCGCGTAAATGATTTTTAATGCAATTTGGCCGAAAATGACTATTTATAAATTTTGTGCGAAGTTTGGGAATTAAATCAATAAAATTTGAATGTTTAGGAAATTTGTATCAATTGAGTTTGCGACATATTAGATAATTTTTAGCTTTTTTTTTTTTTGTGTTGCCAAAATCTTTAAAAATTTGTATTGCTGTGATAAAAAATAAAATAAAATAAAATTGAGGGGTTTGATTGTAAAAGATTTAGGACATTGGTGTCATTTTAGGGTTTTTAGATGGTGTTATTTTCCAAAAGATAATGCTAACATAAAAACCAATTGAATCGAATGAGCTATAACAGGTGAATATGGAAACAACGTGCGAATAGACGAGAGTGCGGGGACGGAGCGATATCATTATAGCGTGTCAGGGTACACTTATCCCGCTCTTTCCTTTTTCACTTTTTTACTTTTTTTCAATTCTTTTTTAAATATAAAGTGAAATTTTATAGCAATACATTAATAAATATATTGAGTGGCGATCCTAACTAAATGGTCTTTTTCAAATATATTTAGGTCGAGTTCGACGAAACTGACGTTGAATCTATAAATTATTCATAAGGAAAAAACCCCCCAAGTTTTGCCTCCATTGGTGGCGTGATTGGCAAACATGTCACATTTAATGAAGGGTTAATATCATTAAAAAAAAAAATTAATTCGACATATCATCAAAAATCCCAAACTAATATCTTTATGATAAATTTATCACAAATTAATTAGTATTAGATTGAATTAATATTATAAAAAATCATAAACCGGTACACCTATAATAAATGGAGTGTAAGATATATATATATATGTCAATTACCAAATGTTATCTAAATCATCAATTTGATGATAAAATTTAACGAGAATTAACGATAGATAAATTTGTCATAAACGTACTGATTTGAGATTGGTCAATTTTTTTTTTAATGAAATTTTACGTGACATTAAGCATTTAATAAATGACAAAATTCGTACATAGATAAAGATCACATTCATTAATCAAATAAGTAAAAAAATTATAAAATTATTGTAATTGTATCCAATTTTCTTCAAAAATCATTAGTCATGGATGTGGGCTATTCTAGAAGGCACGGCTGACACTAACATAAACGATTTTATATTTTTAATTATTTTTCTGATTATTATTATTTTTTTTTTTTGGTCCTTCAGTCCCTACTATCGCCATTTTCTTTATATATGGCGATTTTTTAAAAAAATTTTCTTATGTTTCAATTTCATTTTGATTTTGGTGAGGGAGACGATCCCTTCCTTGTGGGCGTTGGTCATTGGTGCACAGTAGGGGTGTGCATGGTCCGGGCGGGCGGTTCCCGACCTAGAACCGGGAACTGCCCGCTAAGGACCGGTTCCAAAAGATTGGAACCGGGATCCACTCGTTTGTTGCATGGATCCACCCGGGAATCGGACCGTCGGTCCGGTCCGGTTCCCGGGTGGATCCATGGAACCAATATTGACATGAAACAATTTTGGTTTTTAACATAGAATGACTATGTGACATCAAAGTAAGCCAAAGAAAGAAAAACCAAATTTAAGTACGTGGAGATGCGGACGGCGGGAGAAGTAAACGCAGCGAAATGGCGATAGGATTAGGAGCCGAAGACGGGGGAGTGAGATGAGATCTAAGGTTTCTTTTAGTTTTTTTTTTTAATATTAAAAATGTTCCGGTCCGGTCCGAGTGGGCGGGCGGGTGGATCCGCCCATGGAACCGAACCGGATCGGCACCCACCGGATTCATAAGTGGGGAACCGGGAACCGAACCGATTCCTCAGAACCGCCGGTTCGGGCGGCCCGAGCGGTTCGGGTATTTTGCAGACACCCCTAGTGCACGGATGGAAGCGTCGTTGTCCAGAACGATGGAGCTGGCGGGCGGCAGCGGCGCCACGTGTCCGCGCTTGCAGGAGGACAGAAGGCGTTGCATGTGCACGTGAGTGGGGTCCAGAACGCAGGTGGGCCCCACGCATCACCAAGCCCAGACGGGGTGGGAGATGTCGTTTTGGAGATCGCCGTCCCCGAATTTGCCATCGCGTGTTAAAGAACATTCGACGACGACCAATTAACATCTCCACTTTTCAGGAACATTAAATACGAACACACGAGTTTTTGTTTTAAAAGGCTTTGCTTCCTTCCCATCAATTATCGGTGCATCTTTATTTATTAAGGTGTCGTTTTCTGTAAAAAGAAGAATTGTCCAAACGCGGAATCCTAAATTGTTCACACCTATCCAAAACGCTTGAAACCAATAAAAACCAACCCCCCTAAGCTATAGATGCTAAAATAAATTTACAAGAAAGGAGCGATTTGATTTTTTTTTCTTTTACTTTTTAGGTTTTGCTTGAAGTCTATAAAGGGTATTTACCAAAAAAGAGGCAAGTAAATTATCATCGATTCAAACGTGAGGTGTGTTTTTTTTTATATTTTTCGCTTTATAAGAGCGAATCAATCCGGACGTATATAATTGAGAAAAGAAAAAAATGATGTTTATAGATCGAACAAATATCGAGTTTCTATATATATTAATGGCCAAGTCCCATTTTCTTTGGATTTGGTTGCGATACGGAGGGGATGTCACTCTTTGGTTGAATTAAAGAGATATCATGCACCTAATCAATGATTTATCGGTGCAATTGTACACAAGTAGAGAATTAATGGGTAAGCCAAGGGCATATGTGTCCTTTGACCGGGGATCGACTCATCTTTCCGTGGGGTGGAATAACGGAAAACGAGACGGAGGGGTTACCGTTTCTCGTGACGTGAGAACAGCCATTGGATCCATTTACCTTCGACTGCTTCGTTAACGTCGTGAGCAGGGGCTCTTTTTTGCTGGATCCACAGTGCATGTGATGAATGTCTGCTTCTTTCTCCATTTATTACTACTGATTTTTCCGTGGATTATAATTATCGGATTATTTATTGTAGATCATGGGCGGACTCCCTGACAATATTAGTCAAGCAACGTCCATCTTTGATTACAAAAACTGATTTATATCTGGACCGAATATGATAATTAAGGATTTGCGAATGATTTCTTGAACAATAAGAGCAATTGGAACAATCCCACTCCAAATATTCATTTTATTGATAAATATACCAGAGCTAGCTAAAGTGAAATTGATTTTCTTCAAGTAAATCTGATTTAGTCCAATGGAAAAAAAATACACTGAGTAAATAAGTTCAATTAGTTTGAGAAGCAACCCAATTTTAGTAAATTATTGCTAGTTTATAGCTGGATTAGTTAATTTTATACGAGGATATTAAATCAATATCGGGATTAATTTGTAAGTCCCTTTAAGCTTTACAAATCAAATTACGGCATTCCTTGTGGGCGTTCGGTACTCTTCTCAACTTCGCTATGAAATAATTAAACTAGAAAAGATTACGTTGCGATTTGGTTAAAAAATAGATAATTTGTCATTTTCCTTCTTCTTTTTAATGTTCGAATATGGCTTTCCTTAATGTAATTGAATAAAAGGTATATGATAGAAAAAATTATTTCACCACATAGATGAACCCATTGTGTTTCATAATATATACTAAGGGAAGTTAATAAGGCTTATACGTAATAGTACCTAATATCAACTTCATTCGGTTTGAATGCGTATGTGTACGCAATAATTAATACATCATTTTAATTTTTTTTCCTTAAATATAGTGATTTTAAATTAACAGCTTTAAATACTGATTGTATTGATTAAAATTCATATAATTTGATTAAAAAAGAAGTAGACAGATGCTTCTACCTTTTATCTCGTGTTTGGTTGTGGAGGTTGGATGTCCCTATTCCGGGTCAAGCAAATCTGTTTGGAAGCAAGAGCATACGTGAGATTAGCACAAGCGCGCGATAGTAAGTTTGTATATTTTAGGATTAACCTTAGAGCATAGAGAGCAAAGAATTGTTAAGGAGCAAGATTTGTAATATTAAATGTCTAATCTATAATCGAACTTGAATTTTATCTCACTAGCAAGGTAATCCTTTCTGCAAATTATCATGATTAGTTCGACAAAAATAAAGTTCCACGTGATTTTCTTTTTCTTCTATGTAAAATAGAAGCAATTTGCATTTGAACCTCTATCCATCTTATTTAGAACATTACTTGAGAGTTTCGTTTTAGTTGAACCAGCTAGGAATACGAGTTTTAAATGGTTAAAATATAATCCTCAACTTGCTGACCAGAAACCATTCGGCGATAAGCTTCATAGAATATTTCGTGAAATGGCTCCTTTAGTTAAATCGGAAAAGTTGTGGTACGGTTTGATGCGGTTGGTGCATATGTTTTCCTTTGCACAAATGCCCTCGTCGCGGATTGAGTAGCGGCGAAAGGGGTCTTTCTATTTCGAAAAAAAAAAAAAAAAAAGAATATGTCGGAACCCGAACCGACACTGGGCAACCCGTGAGGATAGGTTGTTGCCTGTTTCCGACGGGTAGGTTCGTTAAAAAAAAACGGAGAAAACATGCTCGGGTAGGTTCATGGGTTCCAAACTAACCAAACCAGGAACCGTGAACGCCACTCCTAGACTAGCCTTGTTGCCTCTAGCCTTTTCAAATTCTTTTAATGATTTTTTGAAATCCTATTTTTTATTGATTTTCGAATTTCAAAATTTTTTATTATTTCCTAAAATTTTCAAAATTTTTAAAATTTTCTGATTTTTAATTTTTTAATATTTTTCGAATTTTTTAATTTTATTATTATTATTATTATTATTATTACATTTGGAACGGGTTCGACTGGACATACGTCGACCCGGATTCGACGGAAAAAAAAAAAAAACCGAAATGTTTCTATTTTTATATTTTAATGAATTTTCTATATTTCTTCCTTCTTTTTCTCTTTTGTATTTTTCCTTGTTTCGTCCTTTTCCCTCTTTTGTCTTCTTCCCCTGCACTCCCTCTTCAACCTCCAGAAGTGCTCCTCCCTCCCCGAGTCTTTTTCTTTCACCCTGCACTTACCGAACCAAGACCACGCGCCTCGACACCCCGCCATTGCTCCGGCCGCGACCGCCAGCGCCTACATCACCGCCAAACTAACTCTCTTCGCCGGTCATCCACTCCGACCGGCAACCCACCCCCCAACTCCAACCACTCATTCCGGCGACCACAACCATGAACAAAAATGCCCATCCGAAGCTAATCCCTTCCATCCTAGCCTTTCTAACAAGCAAACAATCACCAGTACACAACAAAGCGAAGAGATAAACTGACCGGGTAGTTTTGAATCGCAAACCTCGCCGGCCAGAGGAGACATCTCTGACGAACAGCTTCCAGGCATGGGGATATATATATATACACGTTGAACTCGAACATGGGATTTTGACATGCGTAAAAACACAGAGAAAACACTAATTTTAGGCCAGATTCAACCTATACAGAAGCAAAAGCAAATCGATCTTAAGATTCAACAACGAATGAGTTTTAGCCTTCTCTCAAGCATTTCATCAAGCGACTGATGTGCGATCTAAAGGATGTGTTCCGGAGACAGATTCGATGCAATTTTCGAGCCAAAAACAATGTACAAAGGCATGGTTAAACATATTTCATGTCAACTCGGTCTTGGATCATCAGGGCTCCCTTGAAACTTTCCGTTAGATTTCGGTGTTCTTGAGTATTATGTATTTCATTCGCACAATAAGTCGAACCGATGGCACGCATTGAAGGACACGAGCTTCAGACTTAGATTTACAACATCCGTTAGTCCAAACATGGCATATTGACATCCAAACTATCACGCATATATCATGGGCATAACGCGACTTCGCTTGATGCATTCGAAAATCCAATGATTCAATTCGGTAATATTACGTTGCTAGGACAGGACAGAACAGAACAGGGCTTCAGCGAGGGGATTTACCCGGGTCGGGAGGATGTTTTGCTGGGAGGTTGCTTGTGAATCGTGAAATGGTGGAGTCAACGAACCGCCGAGTTGCATGTCAATACGAGGAAAAGCGCCGACGTTGCTGATCGAGCAAAAGAGTTTTGAGTTGCTGGGCTTGTGTCTTTGTCCCTGCAAGGAACCAACTTGTCTCAGCAATGAAGGCTCCAGGGAAGGTGCAGGAACACCAAGAAGATTAAGAGATTCGCTGAGGCGGTTGGCGATGCGATGGAAGCCAGCAACATCGACAGATCCGAAATGTGACCGGGCGGAGCATACGGGGTCGTGGACGACGGTTCACAGTACGACGGTTTCTTGATAATCTAGATCTCTTGTAATTCAGTAGGTCTCAGATGAGGAGTCCTTTGAATTCTCTTGCCATGTGACGGGGGACATCTGGGGCCACTGGCTCTCTTCTTCTTCTTCGTGGTCTGGTACACTAGCTTCCCACCAGAGGTTTTGAGGACCCTCTGCTGATTGGACTTTGGGTGGCGTAGCTGTGCCGTTTCCTGTACGTGAGACGCTGCACCATTTCCCCTCGCCTCTCTCTCTCTCTCTCTCTCGGCGATCAGATTTTCCTTACGCCCAAACACCAGGTGAACTCCTTCTCTCTAGTTCTCGCTCTCTAGCCCAACTTTGCCATTGCTCTCTCCAAATACCAGCTGAGCCCCTCACGCACTCTCTGCGTCTCTCCTCCTTCTGTTATGCGAAGAGGATCCTCTTCAGGCGAGCATCCTTTCCGGCGAAGATGTTCCTCGGCGACCAGCTCTGCGATCTTTTTTTTTTTTTTTTTTTCTTTTTGTCCTTTTTGCCAAATCCGTCGAGCCGCCGCCCTCATCTTTTTCTCTCGGATCAGCACGCTCCCCTTGCCTCACCGATCGAATCCTTCTGTCATTGCTCTCGCCCGCCAGCTAGCATGGTAGATCCCGTCGCAGCTTTGTCGCGCCTCCTTCGCTCACCGACCCACGCTTGGCCTTCTTTCTTCCTTGCGTCACAGACGCTGGGCCTGGGCTTTCTTTTGTTCGGTTCTATTATGGGCCAAAGGAAATACAAGAGGAGATGGGCTAAATAAGAAATAAAGAGAGTCATTTTCAAAAATGAGTTAATATGGTGCCCTCCTCGGATTCACCTATATAAGCCGCGGCTAAAGTTGTAAAAATAAGAACTCTAAGACCTCTTGTAAATACTCCAAGGAACATGACAGGTATAGGAACCGCTAAATGTACTAAAGAAACAATAAAAAAACAACTACCAATTCATCAGCAGCTAATATATTTCCACAAAAGTCTAAAACCAAATGATAAAGGTTTTGTGAAAAACAATTGGAGTTCACTTCATTTTTTTCTTCTTTTTCCTTTTTTTGGTGAGATTTGCATAAAGATTATACAAAGCTATATACGAATCACCCACACCCTCTTCTTTTGTATTTCATTAATTGACTTTCCTTTCAATTAAGACGAAATTCTCTAAAAAGAAACCCCCGCTTTCTTTAAAATATCATAAACAGTTCCTGTAGGTTGAGCACCTTTTTCAAGAAAAAATAGAATAGCAGGAATATTTAAATACGTTTGATTATTTATCGGATCATAAAAACCCACTTTCCGAAGATCTCTTCCTTCTCTTCGGGATCGGACATCAATTGCAACGATTCGATAAACGGCTCATTGGGATAGACGTAGATAAACTAGAACCCCCCCTAGAAACGTATACGAAGCTTTCTCTTCGTACGGCTCGAGAAATTAGAAGATATGTCTATGTATACAATTCGAATGTCAAATAGATCTATAAAAGCATTAAATCAAATCAATTAGACTAAGATTATTTAATACTTTTTTATTCTTCTTTTTCTTTATCAAAAAAAAAATCATTTGTATTCTCAAAACTCAAGTTGAGTAACTCGGAAATATGAAATAGCTCAAAAGAAAACCCTTATGTATTTGATTTTTTGAGTGGTCTCTAACCCCTTTTTCTTTGTCTCATTTAGAATATATTTGGACTCCTTGTTCTTGATCTAGTTGTCGAGACAATAAAAAAAAAGATATTTCCTTGTTCCAAAATATTTTCTCTTTGCCTTGAATCATTGGGTTTAGACATTACTTCGGTGATTTTTAATCGTTTCAAAATGGCAGCAACACGGCCCTTTTTCTGATTTATTTCTATCAAAGAATCATAAACGGTTGATTCCCGCAAGATACACTTTTGATCAAAAGAGTTTCACTAATTCCAACAAATTTTCCTTTTTTGGATTTGAAACTTGCTCGAATTGGATCCTTTCGATTTAGAAATCGAAAATAGACTACACTTACGAAGTTGTTCCAACTTATTAATTGGCACTAACCCTAGATCCTTGCCCTGAGAAATGAATCAATACTTTCTACTCGAGCTACATCACATACTGTTTACACTACAACCCAAGAAAAAATGAGGTTTCGAGTGGAACAGAACAAGGGATGTCGAGCCAAGAGCACCTTCATTCCTATATAATAAAAAGGGTGGGTGTAAGAATCCACAACTGATCATGTCCTTCAAGTCGCACGTTGCTTTCTACCACATCGTTTCAAACGAAGTTTTACCATAACATTCCTCTAGTTTGGAACTGATATGTAATTGATTCAATTAGGGAATCATGAATAGTCATTTGTTCGGTCGTTCCATTGGTTTCTAAAGAAGTCTTAGAAAGAATTCAATTTAATCCTCGATTTTCTTTTTATTGGATGAATGCAATATTTTTATTTTATTTATTAATTTCTAAATATTAGGAAGAAAAAAGTTCTTTGTATTGAATCTACATTGCATCTTCAAGTAACTTGAGAGGATATATTCAACAATCTTAGACTTCTTCGAATATCAAATACTCATAAGAAATCATTCAATTCAAATAGTTATTGAATTGAAAAAAAACCTACCTGGATATCACTATTTGAATAAAGTTTTCCTAAAGATTGCATTTATCATCATAAATAATTCATCTTTGAATTAAACCTCAGTGATTAAAAAAATATAGATAGATAGAAAAAGAAATTTATTTCTTTTTTTCGTGGAGTGAATAAAAAAAAGTGGATGTAAAGGAAGATTTAGGCTCTTTTTCTTTCATTTCATACTGAAAAAGAAAATCATAAAAAAAAGAATTCCCTCTATCAGATAGACTGAACAATTGTCATTGGAATGAATTAT
Organism: Eucalyptus virginea; assembly: GCA_014182375.1. Taxonomy (NCBI): domain Eukaryota; kingdom Viridiplantae; phylum Streptophyta; class Magnoliopsida; order Myrtales; family Myrtaceae; genus Eucalyptus; species Eucalyptus virginea. The sequence continues at coordinate 9,207,866 of CM024518.1, read as the reverse complement.
GAATATTCAATATAGAATATTTCAAATTAACGGATCCAAAATCTTTTTCAAAAAACCAAAAAACGTTATCACTGAAATAGAACGACAATAATACATTAAGCATTTCCTCATTTTACGCGTAGTTTCTTTGACTGGTGGGGGTTCGTTCAATAATTTTTATTTAAAGCAAGGGGAATAGAATATAGGATGTATGAATTACCCCCCTGTATATATTATTACATATATTTACAATTATATATGCGAACCAAATCAAATACGAAATGAAATACCTAAAAATGAGGTTCAAAGAAAATAGATACGTTATATGTATGTAACTTGATTATTTCTTAATCCAATTTTCCAATTTGTACTAGCACAGCTAGTTAAATTGCTATCTTACATTGTTAATTAATTCTTATTATATGGGACGTAAGGCTTTTCGAAGTAACTAACTTAAACTTCAATATGAATATTCAATATTCAAAGTATAAGGGGATGGACATACGATGAAAAGCGCATTCAACCTCTTTTGCAACCCCCTTTTTTCTTTATTTCCAATTCTTCGAATTTAGATTCCTAGATCACAACTCGATTCAGTTTCATCTATATGTATCTTAGTTGAATTTAATTTGTGAAAAAATAGGATTTAAAGAAGAATAGAATCATTAAAAATCCGAAACAAGAATCACATAATATCCAATATTTAACTCTTAAAGAGTAGAGAAGGTAGTTCAAAAAACAGAAGGTAGTTCAAAAAGAAAACCTTTCTTTATTGTGATAATAGATATTTCTATCTATG